>JBAMBM010000751.1:1200000-2400000 GCA_037043425.1 Hirtodrosophila duncani
GCTCGGTCCCTGGTCGCTCCTTTTGCCTCTCATTAGAAGACATTCCACATACGCCGTGTGCGACTGAAATTAATAACTAAACGTTGCCGTTGCAGTCGGAATTGAAGCAGCAGTTGGCATCCGTTGGCATCAGTGGTGGTGCTGCCTTATGTTGTGTTGCCTTGGCCATAAAAAGATTCATTCAAAAGCCAATCGAGAATATAAAATAATAAACATGAAATTCCACCTCGTAGAATTAATAAGTTAATTTTTGCATACGCCTCAACCTTAGGAATGGGTTTCTGTTAGCATTGAAATGTTTGCTTTAGCATAATTACAGGACTCCTCCACTCCGCCATCTGCATCTCTTTGGCATTTTATGTTGCCATTTTATGGCATTTACTAATTTTCAGTGCAAAAGTAAGTGTGAGCAAGGAGGGGGAGGGTCTTATATGGCCCAGATATGTGGTGGGATTGTGGGATGATTGTGGCGGCTTTTGTGGTTCTCATTAAAAAGGAGGTTAAAGTTGAGGCTGCTTAATGACTTTGGCCAAGCACTTTCAGATGGCCTTTTGAGCTTTAATTAGTTTTGTGGGATCTAATGACACATGTTCCTGAAATGGTTTAGTAAGGGTTTCAGGGAGACACATTAGTAATTATTACATACACTGGAGAAAGGAAATTTTGGGTATACAAGGATTTTCTTTGGATTGAAAGTATAAAATTGTTATATTTCTGGAATCCTATTTTTGAATGCGATTTAAAAACACAACTAAATTTTACAATTTTTATCCAATATTCAAAGCGTTTGCCTATTGACAGGACACTTCTGAGTGAGTAGCTTTGGTATTTGACACAAATTTCGTAATGGACTGAAGATGACCTAATCAATTGTAAAGATCAGTGGCATCATCAAGCCATCAGCGCTAATGGCATCTTCTAGAGAGTTATGCTGGCCATTATGCTACTCCAAGATATTATCTCCAAAAGAGGTTAAGCAAATAAGAACGCTATGTTTACGAGATGGCATGCCATGGCATATAGGATTCAAAAATTCATAAAATCTTTGTAATTTTCAACAAAGTACAAGAAAGTTGGCACCAAGGCACATTTAGTACATTGAATATCAACTTAAATGATTAATAAGTTGTTGAAATTTCACCTTCTGAAATCAATTCCTTACATTAAGGAAAAAATCACTCAAAAAGTATCAAATTGAGTGAAAAACCAAGTCAATTCGTTCACAATAGTTAGTCCGTTTCTTCTCATATCAATATACGTATTTGCTCGACTTAAGAAAACAGCTTAGTCCTAATACCGAAACGTTTGGGTTCATTTCAAGAACCTTTTGTGCTTGCTTCAAGGACTTCTATATAGAAAATATAAATAACAAGGTAATAACAAGCTTCCTTATGAATGTTAATTGTTTTTAGCCTCCCTCCACTACATATCAACCGCTTTATCCAGCCTGCCAATTGTTACCTTTAACAAACTTAGACCCATTTGATCGCTAGTTAGACAGCGAGATACTGCCAGTACCGTGAGTACTGAAGCAAAACCTTATATAAGTACAAAGCTAAGTAAAGAGTTGTAAACAGCACTCAGTTTTCATCAGTTTTAACTTAAATTAAGTCTGCTTCATCGCCAATTTGCCCACTTATTCGCCCCTCATCGATATCTTACCATACAATTACTACAAGCGATATGTTATACATAAGTTAATACGATATATATATGTCCATGGCTAAAGATATATATATTACATTATCTACATCCATATAATATAGCCATTATATTCAAACAACATGTAACAATATGTTTACAGCTCGGCCAATCTGACATAAGATCGACCTCGCTCTTGATTAACAATATAGCGCAACGGCTTTCTCTAGTGTTTGCATCCAGAATCTCAATCTGATAGCTTCCCATATTCCTATCATTTCGGAAACCCGGTTGATCTTATTCTGTCCACGGTACTTTTGGGCAAACTTTTTATGGCATATGTGAACTAACTGCATAGAAAAAGGAACATATAGGGGATTGTTTTCGCTGAATCGACTTGATATACGACACTTACTCTAGCGCTTATCTAACAAATCTTTTCAACAGTTTGTTCAACAGTTTGTTCTGTGAATCGACTTGATATACGACACTCTCAGTTAAAATGAAACACACTCCAACAAAGCTTTCCTTTTTATATAGCCGCTATATTCAAACACCATATAATAATATGTTTGCAGAGTAAAGGACAGAAAACATGTAAATTTTTCGTAAGATCGGCCAGTTTTTAAGAAACACGTTCATAAATATGTTTATGCTTAAGATCAAGAAGTTGCAAATTCGCGAACGAATGGATTGTTAATGCACCGCCGTTTTTAATCCGAATTCATGTTTCATCTTGAACTAAAAGAATCCTAACAACTTTGGAGTTTCCTTAACAGCTATAAGATATAGCAGATCGATTTGAAGAAGTTTTGCATTACTGAAGCTTATGATAGAATCAGATCGCTTCAAATAAACCCCTCATTTTCATAATTAGACCGATAGTTCATACATATGATTATAGCAAGATAATGATAGACTGTGGCTGGCCTTCAAACATCTGATTACTGAAGCTCCAATTGTTTGGATATTTGTTTTCTGTACTGTTTTTATATACAATTGAAAGCATTTCAAAGGCTGCTGATATACAGTCCAACCAAAAGTTATTATAAGTAGACTTTACAGTTTTTGGAATACTTAAGAAGAAGAAGTCTTGTCAGAAGTCTTGTTGCATACGACAGCGATTGCACTTTCATATTTTCACTATTTTCCCGCTTTAGCCTGGCACTTTGACTTCTATTGTAAGCTCATATGGCCAATATATTTAGGCAGAAATCAAATAACGATAAAAAATCACACGAATATTAATTCGCAGAAATGCAAAGGCCTTCAGTTGGGGCAAAAGCTAGCCAAGCATCTAAACTGTTACCCCTTTTGCCATTATGAAATTTATAGTTGCGGTCTCGCTGGCTCTCTGGCTCTAGACCTAGACCGCCGTCCACTGTGCCACATCCCAATCCTCAGTCGTGTGAGAATGTTGGGCAGGCAGGCACATGTGCCCCAAAGCCCAGACTGTTTGGCTTGGTCTTGGTCTGGCCTGGGTCTGCATCTGGGCACAACCCCGAGTTCAACTGCGATGCGAAAAGCATTTTGCCAAAAAAAAAACAAAAAAAAAAGAACAACAACAACTACTGGCCAGCTCCACTGGCTCAGCTCTAATGCCAGACCAAAAGGAGAGCTCAAGCTGAAGCTCGCTTTGTTTTTGCTTTTTTATGCGAGCAACTTCCATGGAAGTGGCCTAAGCTCGAGCCAACCCAAGCAAAAATATTTGTATATTCGAGTACGAGTACGAGAGTACGAGGTGGTATAGCCAGCGACTTATCGCCAAACAAGATCAATATGCACGATATCAATATGCTATGGTGTTGTTTCTGTTTCTGTGCCGAAAACAACGGCAACAACAACAGAATCAGCCAGCAACCACAAGCAGAAACAGAACAACGCAGCCTGAAAAAGAGAGCAAAGTCTTGCAAATTGTGTAAGACTTTGGTAGAGTATCTGATTGGAAGCGGGATTAAGGGGGGGCAACAGTTGGGGAATATGTAACTGAAACTATCAATACAGCTTCCTTCAATATAAAAGTTGCTCTGCTGTTTGCTTATGAGAAATTTGAGGCAATTCTTGTTGAGTATAGCTCGTCTGCCTGGGATTGAGTTTGAGTTTCTTTATGTGGCCTTGCTGAAGTTCCTCGAGATCATCGACTTAGCTTTTGCGGGGCGTTGTTTTAATGAAAAAGTCAATATAAGATGTTATTAGTACATTAAAGCTTCTAAAGCTTAACCGCTAAACTATCGACGAATAGTGACTTCAAAACTTCGGAGAAGTTGGTCAATAAATATGGAAAATTTGTAACAAAGAGAAAAACAAATTTATAAAATATTAAATACAGATTAAATAATTGAAAGTTCTACTAATATGTTAGCTAACAGCAATATCTGAGAAACGAAGAGAAAGGCAGCACTGCAATTGAAATAAGGCGCCTGCTTTGATTTGCTTTCATTTTGATTTTTGTCAAACTGATTTAAAACTTTATAAAAAGCAAGTTTGTAAGAGCTAAAAAGCTCAATGTTCTTACAGAACTACTTGTGTCGCTTTGGTGTGGATCTTGAGTGGGCTTTCAATTCTGCGAAGTCCATAGCGCGCTTGAATGAAGTTGCAACAATGTCTAAAATTAACTTTAACAGCTAGAATTAGGTCTGACTTATCAGGAATTCATGCGGTTAATCGCTGTAGCCAGGATTGTGATTTAGTCTCTGCAAGGAAATACAAATATCATAAACAAACACTTATTTCACTTAGCTTATTTAAACTTAACCCAAAACATTTTAAGCTTACCTAACCTATGGGGTGGATGTTCTTGGAAGTTCTATCTCAATTCACCAAGCAATGTTTATAAGTTTATCTCTATTCTAATTACCATCGAATGCTACCTGACCTTGTTGAAGACACCACAGCTGAGCTTCAGCAGATGTACGTTTACCTGCTGTATAGCCAGGAGGGTATATCTTAGCCATATCGTAACCTCAATGTCTGACAATCCCCAATCTCAACAGTTTGTTTGACTTTTTTACCCATTGAAAATTGCTTGTCATCTGTGCGGGGGGAGGAGTGAGAAGGAGAGATAATAACCGCTTACTCCAGCTTAGTCTCCTGTGTGTCTCTGACAACCAATCGCTGAACAATTTGCCAGCAAACAAATGTCACTCAGAGTGCCCAGATTTGTCGCGCTTGTCAATATGATTAGCCCTGCTTTAATTTCCGACTCTATAAGCTAAGTAAAATTCGCAGAATTTTCAAAAATAACAAAAAAAAAAGAAGCCAAAGCGAAGGAAAGAATGCAATGAGTTTTACACAAACATTCTGAATAGCGAGATAAAACACAAGACCAACAGCTCCACACAGACGACAGGGACGACGATGATGATGATGACAATGATTGCAATGGACGATTGTTTGTAGGTTTAGTTTTTTTTTTGTTGGTTTCTTTGTGGCATTTGCATATTTTGAATGTTCGCGCGCGACTTGCACGTTTTACAACAGCAACAATAACAACTGCAAAATGTTATCGATGATTGCAGCAGGGACTAAGGTGCACTATGGTCAAAATTTCTATTTTCCTGGCAAAAATCAGAAGAGTCTGTTTCAACTGAATGGAACTTTGATGAGAACAAACTTTTTGATAGAAACGCCTTTCATAGAAACGCCTTTTTGTCCTCTCTGACTAATTTTGTTACTTACGAAAAGTCTGAAATGTGTCTACAAGTTTGAATTTAGTACATAGGTGCGCACTAACAAGCCTTTTTGGACAATTCGACCCGCTGGTGGGTTAAAATCGAGTTAATTTTTTGCACGGAATGTAGGGAAAGGGAGAGATAGGACAATCATCGTATCGTTGCATCTATTTTAGGTGCAGGGCACATATTTGATATATATATATATAGTAAGGGGAAAGTGTGATCATATAGTTGACTTCAGGTTAGATGACAAATATGTTCATGAGTCGTAAAAGTTTCGCCACATATTTATATGACAAATTTCGGCATTAGCATTTGGCATATAATATTACAGCTTGCATTGATGACAAGACAACCATTGTAGTTGGTCCGTAAATATGTCTGAAAGCTATTACCTATGTGGCATCACAATGTCTAATCTCTTCTAAATTGTAATTGTCTGATGTTCAGAAAAGAGACTTGGTTCTTCCCAAGACACAATTAAAGCTCCAGCTGTGAATTCTCATTCATTCAGTGTGTAGACGTGTAGATGCTCTAGAAAGCCCTGGAAGAGTTGGCAAACCCAAATTTAGTAACGAGGAACTAAAAATATTGACTTGGACAACCCCTTGAAGATGTCAGAAACCCAGATTTAGAAACGAGGAATCGCGAAGAACAACAACATAAACGAATCCACATTGATCTAGAGGGAAAAGTCGGAAAAGTTGGTGAATAAATAAGCAAAATTTGTAACAAATAAAACAAAATTAAAAATTAAAAATTGCAAAACGCAAATAAATAATTGAAAGTCCTACTAGTATGTTACTTAACTGCAATATCTGAGAAACGAAGAGAAGGGCGACCCTGCAATTGAAATAAAGCGCCTGCTTTGATGCTCATTTTGAGCTGCTGAAATAATGTAAGAATAAGCTAGCTTTGGCTTCAACTTGAGAAACGTATTATTGATCATTTCAGCTTAATCAATGGGACTTAATTTTATTCACAAAGTCTGGGTAGAAGTGTCGAACTCATATATAACAGCAAATCCTTTACCAATATGATTTATATGAACTATATGGATGAATTTGTTCATATTGATACTTATATTAAGTTAAAGCCATCAATTCGTCTGCCATTTCCTAGTTTTACTCCACTAAACAGCATCTTTTGACCATAGTGCACTTCTTCGGGCTGAGAGTCTCCTCTCAGTTTGCCTGTGACGACCTTTTCATAGTTTTTCCTGTTGTCAAACAATTGTCACAACGTGTTGGCATTCACACGAACTTTATGTTTTGCCCAACACCTACTTGCAGTGTTTGTGTTTGTGCAAGGGTTAAAGTTGAATACGACTTTGACTTGGATTTGGATTTGGGTTTGGGTTTGACTAAGTAGCTGTTGTCTGATATGACTGCTTTTGGGTTGGGCCCTTGGAATCACTTAGTCCTTTCAACAATTGATCAGACGCCCTACCGCATTGCAAACGCATTAATAACATTTTCTGCTGTCTTGTCAAAATTACTGCGGCAGTTTTCAATCAAAGTTCACATTCGCAACCGCATTGTGAAAAAGCAACACCCGTTCTGAAGGGTCCTTCAGTTCCAGCAACAAACAACAAGCTACACCAACAACAGCAACAACAACATCGACATCAACTTCAAGTCCAACTCAAGCGTGGCTAATAATGAGCGGAACAGGCGACTGATCATCCTCCATCGAGCGGTTCCATTGTTGTGATTGTTCGTTCTCGTTGTACACACACAGTCAGCCCCCCTCTCTACTCCATCTCCTGCACAATATTTATCATTATATTTATGGCACAATTTCATTTCGGCATAACAATGCCACGTAAATAAAAAACACTTGTGCCTGGCCCGCAGCTGACAAGCGGAATATCTTTTTTCTCGCGATCGATCGTTGGCTTTGGATGGATCGATTGCTTGAATAGATCACTCAAAAGCAATGAATTATGGATGGAGTGACGCAAAAAAAGAAAAAGAAACCGAAAGAAAGCAAGTAAGAACAAAGCACTGCCACAAATTTTGTAGCCAATGGGTTAAAGTGCCTAAAAGTAGATCATTAAGTATAAGAACTGAAATTTTTGGTTCTACTTTAAATTTTATTCACAAATGGTAAATTTATTTTGTCAGGAAGCTTGCAACTCAGAAAGAAGCGTTTCCGACTATATAAAGTATATTTATTCTTGATCAGCATGACAAGGGGAGTCGATATAGCCATGTCCGTCCACGTGTCCGTCCGTCTGTCTTTTTCAGCCGCAAGATCTCAGAAGTCTTAAGAGGTACAGAGCTGAAATTTTTGCCAGATGATTCTTTTGTCTGCACGCTGGGTAAATTCGAGATTCATCCAGATCGGTCAACTATGTCATATAGCTCCCATATAACCGATCGTTCCGGAATGAGCACTTAGGAGCATAACTCTTCTGTTTTCATCCAAATCAAACAAAATTAGGCTTGTATCCATTTGAGCCCCAAGTCAGCAGGCTTGATCTGATGAAAATCGGACAACTATGTCACCAGATTTGGTCTAGAGCCGTTATGTATTTACAATGTGGAATGATGGTATATAGGCTTCGGCAAACCTTACTTTCTTGTTCTTATAAAATGTGTAGGAGTGATCATTAATGTAGGACATTTTTATTCACATTCTTCTATGGACTAAATCATAATGTCTTCTGCTCTGCAAATATATTCTAGTGAAACTAGATCTCTGCATCCCTTCTCTCCCTGCACACTAATGAATGACTAATGATTACCATTGCTTGCAAATTAGCTAATTTTTCTGCAAGTGTACAGAGGAACTCACACAAGAAGAGTTATTGTAACCAGAGCTTTGACTTAATGTGGCAGCCATCGATCGATCCGGCATTGAGTCGTGTCGCCCGCGCCCTCGCTCGCCTCTCGTTCTGTGGCCTGTGGACAACTTTGGTAACTTTGTCAACATTGTGCTCGTGGCTTTGGTGGCTCATTGGTTACTCCGCAGCAGCATTGTGATATATTGTTTCAGTAGCATTTTGTTAAACGTGATCAATTTTTAATTACCCATCATCCTCGACATCGTCAACCATGGAACGAGTTCGATTGATCGTTGTGGTCGGTGATTCTTTTTGGTGAGAGGCGGGGCAGGAGGGGGCTGCTGCTGCTGCGGCTTGTCGTATCAATCGCACCGCACAAATGTAACCAACGACGTTTGTCGCATGTCATTCAACGATTTATGCGCCGAGAGTTGAGCGACTTTAATAAATGTGTCTTGGCTGCTTTTGGACTGCTGCTCTCTGTGCTCTGTGTGCCGGTTGATTGAGGTGACTTTAAGGCTCTTGACTGAGACTGTGCCTTGGGCGGATATGGCGCCGGCTTTGTTGACTTTACGCACAGTGTGCGTAAAATTTTTAATTAGTTTTGTCTAATTAACACTTGGCACACGGCACGGAGCAAGGGGAATGGGGACATCTGTACTTGGAGCCTGAAGCGTGCCAGCCAAGACGTTAGCAGAGGTAAAACGTGTAAGGAAATCAAGTAGGGTCAAAGCTAGATAAATGAGAGAAGCATTTAATATCTTCAATGAGCTTTCCTTTTTTTAACTAACTTTTTTTCAACTAAAGTTTTAAACAAAGTTGGCAATCCCAAGGCAATCTTCATCTGTCTAAACCTACAGCCTTTGCTTTGCAGTACAGGAACTGACCATATCGCCCTTTGGCCAACAACATAATTTCTACAAATTGGGCTACCAGCCGACAACTAACCCACGCCCATTTTGCCACCAAGCTTCCAACGAGAACGTACACTAACTGGAGAACCTTCTTCTACCACATTGCCTTTGGGCCTGGGCCTGGGCCTGGGCATCTTCTTCTACCATTTGGTAGGCAACCAAATTAAAGTAAACGCCCACAGCACGCGCCGCAACAGCAGCAGCAGCAGCACTGGTGGAGAATCAACATCTATAGCCACAGCCAAGCTGGCTGCCAAAACTTCCCTTCCACTTCGCTCACTGCTCCATGGAGCCACACATCCATTCGAAAATTGCCACTTGAGGTTTGCTTTTGGCCCTCTACACTTTTCTTGATTTCTCCTCTCCGTCTTCTGGGACTCCGCTTTTATTTATTTTGGTACGTGCGCTGCAACAAATTAAAAAGTAATTCTCAAGCGCAGCATAATTAGCTGCTAAGTGACACTAATGGGCAGTCCGTCCTCCAAGCCCCCCGGCTCCGGCCCTCCCCAAGCTACTAACTTCAACTGGTACTTTTTGTGGCCTGACTGCACTTTTTGGGGCGCGTTGTGTGGGCAAAGCGAAGTTTTTTTCTTGTACTTTACATTTGGGTACTTTGTGCACAATTTGATACCCTACTTTTAGGGGGAGTTTGGTGCCAGATGAAAAGCTTAGCATAAGAAATTTTCTAGAACTACAACGCAATCGGCAACCCGATTGAGCGAGAAGTAAAGAAGTAAATGGCAAAATACTGCAGCCCTTCTTTCACGTCGAATGAGCTCTAAATATCGTATCTCTCAGTTGCAACGTGAAGCTATGTATGAAATAAGTTAACATAAGTTAAATTACATCGTTGTCATACATTAGCAGGCTTGAGGTCAGTAGTTTTAAGCACTTTGACTGTTTTCTGGCTAAGCTCAAGTATTAGGAGTCCAACGACCAACGTAGCAGTGTAGCTTTGGCGGATCTAACAGATGTTTCGAGATGAGCCACGCTTCTCTATCTTCAGAGACAAGTGGAGCTTTGGCTGATCTAAGAGCTGTTTCGGGATCAGCCAATCGTCAGAAATTATGAAAATGGAAGTTGTAGTCTGCTCAGAAACTCCAAAGGCTCAAAGTTTTCTGTTTTCATATATATCTTATTAATCTATTGCCTCTCAAAGGAGTGCCGTACAAGATCCTCAGCTGTAGGGTATCTAAATTTCATTACAATTCAACTGAGTCTTTCTACGTCTAGTTAATTGAGTTGCATTTGCTGTGTTTTGTGGTCGACTCTGTGGCTGATGCTGATGGTGCAACCTCGACACATGGCTCCCTTTTGGCTGCCGAGTGGCCAAGTTGTGCCGGTGTGTGGCCTTAGAATTGGAGCCAAAATTGATGTGGCTGTTGAAAACAAAGGTCATTATTGTGATGATATTTATGTGCGTGTTTTTTGAACGATGATAACGAAGCTTCAATGTTATTTATGTCATGACTTTTGGGGCAGAACATAAAACATTGTAAGCCTAGTTAGTTGTTAGATTCACAGATCACTACTGAAAATATAGTTACAAGACAAAAATCACAAAAAAATACGCATATGTATATATTTTGTAGCAGACAGTAAGACATGGTAAGTCTGCCTTTGACTCCAAGATGAATTTCTACTTAGATATTCACCGCAGCCACAATACAAACCTCAGGATGTTCAAAAGCAAGGCAGCTGTGAAAGCGAAAGTTCTATCAGCAGTTCAAACTTAGCTGAGGAGACACCACTTCAGAGATTTGCACGCCTACAGGGACTGACGGAAACCACCTCGGAGAGTCGCGAGCTGACCACCACAGATGATGAGAATGAAGAGGGTTTCAGTTCGGAAAGTGAATATGTTCAGTGGAATGGCAGTTCTTATGAAGGCTATAAGCATAGAAATCGTGAATTGGAACGCAAGACCAAATCCGAAGAGATTCTAGCCAGGCCTATGTATGAGGAAGGATACCATTACTATCGTTATACAAGATCATTGCCTGGCCAGAGTCCAAGTGATGAGAGCGAAGATAGTGCAGACAATATCACTAGCAGCTGTTGGCGACGTGCAGATGAATGTGTTACGGAGTTTCTGAAAGCTCAGGATGAGGCTGAGGAATCTAAAAGACAGAAGCAAAAGACATCTAAGAGGAAGATCAATCTAGATAGATCAGATAGTAACAGAACAAGTGAATATACTCGTAACTCCAAAAGTCAAGGCGAGTCCTCCTTCCCAGAGTCTGAGAGTAGTAGTAAGTCCTCAGGTAGCTATAGAACTGAATCTGATAGGGTCCCCAAAAAGAGTAAGAAAACTGTGACAAGCATATCGATATCGGGCTCTGAATATAGTGCTCCCACAGAGCGAACACAATCAACCGAAAACTCAAAGACCTACAGTCAAATCTATAGTGAAATCTACGAAGAGTCCAAAGCTCGACAGCTGAGGGCTGAAGAAGGCCGTCGAGCCTATAAGCGCAATAAATTGAAGTTAACTGATCGCACTTCACGTTGGGTCGAACAAATGGGTCAGCCAGATATGTCATCCACAGATTACGCAAGTGTGAGAAGCATGGAATCCCAGCGAAGCAATGATACAGGCAAAAAGTCTCAGCAGACAGAGAATGCTCCAAGTAGCGAAGAGCTGGATTACGATGCCTTGATTCTGGAGCAATTACAGATAATAGCCAAATATCAAAATGATCCCATTAATAGTATTAGGAGTTCATTCAAAAAGCTGATATATAGTGATAATGAAGAAAATGAGGTCAAAGAAAAGAAACTTTCCAGAAAATCTAAAAAAAATCAACGTAAAAACGATGAATTAACTGAAACTGTTTGCAATAATTCATCAGATAGAAATAATCGATCTCCCAAGGCTTCACATAAATCAAAGAGAATCATGACCTTGGATTCACCAAGCAATTCTGACGCTTCGGTAACTCAAACCAGTTCTGGCGGTTCTTATGGACTAAAACTTGAAGGAAGTTCCACATATGTAAAGTCTCTGCAAACAGGATCAAAGTATGGCCATAGAAATTATACAGCAAATATCGAAGATCAGACATCTAGAAAGTCAGCCCAACATTCTGAAGAATCGTTGATAGAGCTGGAAGAGATGAACTCCAGAATTCCTTATGAACAATCTGTGCATACAACTGAAAGTCTCGTGTCAACACAATCATCTAATTCACTTAAGGAACTTGAATCTTATCACTTGGAAGCCTTCGATACCAACCGTCACTCTTATTCAAGCGCGTGCAGCCGTTGTCGGGAGTATTCCAAACGCCATCGAAGTGTTAGGAAGTCCTTTCAAGATCGTGGCAATAGTCCAATTAATTTCAACGTCTTGACTCACTCGAACGAAGATGAATCTGTTAAATCAGCAGAGATGACAACAACGATTGAGGAAATACACACCGATGGTGATCATAATGATCCTGATGAGACCGAGTTCTATGTGGAACTAGCAGATAGTGCCAGAGATATTCAGCGTACGATCTCAACGAATAGTGCCAAAGATGTTCAGCGTACGATCTCAACGGAAACCATAGGTGTACAGTATCCCAGTGAAGATGAGGCGACAGATTCTGTGAAATCCTTAGAATGTAAGCCACGAACTCCATCTAGAAATTGTATAGGCTTCAAAATCTATGATGCGGATGAGGCGTTACTTGAAATGCCCCCAGATTTCGAGGGTGATGCCATTATCCTTGATGACGATGCTGATTTTCTGGACATCAGCCTATCCGATGATGAGGAGAAAATCCACTCCAAGCTAATGGCAGCTGCCTTGACTAATAAATTTGATAATCGTCGATCCAAGCATGATTGCCGCGCATCTTCCTCCACCGAGAGCCTATCCAGCTATACGCCTAGTGAAATATTTCATCGCCGCTCAAAGGTGGAACCAGATGAATTGTTATATTTGGAAAAATGGGATCCACCTTCAGATTCAACATCAGTCTCCAGCAGCTATGAGGAATATGTGACCTATTTGGCTGACCAAACACTGCGATTGTGCTGCAACTATTACAATGAGGATACCAAGCTGGAGCCACGCGTGGAAAGAGAGGCTAGCATCCAGGCGGCCCTAATGTACAGCTCCGAGATGCAACTGACTGATCAGAAGGAGAATAGCCAGGAACGTGATATTATGCTCAAAGAGTTCAACCAGAAGCTGCAGCGTCAGTTGAAGCTGGTCTCCGAAAGCTTTCAGTGAAGACCAGAAGACAATTGTCAACTATGTATATAGACAAGTACTTAGTAAATCTTCTGGCAATTACGTGACAAAGTTGAGCCATAAAAATATTAACAATAATTTGTTTATTGCACACGACTTTGAAACAATGGACTGAAGCTCAAGGTAAAGTAGGATAAGATGGAATGAGAGAAGAGGTATGAGAATGTGAGAATAGTCGCAATTTTGATACACTTTGGGAGCTAGGCAGGATTATATTCTGGGAGAGATTTATTTCATAGAGAGAAGCATTGGGGAAACTATGACGTATGAAAGATCGAATCGATAGAGGCAAGTTAGTCTTTCTCTCTATATGTCAGCGTGTTTCTCCAAGAACAGTTCTCAATTTTAAAGCTCTTGAGGTGAAAATTTGTACACCATAGACTGCTTTCCACCAACCACATATGATCAGGATAGGTCATGTAACTCTCATATAACCGACTCTTTCGGAGTGAACTTTTCTGTTTTCTAGTCGAAATTTATTAAATTTCGGTAGATTTGCTTTTATGTCCGTCTTCAACTATGGATTCTCTTCTATTATTTTGACCAAACCCATTGCATTTGAAGATCTTCTCTAACCAATCCTAGGGTATAGAAAGTCAATTGCAAAAAGCGTTATAGAAATTTATGTGGCAACCGCGGATGATTTAAATGCATCACGAATGAGGTCGCAAGGTGCCTGGCTAGCTTTTGTGCTTTTAGTTTTTGGTTCCCTTCGTTCCCTTGCAGCACCAACTGCATACTTGAAACTTTCAGCAGGCAGGCAGACAGCCGCCTATAAGTCTGGTCCTACGCGCGGCATAAATCAATTTTAGTGTAGTTTCTCGTAGTCCAAGTGCCTTGCTGAAGGCAAACTCTCAAGTGGTCGACAAAATGTAGAGCCTAGACATCATCGAAGTGTTCTATAGATACACATACTCTTTGGAGTACATTGTACATATCTGCAGCCAAGCATAATTAGTTCATGCCCATGGCTACTGTTAGTCTGGCTGAGTCTCTGGGTCCGTGTGCCACATTCATTTTGTTCACACGTACTAAATATGCAGCAATGTTTACATGATCAGACCTCAAATTCAGCATAGAGCATAACAAGTATGCTGCATGGCCGTGCAATGCATTTCGGATTGCTGCTGTTGGTGGGGGGGTTCTCTATTTTTCTGGGTCTGCTGCACTCTGCCCACCCGATGGTGCTTAATTGCTAACTAAACACATTCCCAGATTGAGTGAGATGAGTGAGCGCTGGGCAAAATACGCAAATATTGTTTTAAGGCACATCAACATATTTCACCTGACTAATGAGATCTAGCACTGCACACAGATACAGATACAGATACAGATACAGATACAGATACAGATACAGATAGATTTACAGAAACAAATGCGGACCATGCCTTTGAGTTGATTTTTGGACTGTTGTGTTGGCGGGTTGGGTTTTCCTTGTATGTTTTCATTCCCTAGATTTTATAATGAAGTGCTGCTGGATATGTTTATAGTTTACGATATATGCATTGGTTATAGTTGGCGTGCGTGGCTGATTTTATTTTTGTTGGTACAGAAAGAAATGTTTTTGTTCGAAAACTATCTAAATTCCAACTCAGGGGTAGGGGAAATGTTTGCGCACTTTGTAAGTGATTTGTTGCACTGCCCAGGGCGAAAGATTAGGTCATGCTTGTTTGACGATTTGGATAAATAAATTGAGCTATATATTGACTACAAGGCTGCAAATCAGCTTGCTAAATCTGATCTGGAATTCAGGTTTTCATCTTGAAACCAAATCGGAGTTAACTTTTCCAAATTCTGGTTCAGTTGATCAAAATGTTCACCATATTTTGGCTTAGCAGGGTTTTGTTAATCTCAAAAGTGGGGGAAAAACTGTGATTGTTTTTCGATTGGGCTCATATTTATATGAAGACATAAGGAGAGCCTAACGATTACATTTTGCCTTTCATTTCTTATTAATTGCCTACAACTCCAACATCGACATCAGAAGCATTACATCTATAAGCATATAGTTTCAGGGAGACGACGATTCCGCAATTGCGAAAGCTTAATTTACACGGATGGGAGTGGCGGAGGGACAGTTTGCTCTTCTCCTCACCTATCTAAGGTTTTCAGGCCTGTATGTGTGTCACTTTCTTGCGATCCCATAACTCCGACGATCATTTACATAGTTACTTATATAGCTTTATGCAAATCACCAGGAATTGATATTTGTCAGAAGGTTTCTAATAGGAAATCATGATTGGAATTGTATGGAACTTCCGCGAAAATCTCTACTGTGAATCTTCAACGGAACTGTTTATATTTAAGAACATTATAAGTAGTTAAATATACTCTGCTTACCTAAACATCAGCCGGACCTAATGGTGTGCACTTTCGCCGTGCACTTCTGCATCTACTCAGCCACTGATATGCTTCAGTAGCACCTGAAAAAGTTCCAGAAGTTTTGCGTGCAGGTGGAACATCGGATGGATGGATCTTCCTATACTATGTGCTCCTACGCCACAAAAGACTGCCCATAAATACTTGGGAGTCAACTCTAGACCGTCGGCTGACGTTCAGGAGTCTCACAACATCAGGATCAGGGCGAGGAGGACGGACTGGGTCCTGAATAGCTGTCCCTGACTAATAAAATCACCATATATAAGATGATGTTGGCACCACTATGGAAATACGCCATCCAAGTGTATGGAATAGCACTACTATCACTTCTACACTGCATCCGCGTATCACGGGCGCCTTCTGAAGGTACCCATGGTGGGCAATGCCATGAACTTACTGGCAGCAAGATACCTCGATAGGCTTGCCACTTCAATCACTTCAACAAGCTCGACATCTATTGACAAGATAAGGGAGACATCCCGCAGTAGGACACAGACGGCTGCGCGGACTCACTCGGAGACCCTGCCGCATCGCGTATAAGTATAAGTTATATCAAGAGTAGGCTAAAAATTTGCAAACTCAATGAAACCACCTAGTTTCCCCTCCAGTTTCTCTAACTCAAACCACAAATTCCCACACGCTTTACCAATTACCCACGATGGCATCACACCACATCATATAACACTATACATGCTCGCTTGCCCAATGGACATGAGCAACCCACTTGTCTTCTCATCATTGACCGCACGGCATAATTTAGACAATTCCCTTCATTTAGTATGAAAAATGCACTCAATTTATATGACTTGATTATATTTGCCTTTTGGGAACGGGAACCGCATTTGTATTTGCTTAAGTCGTCGCCAGAGAGACTTGACATTGCCTAGACGTAACCATAGGTACATGTAGAATTTTTCAGGACTGCGACAGGACAGCCACATGCAGCAGGCCTCCAGGCGCACCCCACGCCAATTTATTTGAGCCAACACCAAGAAAATCGGCTGGCACAGGTTCACATTGGGATGTGGATATATACATGGGTATATTCAGATACTGGTTTTGGTGTGTTTTTTTTTTTTTTCAAATATGAAAAATTGCATGAAACTGCAAGGGCGCATATGTGCATAATTCATTTAACATTTTGTAAATCATTTGTTTGAATAGCACGATGACGATGATGATGGCTTGGACTGGCCCTGGCCTGGTCTAGGAAGCACCGCGAACTGCCAACCTGTTGGTGCAACCTATACAGACTTCTACACCAACTCCTTTTGACCAGTTAAACTATTCGTCTGCACTGACAAATTGGCCAGGGTGAGCCAGACCAGACCCAGAGCGAGACCCAGAGCAGACCAGGGCAGGCCAGTGCAGTGCAGTGGAGTATAGTGGAGTCTCCGTCTCTGTAGTCTCTGCGAAACCCCCAATACAATGGCCATGACGATGCGCAAATATAATTTCACAACTGTCTGCACATGGCCCAAACGAAACGAGACACACGACGACGACGACGACGACGACGACGATGAAGCAGTAGAAGATGAAGGCAGAGGAGTCAAACAGCCAGTTCCAGTTGCCGCACAGTGTTGCAATTTTAAAATTTCCTTTTGGAACTTCAAAAAATAAGCTTGAATATCGCAAAGTAAGCATACAAATATCTGTTCAAGTTCAGCTACACTTGGTTCAGTTCATAGATGAAAAAGTTGTTTTTACTGGCTTTAAAACAGTCAGCTCCTATCTACTCTGCATAGGAATAGGTTCGGAAGGTACACATATACGAAAAGCTATCCGTTTGGCTTCGGCAATGTGCAATGAAGCAAACAAAACATCATCCGAAGTATCTGTTTCTACACACACACACACACTCAAAGGCAAAAACTGTGATCAATGTCTTGAAGTCTTCTAAGTAAATACGTTTGGTTGTAATCAGAAAAAATCTGCATTTACCTTTCCAAACTCGGAAGTTTTACTAAAAATTAACCTATCAATACGAGTTCTAGATAGCAAGAAGTCACATGATTCGGTTATAACACTTTGCTTATAGGCTTTGCAGACTTTGCAGAGAATAGTAAACTCCACCAGAGTTCTATTCTATTGTTTACCTCCGTTCCACATATATTTCTCTTATTAATTTTATCCCCATTTCCCCGTATATTTGCTGCACTGTGCATCATCGCCAAACCCATGACCATTCCCATTCCCTAAGCCCCAGCCATAAGTCACACGCCGACTGCAACGACTTTTGGGATAAGCCTGGACTAAGCCTTTTTATTATTATTTGTATATTTCGCCTTCGTTTTGATTCCTGTGAAATTTGCATCTCGATGCGATGCTCCTCCTCACTCGCCATCGAGCTAATTTAGTTTGTGTGTGAATATTGAAATATTACAATGTTTTTTTCTTTCTTCTTTTTCGGTTTGGTTGCATTGCCAAGCTGGCCGGCCAGCTGGTGCAGGGTCCTGGCATTTCTTGGGAAACAGTTCGAGTTGAGGATTGGCTTTAGACTTGGACTTCGGTTTTGGCTTTGGTTCGCTCAGTTGTTCTGTAATTTTAATGATCTGGCTATGCCCTGACATCGTAACTCAATAAGTAGGCCCCGATCTTGATCGTTCCAGACAGGCTGGAAGCATTTCGTCTCCAACGATTTATCATCTTTGGTTGCACTTGGGAAAAGTAATTAAGATTCGTGTTGCCGTTGCGTGTGGCCAGTAGGAGGCAGAGGTAGAGGCTGTGGCCGCGACCGAGTCGGAACGTGGAGGTGTGTTCAATCTATTGTAATTTGACTTTGGCGTTAAATTTTTTATTAAAAAACTATTAGCAAAGTGTAAAAATTATCATTAAGTAATATTGTGGTTATTTGTTTGTTGCTGTTGTTGTTGTTGGTGCTATTGTTGTTGTGGCGGTGGTGCCAATACGTCTGGCCTGGGCGAGCCAAGCCGAGTCGAGCCGCTTGATATGAAAGGTAGACAGACCTCTGAAGTGGTTCGTATTGTTTTCTCGTTTAACAAATGAAAAGTTAAGTTCCGTGGCTTTTTAATTTGCTCCAACGTTTTTTGAAGTCCACAAAGAGTTGAGCAGAAGAACATTTGGATGGAGCTGCTAATGGATGTGGATGTGCATCTGTGCAGCCATTGGATTCAATTATTAAATGCAGAACAGCGCTGATGGCCTTATGGCGCACTGGCTCTGAGTATATCCAAATACCATATAAAATATCAATCATTCTTGATTACTTTTAAGCACAAAGCGTTCTTAAATGAATAACTTGAATATCTAGAATTTGTTATTGTGAACGTATAAGAACCTTCCCTTCCTTAAACCTTCTGAGATTTTGAAGTTGTCATAAACCAACAGACATATCTATATAGCAAATATTGTATCTGCCGCGCACTTCTAGCTGGCAAGCGGGATGCATGAGTACGAATACCAGCTCAGTTTTTATTTAATCAGTCTCAGCTGGCATTTGAACTTAGAACCTCCTACTCATCAGCTAGAAGTGCCCGGCTCACCAAGCGATAATACCATTGCAAGCATAATGATGTTGAATCTTAACTTTGTATATGCGGAATTGTTATCAAGAAAGTGATGATAGTGAGAACAAATAGTAAAAATGAGAACAAACTGTTCTTGAAATGAGAACGCTTCTTACTTTTTCAGAGTACAGAGGTTCTTGATCCAAATTGATCCAAAATGTTCTGGAAATACGAACATATTGTTCTAGATGTATCGCAGAAAGTTCCTATTATGATCCCACAGCGTTCGAGAAGTGAGAACAAAATGACCATCTTTAACGATATAGAAAAAGGATTAACGTACTATTGGGAACAAAAATATTGATTTCATAATGATTTAGATACATTTTTAACGATTTTTTTCTTAGTGTAGATACTGAATATAGTTGGACAAGCTTTTTTCTGGGCATTGCATACTGCATGCCCAAGTTAGTACACAATTGTGTGAATGGAACAAAAGTGTTGAAAGAGATGTCAGATAAGGAGATCTTCAAATGGAAACACATATAGCTAAGCTTAAAATTCAATATAAATGAGTCTTGATTAAAGTTTGAGGGACCGACTAACCCAAAGGGTGTAAATGTGGCAACGACTTCTCTCTCTGAATGAACACTTCGAATATCTGTCCATCTATGTAGCCTCACTTCGCCCCCGATTGCTTTCCGTTTCCATCCGGCAGAGTTAATTTTAAAAACTGCCAAACCACAAAAATCAGTTAGCCACAGAAACCACAAAATAGCCAACCATGTTCGCTTGGCCAGCAAAAAACTATAACTAGTCTAAATTAATTTATGTAATTTGAGCATCAGGCCATATTTAACTTTTGAACAAAACCAAAAAATAGTGACTGCAACAACAACAACAACAATTGCAAACAGTGCAATATACATATGTATATGTATTGCATGTGTGTGTGTCTACACCACCTTCGGGGCCCATTCCCATTCCCATTCCCAGTTGCAGTTGCAGCATTTGCAGGCAGCTCTGTCCCTCCATCTGCCTCTCTGGCCCTGTCTGTGGTCCAGTCCTCTCGATGGCAGTTTCCGTCGTCAATTTATAAACGCGTTCAGTTTAAATTGCAACAAATAGTCGCTCATTGAACTTAAATTGTGCCGACGCACACAAAGTGAACGGTTCCCATGTGTATGTGTGTGTGTGTGTGTGGGAGTGAGATGGAAACATCAATAGAGAGTGAGTGAGATGGGAACAGAAACGTTGACGTTGCCTATGGGGTGTAGAGCTTTGTGTCAACAAGTTTTGTCTGTGGCGTTTTTGGCCATTTTTTTCGCCCCGTTTGTTGTGTCCAAATCGCAAATGTTGTCAGTTGTTGACGTTGCTTGTTGTTCGTTTTTGTTGTTGCCGTTTTGTAGTTGTTAGTGTTGTTGTGCTGTGTGGTCGTGGCTTGATTTATTTAAAGGTTTTGAAGTTTGTTTTATTTTTATGCCATGGGAAAAGAAGGCTGGATCTGTGACATTTGTGCCAGCTGTGTGTCTGCGAGTTGAATTGTTGAGACTTGAGGTTCGTTTTGTTATTGGAGTAATGTTGGAAGTGACTGGAAAGTGTGTAGTTGAACAGCTAAGGCAACTACTGTGGCTTTGGTTAATATGAAATGTTGGTTCTCATAACGAATATGATCAATTAGAAGTATTATTCCAATCCGTTTTGAAGAGTAAAACGAATTTCCTTCCATTCCGCTTTAATTTCGATTTTGGAATTCACTACAATTTGGAATTCGTGTTCACGATTGGAATGGGTTTTTCGACGTTATATTCGAACGAAAGGTAAGTTCAGATTCAGAGAATAGAAAACATATTATCTGAAGTTCAGGCCTCAGCCTCCAGTTTGGCAGTGAAAGACAGCTCCGTTATACAAATCAGAATAAGATAATTTACAAAGACACTTAGTGCAAGTACAATGATGGGCATTTGAATAGACACAATGTGGTTGGCATTAAACAATAAACTATAAATGGTTCAACTAGATAATCAACGGTTCTTCAACAACAGCAAGCAATTAGTTCACCTAAATAGATTCTGCTGGATCTCCCTAAAGCGGTTATCCTCATTTGTTAAGACCACATTCATCGCATCATCTTTTTGGCAACTGACACTTCAAAATTAAACATTTCTTAGAATAAATTTCACTTTAGAAATGGTCAAATCTTAAACTAATTTCATATTTCTTTTAACGGCTTACAAGCCTAACTAACACACATATCCAGGTCTATGCCACATTTCTCAGAGCTTCAATTAAACCAGAAACCAGTTTCCAATTTCAACGCACTTTGCGTGCCTGTCCGTTCAGCCGAGCTCTCCAAAAATAAAGGAAAAAAAAACACAATTTAATTGCACGCCACAACAGTTTTCTGCCTGTTTTTCTTTAATTTCAATTCCACACACACACACACACATATACAATATACATACACATATACATTTGGGGGGGTTCATCAAAGACCAAAGTCCCAGACCCAGACCCAAAGTTGAGGCCGCAGCAGGCACAGCAAATTTTCAGACAGCCGTCGCGAAGAAGCAACAGCAACAGCAGCGGCAGCAACAGCAGCGGCAGCGACAGCAATATACTCGTAATTTCTTTCGATTAATCCAATCGATTTCTATTCAATAAATCAAAATATGAATTCGTTATGCTCATACAGCCAACCGTGTGGCTATGGCTGGTGGCTGCTTTACAGCTTTACACCTAACAGCTCGCCCAGCCGCCTGCCACCTCACACTTCAGTTTCAGTTTGTATCTTTGAGGCACGTAACAAATTGTTGGGTTAATTAAAAAAACATAAATCGTTTGATTTTCCCTTACCCCTAACCCCGTACCTCTTCTCTTGCCAACATACGCTTGTCAGTGCTAACAACCATGACGGCCCTTTCATCAGCTAGAAAAATGTAAAAAAACAACATTGCCAAAAAAAATTTCACTTTGCTTGCAGCCGCCCTGAGGGCAAAGCCCCACCCAAGTGAGAGCATCTCATTCTCTTATCCTATCCGACATAGACATCTGTTATGCTTATGTTAATTAACAGCTCCTCTTAGCCCTAATAGTATTTGCCATCAAAACTTGTGATTTTTAATGGCTTTGGCTTTGGTCTCTCTTGGAAACCCGATACGCATACAAATTCGTATAAGATTTAAGCCATCAAAACAAATTAAGAAAAATTTTAATAAATATTCATGATGGAATTCCGTCAAAAAGACAGATAGATGGATAGATAGATAGATAGATAGACAAAGCAGCAGCAAATCTTTTAATTAACAGATCAAAAAAATTTGCAATTCTGCTTTTAACTTTATTATTTGATTCCAAATGCAAATGAATGCAAATGAAAATGCCATCAGAAGCAGCATTTAGTTTGATTTTATTACTATTTTTGCGAGGGCGTGTGGGAATTGGTTTAACAGTGGCTTCAAATGGCAAACGAGGTTGTGTTAGATATAGGAAGTAGTTTTCACAGTCCCCACTTAGCAAAATGACTTGAAACATTGGAGAAGATCTGTTGACCGACTAACTTTTGATCTGTTTGGTCTCTTAGGTGGAATTTTTTTACTAACAATATGTTTTCTTTGTATTTCCTTATCTTTCCTTATCTTTGTAACCGCAAGGTGTACTAGACGAATCGCAGAAACTAAATTCAGAAGCGAGGAATACACAAAATGTTGATGCCATGAAAAGGACAATTCCCTTTGGCTTATCATACAATTAAAGCCCTGCAATGACTACATTCACTGTCAGCTGGGTAATCATGATTACAGCAATTGGTATACTCTCACAAATGAGTAGTACTTGGGCAAGTTAAGTTGGTATGCTACAATATTCTTTCGGAAAGATTGGTGTAGTCGGTTATCCAGTTCGAAATTTTATCCCTTTCGTATTAGTTTATTGTTGGCATTCAATGACACGAGAGACAGAATGGGTTAGGAAGTTGGACCTTTCTGTCGAAATAGTCTACAAAAATGGCTATCGGCTACCAAGATTATCAAGCCTGGAGGCGCGTATCTAGATGAGTTAGAGACGTCAATTCCCCAGCCGCTCGCTGAACTGGAGGACAACACCGGCCTAAAGTCCTAGCTGCGCAACTTGCTCTTTACGCGCTCTCGCGATAGTGTGGCAGCAAGGAGGCCGTCGTCTTCTACGTGCCTATTCCACAGCAGAAGGTGTTCCAGAAGATACATATCTTTCTGGTGCGCGAACTGGAGAAGCAGTTCTCGGGTAATCATGTCGTGGCCAAGCCCAAGGCGCTCAATCCGCGGAAACAGAAGCGTCCAATGCCATTCTGGAGGATTTGGTCTTCCCAGTCGAAATTGTAGAAGAGCGCATAAGCGTCAAGTTGGACGGCTTTCGGCTCAGCAATAAGCAGCAGACCACCATCGACACACGGTCAATTCCACGATCTTACCTTCGAGTTCCCCAACAACTACCTGAATGTCTAGGCGTCGTCTATCATGGGCAATGTCCTTGGCGCTTGCGCAGCTTCAGGACGAAAAGAGGAGATGCCAAATCAACAAAATTGTCAAGATCGGATCACTATATCACATAGCCCCCAGACAACCGAACGATTTAGAATGAACTCTAAGTATAGACAACTTTTATGTTCTTCATTCGCAATTGAACCAACTTGGTAAATGTCTGATTTAAAGGCCTCTTCGTCCAAAGCTGACCAAAGCTTATCTAGATCGGATCACTATGTCATATAGCTCCCATATAACTGACGCATACGGAATAAACTCCAATATACCGGATGTTTTTTGTTTATTATCCCAATTTAACCAAAAATTGAAACGTCTTAGAAGCCTCCGAATTTCTACCGAATCTGCAAGGTTGTGTGAGCTCCGTTTACCCGAACTTAACCTTCCTTCCTTTCTTAAAGTCAACTAAATAAAACAGTGAAAAATTAAAAAAAAATAAGGCTGAAAATCCCTAATTTAAAAACACATTTGTAAATTTTGCATAGCTTTTTTGCATTTTATTTTTCGTGTTTGCTTTTGTTTTTGTAATTCAATAATTTCTTTTAATATTTACCTTTGTGTTCTTAAGCTTGAAATATCTAAGGCCGAAAATGTACGTACGTATATATGTGTGTGTGTGGCTGCCTCAACTTGATTAGTTATTTTTTTTACTGTGTATCTTCAGGCATTTGCAAACTTTTGTACTAGAAAGCTAGCATTTGGGTTCATTTCGTTTTCGTTTTTTTACAGGTTTTTCTTTGCATTTTTGTATTATTTGTTTTGTTTTTGTGAATGTGAAAAGCAGCTTGAAAAAATTTGCTAAATCTTATTGTTAAATAGTCGTATGTTAACGCTTACTTAGTTTAGAAATTAACATTAATCGTTTATATTATGGATTTATACACTTATGGTCATTTACAAGACAATAATTTCATTGTTGTTACTCGTAAAACAAAAGCAACTACCGAACTACATACAGGATGATGACGTAACATTTAAATAGCAAAAAATTAGGCAAGTTTTCTTAATCGTTTTTCTGTTTTTTTTTTTGTTTGTTTTGTTTTTTTTTTAAATATTTTTTAAATACATAATAATATATTTCACACGCGCAACGAAATTCGTTTTTAGCTTACAGTTTTGTTTTTTTTTTGTATTTGTATTTTTGTTTTCATAATTTGTAAATTTTTTTTATTTTTTAACAGCAATTTTTCAATTATCAGGTAAAAAGTTTAAAGTGCTTTCTTCAACTTTCAGAAATATTTGGTTTTCACATTGGGCGACAAGCGCCAAGTTCTGCAAACGCTGGCAGCAGATCCAGTCCAGCGATGGCGGCGACGCATCCTCCACTGCCAGCTGGCAGCCCGGCAGCTGGGTGGACGACGATGGCGGCGGCGGCGGCGGCGGCGGCTCGTCCGGCCACCAGTTCTCCCAATCTCAATACGCCGTTGCCGCGCCAGGATGCATCAGATGATGGTGATGATGATGATGGCCAAAGTGATTGAGTGGATTCATAGCCTCAGCACTGCCTGCCGGCGCCGCTGTATGATACCAATCGCTGGGTGGATGATGCTGGGCCGCCGGATGGTAAAGCAGGTGATGATTGTGATGGCCAGCCGTGACGGCCAGCATGGAAGCAGAGGCTGCGGCCGTCCCAGGCGAAGCTGGACCCGTGCTGCCCGCCATCTGGTGGTGATGATGATGCGCATGCGGATGATGATGATGCGAGGGCGGTGGTCCCAACGGTGGCGGCAGGTAGGCGGCAGAGGAGGCAGCCATCAGCTGGAGCGCTGGCGAGGATTTCGACTCACCGGCCAGCACCGACTGATGGCCGGCATGAGATTGCTGTGGGTGCTGCTGCTGGTGTTGTTGCTGCTGGTGCTGTTGCTGCTGTTGCTGGAGGAGATGCGAGGCCAGGCCACTGCTGGCTGTGCTGCTGCTGCCGCTGCTGGAGGCACCCAGGTGCACGCTGTGCATGGGATTTGGCTCCGATTTGATAGAGTGCGGTGAGGATTTGATGCCGCTGCCGCCGCTGAGGCTGCTCACCCCACTGCTGCTGCCCGCGCTGCCATCCAGACGCGTGGACGAGGGCGGCGTCTGTGCCCCGCCGGTGACAATGCTCGAGCTGGAGCTCTCCTCGCCCTCGCTGTCATAGCCATGCGATGGTGACTTCTCGTCAATGTTGCCATGCACCTGGAATCACACAAACAAAAGACCAACAAAGCCACACATCAGAGCTGTCCATCTTGCTAGGCAAGTCCGCACTCCTGGCGCCTTCCTAAGTCGCTCTCGATCTTCACTTACCTTCATGTGCTTGCGCAGCGAGGAGGGATGCGTATAGGATTTATCACAGCCATTGATGCGACAATTGTAGGGCTTATCCGAGGTATGTACATGCGAATGCTTCTTCCTATCCGATGAATTGGCAAAGCGGCGATCGCAGCCCTCGTGCTCGCATTTGAATGGTTTCTCGCCTGTAAATATGCAAAGGCCGAGGCCAGAAACTTCATAAGACTGAGTCCAAAAACATAAAGACAATAAATATCTATAGCATATTGTATGTGTATGTGTGTGTATGTGTGAGTGTGACATTATTTATGTGCGCACACAGAGAGAACAATAACAATAACAACAAACCAGAAAGGTTGGGGAGCAAATATAAAAGATGTTCATTTATTGCCTCACATATTTATGAACTGCCCATGCCCCTCCTTCTCCTTCAAAACGAAGCACAATTTAATAAAGGTGGGAAAACTCAAATGTGTGTGTGTGTGTGTACGTGTGTGTTTGTAACATTTTTATAGAGAAAAATCATATAAATTATGCGGGATCAAGTTCTATTGTTTGAAATCAAACAGTTAGCCCGAAGTCCAACCAAAAATTCACCTGTGCCTTTGAAGAAGAAGTTCACGATGGCCAAGTCGAACTCCAAGTCGATTGTCCTTTTGTTGTAGGAGGGACACGACATACACTCACACAAGGGCAAGGGTAAATGTTCAGGAAAAAGGTCAAAATGTTAACGGCTATTATATTGTACGTAACACCTTTTGACACAGAGCCCCAAGATGAAGGCCAAAACATTTAAAGGTTAAACATTCGAAGTGATATTTTATGGCTTATTAGAAAATTATCCATTCGATTTTTTTGTACGTAAGTGTGCCCGGGGATAGACAGCGAGGAGGAGTCTGTCGGAAAGTCAGGTCCCCGATGCAAAGAGATAAAATTCGAGATTACATTTTTGGGGGTCTGGCTATAAATAATATTTTATATGAGAAGGATTCTTAGGGGCAACCTATAATTTGGCAAATATGTGTAAGGGTAAATAAATATTTTATGGAATCACTAAGAGGAAAACTATAATTATGGGAGATTGGAAAATTGTAAAGGCAGTGCAAGCAGGCCAGCTAACTGGGATGTTTGGAAAATGATCTATGTGATGATAGTTTTCATTTGTGATTTAAATTTCTTAAATGGTAAATAAAATGTTGAAGGAAAGTGGTTAGCACATGTTATAGGAGTACATAGGATATGGCGATGATATTGATAGCGGCGGTCGGTCCAAACGTGATGTTACTGATTCTCTTTATGTGCGATCGAAAGGGAATTAGCCAAAGTACGTCTAGCGGTGTGTTCCAGTAGAACAGTAGAACGTTCTCTCTCGACAGACGAAACTAAAGACGCTCATCCTTCCGGTGCTCTTATAAGGTGCTGTGGCGTGGACAGTGACACAATCAGGTGCAGCTGCATTTGGGTTATTCGAGAGGAAAATTCTTTGCAAGATCTTCGGCAATATTTGGCGATAGTGATCGAATTTGATGAAACGAAGAGCTGCATGAGCTTCAGCAATCCAGAAATCCCTCAAAACACCTCAGAAACGCTTCAAAAAGAAAGTCAATCCATTTTTCGTTGCGTTTTTCCAAACTTCATACTAAACACAAATGAATCTATAGATTCAAGTGTTAGTACATACATTTCTCCAAATCCCCAGAGATTTCCCTGACACGCCCCCTAAGAAATTGATTGAGCTCTTCAAACGTGCTGGTTTATTGCAAAAGACAACTTTATCGGAAACTAAATATGAATGGAAGGGTAAAACCATTGTTATTAGAGGAATCCAGTGAATTAACACCATCTGAAGAGGAGGGGGGGACTGCTAGTACTACATAAAAGCTTCAATTCGAACATGTTGTTCATATGTTAAACCAGACGAAACATTTGTTGAATGATTTAGATCAGATGTGTCTATGAACTCAGTTTTTACTGATGATCAAGAATCCATTTCTTACTTCATTGGGTCGAAAATATCGTCTGTGAAGATGTCTTCATCTATGATCTCGAAATCTTTGATGGTTCGCTTCTGAGCATTCTCATTGTCATGAGTCTTTTCTCAGTTCTTAAACAAATCACTGACTGTCTGGCATTCGTGTATCCTTCGTTCCTTGGTCACTCTGTCTGCCAGGGCTCTAATTGAGTTTCCTTGTATTCATGGGCTATTTTGAATGCTTATCAGTTCCCCACTTATCAAATTGAAAAGCCGCTGAGCAGCTTTCCTCAAGAATAATCATATTTTTGAACCACTTTATTAACAGTCGAAAAGTAACACCCCAGGCAAATCTGTTGTGCCCAATCAATTGAGGTTCCTACAATTCCTATAGATGCTGCAATGACAAAGAGTCGCCCACATACATACCTGGGCCATCATTTTCAATAACTTGCCACATAAACTTCATTCAGATGCAATGCTTAAGCTTGAGTAAAATCCATTTAGCATATGGCATTTATATGCCAGCTAAGCGGCCATTATATTTGTGGCTTTATGACAATTGCAGCTAAGCGGCTCAACCCGACCCACACAGCAGAGCAGCATCAGAGAGGTAGAGAGAGGTAGAGAGAGAGAGAGAGAGAGAGCGGCACGAAGACGTTGACAATAATCGAACATTTTCACACCTTCAGCTTAAAGGCGAGTCTGGGGCTTTGGACCTGGTGCTGGGCATAGTTTGACGGGATGGCTGAATGTCTCGTTTGGTCTGGTCTGGTTCAAGCCGTGTCCCATGTTGTGCTCTGTGCTTTTGTACTGTGCGCCATATAAAGAGACATCCAGCGGTGTGATCTCGCCCAGACTCTGGTGTGGCTTTGGCTTTAGCTGTTTGTTGGACGCTCAACAAGTTTCAGTTTGTGTGTCTGTGTGTGTGTGTGTGTGTGTGTTTTCTTAATGTAATTTAATACTAATTTATGTGCTTTATTATTAAGCATTTGCATAACATTTTAGTCTCCGCTGAGGCGTAATAACTCAAAATTTCCGAAAACAGAGAATGAGAGAAATATGCTATGCGATTTGTAATGGTGTGTCGCTTTGTTTGCATCAAACATTTTTTCTATTAATTTGTCAAAATTATTTAAAACTCATAAATATTTATAACAATAAGCTGTGCGTGTGACTGTGACGGGCTCAATTATTTTGACAGATCAGAGAGGTACACACACATTATAGAGATTGTTGTTGTTGTTGTGGAACAAGCGTAGCAAATCTATTATTCGTGGTGCTTCAGAAAACTTGGTGTGTTTCTCTGAAGGTGAATAATGTCAAGTGTCGGCTTTAGTTGCGTGTATATAAAAATATATATATATATATATTTCTAAGGTTAAAGAAATCACACTCTTAATAGGCATAACAGGCGCCAGTGTCAAGAGTTGCGATATCAGAAATTGATGAAATTTCTTGGTAGTGAGTTAAAGAAACTTGAGATTGTTTTTCCCAGTCAAGTTTAAATGTTTTTATGGCCTTCAAATATGTTTTTGGATGTGCAGCAGGCATTTGATAGGCTGTGGCACACTGGCCTTAAATATAAGCTAAAGTTGCTACTACCCGAGAGCTATTACCATCTGCTCATCATCTACCTAAACTTCAGAACATTTAAAGAAGTATTTCAGAAGCTTCCAATCAGGAGTTCCCCAAGGAAGTATCCTAGGACCTATTTTATACAGTCCCCATGTGGCGGATATTCCCAGAACGGTTTCGAATAAGAAGTGGAATGCGAATATATAAACTTAAGCCAACTCTTAGCTTGAAATTATGAAAACTAAATTCTTCTACTTAACTTCATCGTGAGTTTGACTTTACAATAAATAATTAATCTGCATCTGCAATAATTGAAAGCAATTTTCTAGTCCACTTCAGATTATTATCAAACTAATTCCCTCAAAATGTTCCATGCTCTTTAAACGCTAATTAGTTAAAATTGGACAAGCAGCTGTTTTGTGTGCTGTGTGTGTGTGTGTGTGTGTGTTTGTATTTTTCAGCACATCATGCTGTTCCTGTGGCAGTTCTCGCTGTTATCAACCTTATCACTCTTATCACATCATCATCGTTTTGTGTGTGTTTTTCGGGTTTTGTTTTTATGACTGCGCTGCGCTGTGCCGCCTGGACGACAATGCCGACAAGATAGACACACATTGGCATAGTCAACATATCCACATCCACCGTCCTCCATCCTCCATATCCATCTCCTGCGGTCTAAACTCAGCGGGGGCAAACAAAGCGGTTTGGTTTGGCTCGACACGGCAACGGCACGCGCTTAATACTCAGCAAGTGGGCCGCGCGCGTAAAGGGTTCGTGTCCCAGCTAAATGCACTCTCCAGGCATAATTTTCCCATAAAAAAGTATGCATTTAAATATATATTTTATTGCTTTAAGTTTTTCTGGAGAAAAAAAGAAGGACCAGGGGATAAAAAAAAAAACGAAGTAACCAAAAATTGCTGCCCATTTATAAAATGTCAATTTCAGTCGCCGAACATAAAAGACGTTTGCTCTGGCTCGTCCTTTTTCCCTTGCCTTGCGTTGCCTTCCCCTGTGTGTGTGTGTGTGTGTTTGTGCTTGTACTTCTTTCGCCTTGGCGCTTTGTAAATCCCATTTAGGCTGTGCGAATCGACAAACTTATTTAAATATTTCAATAAAGTAAATCCCAGGCACATAAAAGGCTACGCTGGTTGCCAGCTCGAGCTCGATTTCGAGGAGGAAGGACAACTTACAGCTGCTATTTTGCATACTTTCGGGCGCCTACGCGCTTCTTTCTGCCAAATTGTTAATTTCCTAAAGGCAGGCAACAAACACACACACACACACACACACAACTTAAAGCCAAGCGGAACATTTTGGAATTGGCACAGGACAAGGAACAAGGACAAGGCTGGCTGGATGTTATCATGGCATGGCAGCTGCTATTTTGGGGTGGTTCACCATTTTTTTGGGGGTTGGTATTGCTTTGTAATCTGTGCGCTGTCAGTGTGTCTGTTGCTGTGTGAGTGTGTGTGTGCGTGGGTTCAGCCAAAGAAAGTTGTATATAGCTTTTGAAATATATATATATATATATATATATAATATATATTTTTGTATTTGTATATAAAATCTGGGGTATTTATATGTACTAAAAGCGGCATATCACATGTTTGGCTTTTATGTAACTGCTCTCGCTCTGTATAAAGTAAAGCTGCTGTCATTTGCAGACACGACAGTCGTCGGCTCTGGCTCAGCTCCTGCTCCTGCTCCAGCTCGATGTGTCCTGAGTCTGATTCTCAGGCAAAAACATTGAAAATGTGTGCAAGTGTTTGTGTGCTTGTGTAAGTGTGTGTGTGTGTATAGGTGGGTGGGTCTTGTTTGGGGCGTTGTTTTTGTTGGTCTCCCAAGGGGGAAATTTCTGTACATATTTTTGTGTGTGATTTTCTCCCTTTTGGGCGTAGTCAGGGCAAACAAACAGAAGTAAAATTGAATTTTGGTAAACGTCTCGTAAGTGTTTTATCATTGTTGTTCTGGCCAATATGCTGATGTGGGTGCGAAGGCCTACAATATGTTAGACATTGTTGACTTGAAGTTCGGACATGTCTGCATTTCATATTCTCATATTTCTGCATTTCTATTTGATGAAACATAAAGCTTTCCAGTGCAGGCAGAACATATTTTCTCAATTTGTGAGCTTAACATATTCAATAGCTTGCAGCGCTTACTTGGTAAAAAGGAAAAGCAGATCAGTTGATTGTTTGCTGCTGAGGATCTGTGGCTATATATACTCGTACTCTAGAGGACAATATTCTCGTTTATATTGTATGTAAGAGGCAAAAAGAAGCGTCTCTGATCCCATAAAGTATATATATCCTTGATCAGCATCAGTAGCCAAGTCGATCTAGCCACGTTCGTCCGTATGAACACCTAGATCTCTCTTATAAAAGCTAAGATCAGCAAATTTGGTATGGAGAGTCTCCCTCGTGGAGCATTAGATTAAGTTTGCTTGAAAACTTTGCTTGTTTTAAATTCAAATTCATGAAAATGCATTTTCATTCTACTTGTGTTAACTCTAGTGATGGATAAATAGAACTCTGATCTAAGTTTATGTAATAATTTGATCGGAATTGAACTTGTCACCCCTAAAATATTTATCAAATGCTGTTTATTGTTTATCAAAGTAATATATCAAAATTATGCTATCAAAACCAAAATTAAAATGAAACTAAGACCGTAAGGCTAACTTCGAGTACCAGAATGAGTACAGATCTGTTCATAAGCTTCTTTAAAAAGTTGTCCATAACGAGAAAACATAAGCGAGCGATTCCTGGGTTTTTTCTTTTTTTCACCTCTTTTCGTATTTTGTTTTACTTTATGTGAAAATTATTGACTTAATAAATGAATCAAAATTGAATCCCAATTCAGTTCTGTATTTTGCCTTTGTCCAGATGAATAGAATATGTACTTCCTCATTTTTCTGTGAGTGTACTTTCTACTGTGCAATGACCGCCGCTTGTCTGCATATGAGAAAGCAAGCTCTTACCTTTGCCTCCGCAACTCACTCTGAGGTTGCAACTACCCCTGCCCCTGTCCGTACTCTTGCCCCTGCCTGCAACGCAAATTAAACATCATTGACAGTCGCTGATTAATTGAACTGAATCAGGTTTTTAATTTTCAAAGTGCAAAAAATATGTATGAAAATATATACACATGTGCTTTTGCCAATGTGCTGGCCACAGTTGCATATTAAATGCACTCACTCAGTGTCTCCGGGTGCGGAAAATTATAAATTAAAACGCCACAAGCAGGCGCAGCAGCGCACACAGACACAAAACACAGTGCCGGCGCAGCTAACAGGGACTTAACAGAGCACTGTTAAGCAGTGCCTTAATTGCTGTTAAATAATTGCTACGTAAAATATTTATGGCCTGCCTGCCGGAGGGCAAAATTCTTCTTGTGCTTAGACAAAAACAAGGACATCTTTCTATAGCTCGTTGAGGGGTTTTTGAGATAGGCAGAGGCGGTGCGAGGAGGGTGAGCTGTGAGCAGTATCATCATCGCTCATGTGTCAACAACATGCAATGCGATATGATTATTATTATCTAACAATACAATAACAAAACTGCAGCTACTTTTTGCCTGTCTAGCTGGCCTTCCTCCTAGCTCCATCTCTATCTATATGCCTTTCCCTATCTCCCTCTAGCTTCTTGTGAATGCGTGTTTGTTGTCTATATATACTGCCATATATATATTTTTTGTTGCTGCTTCTTTGACTGCCTTTGTTCTTTATGTAAAGCCGGAAAAAGCCAAACCCCGATTTCCTGGCGGTTTACATTTCAATGGGCAATTTTCTACCCCTAGCTGAAACTGAATTGGTTTTTCTTCTATTTTGCTTTTCCTTTTTTTTTTTAGGGGGCACTGACTGCTGTTGATCGAGCTGGAAAGATTGGTTTGTTTGTGTTGAGAGAAGGTGTGCAGGTGACATCTCTGTGAGGGAACTCACGTGACAAAAATCGCTGTCATTTTATGGAAAATATTGAGTAATATCAGTATGAAATTCAAGTTTAATATTTTTAAATTTATAGGAAATTATTTGACAAAGACAAAGCATGTCACTATAGAGAGAGTAAATGGTAGAGCAAATGATGAAATGTTAGTTAACAGAGGGAACAATTCCACCTTGCATGTGAATTCTGAATATGAAGAAGAATTAGAGATGATATTTGGCATATGGAATTTGAGTAGCAATTAAAATTCTTAGTTGGGATTCCTTTTTGCTAAGTAGTGTGCCTCTATGGTTAGATTCTCTTTACCTTTGATATTGATATTGATATTGACTCATCTGCTTCATCTTTGACTTGTCGGAAGAATAAAGTTGTGAGTCCTACAAATTACCCTTTTTCTCATTATCTCGTTGTGGTAACATTCTCTGAATATGTGGCAATGCCCCTCAGACTGGTTGGTAACACGGGCTATATCCAGTCACACTGGTAACACTGTATAGTGAAGATGCAAAAATTATGGATAGAAGGAAGAGATAGTTCTAGTAGAGCTTTGAGAACAGATCAATAGAGATCAAATAGACTGATGCCATAACCTGAAAGCAGAAGGAGCAGATCTAGGACAAATGACAGAAAAATATCTACCAGAATAATTGTCCTTCGCCACTATAAGGACTTGAAGGACCCTTTCAATGGTTCTGCACATTCAGTGGACTGTCTATAACGGGCTCAATTTTTCACATTTTGTAAGCTTTGGCAGGTATCAAAAAGGCTTTACCAAGTAGATGAAAGGTCTGATAAACCTCTCCCTCTCTTTACATGATCAAAGCCTACCTTGACTGTTAGATTAAGTAGAATTTATCTTTATAGAGAACATGTAAAAACGCACTCGTATTGCAAATTTTCATACTCCAAAATCTTTCCCACACACAGGCACACACTCAGCCAACTGGATTCATGAATATTTATAACATTTGTCTGCATTTGATGACCATATTAATGGCAATGCTTTCCCCTGCACACTCTCTCTTCCTCTCTCTCTCTTTCCCTCTCATTATTTATGCCTCATAATAATAATAATAAAATAATAATTTAAATGCTATGAATGCCGCTTGTCAACAGCCAAATACAAAATCCTCAGAGCATCATCATCATCATCATCATCCACAGCATCATTTGAGTTTCGCACCCCTGAAAAGTAGTAGTCCATAGTAGTTACCTATCCTATACGATATATGAGTATCTGTGTGCAGCTTCTGTGGCTCTATTGTTTGTTTGTTTGACAAAAAACCATCGTTGAGTGAATTGCGCAACGTTTTGTGCGATGATTTATGATTTTTGCATCCATCCCCTACTCGAAACCAAAGCTGATGATGCTGATGACCCATAGCCATAGCCCATACCTATTACCCCTCTGTCAATGTGTATTCCTTTATGCAGTCAGTCTCAGAGACATCCTCACATAATTTTCGCTATTTGTTTGCAGCTTTGCTCTGACGTTGGCCGCTGCTGTTGCCGCTGCTGTCAAGTGATACGTTAATAATTGACATTGGGGTCAGTCGAGCCCCGAATTTTGCCTGCGGTTTATGGTTCATGATGGTAAAGTATTTACGGGCAACTGTTGAGACAAACAAACAACACAAATTTTACACTTGGCTGACGTTTCACTGGGCGAAGGGCGACTAATGAGCAATGAGTCGAATTCGGAGCAAAAAGAAAAGTGAACCCTAAGGAGATGCAAATGTGTTCAGACTGAGATTTTCTAATTAGCTAGATGGAAGTATGTTATTTGATTAAGATTACATCAAATATGAGAAGCGATTAGGTAGACCATGCTTATGATTTAATGCGACGAATAAGATAGCAAAGATTTGGCATCAAAATTATATAGTTAAGATAGTCTACAACTACTTTCAGGTAGTTTCAGTCTCCAACTCCGAAACCAACATACACAATGTTGCATTTCCATTCAAACATTACTTAGCATTTCACAAGGCAGCAGCTGAAACCACTAGAAATATAAAAACATTTCAACAAATGTTCAACAAATTGCGTATACACAGACACAGATACACACACAGAGAGATAGACAAGTACAAGAGCTATTAGTAAAACAATGACAGCAACAGCCTTGCTGTACATGAATACTCCGAACAAGATCCAAACATGGCCAGTTTTGTCTGTCTCTCTGACTTCTGTCTGTCTTCGAAGCTTTTTCTCCTACAAATTTTCGACAAGTTTGCCAAGCAGCGCCTTTAACATATTAGAGGTGTGTGCGCTACATACAGATGTATCTATATATACATATCTGTGAGTGTGAGTGTGTGTGTGTGTGTGTATACCACCTACATGACTATGTTTTGGCTTTGGCATTATGCATTCAAATTGCATTTGCAGCAAGAAAACTTTTTGCAGACGCTGTCAGAGTCCTTGTCGCAGTCGCAGTCTCAGTCTCAGTCTGCCTGCCTTGTGTTGGCTTTTGGCTGACTAAGAACTCCATCGTCGACGTCGACTTGTGCTATATATGCAGATGTATATATATGTATGTATATGCAGTAGGAGTATGTGCCCATGTCTGCGTTTGGCAACCTTGTTCTCTGGCCATACAACATACACAAAAATTTGTACTCCAAAAAACATTTTGAGTTGAGGCATAAAACTTTCAGACATAAACATTAAAATTTTGGTATTAAGGAAAAATAATTGTTATAGAATTTTCAAGTTTTAAGAAAATGATATAAATAGAATTGAAGCTATATGAATTTGTGGAATTCAAAGTACGAAAATAGCCAAGAAAATAGTCAAAGAATACTGGAATGAAAGAATACTTTGAGCTGAGTGAGACTCTGTAACTGCTACATTATATCGAATCATTATTAAGTATGCTATATAACACAGTAGAGCATAGATGGGCAACTTTCAAAAAGTCTATCCTGTGTTTAGGAACAAAATGCACGCCAGCAACGCAGCCAGCACCTATATAATCTCATGCATTGGCGTCACTTCGCATTGTGCTGTAATTCTCCTTTTGCTTTTATGTGACGTCACTTAATTTCCATTGAAATTCTCTCCAATTTTTCTTTTAAATTTGTATTAAAAGTATATTTTCCCCTTAATTGCAAATGTTAACCAACCTTTAAAGTGTAAACTTTGATAAACCTCTTACAAGTAAGACCCCTTATCTGAATTTGTTGATTTTCTCTGAGTTTTATTCTCAATTTGATGTTCAAGCGCTGTTAGTTTACCAGTCTCATTTGCTGATTTCCATGTTAATTGATTAGTATCCAGGGCAACATTGTTGCTTTTTTCAAAGATACAACAAACAAACAACAAACACACCAACACACACAAACACACACACTCACAAAATGCACTCAAATGACAAACGAAGCGTAGACAATAAGCAAAAACACAAAAAAAAAGTAACACTAAGCCTATTGTCTGCCACCAAATGCATACAAACAAGGCGCGATATACATAGCTATGCAGGAAAAGAGGGGGGGAGCAGAGTTAGGGAAAGTAAGAAAGAGATGTGTAACTGTAGTCAGTCCAAGTCTAACAGTTGACAAAGACGCTAGGGCAGGATTAGCCAAAGAGCCAAGCGTCAGGTAGCCCAACATTTAGCAGCTGATATGCGGATATGGGATACGGGGATATGGCCTCGGTTCGACCTTATGAATGAAGTGTATGAAGTGTTCTTGAGGCATTGGCAGAAAATCAAACTCCGGCTACGGCTTGCTTGGTATTTGGCTCGTTTCTGTTTCAACAACAAAGCCGGCACCGCGCCTGGCGGTTTCCTCTCAACACTCTTAAAGAGGTGTTGCTTTGTAAAGATATACATGCATAGATATAGATATATAGCTACAGATACATATGTGCATATGTCTGGTACTGTCTGTCTGTCCAATGAGCCAGATTTTTTGCTTTTTAGCGCTCTTTAAGATTTTAATCTGAGGCTCTTATCTTGAGGCTGTCTCTCATTGTCAGCCTCCGTTTCAGTTCAGTTCAGTTCAGTACGGTTTGAAGCTGGTTCTGTTTTTGAGAGTGTTCCATCAAGTAGAAAATCTCTTGGTTGTTTGTCTGGAATTAAAATGTCATCAAGATTGTCATCATTGGTTATGCGTTTTGACATTTTTCGGGCAAGTCGGGCAAGATTGTTTTTATTTTTCACCTTCATTTCGGAACACGCATATTTCTTATCTCAAATGGCTTGTTGAAGTTTAAATGTTGTCAATTTTAACAAGATTTGTGTTAGAGATAAAAATTCACGACCTAAATGGCAGAAATATTTCGTTAAATGAGGGAGGATAAGCAAAATATGTTGACATATGGAGATATATAGCCTATAAATGTGGTGAAACCAACTGAAATCTGTTGAAATTTACAATGCAGACTTTGGGAGATTCTCCTGTTTTAAACCTTTCATTCATTTCTCTTCCTCTACTCCATACTTCTCCACACCTCAACGCCTTTCTTCAATCCCTCAATATTGCTTAATGAACACATCAAAACAGCAACTAAAATTGCATTTATGTTTTTGTTCGGCTCGAAAATTTGTATGAAATCGCAGACCATTTATGGCTAACAAATTGGTCTACGCCTTGCAATATCAGAAAGTATCACATCTCAATGGCCCAAGTAAGTGTTGTCGTTGTGCCCCATGCTTGTTCCTTTGGCATCAATGTTGCTTTGGCAAACGCAAGCCTTACAGTTGAATGGTCTCCTTGTGCCAAAACAGTTTGAAATTTGAGCAGGCTGAGAACAGAAATAACTATGCCCTGCCATGGCCCCTGGCTGAATGTGAATGTGTGTGTGTGTGTGTGTGTGTGTATCCATAAGAAACTTTTTACAGTAGCCGTCGGCAATGCGTCATAGGCTAGATGTAATTTTAGTGCCACGCTGCCACTGCCACTGTCCCACTGACAGTGTCGCCACATTTGACAGTCGCATGTCATAGCAGAGGCAGAGCTCTATTTATTTGCCTCTAATTACTTTGACAATGTTTTTACAATAAATTGCTTGCCAGTTATGTTTTTAGCTGATGCATTTGTTTGCTATTTGGGTTAAACAATCACATTTCATGCTTAAATAAACTTCGAGGCGTTGGTGTGTTAAACATTTTGTCAACGAACCGAAAGACGCGAGCGTTTTGCGGGCGGTTTTTTCTTCAGCAGCTTGGAAAGAAGGAAGCAAGATGTTGGGAACACTTTTTTTTAATGCCCTTCAGTAGGGTATTTGGGATATGTTATGGAGAGTTGTAAATTTTTATTTTATTTGAAAAATATTTATTGAAATCATGACAAGTCTAGATTTTGGTATCAAGAAATTAATAGCACGAAAATCATTCTGTATGTTATATGAATGATTCGGAAGAAGATCTCCACTTGTGGAGAAATGCCTTGAGTGGGCGTTAGTAGTATATACACTAATTTGCCAATTTTTATAATAAAAATCTATAAAAAAAAACTAGATAAATATGCCGTTAGTGGGTTAATCAGGGCTCGAACTCATTCCCTCCTCATATCGAAAGTCAAATGTTTTCTTTTACAAATTTGACACATGAACCAAGCCACATAGAAAGCAATTTCGAAGCACACAGCTGCGAGGATTGAAGCTTTAAAGGCTCAGCCACAACTCAAACCAAAATGCCACATATAAACTGACGGCAGGTTGAAGCTTAGAAAAGAACTTTCATGAGCTTATATAGCTGTAAAAGCACCACTTGCTTGCGACTGAACGAAATGCATGAATTTGCCTGCAACCTCTGAATTTGAAACATGTTTCGAATTTTCAGCCATATAGCTATTATGGCTTGGTTTATGAGCTGCTCCATCTTAGACAAGCTATAGCCACTTCTGTAAGTGTATGCAAACTTCGCCTGATCAAAGTAAGTTTTCCCATTTGTTTGCTGTTGCGTGCAATACTGCAAAGTTAAGCTGATTTGACAAGCGAACTTATATAGATGGCCATACAACGATCATATGTTATTGTATTTTATATCCAAGCAAACACAAGATATATTAAATACGAATGTATGTATGTAAGTGTATGTTAAATATGATGAAAATATTCTGGTTTTCAGTTTTGGCATGGCATTTGGTATATACACTCTAAAGAGGATGAGCGTCATAGCTATTAGATAATGTTTGTAAAAGCAGTGGCAGGCGATGTTGGCAGTATGTCATTGATATAGATTGACATGATCAGCTAGAATACTTTGACAAATATTAAGTTTAGACATTGCTTAGGTTTTATGGTGCTTTTGGCTGCTTCCATGCGGGCTTTGGTTTCAATCTTATAAGCTTGTACAAATCTTTCCTCAACAGTTATGAATCTTTTGAGCCTAACTGGATTGCCATAGATTTCATTCAACAGTTCTCAAGGTAAACATTCTGCAATATTCAGAACAAATTAAGCTAGCAGATGTTTCTTTCCCAAAACATGCAAAAGAATTTCATGGCATTCCTCTGGAGTTCACATATGTACCTCCTATATACACTGATCTTACAGAGAAAGAAATGCTTTTGAATAACTTATCTTCCACTTCATAAGCTATTCTGCTTAAGGTGGCTATGAAACTTGAACCAATATTTAATATTAGATTTAATATTACATAAAAAATATTTTAAAAATTCCCCATTTATAGCTAATTTATCAGATCGGTCCCCACAGCTTATGTTCATTCAGCACATCATTTATAAGAGCATTCCCGCTTCCCTATTGAAGAATATCCCAGCCAGAATATCCATCCATGTTTCATGTTCGGTATCTTTGTTGCTGTTGCTTCTTTTGGCTGTTTAACATTTTTTCTTGCTGCTCCATATGAATAATGATTTCATTTTTCCCATAAGCTAATTTTGTACAAGTGGGGCAATGTGGAGGCCCTTGGCGCGATTTAGAGGATTAGTCAGGCTTGCTTTCATAATTCTCAAAAAAGAGAGAAAAAAAAACAACACGAAAAAAAAGCAGAGCCAGTCGGTGAGGACCAGCACCGTCTCCAAACTACCAGAGCCTCTGATACCTCTCCAATCCCCACTACCTGTGTGCCGCCTGTGAGTCTGTGTGTTTGTGTGTGTGCAGATCCATAGTCGTATAAAAAATATGCAAGATGACAGTTTAATTTTATGGTTTGTCTGCTGCTGATCAGTTCTTTATGCGTTGAAATTTTATTTTGCCTTGCAATCTCAACGGCTGGACTTAAGGTTCTCTCCTCCAGCTTTTTGTGGGGCAAAACTCAAGGAATGTGTATTTGGGATATCTGCGTGGTACGTGGCTACTTTTTTTTATATGGTTTGCTGTTTTTTTGAGAATCTTTCTACAGTTGTTGGCCAAGGAATTTAATTAATTTGAGCGCGAGTTCTAATGACAAATGGGCGTGGCCTTTAGCGGCGCGGTGGCAGCAGTTATGCCGAAAAGGCAGCTTAGAATTTGGATGATATTTTCTTGCATTGTCTTTTTTTCACAAAAATATTCCAAGAGCGTGTTAATAGTTGCCCAAGGCAACGCCGGCCACAATGGCAATGGCGGTGCGCGTGATATAAGCCTCATTTATTAACTAGCACAATAAGCAGCTTATAATTCGGCTGTTCCAGAAACGACGATGCACGCACTCAGCCAACCATCAGAAGAAGAGAAGAATAGCATTATGCAACAACAACAACAACTACAGCAGATATAACCTATATCTATTCAACAAAATGGCTACTTAGCTAATAGAGTCTCAACAAGCTGTAAAAGAAAGGGTTGTAAAACTAACCCCCTGCCGTGTGTGTTCAAGCTATGCCCTAAATGAAATTATAATGCCAGGCCAGAGCCACTATATCTACTATATATGCATGTATGTATGTATGTAAGCATTGTTTTGACATTTTCCAAAATGCATGACATAGTTTGTATAAAAGGCTCAAACAACCCCCCTCAATATTTTAAAGTAGCAGCCAAAGCGTAACGGGTGGATCGGGGATCTGTATCTATGTGTCTATGTATATCTGTATCTGTCTGTATAACATATGAGTTGTGTGGCCTGGTCAATGGAATGGCGCAAGCTGTTAGCATTGTTAGGTTCAGTTGCATCGAAGTATATGTATATATATAGTCCAACTTTAGGGTGCTTTTTGCTAATTAGAATGGAGGACATGCGCTGGATTATTAATGAATATATATGCATATGGTAATGTTTGATAAATACGATGAAGTTTTAGAGTTGAAAATAATTGCAGGTAAGTATATGCATCGACAGGGTGTTTGCCGAATGAATGAGAATGGATGAGAATGATGTTATATAGCAGAGTGAAACAAATTGCTGGAACTTGTAGAAAAGGCTGCTTAGAGACGTTCGAAAAAGGCTTTAAAGTGACATTACAATTCTTATTCATCTAAATAATTGCATATTTTGTATAATATACGAGTAGATATAAGGATCCTGTATAAAGGAATTTACAGGGTGTTCTTTTAGCTTGTTGAATAGGTTATTTTATAGAAGAATGGATGAAATTTTTAGAATATTCAGCTATAAACTTAGTGGAAGTTTTGGTACATCATTTCTGATCTTCAGTTGTAATGAAAATACAGTCATATCTGGATAATATATAATATTTTTTCCATATCAAAGTACATATATAGAAAGAAGTGTTCATAATAATTAGAGAATACAAGTTTGCCTCTTGCTTTCAGAAATTGATTTTTGAATTGATTTTTTCTCATAGATTTAGAAGTTTCATTTCGATTTCGTTTTTGAACCATGTAGAACAGAGATCGGGGGAAACTGCCGTTGATGTGGCTGGCTAATCAGAATGAGCGAGCGCAGCAAAAGAAATGTACACTGAACAAAATTATTGAGTAATTTATAGGCATTAGCTCATGTAGTTATGGAAGTTCGCAGAAAGTCTAAAAGGCTTATGTCACTCGGCCTATTTCGATATATATTTTTAATATGTTTTATGTACGAAAATGCAGCCGCACACAGTTGCAGAAGGGTTATAAAACGCAGCCTGGTACAAAATCTCCTTTATTTTTTTACACAGTGTACAGATCGCCTTCAACTAGAGGACTTTTTTCTAATCTTTCACTCTGATTTGTGAGCTAATTGCGCAGTTGCATTGTTTTCTTATGCTTCGTAGCCAAAGAACTTTCTGAGCTCTGTGAGCCACTTTCTGCTCACCAATGATGCGGAATCACGACCATATATCTGCTCAACATATATATGGCATAAATACCTCTTAAATCAAGAAATTTGATAATAAAATACTTAAAAACATTCAAAGATTATAGAAAACTTACACCAGCTTAAACAAAATCTCGTTCAAGTAATATAAAATCAACCCCACCCACAACTTCCCTTAAAAACTATTTTAAGAACATTTTCCTTTGAAATTATTCTATGCCCATCACTCCCCTTTCCCCCTTGCCAAGCAGACGTAATCAAATACTTGGCCAACTGTCAAACACTTGGACCACAAAACCGAAACCAAAATTTATATACTTTTTACTTTTGAACATTCTGGCTCCATAAATCTCAAGGCTCTTGTCATAAACTTGTGTGAATTATTAACTGGTCAAAGAAAAATGTAAGAAGAAGAGGAAAAACATTCGCAAAACTGTCTTGTTTGGTTGGCTTGCTGGCTCCTTCGTGTCTCCATCTCCATCTCCGCCTCCACACTCCCTCCTCGTCATGGCGATTGTAATCGAGTGTCATGTTAAAATTACTCACATTTGGCACTTTTAATTGAGCGAAACGAATGCAAAACATGATGGACAAGATGAGATGAGTTTGGCCTTCTTATAAAGAGACAAGCCAAACTGGCTGACAAACAAGCCAACCTCTCCGTCTCCGAAGGGGGCCCACAGGGCAGCTAATTAAATGACGTATTTCTCTACGGTGTTACTGGCCCGAAAATATTCCGACTAAAAATGTATTTGTCATTAGGTGAAAACTCAGAACTGCAGTGAACTGTGAGCGTAACTAATTGATTTTCAGTTTTAGAGGGCAGCACTGCATGAGTTTCTCGTCCTGTTCCTGTTTGAGGCACCATGAAACTGTGCTCGAGGGTGTTCAGGTAGTATGTGTGTGTGTGTGTGTGAGTGTAGGTGCGTGTAGGTAACGATAATCAGCCCGAACATCTCGCAGGTTTGTTGCCTTTGCATTGTTCTTTTCCAAAAACACTCAAATTCTGAGAAGCAAACACTCCGGGCCCAAACACAGTCAACATTTTATGTGCAAAAATAAAAAGTTATTTCTGTTCAACTTCGACTGACACTGACTGACTCTGTGCTAACTGCTCACTCTGTGTGTGTGTGTGCGTTTGTGTTTTTGTTTGAAAATCGTTGAACCCGCAATAAAGTCATCAATCATTGACATTTGCAGTGCCCAAAACGAAATGTAGATTTCTGAATTATTATACTTTGGCGCCAAAGCGAGAAGCCTTAACAGTGCGAATACAGGCTAAGGCTGTTAGCTAACAGAGAACGAGACTGCAGTCGAGTGTTCCAAAACAGTGATGTGTTGTTCTCCACTCCCAGGGCCAAAAAATATTACTCTATTAGATACATATGCGTTTTTTTTGTAATAGAGTAAATATCGAGGTCAAAGTTTGCATGGAAAGGCATGACTTTGCTTTAAATTTCGTATATAACCGGGCGGTTTTAAAGATTCTAAGCTGCAAGCTTTTTGTACTTAATCCGTGACTGAAAGAAAAAGGCCAAAACACCATAGCTACGTAGCTAAAATTCTCAAACTAGTGCAAAATAACACCTGTAATTGGGTCAACATCGAGGTCAGAGCTTCATGGAATGGCATTTGTTTCATACAAAGTTCCCTCTGCAGGCAGGCGTTGCTTTGAAAGCTTTGTAAGCTACAAAGTTTCTATCAAAGACGGAGATCATTTACTCATTGTTCTACATGAGCTTTCATTATATCAGGAGTTGTGGTTTGATCCCTGGATGGGCTTCTCTCAGCATTTAGCATTGGATTTGATGGACTGCAAAGTTCGTAGCGCGGCAATGGAAAGTCTTAGATTCGAACTCCAGCTACCACCAGGCAAATCTTGGGGTATAGACAGATTTTGACCCTCTTATTCATCTTACAAAACTTCAACTCTCTAGTTTATACTGAAATGAAGGCTTCGAAGTCTACATAGTAACAAGATTCATGACTCCATCTCTAATAGCCGCGAAAGGAACACTAATCCGGTACAGCTGGGCAAGAGTGTATAAAAAACAACACACAAATGCCATGACTCTCAAGTAGCTGCATAAAATGTTTTATCCGGACTGCAACAACTTCATAAAAGAGTCATTAAAAATACACTTGCACTCAATTAAATCGAGTCGGAGTCCGTTGTCCGTCGTCCGTCGTCCTCGGGCTAATCAACGTACAACAAGGGTCCGCTTCCTTGTCGAGAGGACAATGTTAAACGCTGAACTTTTCAACCAACATAATTGTTCCAACAGCAGCAACAAGGAGCTGCACTTGGCTGCAGGAGGTGGACCAAAGCATCATGAGCATAATGAGTGCGACGCAGCCCCTCAGATGAAACTGAGAAAAAAAAATAAAACTAACCACAAAGTTGAACCTGGGAAACTGTAAGCTAAGGCTGGGCCTTGCAACCGTTGTAGGTGTTAATGAATAAAGTTGTTTGTGGCAACGGCTGAAGAGGAGCCACAAAGCCACAAAAGGGGAGAGAATATACACAAACACACAACAACAACAACAACGAAAAAAAGACATCCATGTAAAAAAAGGAACTCCATACACAATGATAAACGCCATTCAGGTTGCTTCGCCAGCCAGCCAGCATGTATATGTGTATGTAAAGCTGTCCCAGCAAGGTGTCAACTGGGCACAACAACAACCACAACAATCAGCATTTGTCTGCTTTGTTGTTGGAGGGAGGCTGGACTTGCTGGGCATGCAGTAGAGCAATGCAGACGTGTCTGTCTGTGGTGGAGTTTTGTGGATGTGCAAAACTATGAGTTGGAGCTGACATTTTGGTAAAGGATATGAAAATGTTGGTTGCAGATATACAAATGTGATGGATATCAGGGAGTTACGAGCTAGGGCTTAGATGTGTACTAGAATATAATAACATTTTCAAGAGGGTGCTTAAAAATCAAGAATAGAAGCTCTGAATGGGTTTTAAATGATCAGGAAATAACGATTTATATTCAAAATCTCAAGTAATTATGTTTACTTTTAGTATAATCTTAAAGAAAGCCAGATGATATCATGCTCCATATGACAACTAACATTAGGAGCTACACATATATGATATGGGTAATATGCAGGCCTATATGCAATGAATGAAATGTGCCAAATGTGTGAGGATTTTAGTATAGAATATAGAATATCCTTAATATATAGAGAATATCTTTAAGAAACAATCTTTACTTGAGACGATGCAACTTTTGCATATGTATAAATCTTGAAAATTTCTAAAATTGGTAGAACCTGGAAGAAAGTCAGTAGAGACTCATAATTTAGTTCAGATCATATCAAAAAAGGTAATTTCAAGACATCAACAATATTTAAGATTTTGCCCCAAGTTATACCTTGGGTTAATTTTCAGTCTTCAAAAGAAATTACCATGTGAAGCATTGCCACTAGTTTCACATAAGACTTTATTATCATCTGTAATTCCTTGGGTATTTTCCAGGAACTTGGAAACACCGCCGGCAATGAATGCTGCCAATGAATGTCCTTCCCAATCTCAAACTTCTTTGACTTTCTATTAAATTGTCTCGGGCAATCAGCTGTTATTTACAATTCTTAAATGTCCGCATATAGTTCGATCATATTAATAAGTCAGTCGCTTAGATATGGCTTACCTAATATATGAAGAAACTCAATGAAACATCGATTTCGTAGTACATATTGAAGGTATAGGAATCTCACCACAACTTAGTTCAATTTTCCACTTATAAATCAGAAAATCTAACAACTTTTCTACATTGTTATATATCATAAATTGCCTAACATTTGTCTTAGGCTATATATATCGATCTGTAGGCTATGTTTTATTATAAAATATTGAATTTTATCCTGCCACAATCCTTTATATCTCTCCCTAAATGAAGCTTGAATATTCCAGCTCAATTTTCATAAAAAATAAAATCCAACCTACATTTTAGCTCATTCTCTTTTATAACAAAAGCAACCTTTAAATTGTTTAAATAAAACGAAAATTTTAAAATAAATTACAACCATTTATAATAAACTTCAGCGTTCCCATATATATATTTTTTAATAAACAGTTCAGCGGAACCTCAACAGAAAAATAAGAGAAATATTTTAATTCAATTTATGAAATTGTGAGTATTTACGGCTATATCACAAATCCCCGCCAACAACAATAACGACAACAACAACAACAAAATATGAAAAACTTGTTAAAGCCCACGCACAAAACAGAAGAGCAGCCAGAAGAGGAAGACACAAAAGTGAAAAGCTAAAATTAAAGCAAAACAAAATGCGTAAAATATGCCAAGCGATGTGAAAAAAAAAACACCAAACGCCATTTTGTTGTTGGATGGACATGGACATGGACGTTTGTGTGTGTGTTTGTACTGGTGTGGTGTATGTATGTGTGTGTGTTTGGCTATTATAATTTTCCCGGCAAACATTTTGTATCATAGAATGCAGATGATGCTTCGCTTGAGAGACTAAAGGATTAGGCGAAGCATCGCGATGGAAGAAGAACAAGTATTTTTAGGGCTTGTCCTATGTTAAACTTTTGTGTGCTTACCAAAAACCTGACAGATCGTATGCTAGTGCAATCGAGCAGGTTTGAGTGTATGTTAGCAACTGATTTAATGTTCTGAGACGCGGCTTAGCCGGAGCTAACTGCAAGAGATGTAACAGAGCAAAGTGTGATTACAGGTTTGGGTGTTTGGGACTAAGAGAGAGACTTGGCAGTTATATGTAAGAAAGATAGGGTGCTTATCACTTTATACTAACAAATGAAATGAAAGCTAACACTATTATGAGTCAGTTCTTAACCCAAAAAGTATCATCTTCTGCATTAAAATCTCCCAAATCTCTAACCAAAACTCAAATATCTTACCTCTGCTCCCATACAAAGAATCAAACTATAAAAACCATCTTTACAATTCTGATCAAGGATTTCATCTTCAAAATGTTTGTAGGGTTGTCAGCTGTCTAGGCTGTCTTTCAGTCTATGGCATCTCCTCATCCTCTTGCTCAGGCTCATTCTACGCAGTGTTTGTGCACTTTTAATAAAAGGGCGCCTGCTGCCAAACAAGGATATTGCTTAACACCACCTCCCCAAGCCCCCCGCAAACGAGTCTATCCACCTCCCACTAACCCCCCCACAAAGCAAAAAGCACAACCAATGTTGTTTGTGCATTTTCATTTCATGCTTTCTAGACTACGACTAAAGCGTGGGCAAAAAGAGGGGGAGGGCAGGCAGCCTTTGTTTGCGTTTATTAAAACGAGTGGCGCAATTTTAAAGCAATTATATTTTGATTTTGATTTTGGTTTGCCAACCCGGCTATGAAATGAGCTTTTCTATCTCTGTTTTTGTTGTCTTCTTCAGTTTGTTGTTGCTATTGATATAGTTGTTGTTGTTGTTTGTTGTTGTTATGTGTGTTTTCAGCTGGTAATAGCTGTTGTTCAAGTTTTGCCCAGTTTTTTTTTTTGTTTTTGTGTTGCATTTGAGGTTTATGATTTTCAAGCATTTGTGGTTCGTTCCGTTCGATATGCATATTTGCCTAAGTATAGGTACTTGTATGTATGTATGTTTGTATGTATGTAAAGTCTGTTCTTTAATTAACTAGACATGCTTGAATTCAAAGGCAACTTTCCAGTTTTATGGCCAGATAATTAACAAAACTTTGATTGGCCAAAAGTGTTGAGTTTGAGTTTTACTCATCGACAATATAATCGCACATAAGAAATAAATGATTAAACTTGAAAACGACTTCGACTTCAGTAAGAAGTTGATTAATATATTTGCATATAAAGAGAAAGTAGAAAATTGTGAAATAAAACGTATTAATTTTGATGATTAAATGTTGAGATTCAGTTTTTTAATTGACAAATAAATTATACGAATATTTGCGTACAATTGAAGAAGTGTTTATTTAGATGATGTGAAAAGTTAGATGTTGTTTTGAAGAGGTTTTTAAAGGCATTCAAAACTGAAGGTAAAGAATATTATAGAAATTACTGGCTAACTTTTGAGACTGATTTATTGTTGAAATGAAGAAAATGTTCAACAAAAAATGTTCAATCACATTGAATCATAACTCTATCGATAGATCGAACTAACACTATACACTATATATGCTCTCATATAGAGCTGAGGCCTGAGCAGTAACACAATCAGATGCAGCTGCTCTTGGGGTGTTCAAGGGGAAGATTTTTCCCAAGATCTTCGGTCCTATTGGTGATACTTGTCATACTCGATGGAATAATGAGCTGTAAGATTTGGTCAGGCTAATGAGAGACTTCGGTGACTGTGTCACCTTCAATGTATGGATGAAGAAACTCCAGCTCGGAGAGTATTCAATGCGGTAGTTAGCAGACAATCGAGGAGACATCACTTGGTGTTACCAATAGGAGGAGAGACGCTCAAAGTAGAGGCGCGTAGAGGCAAATCATGCCTCAGGCAGAGAACCATTAAGGTTGCCATATACTACTACTATTATCCTAATCAATTCACTTAATCATCTCAGAACTTCAGAACTTTTAAATGCTCATAATCAGGCTTATACCCTAGAAATACCCTAGGAAATATATCAAATGCTTTATATGTTTTTAAGATCATTAGAAATTTCATTGTTGAGTTATTCAACCGCAATTACAAATATTTATCGACTGAAATCCCATTCAAATAACTCATCACATTAAGCAAAATTTGAAATTAAACCTTAGCCACCCACAATCGGAATGTTATAGAGTTAAATCAAGCAAAACCACATAACTAATCACAGTTTAAGAGCTTTTACAACCTCAACAAACGATCTGAACAACTAATATGGTTTCATCAAACCGGTTAAATTTTAAAAAGAAAAAAAAAATGAAAAAACAAATCAAATGAAAATTCAAAAATTTAATGAGCTTGAAATTTATACACAAAGCGATTTATCTATCTATATATATATATATATTGTTGTTGTTCTGATTGAGTGTTATATTGTTATTGTTGCTGCGGCTTTTTTATGGGGCTGCCTTTCTTTTGCACACTCATTGAAAGGTAATTAAAATGTTTGATTTGATTTTTTTCAGAGTTTCAGTATGAACATATCCTCTATATAGCCGCCGCCATATTGTCTCAGAGCATGACGCACATAACACATCACCCATGTACACCATAATGATCTATAGTTTGAATTGAATTGCTTTGGTTTTGGGTTTTTGTGTGTGCTGATATTATTTGACTAATTTCATTTTTGTTTCTCTTTTTCTTTGGATTGAGATGAGACAGCAGAAACTTGCAATTGGCCGAGCTACAAATTATAGATGGAAGCAAACATGGTTTGAAGTAGCCGACGACGGGCCATTGAAGTCTTCATTAGGCACAGTGGTTCAAGTACAATTGGGAGCCACTTGACTCTTGAGTTGCACTCGTTGCCATCTGCCTCCTCCAGCTCCTTCTGCCATAAATCAAAATTCAATCAGCATCGTTTTGCCTGAACCCCCGTAAACCTCTTTTGGCTGGTGTTTGCTTTTATTGCATTGACACTAACACACACAAGCAAACACACATATGTATGTCTAGCGTGTTGACACGTGTCAAAACTTCCGTTTGTAATCGCCTGGAAATGCTTCTTGCCACTTCGTGCCTAGCACTCCAAAAATCCAAAACACCAAAAATATCGAAACTGGAACTGAAACTGGGGTAAAAACACACACAGAAACTGAAATCAGTGCAATTCACATTCAGTGGATGGGAATGAGATTTGGGATGGTGAAATGGTGGAATGGTGTTGGTGTTGATGTTGATGTTGATGGTGTTGTTTGGGCAAAATATTTTGGGTCCTTCGATATGGTACATTTAACTTTTGATTTAGTTTATGCAAAAGCGTTGATACGAGTTATTTATGGGAGTGTTAGGGAGAGCAAAACAGATAGATGTTAAGTGGAGAACTGTTTGAGATGAGTGTGGCTCACAAATGTTATAGTTAGATGTGCTTTAAGATAAAAGTTAAGAGGTTACGATTGATATGTAGATAAGCTCTTAGGAAGCTAAGGCAGGGACATGGGTTAACTAGGGAGTTGAAAGCATAAGAGAGTAAAGATATGCAGGAGCCACCTAGAACTATATATATATGGGGAATTTTACTAATTATTTGATATGAAAGAAAATAAAAAGTCAGTTGCACTGAATGACAAATGATTTGCAAAATCAGATATTTGGAGAACATTTCTAGAAGGAAATTTAAATTTTAAGATTTTGTAATTAACCAAAATTGTATGGAGAAATATAAAAACAAAATTGTTTTTCGAGATCTCATTTCTAAGAGGTTAGAATTCTACAAAATGAAGGCAAAGCCAATAGTGTACTATGAAGTTTAAGAGGCTCCAGATTAAAGATAACAAAAATGCAGCAGAAAATGTATAAATCAATGGAAATAAAAGAGAATTTTTAAAATAAACTCAAACGAAATAAGAAATTTGCTGCTTAAAAAGGGAAACGAGTTGCAAAATTGTTAGACTATTTGTAGTTTTCCATTCTTCAATTTGGTCATAGGTGAGGCAGAAAAGATTCTTTATATTACAAATTATACACTTAGAGAAAAACGTTGATCCAGCTCGAAAAAAACTTGATTCAAGTACAAAATTCTTAATTCAAGAGTTTTTTAAGTCCCATAATTCTCATATTAAGAATGTTTTCTATCATTTCGAGTACGTTTCGGAGTTAAATCAAGTTCGATTAAATCTAAAAACAAGAATTTCAATACTTAAATTAAGACTTAAATTTACTTGAATTCAGTTATTCATTTCTAGAGCGTTTTCTGGTTATTTTGACTATGAAAAATTCTTAAGTATTTTAGGCTTGGTTCAAGATTTATTTTCTTATTTAAAGACAATTAAAAAACTTTCTTGAATTTAGGAATTTTTCATAGTTGATTTACAAAAAATTCTTGAATTAGGGAAATTAGTTCTCATATCAAGACTTTCTCGTCGATTTCCTTTTCTGAGTGTGAGATCAACCATGTTTAAATACTATAAATAACAGCAGATGATTGGGGTTTTCCTAATCCAAGTCTAAATTAATTTTCAATTCAAAATCTAGAATTCTGAAGTAGATATACAATGCCCTGCCATGCTATCCCATCCAGATCCTTCATACAATCAAGTTAAGATCAGCAATTTCTAGCAGGATTTAGCCATCTCTATTAAGAAACCTCATTGTCCAGCTGGCTCTAGGTCGAATGAGTAATCTTTGCCAATGTATACAGCACTAACTCGGAGAATGTATGCTATCTCTTTACTCTTATACCTTCCCTAAGTGTATCATCTGTAATAGCTGCGCTCCAAAAGGCATTGGCCCAGATCTAATCTATGAAACCAAAAAGTCACTCAAAACACATATCCGTATGATATTCTTAAACCTAAACCGTTGAAAAGTCGAAGTCAAGCCACTGTGCAAGTTGGACTTAGCCAAATATTGAAAAGGACAACAACTTTTAAGGATTTGCCCGAAAGGCGAAAGGCTTAACAGATTTTACAGGTGGTGGTGTCATAAAATCGTTGCTGCCCTAAGCCAGGTAGAGTTGGTGTAGGCGGCTGGGCGTGCACCGACTTTCAAATGCCGACGGCACACGCCCCCTTAAGGGATTTGCCCAGAACAGAAGAGAACAGGGCAAGGGTTAAACCCAGGCTGGGACAGCGACAACTGTTGTCCAGTGACTTACCCGTGTGTGTGCGCTTGTGTATCTTGAGGTTCTCGCTGCGGGCAAAGACCTTGCCGCAGCCTGGATGCGGACAGGCGAAGGGCTTCTCGCCTGTGTGGACGCGGATGTGGTTGACCAGCTTGTATTTGGCCTTGAAGGGTCGCCCATTCCGGGAGCAGCCGACCCAGAAGCAGGCATGTGTGGTACACTCCGGCCCGCCCACATGCTCCACCGTCAAGTGGGTGACGATCTCGTGCATGGAGTGAAAGATCTTGTTGCATGTCTTGCGGCCACCGCCCTGCACCAGACCCGGCTGGTCGGGATCTATCCACAGACATTGCATCTCCTGCTTGATGCTGGATGCGGCGGAAGTCGGCTGATGCCGCATGTACCGCAGGAAGGCACCAGCTCCAGCTGGATGCATGGCGGACATGGCATGGTGCGGATGATGAGCCGCTGCGGCCGCTGCATGATGATGGGCCGCATGCACGGCAGCCGACGGAAAGTTGCTATGGTGCTGGGCATACGGATGGGCGGCATAGTCCGCCATGCCCATGCGCATCTGGTGCTGATGATGGTGGGCAGCGGCGGCGGCATGATGATGGCTATGAAATGCTGGATGCTGGCCAAAGCTGCCGCTCAGCTCGGCGGCCGCTGCCTGGGCGGGAAAGCTGGAGAAGAGCATCGAGTCGGCGGCACTGGCCTGAGAGCTGCCGGCAGCTGCTGCCGTGGCATAGTCCGTTTCCCGTCTGCCCAGCAGAAAGTCTCTGGAGGCATAGCTATTGAAGTGGCCATAGCCAGAGTTTTGATAGGCAGCCGCTGTAACGGCTGTGGAGTCGGCACTGCCCTCCAGTTGCTGTTGTTGCTGCTGCTGTTGCTGTTGTTGCTGCTGCTGTTGTTGCTGCTGTTGTTGCTGTTGCTGCTGCTGTTGCATATCATGCTGATGATTGCTATTGCCATTGCCATTGCTGGTGGTCGTATTGGGCGACATGCGCAGGCCATAGCTGGCCAAATGATGCTGGGCAGGCTCTATGAAGGCATTCATCATCATGGTGGCAAGATTTCCAACTTGTTATTCCTGCTGCAATGTTTTCAATGAATTTGAGCACTAACTGAGGCTTGACAGCCCCCGCCACCAACACGATTGCACGGCACTAAGCTTTATGCTATGTATATATGTATATAAGTGAATTATTTTTGCTTAATTTTTGTTATTTTTGCATAAATTTGTATTTGCACTTGAAACTGTTAAGACGCGCGGCGTCTAAAAACGCGTACGACAGCACTGAGACGCATGCGAGCGGAGCACGAAACAAGACTTTCCCGGAGGAGGACCAAAAACAATCTAAAACTTGGCCTCTGCTTGTCATGGGCGTTCGGTTAGAGCGCGGGATCTCTGAGTTTTTGAAATTGGTGCGAGGCAACAGCAGTAGTCCACACCAGGCCTTGGCCAGCCGTGTGTTAGAAGAGTGCAGCTAATATGGCTTGCACAGACGAATGGCCAATAACATGGACAGCAATTATTTGAATTTAAATTGCAAAGGAAATTTAAATGTAATAAGCTTGGTATGGCAGGCCATGGCTTGATATAAAACAAATTTATTTTCTTATATTTTTTATAATTTTAAAATTATATCAACAAATACACTGGCTAAGCAAATTTCAACCACAATGACGGGTAAAACCTACCACAGCGATAAGGACAGCATGCTATGCGCGGTCATACAAATTCAATGTGTGTGAGTGGGATAGCAGGAATGTCGGCGAATTCTTTGGTTGCTCTCTGGTCCGCTATTTGTGAGAGAGGTGTTGCTGCAACATGCTAACGGATCGCTCGCACAGTGTTGGAAATGTTGCTGGATCGCGCTCAGGCAAGCAAATCTAGCGCTAGCAAAATGCTGCTGAAACATTTGATAGCCTAGGAAAGCAGCATGTTGGCAATTGGCAAGAACAGCAACATGTTTACTAGGACAATCTGCATGTGAAATGAATAATTTAAAGGGATTTTGGTTATATTAAGATACAAAAATGGAAAGTTAATTAACTACGAGACAGTAATATGCTTTTATGAATATTTGAATTTAGATTCCCGTTATCTGTTGATAAAAAATTATAGAAGTTAAGCTTTAACTGAAAGGTTTGAGCTTATGACCAGGAGCTTGCAGACCTGATGTAACAGTAAAATATGGTTTTTCATGTTTTTCGATTGAATTCGAGAGTTGAACTATAAACACATAAGAAATACTGCCGTAAAAGATATTTATGTCCTTGTTTTTTCAATATTTCCCTATTTTTTTTGATGAAATTAAAGAAAGTGGGAATAGTTGGCTAATATGGTTGGGTTTTTACTTTAAGAAATGAGCGCAAATAAAGATAATATCGCCAATTTAAGCGAGACGATCACTAACAGTCTATTTTTCCAAAGAATGAAACGAAAATCTAATTAGAATTGTAGTTATTTCATTTTTTTAAGCTTTATTGTTTTATATTATAGAAGTTACATGATTTGAAAGTATTCGCGATATATTGGAATCTTAAAAATTGATAAATTAATTAAAAGTAATTAAAAATCAAGATTGCTTAGTTGATTTTAGTTTCTAAATTTCGGCGGAAAGATAAATGTTATAAAAATTCTATGAATATTATTATATATGTTTATATATTATATATGTGTAACTTTGTCTCTTCTGATTATATAAAGATTGTGAAGCGATATCTATATATATCTCAGTGCATATGCATATTTCCCCTGTCGTTCCTATGCATTTAGTTCTTTGCAATAATTCCTGATATAAAAACTTATCTGCTTATTTACTTTTCTTTATTCATATCAAATTTATTTTAAATTAAAAATTTCTTTGATCTGTGGCCACATGTTGCGAACATTTGAAATGCGCGCTGAGAACCTGCAACATAAATACAATAATCACAATCCCACGTGCTGTATTGCTCTCCATTTCACTCGCTCTCCCAACGCTACACAAACAAAATCATCTCGTGGTGAGTTTGTTTTTGCCCACGATTGGATATTCGCTAGCAGCGCAAGAGTGAGCGTGAAAACCTAAGAGCACACATAGAAAATGGCTGCTCTGGCTCAGTCATGGTGTAACAGAGCAGGGCAGCTATATAAGAGCGATATGAAATCAATCCAATTGGAATTCAACAGCCACAGCTCAGCTAGGCTCTGACTCTCTCTCTCTTTCTATCTCTAAACTGGTTTTTACAAATTAACACCCACCATGTGGTTGGTTGTGCTGCTGCAGTGGGTGGCAGGCGGCGGGGGGCGTTGCCAGTTGGTCTGCGCCTGTGCCACAGAGTGAAAGCCCATTGGAGCATTGGGCTGCCATTGGATTTGGCAGGCGTCAGCCAATTGTAAGGCACGGAGGCGCAGGGAGTGAATGCATTTTCTGCATAGGAAAAGTTTCTTGCACTCCTTAATTACGTTTGTTTATCATTGTCAAATGTGTTGAGCAAAATCTTTTTCAATGCTCTGACCACCGCCCCCTCCTCACAGTGCTGCTACTGCGACTGCTACTGCTGCTGTTGGAGCGCTGTTATGGTCAACATCTCGCTGGCGCCTGTCAGTTGCTCAAATTAGTTGTTTATTTTATTGATTATAATGATTTTAGCCAGCCGCATTTGTGTTTATTTAATTGGAAATGAAAAACGTTGGATTTCGCTGATCATAGCATATATGTATATATGTGTCTATATATGTGTGTTTCGAAATGAAGACATAAATTTTCATTAGCCTCTGATTAGATTTTTTAAAGTTTTATACCTTGGGATTACGAATTTGTTGTTAATTTATGGAAATTGAAATAGAAAATTTTCAATTCAGCTTATAAAACAGGTGAATGTGTGTGAAATAGAGCAGTATTTTATACAGACAATTATCATTAATTATAATTAAGGCCTTTGTTAAGGTTTGATTTATCAGTTTACTTTGAAGGCCAAAAAATTTGAGGTAAAAATATGAATGAATGTGCAGAAATTTCTACAAATTTTTCAAGAAACAAATTTGCATTGAAAAATATTATAATCAAATAATAAATGCCCAGTTTAATTAATTAATTAATTAAAAAATTGTTAAACAAAAGTCGCAGCTTAAATTTAACACTTAATTATACAATTCTTTAAGTAAACGACTTAAGATAATCGACTTTCATACATTTTTCATAATATTTGAAGAAAGAATTCGCATTTACAAGCAATTTGATCGCCTTTCTCTGCTTCATTGAAGGGGATAGAAGAAAAACAGAGATAGAAAGCACACAGAGAAGGAAAAAAGTCACTACAAATTTGACTAAGGCAATCTAACTTGGTCTACGCTGCCCCCTCTTTGATCAAAACTAGCTACGTCCTTGAGAAGGAAGCAAGGGAAGAGGGAGAAGTAGGAGTTCCAGGAAGGAAGGAGTACCAAAGAAGAAAGACAAGAGTGTGAGCTGAGAGAAAAAGAGGTAGAAGCAAGGGAAAGACTAGGTTCAGAGAATATGTTCAAATCAGCACATGAATATGTTTCAAGCAACCCATAAGAGGTAGATTTACCCACATTTATGGGTTGATTTGGCCACATTTTGTTGTAAGCAATTGCTCTATCCATCAAAAGCAAGCCCGAGCAATGCCATCTCCCAAATATTTTAAATTCTAGTATAAATCCAGTTGAAAACAATCAACTTTCAAACTCTTCAATTTCTTTAACCAAAAAAAAAACAAGTCGGGAAATATCTAAACTCTAAACTAACCTCAAACTATCCCACTTGATAAATATCACAGGAACTGGTACAACTTTAATCACCATCCCGCCTTAGCCATCATCCATTTGTAGAACGAACGAACGTTATTCATTCTGCCAACGCAGGATTGCAATTAAACCTTGCGCAAATTGTGACATTAAATGTCATTGGGCAATGGCCAACATTTTGATGGCCAAAGCAATGCGACTATTAAAATGTCAAAACAAGACCATAAAAAAGAGAATATCATGACTTAGTAGACGACGAGTTGCCATTTTGGGACAGCAAGACCATAAAAAAATGCACAAACTGAGGCCCATCCCGCAGTGCATCAGCATCAGCGGCAATTGTCATTGGAAATGAAGCCATTGCTCCACATAGCTATACATAGATGATGGGGTGCTGGGTGGGGGCATAAGATAGAATGCCTGGCTTTCGCCACATGACTGAGAGAGAGAGAGATGTGAAGCCAAGTGGCTTTCTAGAACGAACGAATGGAAGGCGTATAAATAATGCATTCGAGCCACTTGAAAATTGAGCAAGAAACGAGAACTTGCAATAAACTTGTTCCAGAATATTGTTGTTTTTCTATAAAAACAATAACAAATGGGAGCGAAGAAAGGCCAGACAGCCGAGGCAACAACTGCAACAGCAACTGCAACTGCAACAAATTAGAAATGTAAAATTCTTAAACAAACAAAGGGAAAAGAACTGCGCTACTTCAGCAGCGCTCGCTGCAGGTGGCAAAACCAGAGCAACATACTCCGATGGCAATGTAACCTCCATGTGAAGCTCTAAGAAAGGTCGTCATACAAAGTTGAAAGTTGGGCCAAGCCAATCAACACGATAAGTTTCGCATGCCTCCTTTGGCCACAAAAAAGTCAACACTGGGCGTTTCCGGGCTCTGACTCTGACTCTGACTCTGGTGGTACTTGTTCACTCTCTGGACAAAGCCAATGGAATGGACTCGTGTCAAAGTCGACTTTGGCACATGCCGCGATCACAGCGGTACACGGGTCTACGCCTGGGGTTTGCTCAAGTGTCGCTTTGGGTACACACACGGACCACAGCCAGCACGAGGGTCGAAAAGAGTGTGGATAAGTGTGTGAGTATGTGTGTGTGTGTGTGTGTGTATGTGTGGAAGAGTTTGTTGTGTTTTTGAAAAGCGTGGGAGTATTTTGTTGAACAGGTTTGCCGCTGCGATTCTTAAAGGCGTCTACAAAAATTTATATGGAGACATAAATGCTCATAAACTGAACACGAGATGATAATGATTTTATATTGATACACAGAATGGATGGAAACTATATTATATTTATGATATGCAATTCAGACAATCGTTATTAAGAGCTTAAATTGTGATCGATCAGAAGAATATAAAGAGCTGTCCTTGCAGTGGGTATTCGAATTTTGTTAGGATATTTTTCAAGACTAGAACGAAGTGGGATCGGAGACCCAAGAAGCATTCTTGAAGAAGCCTGTCTGTGTGTTTCTATGCAAGCCACTCTTTCCGCTTCACCATGTAGTATATAATTCTATCTGTCGAGCATTGGTGATATTTACAAATTGACCAGATCGGACCATATTCAGTATAGGATAGAATACATATATACATATATGTGAATTGAACAAATTCGCTATACATCAGGTTAAGAAGTCTTGACGTCTGCTGTTTGGATTTGATCCGGATCGGACTTCAAGGGCAGCTTGATAAGTCCTTGGCTTTGCAATATTGCACAGGCCAATTCGGCAGTCTAGCGAATTTCGACTAAAATATGCTTTATATTTTGTGTAAAGAAAACCTCAGTGAAACCAGGAAAGGATTGATAAATACTATGGGGACTCTGCTCTATCAATTTCAATGGTTAAGAAGGGTTCCGCTATGAACGTACCAAAACACAAGATAAGCCGAATGTTTAGGTAGAACAAAAGAGATCGTCACGCTAGAAATTGTCGATAAAATTATATATAACGATCGGAATAAGAAAGTGTATAAGGTGGAGGAATCTGTGGTCATCTCAACTGGGCAGATACAACACATTTTACATGAATATTTCGTCATGAGAAGCAACCGCTGCGATTGCTTACGCTCGACCATAAACGTAACCTTCTGACAACTTCGAAGTAGTGTTTGGCCATGTTGGACCGTAATACGAACAATTTTGTAGACCGCTTTCTTGCCTTGGACGAAATATGGATCCATTAAACGATACCCTGCACCAAGGAACTATCAAGACTTTGTTTCTCCTGAAGAATATGCACCAAAGATGGCCAAAGTGGGTCTGTCGGCCAAATGCAAGTGGTTTCATTCGATTACATTGCATAGGAAGAAGAATATTACTCAGAGACTTTGGAGAGATTGGATAACAAATTGAAGCGGACAAAGAAATAGGTGTTGTTCCATAAATTGTCATCAACTGATATCTCAGATTCAGCCCCCCTGTTACTATATCCTATTTCGAAATCTGAGGAAATGATTCAGAGATAAGACATTTGGGTCAAATGAAGAGGACAGGTCCTCCCTGAAAGAAACTCCTATTTTGAGCAATTTGAGGAACCAAAATTTGACACCTTCTTCAGTAGCTCCAATCTCAGCCAACTCTAGAAGTGGTTTCTTGGATCAGCTCCATCAAAACCCGCTTAAATGTAAAATAGACTTTATCAGAGTCTCTTTGTATTTGGCTGCATTTGACAGTTTTTGTTTGATGGACGAACTTTTCCCGATTGTATTCTATATCATTGCTTGCTAAGTAGCATCAGGTAACAACACCATCCTTAATTGTGAAAGCCGCAAAAAATATATATATGATCGGAAATTGCCCAACGATTGCTGTGGGCGTGCGTGGTGTCCACTAAGCCGGGCCGTTAATCCAGGGCGTGATAATACGCAACAATCCAGAGGCTTGCAAATCCTTGTGTTCCTTCGGCAAACATCGCTTAGAAAGTCAATTTTTTTATGACCATCATTGGCATTGGCAATGGCAACCGGAACCAGCAGGCAGGCAACGGCAGGCGAACAGGACTCCGGGCGAGGGGAACAGGAAAAACATTTGGGAAAATTATGCGCATCATAAATATTTGCTGCGTTTTTCCTAGCATTGAGTGATTTTGTTAGCTGTTTTTCCTTTTTTCAAGCGAATCATAAAAAAACGGTGTGACAGCCAACGACGATTGAGGAAGCAAGGACATGGCCAGAGCATTGGCAAGGTCAAGTCAACCATAAATATTTACATGCCATAAAAATCAAGGTGAGCTGCGACGCACATCCTTTTCCGCAATGCGTTTTCCATTGAATGCCCACACAGCGAACCTTGAAAGTTTATGACACCCAAAGGTCCTGGCTGGGTCACAGGTAGAGAGCATTCCTCAGTTAGGGAGTAGTAAAATAGCAATATAGATATCTCTGCCCAGGCTCTGCCCTCTAATGGAAAGTCAAGCCGTTGGCCAAGTCAGTCAACTTGCCTTCCACCGTCCAAGCCGATGCCTTGATTTATGAGCTGTTCGAGTTTGCTCAGGATTTTCGTTTGAATCTGTGACTGCAACAGGACTGTGGCATTTTTTGGGCACTTTTCGCCAGCATTTTTCTCGGCTTGTAAATTATGCTTGTCGTCCGGCCGTGTCCCTTTCAAAGGTGACGGCGTGATGGTTGTTGTCCTCCCGAGTCAAGTTGTTTTTGTGGGCGTTGTGTACGGCTACGGCTTACCTGCCGTATATTCGTATACGGCTGTGATATCTACTCTCAGGTAGGGCGTAACAATTCTGGGACTAAACTGGCCCTTAACTCTTTGTCATCAGCGTGCCTTGGGTCAATTATGATGACCACTTCTGGTGAAATGGTTTAGTTTCCCCTTTACTGACTTTTTACAAACAAAAAATTGGACTTACTTTGCAAAATTGTTGCCTTTGTAGAGTCGTAAGAATTATGGGCAGTAAAAGTGGGAAACCGAGGTCAATGTAGTATATGCATATGTATACATCCACGACATTTGAAAGAAAAAACCAAGATAGACTGGCCCTTAGGCAATAAGGACATATTCACAGAAGCATCTCTTAATGGAATGTGGAATATATGGATGGACAATCCAGAGAATCGTAGATATCTGCCAGAGTCAACTAAGTATTTTGAACTGACTAAAACTTAGGCACCTCCAATATACTGAACAAGGTGAAGCTGGCTAAGAGCTGACAAAAACATTGTACAAAGCTGGCTTCGCCGGTGAATGGGAATATGAACCTCCGCTTTTTAGATTAAGAATTTTTTTGGAATTGCTTAAATATAAAGCCGAGCTATTGTTCTCTCTTTACCACAAAGATGTTCTCACCTATTTCTTTGCTCTAGTGATGTGAGAGCAAAAGAGAGGGCAGAGTCATAAGCCAACTTTAATATAACACAGAAGACTTCCAGCAGAATTAAGATTTATACAAAATGATAGTTGACTATAGCGTTCTTACTTCTTTGACTCTGTCATCTGAAATTTAGTCATTTCCCACATAAATTGTCATTATATCCCGAGTGTCTTCATAGGAAATCTCATACTGAAATAATTAAGACCTTCAGGGCAATTTAGTTCTGGAAATTCATCCAATCAATGATTGTCCTAACATTTGCCTAGATCTAAAGTGAGTGTCTCTCGTATCTTTCCAGCTTTCTTATAATTAAAGTAAGCATAATATAATTAAGGCAACTATATCATATAGCCCCCATAGTATTGATTGTGCTTTATATCAACACTCCCACGTCGAGACAACAATTTTCCATATAAATTATTCACCAAGGCAGCAACACATGCCACAAAGTAGAACCACCTCAAAGATTTGAATCCACAGTTAAGGGTTTCCTTTACAAACTTATTTAATAGCTTCGAAGGCTTTCAAGAGAAGGCTTTCTCAATGGTCTTCAAAATGAGACCAGAAGGTGCTCTAGATGAGCACAAAATGTTCTTGTTTTCAGCCCAAGTGAAGCCTCTTGAACCCAAAACATCCTTTTTACGAGTGCATGAAATGATCCCAACATGTTGTTGGCTCAATTCGGCTATTTTTATACCTTGTGAATATGGTACAAGGGTAAATATAAGTTGTTCCAATGTATTCAAATGAGAAGGAAGTCTTTCCAGCCCCATAAAGTATATATAGTATATTCTTGACCAGCATGATAAGCCGAGTTGATCTAGCCAAGTCCGTCCCCATATTAACCCACCGCCCACTTTTGAGTTTTTTGTTTTGTTTTTCATTAGAATTAAACCAAATGCAGGGCTTATGTGTCCTAAAGGCTTCTACCTCAACTGACCAAATTGAATCCGGATGGGGCAACTATATCATATAGCCCCCACAGAATTGATTTCTTTGAAATGAACACACAAAATGTTTGTTTTTCAACCAAGACAAACCAAATTTGGCTTTTGTAAATTTTAGGATTCCCCAATTCCGTCGACCGAAGTTGATCAGGAGCAGTCTGCTATAATATATAGCAGCTTATTAGGTACAGCCCGACTGTAGTGTTCTTACTTGTTATTGTAGAATTAGTATCCTTTAGTACTCTCCAATTCTACCAATGTCTTGGCTTAAGTGAGATTTAAAGATGAAGCTCATTTAGTCCACAGATGAGCAAGGAATTGTCAAGTTACTTCGATTATCCTTCTTTTGCAATATAGAAGAGTGACAACTGAAGAGATGTTTACTCATCCCAATATCATCCCATCAATATGTAAGCACAACAACAATTCCCTTCAGGCGGTGATAAGGGTCTAACTTCGCCATGAATCTTGGAATCGAAGAAGCTCTTATCAAATGAGTTAAGAGAAGTTACATGTCTTTCTTCACTATTCATTTTAACTTGCCAAGAACTTGTCCTTTAATATTCACTACTGGAAAATTACATAATTACACTTCACCTTGCTTCGACTCAACATACAATATCTTTTAAGAACATGGAAGAGAAAAACATGTGAAATTTATGTGCAGGGCGTGATTGCAGCAAACTTTGGCAACAGTCGACAGCTTTTTAATTAATCGTTAATTATGGCCATGCAGCAAGCTGCTCCCAGCCCGGCTCTTGTTTTCCACCCAAAAAAAAATGGAAGGGAACTCACCACCCACCCCCGCTGTGTCTAGTTACATGTACATTGTACATACAGAAGCGTTAATTAAATTTTTGCAAGCCTTCGACTTGATCTTCTTTTTCTGCTCTGCCTTCACTGGCTGCCTGTGACTGGGAATGGGGAAAGGGGAATATGGAAGAGGGAAGAGGGGGGAGCAGTGGGGCTGGCGATGGCAGCTAGCGGCGTAGTAAATAAATACTCATTTAATTTATGGTTTTAATTTTTATGGCTACAACTTCGGTCGAGTCGGACAATTTAGTAGTTTGGCGAAGCGTGGATGGAAATTTAATAACTTTGTTTATGCGCACACTAAATCATAACTAATGAGCGCGATTTTCGAGTCGCTATTGCCAGCGGTGCATCGGGCGGTGGTTGAGGTGCAAAGGCCAAAGAAGAGGAGCAAAGCAGATGCTGCTGCTGCTTTGGCCCAAACCTTAATGACAGCCAAAACTATTTGTTGATTTACATCACACAGGCAGAGACGGAGGCGGCCCAGGCCCAGGGAGAGAACAATATGCAAAGCCACTAATTTGAGTTGAACACCTAGTGGAACCACTATGACACGATGTGGAACACGGGGGTGCAGAACCAAGACAAGGATATCATCGGACTGAGCGACTGCCTTGCTGCAAAACTAAAGTTGAAAACTCGCTCGCCTTTTTGAAAAGAAGGCAGACCACCAGCTGTTCGTTGAAGGCAAATTGCAGTCCGCACTGCGGGTGCGAAACACAAACAGGACACAGGACCTTCACAAATAAAGCAAATGAAATGGAAAAATGTTTTGCCGCTCATTTTCAACTATCGCTTTGACATTTTGGCCCGGCCCAAATGATGACAGCATATTGATATTGGTCAGATATAAAAAATATTGATTTTCGTTGTCGTTGAACTTTGACTCTTCCTTCAAGTTCTCTTTTCCATTTCCGATGAGAATAGTCTTTACAAGTTGTCTAAGTTTACATAATCATCGTAATCCATATCAATATCGGCTATCAGTTGGCGGCTTGGACAAAAAGTACAAAGTTATCTAACTGTGGGCATCTTTCCAGGCAGGGAAAACTGCTGGAAGAATTGAAAGAAAAACCCAAAAACTAAAATTTACATATTCTCCGACACAAGAAGACAAGAAGAACCAAGAACTAAATATGATAAATGTTATGATCAATTAATAATTGTTAACAAAGCCAAAAGATAAAGAATCAAGTTCTCTGACACTGACACAAAAGTCTTCAACATTTTGAAACTATAAATCTCTTATTGAAATATTTAAAAAATATATATATTTACATTTGAATTTAGGTATTATATCATATATTTTGATATAACTTTTTTATCAAAACAATGCCCCATAGAAGATTACACAAAAGTCGATGATTTCAAGGAACATCAGCAGTGGGAAAAGTAATCTAAAATAAATCTCAGGAAGACTGGGTGAACGCATATACATAAATGCGTATTGAGCAAACAGCAGAGCAACTTGCTAGTAGAAAGTATCATGTTTTGTAGCTCCATTGACTGAACACAGATACCGCAGAGAGTAGGCAGAGAAGACAGAGAAAATAGGAACATCACGAGCGAGGAGAAAAGAGTGAGAGAAAAGACTGGGCCTGCAATTGGACATTCATCAGGCCATTGAGGCAGAGATTTGTGGCGAGAAAGAGCGCGCCGAGAACCTGCAAGATTTCATGATAAAGAATCTAATTGTTGCCGATCTTTCAGATGGAGTGCCAGAGATTACGCGTGCCCACTTGGAGGAAGCAATGAAATTTGCTCGCAGATCTGTGTCGGATAACGACATTAGGAAATACAAGATGTTCGCTCAGACTTTACAACAGTTCCGTGATTGTGGACAGGACTTCAGGTGAGTCCTTCATACTATCTCTGTATTCGTTAAGAGAAAGGTGGACAGAACAGAAAGAGGTGGCTTAGAAAAGAAATAATTCAGGAAGAGGACGAAAAGCATTGTGAGAATATGAAGAATCAGACATAGGAAGGATCAAAATAGAGGGAAGAAAGTGAGAGAAATGGTAGATGGAGGGAAATTACATACAAAAACAAGAGATCGAGCAGAGAGAAGTATATAAAGGAATAAGGCAATGGCTACTTACACATAGAAACACACTTTTCACTACTCAAACCCCAGCTAATTGAGTTCCCTAAGTATATAAAGTTTGCTTTTGAGAATTATTCAAATGCATTCTCACATTTTTCTCCAAGTGCAGAAGTCACTTTTGAAATGGGAGATGGTAAAAATGTATCATAATGGCTAGTAGACTGAGACTGTAGACGATTGACTTGCCTCGGCGCTTGGCTAATAAAATCGTTAGATATTGGGATATTGGATTCTTGTGCCTCGAGACATAATTTGTAATCAATAAAACGCAATTAAAGTCGTCGCCTGGCTGGGCATGAAGATGCGTGCTTTAAGATAGCGGCAGGGAAATCGAATACCAACCAAAGGCGGCCGGACTCTGACTTGGACTCGGATTCGGACTCTCTCCATCCACAGATAACCGAGAACATCAACCACAATCGGCGGCAAGTGTAAACACGTGGAATTGTTGACAACAATCGGACATATGTACTGTGAGTAAGTATGGGTTGAGGTCTTTGGTTTTTAAGGCTGAGGCCTTGGACCTTATCAAAAGAGAGAAGGTCTCTCGGGGCGTTTATCCTGCGGCAGGCACAGTAGGAGGTTGTCGGACTGCCTGGCCTCGAAAAATCCTAACTAATTAAGTTTTAACGGCACTTGCTAAATATGCGAGACCTGTTATTTGTCCTCTCCCTTCCTCTCTCGCTCACTCTCTGTCTCTTTGTTCTGAGTGTGTCTGTCAGGGGCGTGTGCAAAAACATTCGTCTGTTTGATTTTAAAATAGGATTAAATTGATTTCTCGCTACTCGACAACTGCTGTCAGGAAGGATAATGGATATAGAGGTAGTGGATAGATAGGTAGGTGTGATGAGCTCAGCAGTTTTTGTTTTGGCATTTCGGGTTTTCGGATAATGAAGATGACAACGGAGTTTCATGGTGTCTGATGTTTGTGTATTTGAGAATCTTCAATTATATTAAGTTATTTGTTTTTAGAAGTTAATAAGATTTGGAAAGGATATAGAGAAGGGGAGAGAGTTCTTAAGATCTAGTTTTATATGAAAGCCAAAGAATTTTCCCACCTATCCATGGGATTATAGATAAAATTGTGGAATTTTCAAATCTCAAAAAGAACTTCCTATTCAAAAGTCTTCCATAAAGCTGACTATCGTCACTTAGCTCTTGTTTTTAAGCTTCTTTATACTTCTACCCCTTACCTTAGTCCTTGCCTTTTCATATTAACCCTTGGTTCTTTAAGTTTTTCAAATTTCTGCTCGCAATTCTTACTTCATTGCATAAATATTTATGCGCTTTTGAAACTGCTCAACAATTGTGCCTCAAGTTCAAATATTTGATAAGAAATACAAAGCGAAAACGGCGCAAAAATGTGTCATTGGCAGTGAAGTGAAGGACCCTCATTAGTGCAAGAACTGAGCAAAGACCAAGATGTTATATGAATTTCACTTGAAGAAAGCCTAACAATGGCACAAACCCTCACAGCCCTCTCCACCTCAGGGCAGGGCGTGTCGACTGAGTGCACAATTACTGAGCTGAGAGGGCAGGACAGCATAAAGAAGGAGGAGAAGGAGGAAAGCCTCTGTTATTAGGTTTAGGTTAAGGTCGAACATCAAGGAGTAGCCCCTTGGCCCAAGTCACAAGATGCTGCTGACATTTACTTGACTTTAATGCGTCGCAATGGAAATTTGATCTGGCCGGAAGTTGGACAATTGGCTGCAAGCCCGCATCTCCTTCTCGGCTATGGCTATACAAAACTCGGCAACTCCCTCCTACTTCTCAGGGAAGGTGTGTAATTATTGCGGTGCCCTTTTGACTTTCGACTTTTGATTGCGACTGCGAGGTCTCTAAAGCAAAAGCGCGCCAGAAACATTGCCAGAGTTCGTTCGTTCATTCACAAAAACTTTCTCACGCTCACTTTGACGACAACTTCCTGCCTCGTCCTGCCGTTGTTGTATTCCATAATTATATAGCCCCTAATATATCGGAGCCAGAAGCCAACTTCTTCTTGCTAACTGCTGCTCGGCTACAGCTTTTGCATCGGCAAATGCGCAATTCGTTGCACATTTTTGAAACCGCTTTCGAATCTGTACTCTGCTCTCTGCACAAAAAGGATTTTCATTGAAAAGTGTTCAAGTGGAAGTCGTTAGGCTTTTCTACACAGATGGCTTTTGGGTTTGCTGATTGACTTTTTCAGAGCCGAAGTGGCTCAAGTGGCTGGCAAGCGCCTTAGCTTTTGCCTTTTAACACTTTCCAAAGACTCAAGTGGTTTTCTCATATGAAGGATTACAACAAAATGAGTTACAGTTTTCATAAATGTTGCAAATGCAATGATCAGGAGAAGGAATCGAATACCTTAAGTTATTATAATCGAATGTAATGATAGCAAATGGCATCTTTTTAGAGTTATAAGCGGCATTTACTTCTTGCAAGTCCTTGAATCGCAGGGGTGGGGCTTGAGTCTGACCCAAGTGGGCACATTTACACAGATTACAGGCAACCGGAGGTGGTTTCTGGCCCATTGCCATGCTGTCTGAAGCTGCGACCAAGAGGTAAACTCAACTTCTTGGGCAGCACGACTTTAGTGTCTACCACCGACTGTATGGAATTCACATTAGGCGTCATCGATAGCCGTATGGCCGGATATAGGAAGAAGGCAAAGAGCCAGGCTTCAACTAAGACTAAGATGGGAATGCAGACCGAGCTCCAAGGAAAGATAAGCCCAGGGAACATAAACCATAAACAGCACTGTGAAGAGCAAATGGAAGGCAAAGCCATAGATGACTCTATGCGCTGTCGGTGCTGGACTCTGCTCCGGTATTCCCGTTCCCCTTTCCATGAGTTGATCCTACGCCCTCGCCAAATTGCTTCTTGTTGTGCTGTGCGAAGACTTTTCACTTGATCAGCTTGAAACATCATCCTCCAGGCTTAGAGTCTTCTGGACAAAGTTGCGATGCAGTTTCTGATCCACGCTCAATGCAATTTCGCCATGACGTGGAGTATTAAAGGGCACTCTTATGGTTGATTCATTTACTTTATAAAAACTTTTGTTGCGGTCTCCACCTTCACATGCCAACTAACCAATGATGGCGAATTTCGAGGTATTCATAGATAGAAGAGAACTTCAATATATTCATCTTCATCTTCTTAAGCAGCAGTGGGCATAAAACTTTCAATCGGGAGCACTACAACAACATCTACAACAAAGAACACCCTTGGAAGCTGACAGCGCGAAGCAATCACATTACCGCGCGTGTGCATTTTGGTGTTGCCATATTTTGTTTTCCGTTTTGTGAGCTCGTTCGGCAACTGAAGTCCATTGATTTGCGTCGTAGTGAAACAGCAATGGGAACCGGAACCGAAAGCGCCGCTAGGCGCCCACTGCTGCTTTGGAGTGTAGATTCATGTTTCCACTCAGAAACTCATCAAGATGCCAAGTTCTAAAAGATTAGGCTGCATCACAAAAGTGCGAGAAGAGATGTCATGGGATATTTACAAGGTCATATTTTGATATAAGGAGCTCCATCTTTTGGATATGTTGATCAGGGCTGCAAGCTCAGCTCGTTTCTTCAAAGATTTCAGGCCACAATTTGGGGTTGAAGCTCACTAAATTATGACTTAGGACTCGAACCCTGATTCAACTAAATGAACTAATTGAGTTTAAGAAACCTACAGAACATTTGGCCGCTAAAAGACCCTAGTAAAACCCAACATTAAAAGATAAATAGAGGGGAGCTTCATTGCAAGGAGGAGACACATACTGCTCTTGCTATTCACCTACATATATAGACAACTTTGCCACCTTTTTAGCAGCTGAAGTGAAAATGAGTAGCTGAAAATGTTGGATTGGTTCAGTTGCAGGTTCATCTAGGTTCATCTACGAAAAAAATTCGAATATGTCGATTCACACCTTTATAGCTCTTTAGTCGTACAACCTTGGCCATCCACTGGCTTAAACCATCCAGCTCAATCTAATCTATTCCTAGAGATACATCTATATATCAAACCTTGATCCAATCAGTCTCAGTTTATTTGTCGCCTGCCTTAATTCCCAATAATTAAAACAGCATTACAGCTAATTGAGTTCCAATAATTCAACGCCTCTGTGACTGTGAGATGAAAAACAAACAGATAACCCAACGGAGTCGGAGTCCAACCCAGCTGCAACCCCAGCTCCAGCTTCCCCGCTCTCGCTCTCGCTCCGTCTGTCGGCAGGATATCCGTGTCATTTAATTGAGCGACACTTTATTGGATTTTAAAAAGGCTTTGCCGTCAGGGCAACGGCAACACGGACTCATATCGACACATTCATTTCGACAGGCAGCGGGGGTAATTAAATTTCCCATGGAGCGAACCGAGAAGAAGCAGGAGCCAGCAGATGATGACGCACTGGCCAAAGCCAAATGGTATTTTGTATTGAATTAAATTCCTGCAAGGATGCTCATGATCATGGCTATGATGACGATGATGTTGCTGACGCCAGTCTAGTTCCATACCAGGCGGGGAGTCCTTTACCTCCCACACCAATACCGTCTCCTGGGCAGCCAAAAGGACCAACGACAAGCAAGGACCAATTGCAGGCAAGCTGGCGCGGGCATGGCCAACGCCTACACTTGCTCGGGCTCGGCCTGATGACTCGGCAGCCGCACGAGCTGTGAAAAGTGTTGCTCTTATTTCTCCATGTTCATGTTTTTGCTCCCCCGCGGCTTCTCTCAATGCTGCGTTAAAATTTTGGGGGTGTATCAATTTCAATTCATTGCCATTTTCCATTTACCATTTCCCATTTTCATTTACCCATTTCCGAGGGTGGAAACGAACACAAAATATGTTTGTTGTTCGCACTTAAGTGGGCGAAGCAGGAGCCTTTGGGCCATAAATGCCAAAGGCCATTTGGGGTTTGCTCTTGTCTTTCTCAGTCTCAGCTTCCGCATCTTTCAGTGTGTTTGCCTTGCAGACGGAGTGTGGGATCTCCACCCGCCCTCTTAGCTCAGCATAGCTTTCCTAATGCGTAGAAACAATAAAAATCATTGAGTGCCATATGCTTTGCCCTAATAGCTTGGCACTTGGCCTGCCTTGAGTTCTCCATGGAGGTGGAGTTCTCTCAGCCTGAGTCTGAGTCTGAGTCTGAGCCTGTGGTTGGGGCAATTAAATTGTATTAGGCGGTAATATAATGACTACACACATATGACACAATATGATTAGACGGCTTTATTATGAATTTATGGCTGCCACGAGGGGATTGGGATGGAGGTGGATGGAATTGATAGTTAATCAATGATTGACGGTTGTTTAAGGGGAGGAGAGACCTCACTTTCATCAAGATGGTGAAAGACTTCACAACTCAAAAGCATTGTTTAAGACCCGAGATCTCAGAAGTCTTAAGAGCTACAAAGCTGAAGATCTTAAAAATCATCCGCATTGGATTAGATTCAGTTTAGACAATCATATTATTTAGCTGCCTTAGAAAGAAAAGTACCCCATGAAAGCAAAGCAAAGCGATCTTAATATAAGAAGCTGATCCTAGCGTTGCCAGAGCTTGCGATTTTGTGCCGCTCACGAGCTAGACAGGAAGAGAAGTAAAACAATTGCAAAATACTACTGAATACTACTGAAACACTCAAACGGATGATTGTACCCTGTGCAGCCAGCCCAAGAGAGAGGACTCCTTCCCTTTTACTGCAGAATGTCCAATTATATGAGAAGTTAGACAATTGCAGTGGAAAAGAGACACAAGACTCCTCGGATGCATCAGCGAAATGCAAAAATATAGACTACGTATCCTGTGCGAACTTTTTGAACGTGTTCTTTTTCATGTTTTCCTTTCTCTTCGAGTACTTTTTTGCATACGAAACGATGATGAAGACCCGGGAAGGCAGGTGTAGTAGAGTGTAAGCACAATGATGTGCCTGGTGATCGTTCGACGGTTATAAACCAAGGCGACTTTCACGTATTTATATCATAATTTAGTTACTGGATTACTGGAAATAGTAAGTTGGTAAACAAAAATCTAATAAAATGAGTCCTTCATATCGTTGCGTGAAACGGGAACGGAATGCAATGGCCCGATCACAGGCACGAGCGAACGTGCTTGTGCTAGAAGTATAGAAGTAAATTGTTAAACACTGTTGCCCATTCTTCTCACTGAATGAAGCCTAAATATCGTGTCTCTCAGTTGCTTCGTGAGACTAAGAACGAAATGAGGGCAATGTGAATGGTATATAAGCTTCGGCAAGCAGAACCTGGCATTCCTTTCCTGTTTTAAGTAAACTTTCTATGGAGGCATTCATGTGGAGAATCCTCAGAATCCTCGAAAAATTCTACAAATGATACCGAATTGAGTAAAACCAAGACCATTCCATCTCAACATTGCAGTAAATCCAACTTATACCGTATATGTCTCATTGCACGAACATTTGGGAACATTTTAAGAATGTTTCGGGCTTGTTTCAACTACTTTTATAGAAGAAAGGAAGGCAAGCTATGCATGCTCGAAGCCTACATACATTTTCAGCAACCTTCTAAAACGCAAATTCAAACCCTGATACCAAATTTGTTATGAAGAATTAGCAAAGAGTTGCAATAAATTCAATACAAGTAGGCTTTGATTTCCCATTTGAACTGTCCAACTACAACGCCCTTCTATTTGATTCGGCTCTCGTTCAGTTAAGAGCTTCAGCAAAGGCCTGAAATAATTTTATCTTTATTTTCTTTTATTTTATTTTATTTATTTTATTTATTTTATACATTAATCTTACAACCAGTCATGGATATCGTAACTCTGCAGAGCGGACAAAGAGTAATGCATTAGCATGAGCAATACTCACACCAGTTCTATAAAGCCGACAACTGCAATGATCAAGGAAAGCATAGTCGATAGGCTTAAGCCTTTTATATTTATCCATCATTCTGTTCAATATTTTGGATATGTCTTTAATATTTTTATTGGTTATGCGGATGCAGCAGGGTCAAATGTTCCATTGTCATAGTTCTCACAGCATTGATAGCAATTGTCACAGATAAGTTTATTCCATTTGTATACATTCCTTTCTTTCCTGCTAAAGTAAATCGCCAACAAAGTATTCATTGTAATTGTGGAACTTTAGAAAGCATGGACTTATCTTACTGTGGCATGATCTGCTCTCTAAGCGTAGCCTCTCCCCTGAATTCCAAGCTAGTTGAGTCGTCTCGTAGCTCAGTTTAATCTCATCCAGCGTCCATCAAATATAGATCACAGACAATCGATATAGGCATGCACTTGGTAAACTCCTTGGTCATGCGGACTGTTGATTGAACTTTCTTCCTCAAAGTTGATATTCTGGCATATCATGATGATATTAGAGTTGTTTCTGTTTCCTAATTGTGATTGCAGTTTTGATGATGATATACTAGCAATCTGCAGAGGCTTCGTTCTGGGTGACTATGTCTCTGGCGAAGACGTGATCCAAAAGTTAAGGAAAACTTCATCAAAGCGCACAGACAGACAGACCTGAAAAGTGTGGACCTAACTCCTTGAAATATCATTAAAAGTGCCATCAATCATTACTTCCCTATAATCCACACCCTTCCTCACCCCCTTCTTTCCCTTCTCGCAAACAATACGCCTCACTAACGATTACAAATATGAGGAATATCGCCTAAACAAAAACATGAAATTAATTTCTTACAAATTTTAAACAATTACAAATACAAATTAAATGACGTAACGCCTCGCAGTTGTAGCATAAATATGTGAGAGGGAAGAGAGAAAACCAAAAAAAGAGAAACAGGTGTTTTTCAATTCACACAATTCCTGATAAATGTTATTGTTGTTGGGCCGCCAACAAAAACAAAAAACAAACACAAATATTTCACATAACAAGCAGGCTCAGCCGTAGGTAGAATCGAGGAACCTGTCTAAGCCCTGAGCTCTCCAGCTCTTAGGACTGATGGCTGTTAATTAATTTGGCGAATGAGCAAGAACCTTTTGGCAGGAGGAGAAGGAGAAGCATGAGGAGGAGGAGTATGGATCATGGCTTGAAGGGCATGGGCCTACGTGTGTCTGAAATGCACTTTGTTAAATGGCAGGCAATATTTTAAACTTAATTAATCAAGCGTGTGCGAGCAAGAAGCTAACTGCCACGCCCCTCGAGGGCAACTGGCACTCGACTTGGACCTGGACCTGGCTTGATTGATGTTGGAGCCATGGCAAAAGTGCGAGAAGCGGTTGCTGAAGCTGGAGTTTGGCCCTGCAGCATGTGCTGCTCAGGGCCATAATTGAAAGCGTTAAACGGGGCGGACAGTCTGATGAGCGTTTAGTAGCTTTATTAGGCTACAAAAATACGGGGCTTAGGGTTTAGGGGCGGGCTATCACTTACAGCTCTGTTATGGCCGGCTACTTATTGTACTCTTACCCACATTTCCCAGGTGCCACAACACTCAAGTCGCGAGTTATCGAAAACAACTTCGAGGCTCATTAAAGAACAAGATAAGGCGACAAATTGCCTGGGCTGCGAGGGCGAGCGGGCCAAGAGTGGTGGTTGGTCTGGAGGTTCCGGTTTGGGCGCATGCGTCGTGTCTTGTACGCTTGTTTGTAATGTGACACCTTCGTGTGAAAATTTATAGCCAGCAGCCCGAAGTTCCGAGCCATAAATAAATAAAAATTGTAGATACTCGCACTATGTACGAGACTCTATGGCAAATTGCGTTAATTCATCAAGAAAACAGCACACACGTATCGTATCATGGCAAAAAGAAAAGGAGAATTAATATTAAAAAAAAAACAGCAGAAATGAAGAACAGAACAGAAATAAACAATCTATTAGACAACCCGTCGTCATTGACGTATTACAAGACGTCATGCGAGCCTCAGACTTGGACTCGGACACGGACACGGACTCACAGTCTGCATCTGAGCCTCGTGCCTTGGCCAAAGGGATAATACTTGCAGCTAAACCAATGAATTTATGTAAATGTTCATCATCAGCCCAAGCCCAACAGCAGGGTCTTCTGATTGAGGCGACTGTAAACAAAGACTTATATAGCATGACGAATTTGTAGACCAAAACATTGTACAATATGTGAATGTTGCGGGTGATTAAGTGCCCAAAGCTGATGACAAATTGAGCAGGGAGGAAGAGGGATGAGCTGGGTTTCACATTCTCTGGTTTGCTCGCACATATATATTAAATTGGTCTCGTAGACCACTTGAACCCCGTCCGGGCGTACTTAACCCAATAAGAAGCGTCTTATGAATATGATAATTGTAGGGAATCATAAGGCCATATGGTTTCAATGAGCAAGGTGATGTTTTTACTATAATACGACTCGGTGAAATGCATCCAAATATTCATTTTTCTATCTTCAGAAAGCTTTAATATGTAACTTTCTCCCCTTAAACTCTATGCCAAATTTGATTAGATCAGATCATATATACTGGAACCATTTAGACCTCACTCACTTAACATTGACCTGCCTGACAACAGCCTTATGGTTGGTATACCCAAAGATATCTATCACGTTCTCCTGAAATGTACATTCGCTTTTCACTAGAGAGAAGGGCCTATATTATCGACACTTACGAAATCAAAATATTTCATCTATATACATATATATAAACCTCTGTATTCTGATAAAAAAAACAACGCACAGATGAAACCATAATAGCTAAGAGACTGAAATTTGTATATAAGCAATAATTTAAGTCTTAAATGAGCTCTGAAAAAGCGCTTTGAAAAATTCCAGCTGCGAATAGGTAAAAATTTCAATAAAAATGCTAGGAAATTTGTATATCTTTGCATTTATTTAAAGTACACAATTCAAATATGATATAAATTCTATATGTTCATCACAATGGAATTGGGAAAATTAAGAGAGAAAGTCTAACTTATATTCCCTATAAAAAGGAATGAAAACTTAGTAGTCTAAAACCTATTAGCTTCAGTTATAGCAATAGGCAGTGAAGCAATCTTCTTTCTAATTACCTTTATATATTTTGTGCGTCCACACACAAACTTTCATATACATATATATACATACAACACAGTCGCATTCCAAGAAATCTATTTGTTAGTGAGAGAGACAGAGCACAGGGCTAGCACAAATGACGCACCTTGGCTTGCAAATTAAATTTTGTTAGCGCCACCTATTGTTCAAAGTTATCATTTATATGTTATTATATGGGAGCTATATGGGTTATAGTGGTTCGATCTTCATGATTTATACAAATGAACAGCTTAATAAAAATAAGACAACGATATAGATAAGACAAAAGAAAATTACAAGTCGATAGCTTCAAAACTGAGAGAGAAGTTTGCAAAGCAACAGGCAGACAGAGAGATGGACACAGCTATATCGACTTGCATTGCCATGCTGATCAAGAATATCTATATTTAATGGGGTCGGAAATGCCTCCACATGATGCGATGCACATACAAATACCTCTGCAAGGGCATACAAAACGAAATTTCTTAAAAATCTCCCAAGAATTACCAAAAAGATAAGCCATGCAATATCAGGAGAAATTACTGGTATATAAATTATCTCCAAATCAACCAAAACCTATAGATTCTAGTTCAATAATACAATCTTTCACTGTTCTTTTTCAAGCAACGAACAGTGTATGAATGTATGTACTTTCCCCATTCAATGTAGCGCACTGCGAATTTCAGCTAACTTGTCAACCTCAACAAAATCTGAATGACTTTTTGCGCATTTTGCGGTTTTCTCTGCGCTTATTACCCCCACCTCCAGCTCCATGTCACAACAACAACAACAACTGACAGTGTAATCAAAAGGCCACCCTCATTTTGACTAATTTATTTGATGTTGTTGTTGCTGACATGCGAGGAGGAGAGCGAATTGTCTCATTGCTGCTTTTGTTTAATCAAAAGCAATTGTTCATTTCATCACATATCATATCATATTATTTCATTTCATTTGATTTGCTGATTGCAATTGTTGTTGCGGCTTTTGCGGTTGCTTTGGCTACGAATAAGTATCTATGGATTTACATTTACACACACTTATACATCTGTACGTTTGTATTGAGAATGACATGTAGATTTGTATATAAATTTGTAGTTTATTTAGAATTTCATATGATTACATTTTTCACAGTCCACTTCATTAATATTGTCATAGTTCATAAAATTAATGAAAATGCTTAATTTCAAAAAGAAAAAAAAAATCTGAGGGGAACAAGTTAAGATCCCCAAATCCCCCCAAATGCAACTAATTCAGTTTACCATAACACTTAAGCTGGCCAAAGACATGACAAAAATGGTAGATGAAGAAGACCCAACAAGACAGGGAAAAACAAGTAAGAAGGGTATAGTCGATATACCGACTGAAAGATGCTCGTAGTCAGCATTTATTGAATATTCGAGAGACTCAAAACAAAACGCTTTTTACGATTTTCTCTATAAAGATTATCCGATCATGATGCAATGTGGCAAATCGGTAGATTATATAAACTGAATTTCAAATAAATGTGTAAAAAATTATGGGAGATATAATGTTTTTATCGATTTACGGGAGCTGGAAGGGGCGAGGCAAATTTAAAGATAAACTTGATCTGAAGCCTCACTAATGGAGTCTGCATACCAAATTTGGTGACTCTGGCTCTTATAGTCTCCCATCTCTGATCAAGATCTTTCTGCCTGTTACATATATTCCCACGAATACAATATACTCGTTTACCATACTAGAGTACGGGTATAAAAATTATGATTAAAGAAGCGAAGATTATGAATTTCAACCTCAACGTGCAACGAATTTGGAATACTCTATGCGAGTCGGGGAAAGGATAATGATTTTATAACATTTTAAACTAGTTTTCGGATATTTAAGGGTTATATAATAGTAAGTAATTCCACAAGATGAAAGGCCAAATGTCTGCCTCAGGCCCTAATATTGGTTCTGTCAGCAATTTGTCTTCCATTTTAATCCCAGACCTATTCATTCCTCTTTCAGATTATGTTTTCTGACTTTATGTACTTGAAGACGTGTTTTTCTGGCCTACAAAATCCTTTATAACAACCATCTCTGCCTTCTTTTTATAATTTTAGTGAAGAAAACTTAAATTGACATTACAAGTGTGACCAGATTCAGACGGCTCTGCCAATTCTTCGGAGTAGCATTACAATTTTGCAAACACAGCGCTGCCAAATATTCACAATAACTTAAAATAAGGTCAGCAGGATGATGAGAAAATTACAGTCGAAGAATTCTACTGGAAGATCTACCTAACATCGTTTGTCTGTAGAAACCTTTAAATACAAAATATGACCTCAAGCCAACCAAAATCAAAAAGGTATGTGTTGCTCATACTTATTTTTAAGCTAAGTTTTTTGCATGTAAAATATGACCTCGAGCCAATGAACACTCAAAAACACATTTAGTGTTAAAAATTCATATTCCCATATCATTCCCAAACTTTCGTCAAGAAAATGTTATTTCAGTATTTCAAGATTGTCCTCTCCAAGCCACACAAACCTACCTTCAACATCCCACAGACCCTGCCTATGTCGAAGGGCATTCAAAAACGGCCTTACGGACAATGAAAAAATCTTAAAGAAAAAATAAAACGTTGTCATTAATTTACGCATAAAATTTTATAATTTATGACAATACGAGGTGTAGCTGGAGCGCCGGCGCACGAGATTGTAGATGAAGAGCCCGAGCATTGAGAGCTGGACCTGGGCCAGCAAATGAAGTCGACCTGGCTGAGCCAGCTTGTCGGTTTTGGGGTCTGAGTTAGAGCTGAAGTTTGGTTCGGAGGCTTTTGGCTTGGCATGGGATCTCTCTTCGTTTATAATTATGTCTACGCATAAAAATCACATAAATTTGTGCATAAATGCAGCAACCATAACAATAACAACGAGCCCTACATAATAAATGATGGCGCTTAAAATGCTCAACATCTTTCTGAATCTGAAGGCACAACGATAAAGATCGAACCGAAGCAGCAACAGCAAACGATCGAGATCGAGATCGATGCGTTTGTGTTGCGTTGCGACATTTGAAGTGACTTTTTACTCCCCCAAAATAAAAACTGGTCAAGTGCCGTCCCCTGTCCCTCTTTCGCTTCCATCTTATGAATGAATTAATGCATTTTTTTGTTAATACTTTTTTGTTTTGTGTAAGGCAACTTTTGGTCATTTTATATTACAAAGAAAACATACCTGTTGCGCCTAAATCATTTTTTGTGTCATTAATAAAAATCGAAGATATTTTCTGGTATTATTTATGATTTCTGGCGCCAAATAGCGCCGTTTGAGTTCAGAAATAATGCTTTTGTTGTTTGACTTAGGGGTATTTAAGAAGAAGAATGCTAATAGCTTGCTAATCCTCTTGAAGTTCAACGTAAATATTAATAGTCTTTCGATAATAAGATATAAAACCTTAATATGGTTAAGCTTGAACAGAATATCGTTCAAATATTTCTATAAAAACGAATTTTTAAAGTCATTAAGCTTTGGTGAACGATAAGGTGTTGGTTTAGTTCATTCTATATGATACGCATTCGCATTAAAATCTGTTTGTGAGTGGAAGAGACAGAGTATTCTGCGCGTTTGACCACCAAAGCAAGCGTGCGCCTTTCTAACTCTGTGTCTCTCGCTCTTTCTCTCTGACCCAGAAGGCTACCATAAGCGCCATCTATGGTACAAAGTTTTCACTCATTTATATTCATTCATTCTTTTATATGACAGCTATATGATATAGTGGTCCGATCTTCACAATTTTGACATATGAGCAGCTTGCAGCAGAAAGACGTCTATGGTAAAAATTTCAACGCGATAGATTTAAAACTGGGAGACTAATTCACATAGAAGCGGACAGACAGACGGACATGGCTTTATCGACTGCTAATCAAGAATATATGTACATATTTTATGGGGTCCGAGATGCTTCTTTCTATTCTTTTCTATTGGTCTAAGTTGTTGAGAGTATCTGAAGAACACCCAACGCGGTTGAAGTTGCTGGCACTATTATTATATTGCATTTCGTTGATCGAAGGACATCTGTAGGAATCTCTTGGCAGACTCTAATCCAAAGAATGCGCCACCCAAATTGCCACAGCCGCTTTATTCTCACGCCCAAAGACTCCATAAAGTGATTCATTTGTGGATTCTGAACTGGGGATGGGCCAAGTGCAGCCTCGAACTGGAAGAAAATATATATAAAAAAAAGTAAACAAAAAGAAAAAGCAAAAGGCAAAAAACAAACTCCACTCAGTTTTGACATTTATATTTATTTCAACGTGCGCCAGGTCTGGGCGCCTCAATGCGTTTTGAGTTATAACCAATGGACACGCAAAGGTGGCCAAAATCAAAACGAACTCCTCCACTTTCACACACACACACACACAAGCAACCCATGACCATGATGGTTAAGGATGAGCGTGCCTTTGGCGCTGTCGCTGTGTTCCTTTTTGTGGCCAAGAAATGCGCCAGAAATAAACTAAAATTAATAATATCGCACTTCGTTGTTGTTGTTGCTGTTGTTGTTGTTGTGTTTGTTGGTGGGTTGTGGGTTCTGCTATACTTTTTATTATTGTTACTGTTGTTGTTGTTGTTGTGGACTTTTTTTATCCTCATATGAGAGAAATAAATGTCAAGAAGCAAAGCAAAATATATTTTACAGACTTGGCTCTGTGTCCTGGGCGCTATGCGGTGCGTGTGTGATTCGAGTCGACTCAAGTCGAGGCATATGGGGCACTGAAAGTTCGACGAATGAAAAATTACACAGCCAAATGATAAATAATGTTACTCAAAATAACTTTGCACACAATAAAAGGTTAGTAAGAGTGGTCTATAGTGGTCGTAAATTTCATGTGGGAGCCAAGACTGCTGTTGCTGCTGCTGCTGTGTGGGTAGAAATTCAAAGGAAAATATCTCAAACTAAAACTAGGACAAATACAGATTTTTTTTTGAGAATCATTTGAAAAGGATTTTCTTTGAATCCAGCTTTGTGCTTATCATAGTTACCATTGTAGATTTTAGGTATTGATACTAATTTGAAGCGGTCCATTTCTCTCATTGACGTGTGACTATTGAATCGTGGACAGATAAATGGGAACCCTATGGTCACCACATTTCATATAGTTTCCCACATTTATTTTGCTGTTGAAAGTATTTAGCGAAGGATGCTGAAAATATTGAACGATAAAGATCCGTTATATAATGACCACGTCTCTACATATCCAACACATGAAGAGCAAGCCATGTTTCCATTGGCTCCTCAGATTTGACCTGGGAATCAATCGCCCTTACGGGCCCAACTGCTGTTATTGATCACGTGAGTTTGTGAGGTGAAGATGATCATTAAGAAGCTGTTTGGAAATATTTCCATTCTTTCAAGTGGGTCCAAAATTACACGGGTATATAAGGAAATTCGTCATATCTCTTCTGGTCCCAATTTCGGTATGCATTTTTTGGGAGCTTTTATAAAAAAACAAGAAAGGAAGGCTAACTTCGGGTAACCGAAGCTTACGTACCCTTGCAGATTCGGTTGAAATTCGGTCAGCATATATGTGGAGGCTTCCCAGACTATGTGATATAGTGATCCGATCTTGACAATTTTTACATATGAACAGCTTGCAGCAGAAAGAAGCATAAAAGCCTGAAACTCAGAGACTAGTTCGCATAGAAATATACGGACAATCGGACAGAAGGACACATGGACAGACAGACGGACATCTCTATATCGACTCAGCTTGTCATTCTGATCAAGAATATATATACTTTATGGGGTCGTAGAGGCTTCCTTCTATACGTTACAAATATCGTGACAAAGCTATAATACCCTCTGCAAAGGTTAGCGAGTCTCTGGAATAGAAGCAAAAGGAATTACAAGCTCCACCTGGTGATACTTACCTCATAAATATAGAAAATAACAATTAGTTAACATTATTGCCAACCATTTAGAGTTTTATATTCCCCTAAAGTAGAGCTCTAAGTGATCTATCTCAACGAACCAGCTGAAAATGCGCCGTGAAGTATGCAACATCGTTTCATCTTTATGGCTTAGAACACGGCAGCAGCTGCTTCGCCTTCTCCCACAAAATATAAAAATCGTTGAAATTAAATAATGTTGTATTAAAAATTTAATAAAAACCCTTTCCCCTCTCTTTCATCTATCAACCAATTTTTGCCACCGCTCGAACGTTTGTATGTTGCAAAATCTCTGCGGGCGGGCCAACGGAAATGCTGAAACAGCGGAATTTCACGCCTTCTTTAACAGAATTTATTAAAAGTATTACTCGAGCAATATAACAAGTATGTGTGTGTGTGTGTGTAGATATAGAGTATATATGCATGTACGACACAACATTTATTGAAACTATGCAACATGGTAACCCAAAATGTGAAGAGTCAAATCAAAGCCAGACAGGGGCAGGCAGGAACGCCACCCAGGGGGGTCGTCGTTAGGTCAGCGCTGAGAGCAAGGTTTGTATTTTGGCTTTGGGTTCGTTTTCGGGTTCGAGTCTCTGACATCTGTGATACTTTTAACGCTGACAAACCAACAGCAACAGCAACAACAATCAGTAATAATAGTTGCCAAAAGCAATTAGACAAACTAATAAAGGGAAACGCATGGAAAGCCGCACCAACACTCATACGCAGCGTGTGTAAGAGAGAGGAAGACAGAAGACTCAATGCCAAACCCCCAATGGTGCGTTAGCTGCAAATCAACAAGCGAGACGAAGATAGAACGAGTGTGTGCGGTGAGGCAACACCATGTTCTAAGTTGATGCTGATCCCCGTATTGTTGTTGTCGTTGCTAAGAGCATTGTAATGCGTTTTTCACCTGGGGCGAGGCTGAAAAATGTAAACGAAGAAAAAGTCGTACTCAAAAGTCGCGCCCTTGGGCGAAAAGTGTTGCTTTGTATGGTCATTGTATTACCTTTCATCATTTTGATTTCATTCATGGTTCGCCTCTACGAATCCCCTCCCCCCTTCCCTTCTCTATCTTCCTCTCTCTCTTTCTCTGTTCTCTGTTTAAACGTAATTGCGTTTAGAAGTGCGTGTACTTCAGTTATTTTTTACGCTTTTGTTGTCGACTTTCGGCCGTTACAAATATGTTTTCAAAGCAAAGTCAGACGCGGATCACAATAGCTTATATATATTTATATACATATAAGATATATGTAAGTATATTTGGTACATAAGCATTAGTGTGGCTTGCCCTTTCTAATGCTCAAAAATTAGTTTTCTGAAGTGCCCTTTTGTAGGCCTTGTGCGTAAGCAACTATGGTTGACTTAGCATTGAAGTGATTGGAAGAGTTTTCAAAGAGTTTTAGATGAGAAAAAGATGGAGAGAGAGAGCGAGAGAGAGAGAGAAAGATGTGCTTGTGGGGGGCCCAATGCTAGAGACACAGAAATCGAGACATGGTGGCTGAATAGAAGACAGAGTTTTAAAGGTTTTTAAACTACAACTTAGATTGTTTTAGGATCATCGAAGTTATGGATATGATAGATATATAGTAATCACTTTCCAGACTACAGACTTTGATATAATGAAATGATTAACATAAATTTGACTTAGGAATATAATTTGATTACACTTAACTTAGCATAAGTCGGTCATTCTTGGAATTACTCGAAGCTAGTTCCTTTTGTTTTAAGTACGGATTTCCTAATGATTGTTGAATAGTTGATTTTAGCCTGCTTTAAGCCCGAATAGGATGGAAGCGGGATTGATTTGAGGTTGATGGTCTCAGCCACTTTTGATTGCCAGCTGAATGCAGATACACTAGCCCCTCCATTTTGTGGTTCAGAGAGATAGATACAAGAACTGGGCTCCTAAATCAAGGCCTAATTTAAATGCTGAGCCAAGAATTTTACTCTTGCTTTGAGAATTTTCGAGCTAGATAGCCAATCCAATCCCTTTTTGTACTTGTTTTACGAATTCTTTCCTGGATTCGTACTTATACTATTCAAATGATGACATATCTATTTTGTTAGGAAGCTTGCGAAGCACAGAAGGAAGAGTTTCAGGCTACATGAACTATATAAATTACTGATCAGCAGAATGAGGGTAGACAATGTATGTAGGCTTATCTGTCTGCCTGTCCACCTTGTGGGATCTCAGAAGTCTTTAAAGCTACAGAGATAAAATCACCAGATGCGTCTATATTCAGAACCCCGATAGAATGTTTGTATCGGACAAACTATATCATATAGCTCCCATTGAACCAATTGTTGTAGAATCACTTTTTTGTTTTTCATCCAAAAGATCTCTTATCTCTCTTATCTGTCAACATACAGAACAAGTAATACATATGTATGTATGTATGTATATATGGGTGCTCTTTTACAAAGCGATACAAGGCTCTCTCACTTATCGCGCTCATCGCTTATCATGGCTCTCTCTCCTCCTACGACATCAGCTCCCCATCAAAACGGTCTCTAACTCAGCACTAATTGACTGAGCTGAGAAGCTGCATATGTAGTAGTGGAAGTCGCAACTGATTCGAGCACCTGTACAATAATATTGGCAAAATTAGGCACTCTTGCAGCTCTCTAGTCCATTAGTTTCACAGTGTAATTTGCCCACAAGGGTAATTTCTTAACTTCTTTCTTTCTTTCCCATTCCCAACCAAGCTCTCGCCTTCATATCAAAACCTTTCTTTCACAAGGCAACAAACGGACGCTCCCATTACAAATTGTCATAATTTTAATTAAATGCATCAAAGCGAGACAATGAAAAACAAAGGGAACCACAGCACAGCTCAGCGCAGAACAGAAGAGCACACCGCATGCCCATGTCCATGCCCCTGCCCAATGAATCGCAGTCTGAATTCGAATCCAAAAACGAGTTGCAAACAAATTACGCCACAGAAATGAGCTCCAGCGGTGACAAATTACAAGGAAACAAAATGCGGCGATGAGAAATGATGACAGGCGCAGCGGAACGGTAAAAGTATATGAAAGAAACTGTATGACTGGGCGGGGGTAGGGCAAGGGCAAGGGCAAAGTGCTGGAGCAGACAAAAGAGCTGCGAAAAGCTGCAAAAATTAGATCATGCTGGGCTCACATTCTCATCCTTAGCCACGTGGGTTACGGTTACAGATTCCTGTGAACTTTGATTGCATAATTGTAAATGGAGCAGGAGAATGGACACAGCTGTCCAATGTCTAGAAACACTTCCGCCAGCACTTGGCACCTACGACACGCGTTTCTCCGTGGGCCAACACTTTAAAGCCCTGACAACTGTTCCACATCCGGCCGAGCAGCAGCCGCTTGTTCCTGCCATAAACCCATGCCCAAGCATGTGCTCCTAATGCATTCGTACTTGACCTATGCCAGCAACGCCCCCGCTGACTCTATGGCTTTGTCTGCCCGCCTGTGTGTCTGTGCGTCGTCCATGTATCTGGCTCATGCCGCGCTTTTCATTAGCCATGGGCCTGGGTCGCTTGTTGAGCCTATCCTTTGGTCATTGGGTTTTACGCTGCAGATTTACATCTGTTTGCATTTTCCTTCGATTTTCGCACAAATGGGCGATTTGTTTTCCAACTTATTTGCTTGTTATTATAATGTAGACAAAAATTTCCGAATTTCCATTAGATGTTTCTATTGTCGTTGTATTTCAGGGTTTTTTCAGGGGTTTTCACAGGCTTTTGTTTGGCTATAAAGCCATTGCGATGTGTTAACTCTATTAGCAGATGCACGATCCCATTGATGCACTCTCATTAGAGGAGCTAATCTGTGTTGTTCTTGTCCTGATATCCTAGAAGTCAAATATTAAAAGATCAATTAAAATTAGAAATGGCAATTCTGTTTGTTCTGTTGTTGCCCGTTCTTTCTGGGTTTGAATTCGATTTGCTCTGACTGACAGACCGACTTAATCTACTTGACTGATAATCCTGATCAGTAATATATAAACTTCAGTATGCGCGACCAATCCGCGACAGACGGACGATTCCCGTGACCCTTGGCAACTGCCACCATTTACCAATCTACTAGCAATGCATTTGACAGGCGAAGTTAACACTTGGATGTCCTGGGCACTGCTGAATTACCGGCAGATAGCAGAATACATTCATTGGAATCAATCGCCACCGGTTCCCTACAATTCGTCAGTCTTTCATTATATAAACCAAAGACGTTTTCTTTTGCTTTTGTTTAATACAATTTGGTGTTTTTTTTGTTGTTTTCCTAATCACAAAACTATTTAAAAACCTATTAAATATAATCTATCGTTTTAACTGACGCTGTGGTTCATTAGCTTTCTTTGTCTCTGCCATCTTGTGTTGGCAATTATTGCAGCCACATTTCACATTCGCCTTGTCCTTTATGTTGTCCTCAGTTTTTGCTCCTTGGCTTAAAGTCCGATCTGCTGCTGCTATCTTTTCAGCAAACTTCTCACGTATGCGTCTCGTCTTGGCAAAGGCACTCAGATGAAGATTCTTATCCCTTGATGGTGTGGCCTCCATTCGTGCCTTGCGGGGGACGTAGGAAGAGAAGCGCTTCTCAAGCCACCACTTAATATCGGGCTGGACGAAGTGCGTCTTGGCATTCTTGCGTATATCCCTGTTCTGTGCGATCAAGTCGCGCTCTTGCAGCCACAGTCGTCCATACTCCCAGCCTAAGAGTAAGCCTATGGAGGTTTCACGCTTCTCCTTTTCGTACGAGGGAATAAATCGGATATGCGATGCTGCTGCGTTTGTGGGAAAGATGTTGTGCGACTTCTGTGTGTTCGGACTTGGTCGACTGCGACTCCAGGACGGGGTTCGTTTCATGTTTATAATGAGCTCGTATAAAATATATTCCTCCTATAGCTTCTACTATACTAACTGGATTGTTCCCTTCTATATAGTATATATGTTGTAAGCTGTGTGAGTTATCTTCTGAGTTTTGGGATGTTTATTGACATATCAGGATATGTTTACTTAGAAAGCTAGATTGTCTTTAAAAATATCAGATGAAGTTGAGACTGAGCTTGAAATACTCTAAGAGAAGAGCTACATGATGTTTGTTACCCGATGTACGGAAGGAGAGAGAGAGACAGTTTCCTTCTCTGATAAATATCTTGTTTTATTCCTTCAAGTTGATTCTGAGCTTGAAATACTCAAACAGAAAGCGGAAAGAGAGAGAGAGAGACAGAGCCCTATTCCTTCTCTGTTTTGATTTGGTAACATCTCCCATCGCAACCTATAATTTGGTTGTCCGATTTAGCCGATTTTTTATATATGCACAAGTATCTATCTCAATAATTTTAAAACTGAGATAAGCAAGCAGAACTTGCTCTAGGGATTCGTCGTCTTTGATTGAGTTCATTCAAAGTAGGCATCGATATCTCAATTCCTAATGCTCAAGTAGTCATTCACTCCCAGATATTGAATATCGTCAATACATCTACATTATATAGAAACACATTTACAGTGAGGGATCCCAAGATATATCGGAAGAAGAACTATATTTTCTAATAGACGAATTCCAACATGAAGAACGTGTGGACTCGCAGCAAGGCAAGCCGCAATAAGGGCCACATTATATTGCCCACAGATCTAGTTGCGACTCATCGTTCTTTCGTTCCCTCGTACGAGAAGGAACCAAGGCCATCGATAGGTTTGCTCTTGGGTTGGGAATACGGACGCATGTGGCTACAGGAGCGTGACGCTTTCTTGAAGAAGGAGGCCATGTTCACTAGAAAGCAGAAGCGCTTTGTCCAACCAGATATTAACTGGTGGCTGAATCAGCGCAGTCATGTTTTTGATCCCCACAAAAGAGGCTGCGTGAAGGAGCTGCATGAAAAGAACCTCAACTTGCCATCTTTCGAGAAGTCGAAGAAGATTCGAGATGACTTTGCCCGAAAGGTAGAGAATGCCAAGCAGACGTACAACTCTGAAGTCAGCGGACAAAGCCAAAGCCAGGCTAAGGACAAGAGCCAAACTAAGGACAGCGGCGTCGGCAAGGACAATGACAATAACAAGGTCGAGTGCTGCTGCAAGAATTGCAAGTATCACATGTCGAAAGCTCAAAATCAGCCAAAGCCCAAACAGCCACAGCGTCCTGTGGCAGCAAAGAATGCCTCGAAAGAGCTAGGCAAATGAAGATGAGATTTGATTAATTTTTAATTTAAATATTTATATTATTTATAAAAGATTCCTTAACAACTACAAAAATTAAAACAAAACAGGAAAACATTCACATTGTAGTTATTTAAACGATTTAAAGCAAATCTGTTCGCCGGGATTTGGTTTGATTTGGATGAAAGTCACCAGTAATGCTACCCAGTTTTCATTCTGGAACAATCGGTTGTACGGGAGCTACATGATATAGATGTCCGATCTGGCATCTGGTGAGCATTTCAGCTCTGTGGCTCTTCAGACTTTTCAGATCTTTGTGTTGAAGTAGACGGACGGAGGGACACACATACGGACACACCAGACATACAAGCAAACACAGGCATAGCTGCTAAGCGACGCTGCACTCTCTCCCACACCTCCCTCGCTTCGGAACATTCGCTGTTAATTAACATTTGGAGGCATCTATCTTGGGCATCTATCAATAGCTTGTCTATGAAGTACCAGAGGTGGACATTATCCAGCTACTCATGGCGGATGAACAGTCACTTGCTTGTTTATCAGGGAACATCTTTGCCATGGACAGTCTGGCGGATATATGACAGGTTGAACTTATAACTTCTAGCTACAACTAAATTTCCGATTCTCTAAATCTAATTCCAATTCTTGAATGCATCTGTTAAGCGATCCTTAGTACCGATTAATGCCGCCTTTGACAGCCAATGAGCCGCAACTAATGCCAAACAAAGTTCTCGATATGTTTTCATTTGTTTCGTTCAATCCATATATTCTCCTTCCTGAAACGGAGAAAACAAACAAAAGCGCAGCATCCCGCTTTTGGCATCGGTTACCTAGGCATTTGTTTAGGCTTCTTTTTTTTTTTTATTTATATTTTTTTATTATTGAAATGTCAAGCGGGTAGAACAATGAATGCGACCCACACTACCCACTTCCAGTTCAAATTCCAGGCCCAACGTTGACGTTTTAAGCTGTCGCTCTGCAAATAGTATGTCGAGGTTGAGGCTGTGGCTGCTGTAAGTGAACAATTGGCTCGGCTCGGCCCGGCTCGACTCCGCTCAAGGCCCTGTGGCTTTTTGTTGATTTGCATTTCCGCTTCAATAACTACAGCAAATCGTACTATAATATGTATATATATGTACGCATATGTACATACATATATTAAATATAGTGTCGGCTATCGGCCGGGTTGGCTTTTTTTGGCGCGCAAAAATTTGTTGGAATCAAAAAGGGGCGTTGCTTTTATATCGACTACAAATTGCGCAGTTTAATTTGAGTTTGAGTGCTGTTTTTCAGCATTTGATTAATATTTTTGTTAGGGTTTTTTTTATTTGAACCCGCTTACTTTTCGAAAAAAGACAAAAAAAAAAAAAAACAACAGAAAAAGTCATTAGTGTTAATATCTTTGGTGTTTTTCACGACCCTTTTTATTATTTATGGCATTTCTGTAAGACATGCTGCGAGGGCGAAAGCAACCCACGCTTCTTGCCTATAGTCTAGATAATTTTTTCTCAAATAAATTATACAAAATTTCCTCAACTGCTTTAAGTTTTTAACTTTTAGTTAACTTTTAGTTAAATACTTATATACTCGAATGAGTAAAACCGACGAATGAATATTCACACTTCTGTCGCAACAGATCGATACCTGTCCGTATTCTAGAAATCTCATTTAAGTGGAGTTGGCGACAAAAGGTGTCCTAGTATCCTGTGTGTCCTTTGCTGATGCCAAATCTTAGCAAGCTGGTCAAATGGAATCCGAAAGGTTGAAAATGCTAAATATCGCGTAGATAATTGTTTAGGAAGGGCATACATATAAGAGCCCCAAAAGAAGAAGGATTTACAGTGGTCTCGGGAGAGGATGTCTTGGACTCAAAGGCAATGGAATACTACCACATTAAGCGATGAAGCGAAGAAGATCGAACCGTGCAGATGTAGAAGCTTACCATAAATACTGCCTCAAAAAGACAGTTAAGCTTAGAGCAAGCTCTAGGGTGTGGAGTTGTAGGTCTGCCATAGGACTAGGACATCTGCATTTTAATGACGCTGACAAATATATTACTATATAAGAACAAAGTTTGCTTCCATTATTACCAAAGCAGGATGGTGCAGCATCCCACACTGTCAAAATAACCAAAAATTGCCTGCAGTATAAGAAACTTGAGGTCTTAGATTGGCCGTCAAACAGGCCAGATCTCAGCCCAATCGAAAATGTATGCGGAATAATGAAAGTATCGGAATCGCCCTCTTATTTCCAACAGATACTAGAATGCAAGCTCTGCTGAGGACAAAAGCAATTCAATTATTTATAATGACCAATGCGAATCTAATTCGTATCGTATTCTTGGCTTTCGTATCTTTCGATCAATTGCTTTCACATCGCTTAACCTTATTGATTTCCCCAAACCTCAAAAACTCTCACTTTCTCCATACCGATTTAGCATGTACACTAAATTTTCGCCCTGTTCTTTAAATAGATGCAAAGTTATGGCGAATTTCCTTACATTTCCACATAAATTCTAACTCTGATTGTGACTTATGTGCATGTTGAAATGCAACAATTTGGATTGCATCTAAAAGTATGCATTTGCTCAAGAGCTGCTGTGAACAGTCGTACTAACAGGTTATGTTGATCAAAATATCATTCCAATGGAGCGACAATTTGACGATCAAAACGTGATATGAATCGATAAGGTTGATTAGCTTGTTCATCATTGTTTCCCATTAAGTAGATATGGAGAAATTTGTGTTCTGCTTTCGATCTTTTGATCGTTTTGTTTCGTCGGATATCAGCAAAGTTAATAGTTCTGGTGACGAATTTAACGATGTCTAACTTTTGCATCCTTCCTTTTGAGTCGTTTTTTTCAATTTTAAGGCTCTACAATAAGTGCATATGTTATCTATTTTACCAATAGTCACAGTTGGATGGAGGCTATAGTTATATTTAACATCGTAATGGCACGCACTTAGATATGAATTTAACAGATCATTGGGTGATTTCCTACATATGTATGCCTGGATCGTTATTACCAATCAGGTATGGTTTTACATACACATATCTGGCATTCTACTTTTGGCAACTTTCGCCTCTTACCAATTATTTCGCATATTATTTATCATATCTTCTGCTTCATCATAATGGGCCCCCATGATAATGATCATCATAATTATTATTAATATTTTCCACTTATTTTAACTCATTAATTTCGAGCTCATTTCTTGTTTCTCTCTTCGCTCGCCGCACACATTTTCTACACAACATTTCAGTTTCATGTACTCGGGCGAGCACTGTAAATTTCAACACACTTCATGCCATGAATTTTCTAGCACAACAACAACGAACAAATGTTTCACACTGTGCTGCAGTTTTCTGCGCATAAATTAATGAAAAACAAAAAATTAGATGGAGGCAAGCCCCCTCGCAAGAGAAGGTTGGAATAAATTATTAGAAAGGGTTTCCGTTGGGGCGAAAGAAAAATGTATGATTAAACATTAACGTTAAACAAGGGGTGCGGGGGGGACATGGAAATGGAATGAAAATTATAATAATGAAAACCGCGGCGAAATGAGAAATTGTTGGGTGCTAAAATGAAATGTGGCTTCTGAGATTATATCGAGATGTAAACAAATGCGGGTTTTTGGCTAATGTGGATAGGCAAGATATGGATAGGACAGGTCGAAAACGAAAGCTGAGCAACCTTGAATATATATATATATATATATATATATATATATGTATGACTATGAAATTCATATTTGATATTCAAAAGTAAATATAACAATTGCTTATATTGGATGATTGTTTTCCCCCCAAATCGATACAAGCTTATATCTCGGTTTATATATATATAGGCAAATAATCTACCGATTCCCCTAATTTGGTCAAGATAAAATTACTTTATAACTACATTCTACCCTTTTTCTTGTCGATTAAAGTAAATCTTGAGCAAAATATATTTTGAAAACAAAAAACTGCTATAACATTTGATTGCCTTACTTCTCCTCTGCCACTTTGGCAGCTAATGATGCTCTTAAGACCAAGCTACAAAATTTATGAACTTCCATGAATGTTTATAATCAAAGGCATCCCAAGGGAAAAGATAAATGATTATTGAAATACTCGTACTCAGCGCAATTGAACTGAAAAAACACACAGAAATTTGTGCGCAACAAATTCCGCGCATTGTTTTCTAATTTTTCAACGAATTGTTCAATCGAAATCGATTTCGATTTATTTGCCGCTTACAACATGTGCAGGAGGGCCCATCTTTCAAGCGATTTCAAATGATTTCAATTACATTTCATTTGGAACCTCAACTTTTTCACAGGTGTGAATATGTTTCTGAAGAGGTTTTCTGGTTTTGTTTTTGTGGCTGCTTTTGGTTATTTTTCGATAATGAAAAAACCATAAATCATTGCACAAATGAAGTTGAACTTTTATGTTTTCGTTATGGAGGCTCATCTAGCCCATACATATAATTTTTCTTTATTGTAAAGTGTAACATTGATTAAGCATTATTAGCGTTTTTTGTTGTTTTTTGTGGCCTATTCTATGGTCCATTGTATAGGCTCAGGCTTTCCAATTCTTGTTGTTGTTTTGTGCGTTCGCTCAGTGGGACATTTTCCATCATCAACGCTTTGGAATGATGGAACGATTCTTTGGTCCGAGCTGGCAGACCCAATGCGAGTACATGCGCCATTTGAGGGGGGCATATATTGATATATGCATGTATATATATATAGATATATCTAGACATACATACATATATAGATAGACATGTTGGTGCCTGAAGTAAATCAAAATTGATTTGCTGTGTTGTGCCTTGGCGTAATGAAGTTTTTAATGGACTTGGCTAAGCGAAACAGAGACATGAGCCTATTCAGCCATACGTGGCAAAAGAGAAAGGTAGCCAACACTTGAATACCCTTTACAGACTGGGGATATTACTAAAACATATGATTTTCATACAGCATATTATCGATCTAAGGTTGATATAGGTTCAACATAATATAAGGCTCCGCTAGTGATCAAATTTCTAAACTCTAAACTGAACTATAACAATATTTAGGTTCTTTGAAGAGAACAGATTGGTTAAATTCAAGAAGTGAAGAGTAGACTAAAAAGGATACAACAAAGGAATCAACTGAACTACTAGAGTTTTTGTATAGTAACTCAAGTGACTTCTGGCGACTCTGGCTGGCTGCTTTTAGGCCTCAGTTATTTTGTCCATCTGAATGGCCGGGCTTCCTTCTAAGCTCCCAGAGCTCTTTAAAATAATTCTAATGGCAGTTTTTGCTGTAGATGTTGCTGTAGAGCTCCCGAATACCCACCGCAGTTCTAAAGATGTTCATAATTAACTAAGATGTTCATAATTTCCTTGACTGGAATTATGAAACAGCGATACAACACCTGGGCTTAATGAGGGCTATTGCAGTGATTATAAATATGAATTACTTGTGTTAAGTTTGAGAGATAGAAAGATATCCAAATTTCTAATATCTGAGAAATCAATTTCAATGATGATTTCTAATGATTTGACACTCCCGAACAATAAGCGAACAACATACAGCCCAAGCTACAGTTTATGGCCTTTTTGCACACAGAGAAGTCGTTTTGGAAAACTCAACCCACAAGTGCAGCAAAGTCATTGTTAAGTCTTATATGGAGATCTTTAGAGTACTCAGTTTTGGTATGCATGGAATGAAAAGAGCAGAAAAATGGGCGATTCCTTTCATAGGAAAACGGATATTCGTCATTCATCAGTGCTCTCTTCTTGCATGGCCCAAAGAATTTGATCACACGAAGAATTACTGCCGGAAACAGCCTAAATGTAGGAGATGTGCCATTCGACCATTCAAAATAATGCCAAGCGAAGTTACTGGCGGATCTTAGATGCTCGAATTGCCATGGCAACCATGACGCCACCCACAAGGGCTGCATAATTTACCAAAAGATGAGGAGCAGGAAGACAGCCATAAATACTGCTCCAATTGTCAAAAGCACCCGTCACCAACTGGCCCCGGCAGAAAAACGATGTCATTCCCGATGCAACTGTGGTACATGAACTCGCCTACTCCGCAGCTGCTCGTTTAAAACAGCATGAAGGTAGTGGGAGGGCAGGAAGCCACAAGAAGCAAGAAAGTTTAACCTGTCAGACCAGCCACACCAGCCCTCTGTTATCTCAAGAGCTTAAAAAAACGGAACAGGAAGTGAGATGTCCATCTCGGCATCCATCTTCGAAACCCTGCATTCCAGGACAGCTCTTGTAGTTCTTCAGCATACAATTGCAAACTGGAAAGCTTAAAGGAGTTGAAGGAGGAGAAACAGGGCACTCAAACTCCGATGAACTCAAGATAGAACGTATGTACATGACGGCTGCGTAGTACCCACTCTTGGATCAATAGCAAACTAAAATCTAGCATGACAACGCTGGCAACGTCACACTGAGACAAAATCGACGTTTCAGAATCAGTTAAATTTTTATTGAATTTTAGACTTAGCCTATTCATTACAGCCTTACATTATTACATTATTTATTACATACATTATTACATTATTCATTCACAGCTTTCGTGATTCCGTTCCGATTTGATTAACATTCTGTTCCAAATATTTGACACATAAATAAAGTTTAGCTTCAGCACTCAGCGGCTGAGTTCCAATGTCAGCTTAAACTGATAAAGAAAATATTAATTTCCTCACGAATGCGGTACTTTTTGAGCGATTTTTTTCTTAGTGCAGAGGAAAATCTTAAGCATAAATATTTTCTTATATTTTGTGAAGCTTTTAATACGCTTTAAAATACAATTTTGTTAGGCAGAAAGTTCTTTAAAATATTTTCTATAAAATATATATTTATACATATACATTTTTAATACTTATCATAAATCATAGCGCAAAACTTGGGCCAAGAGAAAATGTCAAAACAAATAAGCGCAAAACGAAATGAAATGAGGGAAACAAACAGCGACGGCGGCCAGTAGAGCGGCCATTACTCAAGGGCCAAAAACGGCAAGCGGCCAATAAAAATGCTGGAGAAATGGTCATAAACACAGCGGCAGTGGTAGTGGTAAGGGCCACTGTTGGTCACTTGCCAGTTCCAGTTGCCATGTTCCAGACCAGCAGCAGCAGCAGCAGCAGCAGCAGGAACAGCAAAAACAGCAGCAGCAGCAGCAGCAGCTGAGCCAAAATACACAACAAAGACTAATAAAAGTTGGGGAGAAAATTGATTTTGCGGTAGCCCTTCAGGGTAATAAATGTTAGCTCCCAAAATGTTAAACACAACTTGAACAAGCAGCCGTAACACGAGGGGCTTGTCCGTAAAGGGATGGGGCAGGGGCCGACATACAATCCCATGCACATTGCGGATTTGGATTTCCATTTCCAATTCGAGCCTCAATTCGCTTTTGCGGTCTTGCGCAGTGCACAAAAGTTTGACAAAGTGAGAAATATGCATGGCAAAAACAAGAAGCAGGACACAGCCATGGCAATGGTAACGCCCCCTCTTATCCGCACCCCTCTCATCGCTCTTTAGCCCGCTGGCCAAGCCCACTCCGTTCAATGAGTGCAACGAGGAAATATGATGACATATCGCGTCATAGTTCAAACGGCAGGGAATCCACTGATCAATTTTGTACACAGCAAGGCGCCATCTTTTTGGCCCTTGCAAGAGGCTTTTGGGCGGCAGGAGGGGTGTAGCGGGGCTGACAAAGAGTAAGTAGGCAGAGGAGGTGGAGCTGTGTGCCTGCCTGGTAACCATTGATGATGCAGTTGGCTATGTCGTTTTGCTTTGGTCAGTGGCGCATTTTTCTCTCAAGTGCGCCATAATTTTTTATTATCCAACTTCCAGACCCTGCCTGGCCCATGGCACTGGCTCCAGCACCAGCTCCAGCTCTGGCTTTGGCTTTGGCTTTGCCTTTGGATTTGGCTCCCACCTCCGACTCTTCATGTGGCTTCTGTTGGTTTGGATTTTTGTATGGACTTTTTGGACTGTTCCTTTTGGTTTCCTCGAGTGGCCATAAAAATAATTAATTGGCTTTTATGTGGCAGGAGCCGTTGAAGTTTCGCTTTTGGTCTTTCGCTTCCCTTGGTTCGAACTTGCAACTTTTGTGCCATGCTTTTAATTAGCAATATTAATTAACTTCATCATCATCATCATTATTATCATAACATCATCGATACAATCATCAAATGCTTATCGCGGTTTTTGGCATCTGTTTTGCGGTTGACCAAAACTCATTTCCGCTTGGCCGCCATTTTGTGTCTTGTTTCGTGAAATTTGCCTGATAATTAGTTTTGTGTGCGGTTGCAAATCAACATTGAACACGGCCAGAGATATTGACCACAAAATGTAATTCCACTTGGAATCTAGTTTTGAGAATCGCGCGGGTAGGCAGATGAGCTGAGAGGGAATCTAAGTTAATGAAAATGTTGAAAAACTCATGTAAACATTATTTAGAAGAGGAAAAATCAACGTGTTTTACTCTCCACTGACCTCAAACCTGCTAAGTTAAAGGTGATGGCACGCCCTATTACATGGGAAATCTTAGATATGCTGTCGTATTTGTGGGTTCTATATCTTTATTATAATTAATATTCAAATATATAACATGGCTACAGCATCTGTATATATAATTTATACGAGAGTGATATCAATAGCTTACAACTAACGATAGTTTGATCTTTACAGTTTATCGATATGAAGGTTATTTCATCTTCAAATATAGCACATGCATTTTTGATCTTGCAGCGTTCTTTCAAGCTGACTTTACTTGCTCGATTGTGTAGTCTCCGTCGAAGTTAAAGATCTCCTATGATTCACGTGGCGTGGCGGCACTCGAAACATACAAGCTTTTCACTTTTGATATTTTGTATTTTTCCTATTGCCAAAACATGTGAGAAGCGGTTCTATCTACGTTGTCCAATGGACTTGAGAAAGAGATCTTCATGTGGACTTCAGGGAAAAGTCACATAAGGAAATTGCTCCGATGTGATACATAATTGTTGGAAAGTTTTCACCTCGAGAGACTATTAATTTCTTTGGACACGCAGTGTAAAGGCTGATGTTGTTGAATGACTAAGGATATTTCTTCGACTTGGTCAGTTTAAGTAACATGGTGATACTTGACGATATTTCTGCCTCGGAAATTGTTGGAATAAATATTGTTATTCTTCAAAATTCCGAAATGGCAGCTTTGGTTTCGCTTAATAATTTGACAAAGGTTTTTTAATCAAATTCAATGTTGTCATTGCTCATTCCAAAGGACGCCGTGACTGAATATATAACAAGACGGGACAGCTCGCCCTCGAAAAGCTGTAAACATAAAAAACGAAGAAATAGCCGACATCGCTGTTGAGTCAATCTTGTATATAGAATTTCGAGCCATTGTTTTGTTAGCTTATATAACAGCAGAGTTTCGATCGATAGAATCGTGATGATATAAAATGCTTGAAATGAGAATTTCTTCATTCAAGGGCGAAATACTTGAATTTTTTCTGGCTGTACTTTGCCACACTTATATTTTCTTCAAAGTACAGTTTTTAAAGTGATTTTCTAAAAAAAAACCAGGATTGTTTCCTAATTATCAGGCAGTACTTCCACTTTTGTCCGAATACAAACAGAGAAAAACAAAGAAAAAACAAGAAAAGAACAGACTAAAATGTACCTTGTCGTCTTTCAAGTAAAGGGACAATATAACCTTTTAGACGAACTTAGTTCAGTTGAATACCACACGAAATCTACAAGAGTTAAGCATTTACATAGTTTATCAAGTATTTCCCCTAGAACTGCTTCTTCATTTTGAGTTTCATAGCAAACAGCCTTTTGTCGTGTCTCCATACGTCTTGGTTCTTCCAATTCATTTTGAATTAATTTGGTGGAACGCCGCCGCCTTTGTTTTTGTGAACGCCTTTGTTCCCACACACGCTCTCCTTAACACCACCACAGGAACCGGAGGACCAGGACAAGAACAGAAGCATCACGGCAGCTGTAACCATGAGCGATCCCAAGATTTCAATCCATGCCACATGTCAATCCACAGGCTCTCGAGCTCTTGTGGAGACGCTTTCATTCAATGGCTACCGCAATTTGGAGTTAAATTTGAGGTTCGGATGAGATGAGAACATGTACGCATGTGGATATGGCTGTGGAATGAAGTGGGGTGCACGTTTTCGACATGATTCCTCGAGAAGTGCGCCCAGCACGAGTTAAAATTTAATTTAGTGAAAATAATTTGTTTAGTCGTGCTGCACAATTGCACAAATTGTCAATGGCCATGACCCATTCCAAATGAGCCCAATGAGGCGGGCAATCGGTGATGAATTCTGGATTTGGATTCGGATTGGTCCTCAACCACGTGCGTACTGATGCCGCTGCGCCATTTTGTGGCACAAACACATTTGCATATTGGAAAATTATAGCTTTGAGCGCACACAGCCAACGCCTGGACAGCAGCAGCAACTACAACAAAAACAACATGAAAGATTGACTGCCTATGGATTTGGATGTGGCTTTGGCTTCGATTGCGGCTTCGGTTTTTGGGCTTCTGCTTCTGGCTTTTGTTAGCTCTTCGCGGTTGCGCATAGGCGAGTGCGCGTGTGGTGAGGGCGCAATGGGAGGGCGCCGCTGACGATGACGACAACCACAATGACGACGACCACGACCCCCAAGCGACCTCCAGCCGCGAGCAGGAGGACTTGACTTGTAACTGGCAGCCGAAACAGCGAAAAGAGTGCACGAAAAAATGCAAGCGATGCCAATGCAAGGCTCTCCGCTCCGACTCCTACTCTGATGAGCTGTAAAACACGCGTTTTCATAATGTTATTAAAAGGCAGCTGGCCGTATACGCGGGGACGGTTGCAGGAGGAGGGGGTACAGCAGCGCAATAGTACTGGGAATGGCCATTTGACATGCCAAAAAACACTTCTGTCACAGCAGCAGCAGTAGAAGCTGCCTCAGCTTAACCCAAGACCAAGCCCTAGGGGGTGGCCATAGCGCTGGCCACAGAAGTGTGCCTCGTTGAGTCTCGTCTCGCCTTTTCCGTCTTCCTCCTTCGTCATCCTATTCCTACAGCTTGTGTTTACAACGCAAGCGCCGCGTCTGCCCTTGTCCACGCTGCTGTAAGCTCGTAAATTGAGCGCCGCATGCGCTTTGCCAATTATTTTGCCATAATACTCGTAAACCTGATCTCCGAGTTGTCCTATCTACGATTTGGCGATTTCGACTGGCACACAGTAGCTGCTGTCTTGAGCATATTTAATTTCAATTTTCGTTTCCTTTGTGGGGGCAGTCAAACAGGTCTTAAATTTACTTGAAAAATGGACTATGAAGTTTTAATAAAAATATGCTAAATTGTGGATTCCTTTAAAAACTGAAAGGAATATAAAGTGATTCTAATTAAAGAAAAAGATCTAGTGAACTTTTGAGCCTCTTTCAAATTGTATACTTGTTGGTTTCAACAATTTTTAGAGAAAGTGTTTCTTAACGTGGATTATTTAAAAGATATTTACTATTTATTTATTGAATTGATGAAAAAAAAGTATTTACTACACATATTTTTGTATTTTTAAATCGAAATTTATAGATTTCCTAAATAGACATCACTTGTCAATTTGCTAATCAATTTTCTAAGAAACCAGATTATTTTGAATTATTTAAGGTACAAAATTTAGTTCAATTATGTTATTAATTATGCAATCAATTATTAATTATGCAATTAAATGAAGACTCACTGTCAATACAATACACTTAATGACATTTGCTAAATTACAAACAATTTGAACGGCGAAAATATCGCCGCCTGATTTAATTCGACTGGCAATGTGTGAGCATACCTGCTTGTATGCTTATGAAGCCCGCCAAGTATTACAATTTAAAACTACATTGTCCTTATCAACCTATCGATATTTCGTAGCACGGCACGATATTTGACTACTCATCGACGCGATATTTTCCTGGTCTACCGTGACTGCAGTCACAGTGGCAACTGTGACTGTAAACAAAAGCAAAATATGCAAATTAATTCATTCAATTTGTCGCATACTTATTTTGTAAAAATATATGAAAATATATTCAAATGTTTACCTTCCTCGTATTACTGCTTCTGACCATGAAACCAAATGAACCATTTATTTCTGAACTGAACTGAACTGAACATAAACTATCGTCTAAACCTAAAATATCGCTCAACTCTAAATATCATCTACACAGCTGCTGCTAATGAATGAAAAGTGGAAAACATAGCAAGGGATTGTTCGCGAATATAATAGTAATAACCGGTAAAAATATTACACAAAACCCTTTATTGGGAGCGGGGGTGGTGTGTGTACAAATAATAAGCCGAAAATCTGAATTTAAAACCAAATACTTAAAGTTAAGCGACACCGGTTAGTGTAGGTGTGTGTGTTTGTGCACGAGTAAACGTAAATGAACGTGCGTGTGTGTAAAATTTCGTGTAGTAGTGTAAAATAGTACGAATGAGCCACAAGAAGGAAACCAAAACGAAGAGGAAGCATAGTCAGCAAATTTGATACAAAGGAGACGGCCGAAAAACAAAACTTTGATTGCAAAAAGTAGAAGCAAAAGTGCCATGAACTAAAAAATAGACTTGTCCAATTGCAAAAACATATATAATTGTGTTCAGAGAGTCGTGTGTGCTTCGCCATAGGGAGAAACCAAAGCCGGGTATGTTAAACCAGCTGACGGTGCAGCAGACGACGTCGACATCACCAGGAGACGGAGTAGGAGTAGGCTGCGGAATAGAAGCTGTAGCGGAAATATAATGTTGCTGGCAGCGGCCGGGCAAGCAGCGCCCTATACCTATGATAGTACCAATGGAGCTGCTGGCGGAGCGAACTCTGGTGGCAACACTACTCCCACGGCGGCGGCGGGGACTATACCTATACGGCCAAGCACAAGCATTGCCAGCAATGCGGCCAGTGCACTAATGAAAACGCTTTCCGTGCGTCTGCATCGCGGTACCGAGTTCATCAAGGACACCGTGCAAAAGGCATTGGTCATGTCGGGGCCCAATCTGGGCCTGCCCCCACCACCGGGACCACCACCGCCCAATCAACCAAGAGTGCAGATCATACGCCGAGTTCAGCACCAGAACCTGGCTCAACAACAGAGCCAGGTTCAACCGCAGAAAATGGCTCAACCTCAGAACCTGGATCAGCCCCAGAGCCTGGCTCAACCCAAGAGCCAGAGCCAAGGCTTCAAGCGCAAGTTGAGTGGCACTGGCGGGGTAATGTGCTGCAGCAAGGGCTTCAGCAGCAATCTTACCAGCGTCAGCGCCGCCTGCGCCAGCACCAGCGCTCGCCACTACCTACTCACCCACACCCAGCAGCAGCCCACAAGTTTTATGCCCTCGGAGGCATTCCTCAAGGCCTACACAGTGGCACCCACCGATTTGCATCGTTCGGCCTCGGCCAGAAAACGCAATCAGAGCACCGACAGTCTGCTGCCGGAAGTGTGCCAGTTTAAGCCAATCAGACCCATGCCCATAACGCCAATCAAAATGTAAGTGGAGCTGCAGATGCCTGCCCAGCAATCCTTAGCCTAATCTCTGTTTTTCCTCCCGAAAGTAATAAAGCTCGCGGCTTTGAACTGAAAAGACCCAAATTTGAGATCGCGACGCATGTGTACAGCGACGAGTCTGAGGAGGAGTATGACGATATGGACGAGGATCAGCTGCTACAATCGATAGGAAGATATAAGCCAAAGCCCAGGTGAGTGACGTGGGATTAGCAAAGGGAACTGCCCATTTGTTAACAGCGGCGATATTTATCTCACAGCGCACTGACATTGTCAGCACATGCGGGCTCGGCATTCGTGCAGATGCCACCACCGCCACCTACACCACCTCCTCCACCAGCCCCACATGAAGAAGCCAACATTAGAAAGAGCCGCAGCAGCTCCCACAACACACACACCTCAGGCACAACCAAGCCAAAGGCATCAGCTCCGGCTGTTAAGCGTCGACGTCGTCGCGCTCCTCTGCTCACAGCGAAGCGTCGCCGCAAGGCAGAACCTGCTGCACCAGCTGCTAAGGAAGAAACTATACCAGATTCTGCTGAGGCTGAGCCTGCTCCGCCGCCAGCAAAGCGTAGTCGTCGACGTGGTGGTGCCTCCGCCGCCGCCGCCACCGTTGTCAAGGATACCTCTTCCATATCGATCGAGCGCCAGCGCCCATCACCACCGATGACGCGTCAACGTGCCCGTCAACAGATCTCGGCCAGCAGCAAGTAACTAATTTGCTCGCCCTAATTAATTTCATTTCAATTTTGGAAAGTGTAGATAGTCATGGCACTCGCATTCGCAAGCCAATCTGCCTGCTCTGGCCCACAAAAGGCGCTGTACTATAGAGAAACAATGCTAACCCTACAGCCGCACGTTCCCCGCACTTTAAGTTAGTCTCTCTGTCTGCTCTGGACAGTATGAATCTTTTCCATCGAGAGACGCATTCCATTTAGACTTCATTGTTCGTTTGATGAAAAGCTAACCTTGAATTTATCATAGTTTCCTCTAGATATAGTTTCCTTATATTGTCAAAAATAGTGCCAGGACTTTTCTTAATGTGTCTTTTAGAGACAAGAACTCCGATCAGCGATTGGGCTTACAATGATCCCTCATTTTAAGGGATCAATATTAGCGGGACTTAAGGGTCTCATTCAGAAAATACTTTCACCAGATCATGTTTATACAGCTGCAGAGAGTACTGTTATTGGGTCACGACCTACCACTTCTACAACCTGATAAAGTATATATTTTCCTAATCCGTAGGACAGGCTGATTGATTTGAGTTTGATCCGTATGGCTAAGGAGCCTCCTTGTCTGTTTTATGTATGTATTCATTTGTGTGTGGTATATATGTGTGAACGTATGAATGAATGTATGGATGAATGTGTGTATGTACGTATAACTGTATGTATGTATTAAGAAAGCTCAGCAGGGAAAGAGAGTCATTCGCTTCCTGTTCTTATTGCTGTTCACGAGTTTGTCCAAAAATAATAGTTGGTTGAGTAAAAACAAACAAATTCGTTGTAGAAGCCTTCTCCGCTCTTGATCAAATTCGATCAAGATCGGCATACTAAGTTGTCCTTCCTTGTTACAGTACAGATTTCTGCAGTGGTATGTGAGCTTCGGGTATCCGAAGTAAGCTTTTCTTTTTGCTTTTTGTGATCAGCGATCTTGAAAATTTCATCATCGAAATTTTTGTATAGAACCATCATAGAACCAAATTTGACAAATCGGTAGATTATTTGCTTAATCATATTTAAGACGAGTGGGCGTGGCAAAATTTTAACACAAACTTGATCTGACGTCTAACAAGGGGAGTCTACATACCAAATTTGGTAGCTCTAGCTCTTAAAGTCTCCGAGATCTAGGTGATTATAGAGACGGACATGGCTAGGTCGACTCGGCTGTTGATGCTCATCAAGAATATATATACTTCATGGGATCGGAAAAGCTTCCTTTTGCCTGTTACAATACAATACAATATACTCGTACTAGAGTACGAGTTTAAAAATGACGCAAAAGTATATACTAGAATTAGGCCATGGTCTGTCACATGGATTTTGTTTCGTTTTCATATCTTCCGTTTAACATTAATTAAACCTTTCAAATGATGTTTGACAAAAGCTGGTTGCCAGACTTACTAATGTAGTCACATACCAAATGAACTTCAAGTTGTTGTGTTAGCACTAACAAGAAGATGTGAAAATAAACCTTATTTCAGTAGAAATTGCAGACAAAATTTGTATATTGCTATCATGCTATCATCATATCTTCATGTTACATTAAGTCAATCGTTTTTGTTATCTGTGTGAACAGGGCAATTGTCAGAGACCATTTGCTATTATTCACAAAGTGGGGAAATAAAGTTAAGAACGAGAGAAAAAGAGCACGAAATGTAATTCAACAGCTTCATAGCCTTGTTCTCCAGACAACTAAACTCAAATTTAGGTGGATTATGTAAGGACCTTAGACCTTGGTCTAGTATTTATCGCTTCTTACGACACTTTATGGAATGCTGTTAATTTGAAGTACCACAAAAATTTGGTATAAACTCATACGTTTTATGAAGAACTTATTTACTTTGGACCTTTCGATAGTTTTTTGAATTGCAGCTGCATTGGCTAAAATGAGCAAGTTCATATTCATAATCAACCTATTCTAGTTTCAGTTTTTTAAATACACTAAAACGACTATAACTCAGTGTTTCCCCTTCCCTTGCCTACACTTTCCTTGAATTGAATTGAAATCCTTTGCCACGCATATAAACAATGAAACACTTAGTCTTCAAGACTGATAACAAAAAAAGAAAAAGTGAAGGAATACCTAACGAATATTAAACAACAACAAAAACTCATGAAAATGTATGCAAAGAAATAATTTCAAGAATTTATGTTTAAGTTTGAAACCAGCAAAACAACAAGCAACTTTAAGCAAAAGTATTAAAAAAAAAAGAAAGAGAGAAATCCTTTGTAAAAAGCAAATCGACAAATCCTAAAATTAAAACCATTCCTCATATTATATATTATTTCGATTTGTGGTTATTTGCTTTAATTTGCAAACGGAAAATTGGCGAGCAAAAAATTTAGTTATTTTAATTTTAATTTCTTTTAAATTGTATGGTTTTCTTTTTTTTTTTTTGAAAACAAAATAAATGTATATGTATGTTTATGTATATGTATATGTATGTTTTCTCTGATTGCCTCTGAGGCAGGAAACGAATTGCAACATTGAAACGCCACAACTACAATTAATTTCCTACTTTAAGTTAAGTTTTGTTAGAATTTATAGCTTAGCAAACAGAGAGAAAAACAATTCATCCATAAAATTACACTTAACACCTAACATAACATTATAAAGATCTATATATATATATAAATATATATATATAAATATAAACTTACGACTATCTTTAAGAGCGGCGGATATAAAATGCATAACGGTCAAATCAACTGTGTGTTGTGATATTGATATGAATTAATTTATAAACAAACAAAAAAAGCAAAAGACAACAGCAAATTGAAAGAAAGAAAGAAAGAAAGCGAGAGTGTAGAAAGACCCAAGAGACGGCAAAGCAACAACGGCAACAACCCTGGCAGTTTGAATTTGCAACAAAGGCACGATTGAAACATTTGGCAGACGCCTGGCAACAGCCAGCTGAAGATTTATGCGTTCAAATTATCCTTTTCGGCAACTAAATACAAGAAATTACATATATTAGCATTTAGGCTTCAACTACAGTTTCGAGCGGTTTTCAAAGAGAAAACAACAAACAACTAGAAGAAAAACGGTAAATACAAAATCTAAATTTTACTTAAATAAACCGCTGTGTACGTCAATAAAAGTCCGTAAAAATAATAGATATATTCGCATTTGTTTTTCGCAAAAGGGCACAACGGATCACCAGTGGAGATGGATGGCTTATGGTAGTTGAGATTCATCAAAAGATTTCTTCAATGGATGTGGAAATTGAAGAAGTTTAACTGCGCAAATTTGTTTTATCTAATTATTAAGTTTATATTGTGACCTTGAAATTGTTCTTTTAAATATAACTAACTAACAGACGTTTAGTGAAAACTTCGACTTAGGTCTCATCTTCTACCCAGTTATATGATGTGAAACCTAAATCCAAATGCAATTCAATATTTCTTAACTTTGACATAAAAATCGAAAAAATGTTCTAAGAAACCGGGAAGAATCGATATGGTATAACAAGAGGGTACCCGAACTTTATATACCCTTGCAGAACTATATCCTTATAAGATTTCGTCAACGGACATGTATAGAAGCAATCTTCCTTCTAATTATGTTCGTTCACAAACTTTCATATACATAAACATGTGCATACAAAATATTTCCTTATAACATTTTAATTTGAGACTTTGTTTTTAACCAGTTCAACGACCGAAGCCCCCCGTCCCGTCACCAACACCACGACCCTTAACCCAACGATAAAACAAAACAAGTTTTCATAATTAATCACATGAGTAAGGTTCTGCCAAAAAAAACTGCAAGGTAAACAGTGCAAGTGCTGTTTTAGCAGAACATTTTGAAGATTATTTTGTGGAAGAAGGTATTTTGTCAGAGGATATTATAATTTTGTAACGATATTCCCTTAACGCTTTGAAGGAAGCATCTCCAAACCCACAAGGCATACACATTCTTGATCAGCATGACAAGCCGAGCCTATATAACCATGTTTGTCCATTTGTTTCTATGCGAACTAGTCTCTTGATAAGCTCCCATGTAAATATCTTCAAGATCGGAATACTATATCATATAACTACCAAGAATATATACTTTACAGTGCTTGGAAACGGATTTTTTATGTCTGAAGTACATTTTCGCGATCACAGACTATCGCATACATTTTGCAGTTCTTTTGTTCTACAATTATATATGGGGGGTGACTGCAAATTAGTCTAAGACCCAACATACACCCATATATCTAGATGAGACACTAGACGAGACAGTTTTAACACCCACACTGAGTAAATATAAACAAAACAAAGTTAAGTCTACAAAATTCGCGTCACACTATTTACATAGATCAACTCGCCTATAGTAAACAATGATCCTCTATAAAGATAATTTCAACTGAATTTCATTATGAGTTTACCACAAGTTTGTTGCTGGTTTTCGGAAGCGTGTGCCGCAACCAGTTTTTTGTTGTTTTGCCTAGGGTATTATAAGCATCTCCTACCCTATAAAGTTTGTTGCCGGTTTTCGGAAGCGTGTGCCGCAACCAGTTTTTTTGTTGTCTTGCCTAGGGTATTGTAAGCATCTCCGACCCCATAAAGTGTATCAAGATGACAAGCCGAGTTGATATAGCCATGTCTGCCTGTCTATCCGTCTGTTTCTATGTGAACTCTCACTTTTAAAGCTGTCAAGTTGAAATTTTTACCATTGACTTCATTCTGTAAGCTGTAAGCTGCTCATATGTCAAAATCTTCCAAATCGATACACTGTATCATATAGTTCCCATATAAAAAACCGATTCTCCGAAATGAACCACATTGATAACGTGTCCGTCTTAGAAGCCACCACGAGTGCTGACTGGATTTCAAGAGTATGTAAGCTTCGGTTACCCCGAAGTTAGCCTTCCTTTCTTGTTTTTTCCTCCCAAAAATTTGTATAATTTATTTAAAAAGTATACATTCTACTTATGAGGCAGCTTCGGGTTATTGAACAAACCAGTTGCCACTACGTAAGTAGTTCCCAGAGACACCTACATGTATTCTAATGATGATCATAAAAAATTCTCCAAAATGCATACAGCTATGTCTACGAGCTGTTGGACAGGGACCGCCTGGGCGATATCAGCTACGCTGCCGCTTTCTATTTGCATGAACATTTTAATATATAGCCAACTTTTGTATAGATATAGGCAGAGATATAGGCGCGGCTGCAGCAAACGTTTGCCAGCAGTCTCTTCTGACAATCGCCGAATGTGGATGCTGATGCTGTGGCCAAAGAACAAAGACGACTGAATTAATTGTCAAATGGATTTCGAGAGTGTGCTCGACAAATGCGGCAGCTTTGGACGCTATCAGTTCGTTCTGCTGGCACTCTATGGATATACGAATATCCTATCGTCGCTGCATTACTTCTCGCAGACGATTATTAGCTTTACGCCGCCACACAAGTGAGTTGGGAAATAAAACTTAAGTTCTTATAAGCTCGCTATAAACAGATATCCTTTGCAGATGCATCCCTCCGCAGGACAATTGGGACAACAGCACCGCCTTGAGCTGTAGCTATATCCAATGGGACACGGATCTCTTGGAGCATGTGGAGTACAAGTATTGTCAGTCTTGGGATTTTGAGCGAGAGAGCGGCTATGAGAGCATAACAACTGAGGTGAGCTGGAAAGTATGCTACAGTTTTAAGCACATGGTTAACAGTCGCCTCTGAAATATTGTTACCAGCTGGAGTGGGTCTGTGAAGATGCCTACAAACTGGCAGTGGGACAATCGGTGTTCTTTGTGGGCTCTGTGCTGGGCACCATATTCTTTGGCTATCTGGCAGATCGCATTGGACGGCTGCCTGCCTGTGTGCTGACCACTTTGACTGGCGCCACTGGGGATTTTATCACCTCGTTCGTGCACTCTTTGCCTTGGTTCTCGGTGGGTCGCTTCATATCGGGTCTATCCACTGATACTCTCTACTATCTAATGTATATCTTAGGTAAGTGACACACGAAACCTCTGCTCCATAACTGAGTTTCAACTAAAAATCCACAGTTTTTGAGTATCTTAGCCCAAAGCGTCGCACTTTTGGCCTCAACATCGTAGTGGTGGTGTTCTACTGTGCCAGCCTCATGCTGTCCCCCTGGCTGGCCATTTGGGTGGGTAATTGGCGCAACTATCTGTGGATAGCCTCACTGCCAGCCCTGGGCGTACTCTGCTATCCCTGCCTGCTATTCGAGAGCGCTGAATGGTTGCTGACGAAGCAGAGATTCGAGAAGGCGGCCAACTGTTTGAGACGCATAGCCAAGTTCAATGGTCGCCAGGTGGAGGAGTCGGTGTTCGATGAGTTTATCAAGCATCATCGAGAGAAAATGTACGAGGCTCAGAAGCTAAACAGCCAGCAGGACACGTTCATGGGCATGTTCAGGACGCCGCGACTGCGAAAGTTTACCATCATCCTGTTCATAAAGTCGTGGGTATTCGTGGACCAACTCCAGATACGAGTATTAACTCTTATACCCTCTGTTGCAGTATGATCATCACGGTGGCCTTTGATATACTCAGCCGCAACATGGAGGGCTTGGGCACCTCACCCTTCAAGCTCTTTTCCTACACTAGCTTCACATATATGCCAGCTGGTCTAACCATAATGTTATTCCAAAACTATATCGGCCGCAAGGGCATGGCCTGCTCCTCACTCTTCGTGGGCGCCATCATAACGGCAGCAACGGGCTATTTGATTGCCATTTTGGACCCTGCAGAGCATGCTCTCCTCTTGAGCCTGATGGTGGGCCTGGGCAGATTTGGTGCTGTTGTTGCCTACGATGCGGAGGCTCAATACGCTGCCGAGATTATACCCACCAGTGTGCGGGGACGCGGCATGTCCAACATTCATGTGGTGGGCTATGCCTTTGGCTTCTTCAGTTCATATATCATCTATTTGGGAAAATTTTTCAAGCCCCTGCCCTCACTTTTCATCAGTCTGCTGATGTTGATTGGGGCCGGACTGTGTCTGACCTTGCCGGAAACGTTGAACAAGTGAGTTATGATCGAGGAACTACTAAGTATATAGAAGTAAACATTATCTTTATTTGCTGTAGAAAACTGTCCCAGACGTTGGCAGACGGCGAGACATTTGGCTTGGGTGAAAAATGGTATTACTTTCCCTGCTTTGGACGCAAGACGGAGACGCAGCAGCTAGAACGGCAAGAAAAAGGCGAAATGGCGACTTGAAGTACAAAGAAATAAAAACGCTTAGCTATAAATCATAATAAAAGAATGTACATAAATGAAAACAAAATAAATAATATTACAAATTATGTTAAAAGAAAGCTAATTTTCTGATAAGTAAACTTTAACAGAAATATTAACTTTAAGAGGACTCTTTTATGTATGAGAGGAAGTATAAAAGAAGGCAGTCTGGTGGAGAGAACTTCAGTAAACTCTTTCACAGTTTTATCCTGAACCAAACCTGGCTGTCTTTCTTTTCTATTAAAATTTGTCATAAAATTGAAGTCTTTTTGAATATAATATTTCAAATTTCCCACAGCTCCGGTGGAAAACCCTGAAAGCCTTGAATTTCACAAATAAAGTCTTCTTATTATTATGGAAAATTTTAGCCAGACAAAAATGTTGTTTGAGAATTGTGGAAGTGCAATAAAATATTACAGCACCGGCGCACATTTCGCCGTGTAAACAAATTCTAAGATCCCATTACAATATCTAATAGCCGCTTTAAAGTTAACTGCCTTCAATTAATCATATATAACTATAATCCATATAAATCATAAGTCCACATCATACCCAGACGGATCAGTCTATAGTAGTGCCAACACCCTACATTTGTTTAGCCTAAGCATATATGGCAGGTCTTAAACCTTTCCAAGAGAGATTCAACGCATGATTTATTATGGAGCACGCCCATATATGGTTTGAGTTATAATATGATGCTCAGGTTTGGGCATTGTTACAATATATACTATATATAACCTATATCTATACTATATATAATGATTAAGTTGTCTTGAATAAGTTCGAGAAATGTGATGAAATGTTGACTTTAGCCAGAATCTGGAGATGAACATGACTTTTTAGCATGCTGTCGGGAGTAATCTATTATAAATCTAAGACTACGCAAATATGCGACTGTGAGGTATGTATATACCAAGAAAGTACAACAAAAGCAAGTCGGTCGGTTGGCCAGTTGACCGAGTAAATGCCTGATAAGCGTGCTACGTAAAATACGCATTTCACTTTGGCTTAATCCGCCAAATTTCTGTTGGCGCCGCAAACCTAGAAACATCGAATAGTTGAAAGTTGTATGAACTCTATTAAGATCTCTGTTAAGCGTATAATACCAGTTACAGGGTACTGTAGACTAGTATAGTTATTATATATATATATATATCCACTGAAAGCACACACCCACAATAGCCAACTGGTGCGGATGCTTTGTATTAACGTAAGCTTTCCCTGGCCATAGATACACCTCATATTTACCAAAGGTCTTAAAGTATTAGTCTACACAACACGCCAGCAGATAGCCAAATTCAATGTTTGTTACTAATTACACATCGTAATCAGAGCGTCTATATCTCTATACTATATAAGGGGGCTACCGTACAAGCCCAGCGTCAATATACTACGTGCACAGCTAGAAGCGAGAAGCAGAAGCCCCAAAATATATAATCTCGTTTCTTATATCAGTCTGAGATTGAGCATGTAGTTGACTGGGTCTTTTTCGTATAGTTCCAGCCTTATAAAGTGTGTTGTGTTGTGTTGTGTTTTGTTGTTTCCTTAAGACATTTCAATTGCAAGCAAAGTTTCTGAAATGGATTTCGATCGTGTGCTCGAGAAGTGCGGCAATTTTGGTCGTTTCCAGTTTGTTATATTGATATTATACGGCTATACGAATGTCCTCAGCTCTTTGCATTACTTTTCGCAAACTCTCATCACATTTACGCCCGAGCATTGGTCAGTTTTTAACAGAAAACCTTAAATCAACCTTCACTTACTCATCAGGAGTGTTTTTCATTTCTGTAGGTGCTCTCATGAAGATCTTGAGGGACTTAGTTTTGAGGAACTTCGTGCGGTTTACTCAAATGTCAGCCATTCATCCTGCACGCTGCTGGATGAGGTGGTCAATGGCACAGGCATTGCAGCCGAAGTGGGTCGCTGCCGGGACTGGATCTTTGAGCGGGAAAATGGCTATGAGAGCATCACGACGGAACTGAAATGGGTATGCGATAGATCACATCTGGCAGCAGTGGGGCAATCGTTCTTCTTTATGGGTTCCGTGGTGGGGACCATAACATTTGGTTTTCTATCGGATCACATTGGACGGGTGCCGGCCATGTTGATGGCCGCCCTCGCCGGGGCTTCTGGTGATTTTATAACCTCGTTTGTGCATACGCTGCCTTGGTTTGCCTTCTCAAGGTTCGTGTCGGGTCTATCCACCGATACCATGTACTATTTAATGTACATATTGGGTAAGTCGAACCCCAAATCTATAATTTTCTCAACTGAGAATCTCTGAAATTCTGTAGTGTTCGAGTACCTGAGCCCTAAGCGCCGCACCTTCGGTCTCAACATTATACTCGCCGTCTTCTACTGCTTTGGCTTGATGACTTCGCCCTGGGCGGCCATTTGGATAGGCAATTGGCGTCAGTACTTGTGGCTGGCCTCGTTGCCTGCCCTGGGAGTCCTAGGCTATCCGTTGCTCATCTGTGAGAGCGCCCAGTGGTTGCTTACCAAGAAAAAGTATGATAAGGCGGTAGCCTGCCTTAAGCGAGTGGCGAAATTCAATGGACGCCATGTGGAGGACTCTGTGTTCGATGAGTTTGTCAAACACTATCGCGAGAAGATGAACGAACAGCAGAAAGTGACCCCCAAGGAGGATACGTTCATGGGCATGTTTAGGACGCCGCGTCTGCGACGTTTTACAGTTACATTGCTGATCAAATCGTGAGTTGATACTTTCGTTATGTGATGATTTTAAGGACTCTCCGTCATGAGTCTGTGCACTTGTCTGTCACTTCCTTTATCAACCCTTCAACAATAGAAGTCTTTAATATTTTCCACTTTCCAGAGTCATCATTACGCTCTCCTATGATGTGATCAATCGAAATATGGAAGGCCTGGGCACTTCGCCCTTCAAGCTCTTCTCCTACACTTCCATCGTATATTTGCCAGCCGGTTTCACCATTCTCCTGCTGCAGAATAAAATTGGACGCAAGGGCATGGCCTGTGGTGCTCTGTTAGTAGGTGGCATCATCACCACAGTCACTGGCTTCCTCATTGCCTTCCTGGACCCGCGCGAAAATGCTCTGCTGTTGGCCATTATGGTCGGCCTGGGTCGATATGGTGCCACGGTCTCCTATGATGCAGAGATTCAATATGCCGCCGAAATAATTCCCACCAGCGTGCGTGGACGAGCTGTTTCCAATATACATGTGGTGGGCTTGGCCTCCAGCTCCTTGGCCTTCTATGTGATCTACTTGGCCCAGTTCTATAAGCCGTTACCTTCCATTTTCATCAGCTGCCTGATGTTCATAGGGGCCGCCTTATGCTTGTCACTACCTGAAACCTTGCACAAGTAAGTGGAATGGAGTTGAAAAACATAGGATTTTATATGACTGCAAATTTTTAGGAAACTCCCCGAAAACTTGGCCGATGGGGAACGTTTTGCAATGAACGAGAGCTGCCTCTACTTTCCCTGCTTTCACAAACGCCGTGAAAACCTAACCAAACATGCGGATTATAAGTCTGAAATTTGAACCTGAAAACTGAATCCAAACAAAGAAAACTGAATCTAACCTGATAACTGAATAACCTGAAGATGAGCTTAACGTGAAGTTAGGTGCTGTAACCCAATGGTCTGATAAGTATTACTCATGTAGGGACTGCATAGTAATTAAACTGTAACCGTTATACTATATCCATGCTACTTGAAACTGATGTAATCTGAACAGAACTGTATAAATTCTCTTATGTATAAAATACAATTATCATAATTATAATCACTTTATAGGACATGGAATATGTTCGGTTTAATAAACTAACAACTTTCTGAAACTCTTTTCCTATATAATACTATAACTGAGTAGGGAGTTTTCTATCAAATTTTCATTTCAAAGCTATAACTTTTCATCAAAACAATGCCTTGCATTAGGTCAGATTTATGTCTCACCAAACATTAACAGCTCGACAAATAACTTAAAATGAAGCTGGAGAAGATTGGGTAGACACGAATGAAGAGTTCACTCATAAAAATGTCAAAATCTCGGCAGTTTTCTGCGACTCTCCTGAAAATCTAATGCATTTTCCTCTGTCTCAACTTTCAATCATCCTCAGTCCAGCTTTTGACTTCAGGATCGTTGGGATAAAGATATGTGAATCAACTAGTAGCTGATGAAATAGAACTCAAATGGATAACACATCTATGCATTCATACAATCTCCCCTACAATGAGGCTCTTCCTATTGCTATGCTTTGCCATATCATTGACCACCTCGAAGGAGCGTTGCTCTTCGAGCTTTTGTAATCGCGCTGGAGATTGCATTCTCATCAAAGGAGAACCCCATTGCCTCTGCTATGCGGATGCATTTGAGGGTAAGTACTGTGAGAAGGTCAAAAACCTATGCCACACGGATCGAAATATATGCCCCACGAAGCTCAGCTGCCTACCCTATGTGGGTCAAGTGGTCTGCGATTGCCTGGGCCAGAGAAGCGGTCACGACTGCAGGATGTTCGAGCGAATTGCTCCCACCAAGGCAATGTGCAGCTACAATGTGCGCGCCACCTACGGCATCAAGGAGCACATTGTCCTGAGCTTTGAAGATATGGGAACTGCCAATTTTGAGATAACCATATCCCTGCCAGACTATGAGATTGGACATGTAAGACGCTTGCATTCGAGTATTCCTGGTTTGCAATCGAGGAGCAGCAATTACACCAGCAACCTGGAGGCTGCCTTGCGGGGCTTGGGCATACGAAATTATGGGGATGTGGAGATGCCATACAAGCGGGGTCATTACTATGAATTTCCAGCCAAGTACTTTAGATTGGGTGCCAATCTGCTAACAGTGAGGATTGAGTCCTTTGATATTGATGGTAGATCCGAGAACTATGTGCAATCTATACCATTGACGGTGCATGTGGTGAGGCCACGCAATGTGGACTGTATACCCAGTATAGTGTTTCCATATTGCATGGTTGCGGCTGAGCCAATGAAAGCGGACATACGAAAGTTTACTAACCTCCAGGCCATAGTGCAGAAGCGCTGTTCTAAATACTCTGGAAAGTTTCGGGTACAATGGACCATCTACGACCGGTCGGAGAAGAGTAAGTGGAGGTTACATTTGAGAACATTCCATCTCCATCTTCATTTGCAGAGGCTTACTTCCAGACCTCTGTCAGGGAGCAACTTCTCTTGAAGATGCCCCGTCATATGCTGTGGTATGATGATGCCGTCAAATACTATCCCGATGTTTTGCTGACGGTGCGGGTAAAGATTTGGGAAACTGATGCCCATGCAGCCCAGCAAAGGGTGAGAAAAAACTACGAGGGTTGTCTTTTAGGGAAATTTTTGTCAATGAAGTCCCATCTGTTGCCTTTGTGAATCTCTAGTACAACGAGTTGTAACCTTTCCGTCATTCGCTTAAGGATGCATTTCTTTGGGCTTGTCCAAAAACGGATGTGTTGCCAGAAGCTATTTGTGTAACCACGAAGAAATGTATGTCTATGTGCTGCTGGCATTCTAGAGGGAATCTAGTGGAATCTTCCCGAAATATAAATGGCAGCCCTCGTAGTAGTAGAACTAGTCAATATTAAAACTGAAACAAACTAATCTGCTTCTTACAGTGTTATCTCAATATGACGACTGTCAATGTTCAAGCCAGCATTGTGGGCGGCCTTCGCAGGCAAGTGGGACAATCGCAACACTTTGAGCTAGATGGCTCGCAAAGCGGCGATCCCGCAAGGAAGCCAGAGGATGATCAGCAGCTACGTTATAGCTGGAGCTGTACCTCGGTCGATGATGGCAATAAACAGTGTCGCCAGTCCATGGGTCACAGTGAGTACGAAACTAGGCTTACCCACTTATGATCATGTGCATGTCCCATCTCTTTCAGGTGACAAGCTCTACTTGGAAGGCAAATATCTCAAAGAGGACACCAGTTACTATTACAAACTGACTGTCAGCAGCCGGCTGACAAGCTTGCGTTCCGACTCCTTCACCCAGGAGATTCGTCTTGAGAAATCCACAGAGCCTCTGCATTTGGGCATCAGATGTGTTCGCAATTGCCAGTATGGAGTGTATGCTATTGAGAGATTATTGCACTTGGAGGCCATCTGTGACAAGTGCCATTTGCCCATCAACTATACCTGGACCATGAATAAAGTGGACTTGAAGCAGGATAGGCGGCGTTTGATCACAATGATAACAGATAATCAACTTAATGACCTTGAGGTGGAATTGAAGGTGAAATCCAGGGACCGTAGTGGTCACTTGGTTATAAAATTGAGGCCATCTTTGTTACCCTCAGAGGGCAGCTGCTCACTGGAGCCGCAACAGGGGCAGGAGTGCATGACCTGGTTTCGTGTGCGCTGCTCAGGTTTTGAAAGCAACATACCAGGACCCCTAACATACAATTACAAGCTATCTGTGCCGCCTCTGATCTCATCCAATGCCAACGATGTGCGTTTATATTTCTTTGAGCCTCAGGAGCAGAAGAATAAGTCCATCTTTATATGTGATCCTAGGGAAAATTGTGTGAAGGCGGAGCTCAATTTCACACTTGAGGCCATGCCAAACTTGCCCCAGACTGCAAAGGATGTGCCTGCGTTCCTCAGGCAATACGATCTGGCTAAAATGTTCAACGAGGGCAATGAACAGCAGGCCTTGTGTGTGTTGACCAGAATCTCGCACACTGGAAATGTAGACGCAGGTTTGATTACGAGCCTGTTCCAGGAAATCGAGAGTGAACAGAGCTATACGATTACAGGATATTCGAACACTTTCTTTGTTTGTCGCAATTTAGTCAAGAGCCTTCTTCCAGTGACCAATGAGGATGCCTATGCTCTTACATACTGCTTCGATCGCTTGGTCTGGACCTATGAGTATGCCAAGAAGGATTCGGAGGTATTCGACATTACTCAGTTTCATTACGAAACCTTAGGTGTCTTCCTGATGGTCATGATAAGCGAAATGATTAGACCCACCGAGCTCATCCACCGCGAGTTGATACGTAGAGATTTCGATGATCCCTTTTCTGAGGAGTACTCCGATTGGGAACCCTTCGATCCCACTGTGGGATTTCGCATTAAGCGCTTTTGGAAGCTCTGCAATCTGTTCTTTGAATTGGTGCGCCTAACGGGTGAGGTGGCCTACTATTGGCTGGAGCCGGAAGAGGATCCCTTCATTTTTCAGATTGGCGGCGTCACCTACAGGGTGCGCATGTTCGATCATTATGGCCCCATCGAGTATATATCGAAGGAATCCTACTGCATGGTCACAGTGCCGCTGACATCAGTTGTGGGTTTGCGTCGTATATTTGGCACAGATTTGGTGATGCAGACCCTGTGCTTTAGGGAAAATTTATTCTGGTGGATGCCAGAGGTGTGGGAGCCCAACAGTGCCGTGCTTGCTGTCAACTTTTTTGGACGCGATCACACAACTCCCTTCGTCTCAGCACGATATGCCAATCAAACCTATTCCATATCACTGAAACGCCTCGAAGGTGAGCCGACATTTAGTGAACATTCGGATGAGCTGAAGGGCACCATGCTGGTCTATCGATTCAAGCTCTACGGGCAGGTCAATCTTCTGGTGCAGTTTGTGAACACCACAAAGGCTCTCCGCGTCCTGCTCACCATGAATGAGGAGCCCAACCACTTGGGCCGTGACAGGGGCTGCTTTGTGAGAAAGGGCCAGAGCAATAAGACCATGATATTACGCAATCGATGCAAGGTTCACGGCTTTGCCTATATAGCCGTCTTAAAGGCGGATCCAACAGATCCCAGCGCCGCTCAGTTCACTTTCCGCCTGAGCGCCCAGGAGTGCATGCTGTGGGATGGCTTTTCGAAGTACAGGGAGCCCATTTGGACTCGCAACAATTGCCAGCCACTGAATACGGAACAGCATCCTGAATACACTCGCTGCCACATCTCGCATCTGTCCGTCTTCGGGGCCAGGGAGTATCCTCTCAAGCCCTTTCAAATCCAAAGGGGCCGCAAGTATATGCTTCAGCTGCCCTTGAACTTGGCCTGTGTGGCATTCAACGCCGTTCTCTTTGCCGGAGCCGTGGCTCTGCTTATCTGGGCCTTGCTGCGTCTGCAGCATAAGAAAAAGAACCTAATCCGTGTGATACAGTCCAACCATGATGAGGAGCCTCCGAAATCGGAAAATATCATTGTGCACATCCGCACTGGCGGCATGCTGCTGGGCGCCACAACGGCGAGTGTTAAACTGGACTTCCATTCGGCTCTGGGGCACTACAGAGCGGTAATCTACCAGAACCCAAACGATCCACACTTGGCCAGGAACACCTCGTGCATGGTGCGGCTAAGCGACGAAAGGGTCCAATTGCCCTGCAGACTGCGCATCAGTCACGACAATGTTGGCAAGTTCCCAAGTTGGTTTTGCCGCACCATTCAGGTGGACGATCTGCGGCAAGATCTGAGCTACACTTTTCCAGTACATCGCTGGATACGTGGCAATCAGAAGCTTCACCTTTCTTGCTATGCCCATGACGTAAACTCCAGGTTCCGCCATCCCATACACCATGTAGAGCAGCCCAGGGGATGCCTAAGGAAATTCCTACACGACTTCAGGTTTTATACTAAGTATTACTACACCAATTGGTTCTTTTTGCAACCTCTGTCCGGACCCTACCGCTTCACAGACGAGTCCTGCAACATATACGAGCGCAGCTGCATATGGATCTGCAAGACCGTTGTCACCATCACCATAATTGCCTGCTACTTCCGCAAGTCCACATCGGTCAATTATTACGATTACCAAGGACAGGCGGCGCTAACATTCTCCGAACTTGCGGCTGTGGCCGTTGGCAGCTACTTTTCGACTGTGCTCTTCGATTTGATACTAAACCACTTGGCAAGCACTTAATGGATGTGAGGTTCCATGGGGAGACTTTGTTATAAATATATATTTTTCAGTATTTCATTAAGGCTGCTCAATACTTCTTATGAAAGTCATGCGTGGGAAATCTACCCTTTCACTGCAGCCGGTCGCCAATTTGCTCCTAGCAGTCTAAGCGGAACGTGGGAGTGTAGCGTGGGGAAGCCTGCCCTTTCAATGCAGCCGGTCACCAGTTTACTGCGCGCAGTCTGACTGGAAAGACGTGCCTCAGCGTGAAGTGTGTTTTTCGAATTTGTAACATGGCTCGTTCGCTTGAACAGCGATATGCAATCAAGTCTTGTATGCGGCTTGAAAAGAATCTAACTGAAATTTTCCCGATGCTCCAAGAGGCTTTTAAGGACGACTGTCACGCTCAGGGAGATGGAAGAGCTGAGGTAAGATCTCCGACGAATCCCCTTCTGGACGCCCAACAACAGCCAGAGCTGACGAAAAATCGCGTTCGAAGCCACACGGCCTTCTCCGTTGCAGATCTCCCCGATGGTCCTGAAACCACCTACTTTTGGAGTTCTTAGAGCATAGAAAGTACCTTACTTTTCTTTCCCCTTCTTACAAATCTCTTGTCTATCTTTTCTCTATTTCTCCACCTCGTACCATTCTCTTTTCCCTAATTAGCTTTATAAGGTTCTTTCTCTTTCCTTCTCTTGGTCTTCTTCTGTCGTTTTATACATTTACCTTATCCTCTTTCCCTATTTCATTTGTCTTCGTTCTATTCTTCCATCCTATCTCTTCTCACACTTTTCTTTTTCGCTTGTTGTGTCCTCTATCTACTTCTTCTCCCTGTCTTCTGTGTTCCTCCTGTCCAAGTCAATGAAACTGCACAAAACGTTCATTCATTCAAGCACTAAATTACTCTGATATAATCGAGATCGCAGGACTATATCATATAGCTACCATATAAACTATTGTTCCGGAATGAACACTTAGCAGCATTGCTTTTGTGTTTTTCATTAAAATCAAACCAAATTCGGGTTGTATCCCTTGTTTCTACTATAGATCTAGATCGGTTATACAATGCTTACAATGTGCATGGTATATAAGCTTCGGCAAGCCTTCCTTTTTTCTTGGCACTGGCTAACTCTCACAGTTTATCGAGTAGAGAACACATTACCTCACTTAACTTGTCTCTTTTTATAATATTTATATATTTTATTGTATTTTTTTTTAATTATTTGTTTTCTTCTAAATTTATAATTATTATCTGCTCAGCATTGAAATCAAATCAGTATTCATTTATATCTAAGTACTATCGCACTTATAATATATATATATATGTATGTTTGTATGTATATACGTGTATATAAGAATATGAAAATGAATGTGATTATAATAATTCAGTATTCAGTTTAAGTGAAATTGTGCCGCTTAGATGTTAACTATATGATTTCATTCTTCACATTTTTTGTTTTTTGAAAAAAGATATAAACTTTAAACTTTTTTTCACATTTCATGTCCTAAAAATATGCATGTACGTACCAAATAGCTAATATATAGATGCTTTATATACTAAGTACTTAGGACTATATATATATATATATACGATATACGTGAATAAACTTGTACATAAGTATAAAGTGTAGAAAGAGGCTGAGCATACACTTTTCGATTATAATTATAAAATTTTTATTAGAGCTGTCTACTTAGGGCTATTGTTGTTGTTGTTGTTTGAGGGATCATGTAGGGCTGGCAATAATTGTTTAACTAAACTAACTATTAGACTTTATACTAAGTGAACAATTCACGAGTCACACTTCAATGCTTGGCATCCTTGAGGGCCTGCTCCTCACGATCCGCATCGATGAGCGACTGCTTGCGCTTGTTGTACTGTCCGGACTCCACCTGCTGTTTGGCATCGATGAGCGAATGCTTGCGCTTGTACTTCTCCAGCTCGGAGTCTTCATCGTCATCGTCATGATGCTGCAGGCAGGGGAAGTCAAACATTCGCTCGCCCTTGCCAAATACCTCACCCTCCTCAATTGTTGTGGGCAGGCTCCTGCAACACCAAAAACAGGCAGCCAATTAGTCTCCACCAGTAACGTCTTCTCCAAGTTTCCCCAATCACTTACCTATTGAGCGTTTCAGGCAGCAGCAGGCAGACAAAGGAGCCCGCAAAGAACAGCACCCCGAGTATAATGGAGGGGGCTGCCTTGAAGAAGGTACCCAACCACAGTATGTAGGGTGCCAGGAAGGAGGCCGCAAAACCGGCCACATGCACTGCAGCCACACCCTGGCCACGCACACAGGTGGGTATCAGTTCTGTGGCATACTGGGAGCCCGACTCATACGATATGGCCACACCAAAGCGGGCCGCAATCGTCAGGCAGGCCAGCAGTATGGCATTGTGATTATGCTGCTGATAGGCAATGGCTATGCCCGCGGCGGCCGTGAAGAGTCCGCCCACCAGCAACGAACCTGACGCCATGCCCTTGCGTCCAATGCGATCCTGTAGCAGAACCAGCAGAATACTCGATGGCAGCACAGCCAAAGCGCTCAGCGAGAACATGATGAAGGGCGAGATGCCCATGCCCTCCACATTACGGGAGACGGCATCATAGCACAGGGTGATCACCATGCTGTTAAGGCAACAGAGCGTATGATTAATGTGTAAAAGTTGAATCCCCTCCACAATACTTACGACTTGAAGAATAGAATGAGGGTGTTCTTTCTCATGCGCGGCGTCCTGAACATATCCAGCAGTGTGGCATGCTTCTTGTCATCACCGCCCTGCATTTCACGGGTCATCTGGCAGTGGCGCCGGAACTCATCGAACTCTGCCTGCGTCACACGGCGACCATTGAACTTGGCCACCCGTTTCAGGCGCTTAATGGCGCCATCTATGTCATTGCGCGTCACCAGCCACTGGGCGCTCTCCTGCACCACAAAGTAGTAGAGCACCACCAGCAGAATGGGCAGCGAGGTGCACGCCAGGTAGATCTGCCAATGGCCGGCCAAAACCGCCAGCCAGGGTGTAAAGACTAGACCCAGGCAATAGAACAGACCCACAGCCATGTTCAGGCCCAGTGTGCGCATGCTCGGCCTTATATATTCAAGGACTGTCCAAGAGGTGAAAGAGATGTAAGTTTATAAGATATTGTGTTTAGAAATTTCATAGACTTACCTATAATATACATGAGATAGAAGTTGGTATCGGCTGCCAGGCCCGATATGAAGCGGCATAATGTGAATGTGCCCACGCTTCTCGTAAAGATTGTGGAAAAGTCGCCGGCAAAGCCACAGAAATTCGACAAGATCAGTGCTGGGACACGTCCAATCTTATCGGATAACAGGCCATAGAACAGGGTGCCCACCACGGAACCAATGAAGAACAGAGATTGTCCTATGCGGGCCTTGTAGGCCGAATCGCATACCCAGTTCAACTGTTAATGAAATGAATTCGAAAATATGTTGGTAAGCAAAACTATTTGAATATTATTAATATCTATTATATTTTTAAGCATTATAATCTTTGAATTGTTGATGCCATGTGAGCCGGCAGTCGAGAAGAGGGGCAACATCGGCTTCTTCGAAACTCAAAGCATACGAAACCAGGGACAACTTCGTGTAATCAAAACTTTCAATTGGGGCGAACGCGAAGGAGAGGCGCTTGGAAGGTAAGAGAAAAGTTTCTTTACTTAATTCTCACCCTCTCACCTCTCACCTGCTTATGTGTTTCTATGCACGTGTGTCTGTGTTTGTGTTTTGTTTTCAGCATTTTAACGACAGGAAACCTAATCTGTCAAAGGATCAAATTAAAGAAGCGATCTATAGCTATTGCTAAGAATAAATATTCTAACAAACTAACGCCAGGCTTTAACATTCTTTTCTAATTCTACTGCCAGCCTATATCTCTATTCCTATCGTGTTTCTGCCACCCCTCCCAAACATACTCCATAGATTTCCACAAATCAATACATATCATAACTCACCTCTGTATTCATGCTTCTATAACCAAAATCATAGTTATAGATCCAGCGTTCGCATTTCTCCGTGCTAACGGTCACATTTGGTCCATTGATCTCCGCCAGGCGAGTGCAAGAGGGATTCTCGAACTGTGCATAGATGGAGGCAATTTCCTTATATGTCATATTCACTAGATTCTCATGATAGCACCAATGATCTGGCACAAAACTGATGACTGTTTGGGTAAAGTAATGCTGCAAATATGAATGAAGTATATCAGTATCCTATATAATGCTCAAACGTAATTACAATCCATCCATCACTCACCATCGATACGATGATATTGATAAAGCCGAAGAGGGCCAGTATCATGAACTGATAACGATTGAAATCGCCGCATTTGGCAAGAATCTGATCGAAATCCATTGTTGCTTAGATTTTAGTTGAATTTGAGTTTGTGAGAGTGTTTGCGGTAGTGTTTGTATTTGATTGGAATTTGTACTCTAATGGGTGTGTAGCGGCTGCTGTTGTGACGTAATTGCCTTTGGGCCGAACATATAGTGCATGTATATATATGTATATATGTATAAGTTTATCACAATGTGTGTATTGTGTCTTATTTTGATTGTGTTTCTTATTACGCAAAATCTATGCGCATGTTTTTGAGTTCACATTTGGTGCCTTTGGTTTTGTCTGCAATGGAAGAGTAACACATGTTTATGAGTACATAATTATTTAACATTTCAATTGGGATCATTAAACAGATACAGAAGTCTAAGTGAAATCATTGGATTTTCAAAGAGACCCGTTTGCATTAGAAATATTCCAATCTGAGGGAAGAATTAGTATTATAAGCGTTTTCGATTGTATAAAGTATATATATTCTTGATCAGCATGACAAGGGGAATCAATATAACTATGCCCGTCTGTCCCTTTGTCCCTCTGTCTGTCTGTTTCAACACAAAGATCGCGGAAGTCTGTGTAGCTTATAGAGCTGAAATTTGTACCAAATGCTTCTTTTGTCTGCGCGCTGGTTAAGTTCGAGTTTCATCCAGATCGTACAACTATATCATATAGCTCTCTTACAACCGATTTCTCCGCGATGAACACTGTATTCAGATTTGATTTACGTATGAAGAAACTCCAGCTCGGAAAGTACTGGATGCGATAGTTAGCGGACAACGGAAGAGAGGCAGACCTCTCATACATTGGAAGAACCAAGTGACTGAAGCCCTGACATCAGTTGGTGATACCAATTGGAAGGGAGACGAGTAGAGGCTCTTTCTGCATCAGGCAGAGACCCACACTCCTAACCTAATTTCTTATCTATATTAAACGATTCAGACAAGGTAAGCTTGGGACCCAACACATATGGCCAAATTTGGTTGCTCGAGTAAAAGATTCATTTTGTCATGATGTTATTATACCCCTCCCTCCCTTTGGTTACACAGCATAGAAAGATTATTTAAATTATTCATAAGTAGATAAGATAATTTTTTCAGCCGGTTAACCTGTGTGCATAACTTAACCAACTTAACAGCGGATATACACATGTACATACGTATGTGTTTGTATGTATAAAAATATCAATAAAATGCGTCGCGATAAAACTCAAAGATTTATTAAAGCATCATCTTTGTTTAAATATATTAAGTAAAAGTTTAATTAATCTGAATTTTAATCTAAATAAATTGGAAGCTAAAGAAATAAAAAATCATTCATGAATAAAACATTATAATCTATATAAATTGGAATGTAAAAAAAGCTGTTCATTTAACACAAAGAAGAAAGGCAAACAAGGCGAGCCAAGAGTTCAGGTGAAGTTTTAAGCGAAAAATAAAGACAAAGCGTTTTCATTATCTTCAGATATATGGCTTGTAATTAATTTGATGAATTTTATAATCATCAAAAAAACCTTTTTAAAAGTTGGAGAAAATGAGCGAGTTTTCGTTGAGATGCAAAATACATAAGGGTTGGATACACAGGGTCGGATACAGGAGACAGATATTTATCTCCAGGCATTTATTTATTCTAAAATTTATCTTCTAAAATTTCAATATCAAAGTAATAAGATATATCCATAAGATAATCCAGAAATGATGAGAGTCTAAATTCCAAGACAAGGATATGGTTTTAACAAAGGTTTATAGTACAATTAAATTATTATTTGAATATTGCGATTTTACGACGATTGTAGTAAGATGAAAATTCGTTCAAAAAGTATTAAAATTATTTAAAAAAATCAATATTTTAGTACTTTTTTCCTATATCGTGAACGATGTGATGTGTTCTCGCTTTCAGAACGGTCTTTTCTTCTAAATTCTCAAACAATTTGTGATCAATGTAGGTAGGTCATTCTGCGATACATCAAGAACGCTTTCTAACTTGACCGTTCTGAGAAAAGGAGAACAAACTTTCATTTCATCATTTTAAGAACCAATTAATCTCATTTTAGTAACCAATGTTCTCGTCTTAAGAAGGAACAGTCTCATCTTAAGAAGGAAATGTTCTTATATTGAGAACGAACCATTTTGTTATCCCTAATCACTAACTTAACAACACTCTCCTCCCTAAACTGCTAAGCCTTTAACCTTACCACTATTCTCTCTCTCTCTCTCTCTTTCTCACACAACCAATAACTACTACCTTTACAACACCCTTCTTTCCTCTTCCCCCTTCGCTCTTGCAAATTCACAAATGTCTGAAAAATTATAGCCTTAGCTGATATAAATTTAAATTTTATTTTATCAGTCCAAGCTCCAAGCTGGAATTCGAGAACTTAAGATCTTTCGTTCACCAGCTGGAAGTGCGTTGCTCATAAGATCGAAAAGGTAAGAACGACATTTTACAGATACAATAAAAATTATACTGATTTGGGAACGTCGACTTTTTCTTAGTGTGATTTTGTTCTTAACAAAGGATTGTCAGCCTCGGTGGCCGAACGCAATTGGGTTTTCACGCATGTATGCAAGTATGCCGACATCTTAAGGGCATAAGAAATTAGCACTGCTAAATTTGGCTTATATGAAGATATTCGGGACGCCCTTTAATCTACATTTAATATGTAAATATTTCGATTACAGTGAAAGTTTGTTTACCAAGTGTATGGCAAGAATGTTCTAGTTTCTAACAGAACTAAGAGAGAGATCCAAGAGCTATCAAGGAAATTTACAAAAAAAAAACAAATAATTTTACTTGTAATTTGTTAATTAGGTACAGCTGACCTACTTTTGTAGTTTACTGCATTACATATGAATTATCTAGATGTCATTACACAAATTTGTGTTATTTTTTATTTAAATTTGCAAACGATTTTCACATCAACAAGGTTTTGTAAGTTAAGAATCATTATAAAAACAAATAATTCCATTCAACAGTTTAGCAGTTCAAGTTAAATTGTTAGTAGAAAATAATAACAATCGAGTTGCGCTAAACAAGGTTAGAAAAGCACGTTGCTTTCCACGAAAACAATTATCAATTGCAATTCCGGATGATAAACTGTTTCGTTTTACACATATTTCACATTGGAATTTATATCTTTATGGACACTTTCCACTGCCCTAAATGTTAGCTGTCTGACAGAAAAAGACCAGGCTGGTTTTGTATTGTTGGGTGAGTCGTGTGCTGCTGCCTTATCAGTAGGATAATGTTTATATTGGCACTCATTTAGATATATGTATATATATATATATTCGGTTATTTGTATTATCAGCAAAATGCTGGGGGAAGACTGACTAATGGTGAAGTGACTAATAAAACTAAAACCGGCAACATTCTGATCAAGGGACTGTTGTCAAGTAGTCGCTGTAGCTGTTGCTGGCAAACCAATTATAATTGCTTTCAAACACGTGCAAGTGAGGCTGACTTGACACTGACACCCGCTCCCCATATGGCTTGCCTCGCTCTTCATTATAAATTACAATAATTTTGCAATTCATTCGAAGTCAAGCTATCGAAAGTGTCTGCTAGACAAACTCGACATGAGCATATATTATAAAAAATATACAAATAACATATATATATATATATATATATATACACATCTGTATAGTTTTTATGTATCTTTTTTACATTTTGGCAACTGGTTTGAGCTTGTTTTTTTTTGTTGTTTTTGTTAATTGATATGTAATTTGTGTGCAGAATAATTTCAAGGCATTTGCGTTTACAAATTTTCAAAGTTATTTTGTTGAGAGTTTTTTGAGCAATTGTGCTTGAGTATATAGCTAGTAATCAGGGGTTTTGGCTGGAGCTGACGAAACCAAACTAGCAATTATTACAAAGATAAACGTTTTTGCTGTTAGACTGAAGAAATTTCAGCGTTCTAGCTATAAAGCTATTTGCAGATTTTCGTTGTTTATTCAACAATTTTGATTCACTTAAGAGAATAATTCACATTGAAACTTTTCACTTTCAAACATAACGAACTTTTACCAGTAAAGAGAACAAAATCAAATTCAATCACAGCTTCTAAGTTGAATTAGATTCCCAGATATTAAGTAGGATATTTTTAACTCTAGAACTGATTCTATAACCACCACTTAGACATCTTCCCAAGCTTTCTACAAGGTTTTTGCCTTTGGAAATATATATAAAATATTTTTTTAAATATTTGAAATTGTTTTCCGCATATTTGAACATCATATATATATTTTCTTCAAATTTTGCAAATAGAAAACTTTGTCAACCAGAAATTATTTTAAATTTCTATATATTATTTAAGCCATAATTGCTTAAATAAGAAATATTTTCCTCATTTAATCTATATTATTAAGTTGTAAAAATTGTTGAATCAAAAATCAAATCAAAATTTGTATTGTCATTTGAAGTTTATTTACCTCATTTTGAGTATTTTTGAAAATTTGGTAAATAGGCAAAATGAACAAACAGTGTTGTTTACGAAAAACACAACAAAGCATAAAGCACAGAGATATTTATAAATAACACGAAAGACCAACAATATTCTTGCAGCGTAGAAACCAAACGAAATTCCCTGCTTTTTATCCACAATTCCAACCGAAACGCAAACAAAAATTATTGTCTCGAACAAATTAGCAAAAAACGGTGTTGTATTTGTTGTGTTTCAAATAATATGTGAGGAGCAGCCTCAATATATGTTCCTAGGCAAAGTTCAATGGCTGTTGGCAACGCACACGCCACGGTCCATAAAATCAGGAAAACAAAGCAACACAAAGTATTATTTCAAAGCCATCCACAATTATTTGTTCAGTTTTTGAGGAAATCACGCAGCAGCAGCAGGCACTCACATAATTCAGTTAGTTTTCTGTATTATTCACTTGGAACAGTTTTTAGAGATTGGACTTGATTTAAGGGCTTTTTATGTTCTGTTCTGTTCTGTTCTGTTGTGTTCTGTTCTGTGTGCGAACGGCGCGCCGTTTAGCAGGCACTCGAGGCGTGCGAGCGAACGGTTGGACGGTGCTCGACGATGTGTATCCACGAAATGCTTTTCACACACTGAGCTCCCGCCGCTGCAGCAGTTTGTTTATTAAAAATGCCAAACCAGCTGTCTGTCACAGGCAGAGCAGCAGCGTCGACAGAGGCAAATTCAACAGGCGGTTAGCAGTACGTAGTTTTTTTTTCGTTTTTTTGGAGGGGGAACAAGTTTTGGACGCCCCACAACAGGTCATAATTAATGCCAAGAGACCTGCGAAAAGTCAACAGCAATGGCAAACATTGGCACTGCCAAAAAGTCAAGACGGAGTTTTACACAGATTTTGTGTTTTACGATCGACACACACGGCGTATACTTGATTGGATTCGTTACGATTTCATTCAATTTGCATGGCCATCACACATACGCACCGTGTGACGCTGAAAGAAATTGCCCTGCTAATTGAGACGATCAATGCTACAAATGATATATGTAGTTCGATTTGCGATTGCTCAACCGAGTTTGGATTTGGCTAAAATATCACCTTCGCCTTTTTATGATTAGATATATATGTATATATTTATTTTTATTATGGCAGGATTTTGATATTGCCCAGGCACGATTTAAATATTGCTTTGGATTGGATTTAGTATTTTGATAACAAGCGATTCTTGCATTTTGAAACTGGGGGGAAATACTTGTCATGAAAAATTCCAAACTGATTCATCCATTTGGCGGCGAACTCAAGTGTTAATTGTATTTTCAACTCTGGTGCTTTTATTTTGTAATATAGTATATCATTTGATATTGTTTATAATGATTGTCATAAGCCTGACGCATGCGAAAGTAGCACACGCTTTCTTTTTATCGCCGGCGGCCCGAAAGGTCTGAGAAGCGTATGCAAATTATATAAATTTTCAAGATATTTAAGTTCAGTTGGCACAGATTGGGCAATATTTGCAGACAGAAGGCTCAGTTTATGGAAGAGGGGGATTATGTTTGCTTATTCTAACTAAAATCTTTGTAATAATGGGCAAAAAACTGCTTGGTTGTGTTTGGTCTTTCTTAGATCATAGTGTGATTCACATTCTATATGCCAGAGAGTGCTCTAAGAGTTCCTCAGTATATGTGGTTTCCCATTGGAAATTTCATATATGTCCTGACTGATTGATTGACTCATTAAGTATCTCATTGGTTAACACGGCAAGTGTATCAAAATTGGGCTCAAATTTGGTATGGAAATGCATTTGTTTCACAATTACAAAAAAAAATATATACCTTTAGATGCATGTTACAGGTCGATCCACAAGTATATCAATATGGTGGTTAAATTTTGTATGGAAAGACAACTCCTCTAAACAATACAGCATCTGGATATAGTTATATAAGAAGCAACAACTGCAAGTGGATCAAAATCGGGGTCCAAGTTTGGACAGAATTCAACCAAATTCGTCTTATCTTTGTAGCTATCTGAGGTCCAGAGCCGAAAATTTGCTATAATTATACATTTAAAAGGAGCAGGGAAAGTGCGATCCATTGAAGAAATAGAAGGTGCTAAGATTCTTTATGGTAACATACGAGATTTAGCAGATTTTAGAACAATGAAAGTTGAAAGAAAACACAAACAACAACGGCTGAGAATGCTAGTTATAGTATAACACCCGTATAAGAATATATAAACTTGATAACACCAGTTTGTTCAAACTCTATAATAAGAGACCCAGCACTATTGTATTGCCAAAGTGTCTCAGAATGTGTCATTAGTGGACAAATATTTGTGAAAAACAAACAAGCAAACAAAGAGTATTCTCTAGTAATTTCCCTTTCTTTTTAACAGCGCTGATCTCAGTTTGTTTACGTTTCTCTTTCTCTTCATTTCAGCAAATATCAAACGAGACCATAAACCCCACATGTTCGGCGTTTTTCAAGTGCTCACTCATACGCCCAGTTAGCCGGCAAAGAAAGTCTCGTGGTTTTCATTCAAAAGAAACAAATAATTATCTTTGGCCAGCGTAATCAGCATTCCATTTAATTGTCTGGAAATCAAAGCTCATGGCTAATGCCTTAATTATGCAATTAAAACTTAATAAATGTGTTGAAAATGGCAACAACAAACTGTGATTAGATAAAGTTCGCACTCAAGTAGCTAAATTATGACAGGCGGATATCAAAATGTTCAGGTGGAAAGCCTGAACTAAGCATAGTATAGTGCTCAAAGGTCAAATCGGGCATATACTAGTATGATCTTATCGAACTTTCTTGTTCTTCTTATTTTGTGCCAACATGTGCTCCTCGTTGGTTAGCTTTGTGGTTAAACTGTACCCAAAAGTCAACTGAGAGCTGAAAGCAGCCGTCTGTGTCTGGCTACGATATTGCGCATCCAATCAAATATTTATGTTGAACTTGCACTTTCCTTTGTTTGCCGCAGCAGACAAAGAACAAAGAATATAAAAGGGCCAACAGAAAATAAAAGAAACTGCCCTATCACTATGTGTAGGAGATATAAAGTAAATACGGAACTGCCATATCAAATGTTGAAGCAAAAATGATTCACAAAGTATGTCATGTTAGCAAAAGATATATAGATAGACTTTGCTATCGTTTTGTGGTGAGTTTTAAGCGCCATTTAGTAACCTCCACTTGGTCCATTGTACTCGTCTGGCCTGCTAAATTTAACACCTAGTTCTTTATATGAACTTAGCTGGCACAAAAAATAATATGCAGAAAGGTGTGACTTTTATATTTGAAACTTGACTTATTTTTAAAGTCAACAGAGTACGCATTTATTATGCTTAGATACTCGTTGTACAGGGTGGCAAGCCGTGACAAAAGATGGTATATATGGGGGAGAGTCTTAGGAAACTTTAGGCTGTTGGAGCATCAAAGCACAGGCCAAGCCATAAAGGCAGGATGGCTCAGACTTTCAGCCAAGTTAGATTTGGTGACTTAAGTAATATGCCACCTACAAGTAGGTCAGAATCTAGGTCAAACTTCCTGGAGAGGAATACAGCGATTTTGGTAAACATACTATGAAACCTACATAAGTATGATCCATTGGAAAAATAGGGGGTGCAAATACAAAAAGGAAATTCATAGAGCATGTCTGAGGAAGTACCAAAAAGAGAACTCTGGCAAGGTTGGGGAACTAGTTATATATTAATTATACAAAGAAAACCTCTGAACAGAAAATTTGATTTGTAAAGATTCACAAAGCTTAGACCTGGTGGTACGATCAAAGATGTACTTCAAATCCTTTTAGACAAAAGTAGACATAGTAACGTTCCAGGATTTAATAAAGTTTTCATTGTTTTGATTAGCAAACAAAATTTACAGAAATCGGTGAACATGGCTATATCGATGTATATTTTCTGATGTGTAACAAAAAAGCTTGAAACTCCTTCTGTATATGGTAAGATTGATAGAACTATATTCGTTTTTTCTATACAGCCGAAGGCCAACTGAATCTAAGTCTAATTTTAGTAACCTCCTCTAACTTTTCAATAATAATAATATATTTTCTATATAAAAAACAATTCATTTGAACTATTTTTATATAGTCAAATATTTATTTTACTTTTCAGCAACTAACATTACCCTACAAATCCTCATTCCTCTATTTCTTGATTAATTTTTCCTCGTGTATAATCAAAATCCCCCACACACTTATAAACGTCAAAGAAAGAAGCACTTTGATTTTGATATTTATTTATATATCAATAGTTTTATTTTCACACACGCTTGCGAAACACATGCTTCAAATTTGGATTTTATAATAAACACAATTAGATCTTCATGTTGAACTTACTAATTATTATATATTTTTATCACACACACAGGCACAAAACCAAGTCAGCATTAAATGCGGGCGTTGAATGTTAAATTTTGGCAAACAAAAGAATCACTTTATAGTTTTTTTTTATAGATTAATCAAATATTTTAGAAGCGCGTTGCCTGCAACTGCCTTCCTTGCCGAGCAGCGCCAACGACAAAGCTGACAGTCAACAATGAAAGCAACTGATCCCGCACCCTATGCACACTGTTGGGGAAGCCTCTCTGAACCCCTACACACACACACACACACGCACACAGGCACGTCGGGGCACGCTTTACACGCTCATATGTGAGTGTTCTTTCGATCGATCGGGATCGGGTGCTGCTCGCGTGCCTATTGATAGCGTTCTGACTTCAAGTTCAACGAATGTCTTCGGTTTTAAATGCTTTGCGTGCCAGTTTCTTTAATTTGCTCAATGCAATTGTGTATGTATATGTATATATATATTTATATATCTTTCTTTCTTTAATTGTACAAAAGAACTACTCACGCTCATACTGGCACATGCATAAGTGCATCTACTTATATGCAAGTTCTGCGGGCAAAAGGGAAATCACAGACATCAGCTGTCCAGCACGCTTTCGATACCCTCATTCTTGTGCACATTTAACAAAAAGAGGACGGTCATATTGAGTTTATTGAATTGTATGTAACATCATATCAATTGAAGCAGTTGATGGTATGGTAAAGGGACAAGTTTGTATATCATCGCATTGAGATCATGTTTTAACTGCTCGAACTTTTGTTTAACTGAACTAAAGAAACTTCACAAACATTATCTTTGCAGTTTAAGATTTGTCTTTGTGAAACTTGAAGAAACTCCTAAATATAACTGTTCAACTGTTCATATTGTTGGTCCAAATATCTGATAAAGTTAAACAAGAACTTGGTTTAAAAAGTGAAAGTTTGGATTTATTAAGATTTTGGCTTAAACTACAGGCTTGCCAAAACAATAAGCTGAAATATCATATATTGGGATGTAACACAGAAACCTCTAGGCATTTTATTCATATGTGAACACTTCCATATTAATTTACATTTGGTTAGTATTTTCTTAAGAATAAAAGAATACTTTATTGGAAGTTTGGTTTCAAATATCATAGAATTCAAGAATCAAGAGCTCTTGTTTAACCCTTGAAATATCTCAAAAAAGATATAAATTTAGTAGAAATTGAACTTTTCCTCTGATTTTGTGGAAATGTTCATAAATGAACCTGTAAATTGAAGTATCTACACACCTATAAAGGTATCTATGACATCCTCCCATAATAATGGAAAACCAAGAAGAGCTGACGCTGAGGTTAGACCAAGTTAAATTTTATCCGCTAAAGTGAATATAAAAGTACATCATTCGTAATAAGATAAACCACTCTTCTTATCTTTGAGTTCATATTAGTTTTTGCCTTGGCTACTCCAAAGCAGGGAGAGCAAGAAAATGAAGCTCTGCTACAACTACAACTCTCACAAAATCAAAACAAATCGACACTGTTAGCTAACTGCAGTCAGTCAAAGGATAAACAGCTGACTCTGGAGCCAAACCGAGCCGTTTGATTTTCTTATGGTAGCCATGATCGCGCAGTCATTGGCTAAGAGAGAGCGTCAAAAAGAGTAGCTGTAGACATACATTTTTGCCACCTCTACTAAGCGTCACAGCTACAGTTTCTGTTATTGCTTTTGCTTTGCTTGAAGTTTCCTTTGGCGGCTCTGGGGATGCGCTATCAAAAAGGGGGTGGTACAGCCAAAGCGATGATGGAAAACTCTCTCTCGCAGCTTTTTCAAACGTTGGTTCATACTAAAATGAAGAACACCAGTCAGGGTATTGAACTCCGAAGGAGATCGAAATACATTGAGATACAAAAACGATGCTTTTATTTTACCTTGAGCCGGCTAACATCTATTGAAAATAGAGATTGCCAGCACAACAACATGGAAATTCTATAACTAAACAATTGATATTTGATGTGTATCTTAGAGCTACACTTGGATAGTCTAGGTTTCTTGAACAGAGTGTTGGGAACTGTTGGAAAAGTAACGTCAGATAGTTCGACATAGCATTTAGATAGTTTACTTTGCTTAGGAACTTTGTTTAAAGCTCCTGGGACAAATTGAACCCTAAGAATTAAAGAACAATGAACTGGAATCAAATATATGGTTAAAAGAGAGTACAAGCCGATCAAATTAGTTTGAACCTGTGCTTTAGAATTTGAGGTCCGACGTCTTCCTATGTAGAACAGGGACAAATTCCCTAAGGTTCGACTACAGCTTTTAAGACATTCCAAACCAATGAAAATAACGATGCCATTTATGAAAAAACAGAGATATTCTCGAATCTAGAGAAGTAGACCATACGACAACTGGATCTAAGGAAGATTATAAGGCAAAGTCATCAAAGCCAACCTTACGACTTTCCTTTATAGCCTTCAGTATTTTGGTAGCCATTTCCACCGAGCAGTTTAGGGCATTTCAGAGTTCACAAAGTCTGCTGCTTCTCTTTCCAAGTCAAGTGGCGCCTTCAAAACGCTTTATGCCCGCAAATGTTTGAGTGTTGCTTTTATTGATATGGCGTCATTATGTCTCCAACATGTGCACATATGCAACAATATGATAACTAAATGACTTCAACAACCAGCAGAATTCTTAATTGTTATGCAGTCGAAGAAGTTATGGAAAAATTATTGTTCAAACAAACAAATCAAGTTTGCAGCCGGACAAAGGGGGAAGCACATTCGTATCGAAGGCCCAGTAATATCAACTTACGCCTGTTTTGTCTTAATGTATTCACTTTCTAAGAATTTATACACTTCCATTGACTTTTCTATTTATGACTGAATGCGATAGTCTATAAATATTTAATTGTCTGAAATGGTAAATGTTTGCTTTTGTTTGTCGCTGATTAATATTTTATTTGTGTTATTTGTACTTTCTTGTCTGCCAGACATAACACATATATGAGGGTGCCGCACACACACGCACACACACAGCCTTGAGTGCCATATTGTGTATAAATAGACAGATACACAAAACACTTGGCATCAATTAAAGTGCTTATAAATTATATGTACATGTATCGTATGCGCAATGCATATTAATGAAAGCAATAACAGTTTCCTTAACATTATGAACACGATGGAATCATAATTGCCAAGGCTGTTTTTGTTGCTTATCCATTTGATAATCTATCTTCTCTATATCTGCATATATATATATATGTATATAAGACTTTCTCTTAACTGACTGACTGACTGACTGACTGACAGACCAAAACCATAACAGCTAGAAAGCCAACATTTCCACACAAGTTAGATTGTATACCCTAGGTGAACCCTAAGAAGCCGCTTTGATAAATTCCCATGACAACTAGATCGAAATTGGGGACAACGGTTGTATAGATAAGCACTCATTTGATAATTCTAACAGTAGGGACAGCTTTTAATTTGCAACTACTGTAGCTTACCGATTCGGAATGAACTCTTAGTAGAGCAAAATTGGTTGTCTTTTATCCAAATTGAACTAAATTAGGTAAATGTCAGTTTTAGAAGCCCTACGTCTCCTGACCTAAGTTTAATCAAATCGGACTACTATATCATATAGCTCCTATATAACCCAACGATTTGGAATGAACTCTTAATGCAGCAAAACTGGTTGTTTTTTATCCAAATTGGCCAAAGTTTTGTAAACTTAAGTTTTAGAAGCATCCACGAATCAGCTTAAGTACCCTGAAGTTAGCCTTCCTTTCTTGTTGATTATGTCATTTGTCAATCTAGGGGTAATGCTCTACTGTAACCTAAAAATAAATTGAAAGCGTATTTACTTTTTATCTTTGCGATATAAAAAGCAAAGTATCTGCAATGTGTTTATGAGCTAAACATCATAAACATGAATTATCACGGGTAACAAGTCTACAAACAAGTACTCGAATGATTTCACCTCCACTTAGTGCAAAACAAAGTAAATAAGATTGGTAAAAACATACGAAATAATGACTTTTATACTTTGGGATATGCAATTCCACTTATCAAATGAAATCCAAGGAACATATAAGAGTTTTTCAAAGGAAAGAAAGCCGGAATCCGTTTTTGGGGAGCAGCTGGTAACAGCTTAAACTTCATAATTTATAATCTAAGGGCACACAATTAGTGGACTACAATAGATGCAAATGATAAGAAGTCGTCTATATTGACTTGCGCGCACTACGTAGTTTTTTGTTTTTTTGAGGTAAATTGATAAAGCTCGCTGAAATCAACCATTCCCATATGGCGTTGGCTTGGTGCTGTGTGTCTCGACTGGGCCAGACTGGTTAGCGTCGGTTGTAACCAATTACCAGACGCTGCTGAGCTAAGCACTTGGTCGAACACTACTCCAACAGAGACAGAGACAAGGAAAGATACAGCCAATGTCGTTATATATGCATGTGGCAGCGTGACAAAAGCCAAGTTCTGTCCAAAAAGTAAGTCAGCTTTGGCTTAAATTCTGCAAGCTGGCAGTGCGATAAGGCGACCCCCAGCAGAGCCGTACAGGTCCGATTGGAGGCAATGACAATTCCCATTCAAACAGGTAAGAGCAGCCCCAGCCAGAGCAACAAGTGTTGGCTAATTAGTCTGACATATAAAACTCGCTGTGTAGGAGGCAAACGGTGCATGTAATTTGTTCTGATATTCGATGTTCGAATATTCGTATATATTTATGGTGAATTTCTATTATCGTTGTTGTCATGGCGTGTTTGACCGCTTGATGATAAAGCTGAAGTACACACTTATTTTCACAAATGTGCCCTTCAGTGGAATCAACACCGACAGCAAAGTTCATAGAACAAACAATATATGACATTTGAGATATTAAACGTGCTGTGTTGTAGTTTCGCTGTGTGTGGAAACTTTAGATGTAAAAGCCTTGACGTTCTTGAATAAGATAAGACCTTTACTCAAGGCTCAGTGAGAATGGGGGTGTCTTAGATTTTAGAAAGGGATCCTGTTTTATGTGGATTTACTGCTTTAATTAATTTAAAATATCAAAATCGCAGCAGAATATTCGCACAAAGTTGGAACCAATTAAGTAATTCTCGATTTACGCTCCTTCGTATTTGCGAAATGTCTGGTCGCTTCATGAAACAAAATATATCAATATACATATATCGATAACTGAATTCAGAGTTTAAATATAACTAACCGGATGTATAAGATGTTTCACTTCTGGTCTTAAGATAATCGATTCAATTCTATTTTCCATATATATTTGACATTCATAAATATATAACAGCTATTGCATAAATAAACACAATTTCTTTCGATTCGATATATAGAAATTTAATTGATTTGTTATTGTCTCGCTTGGTTATAATACGTCAGCAGAAAGTTCCATTTAAATATCTGACCTAGGCACTTTTCCTAATGAAAAAAATCGCATTGGACATCACTCTTGATCGCTGATTAAAGATTCCGAACAGTGGATCCATCAATGGTGAAGGGTAAAGTCATCAGATACAGATGAATGGAGGGACAAACTTATCATAATCAGAATTTTTAGTGATCATAATCCATCACTTGCCATCTATCACTCAACATAACCTCAAGATTTGGTGATTATGATGCATTACTTGCAAGTATTAGGGACCCTGTTAGCTGTTTGTGAGAAGAAAGGCGAAGCAAATGGGGGTATTAAAATAGTTTATGTATTAAAAAAATGTTTGCCAATACATAATTTAACCGTTTCCCCTAATCATATTTATCAGCTGTTGATAATCCAAAGGGGATCAGTACATTCACTAATTACTGATGTTAGCCAACAGAAGCAATCCCAAAACTCGATTGCCCAGCAATCTTAGCTTGACTTTATATATAAACAATTCATTGAAGACTATATTTAGTATAAGTAAATATAGCTCCCAGTCAGCTTCAAGAAAATCATCTCAAGTTTGCCGATATCAAAATAAACCAATTGAATCGCGTTGTATGCAAATGATCTCATATGTCTATGAACATGCCCAAACTTCAACGTCGCCGATGCCAGCATAATTGTTGGGAATATTCCATAGATATGATTTTATGGTCAAACAACAGACGTTGCGGCACACGACCTGCCCATGATAACACACACAGACACACACACACACACACACACACAATAACTCTCTCTATAATGTGAAGTGGTTTGCTATGATTGTTGTGATATGACTAGTTCCAGTCCATCGTCAGAAAATACTTACGGCAAATAACAATTGAAGCCAGACTACATATAAAGCTGACCCTCAATCAAAAGAAACTTGAACAACAAATATAACAAATTACTAGAAAACGAAACGAGACGACGCGAAACACTTTAACGCTTGGCAACAACATAAAATATATATATATGTATATATATATAAATTGTATGCACTCAGAGAAAAACGTTGAGCAAGTTTGAATAAATCTTGATAAAACGAGAATTTGACTTACTAAATTAAGAACTAAATAGACTTGAGTTATTCATTTCTAAAGTGTTTTCTGGTTGTTTTAAGTATGAAAAATTCTTATTTTAAGTATTTGAGACTTGATTCAAGAAATAGTTTCTTATGTTATGATAATTAACAGACATTTTTTTAGGGATGTTTCGTATTTCGATTGAAATCCAAAAGGTTTTTAAATAAAAGTTTTCTAGGACTTACAAAAATATGTTTGAATTAAGGAATTTCCTACTTAAATCAAGATTTTTTCGAACTTGATCAATTTTTTTTCCAAAGTGTATATTCTATATATATATATATAGTCGATTTATCACTCCTAGCAGGCAACTGACTGGTTGATAGAGTGACTATCCCTTGTTGTTATTCTTTGCGCATAGATTTCATTTTAAATGAGTCAAAAACGTGACAATATTTTTTTTTGTTTGCCAAGTCAATGTTTTGATTATTTTGTTATTCATTTTTTTTTCTTAAATTTTTTTTTTGCTGCTTGTTGTTTGATTTGTTTTGTTTAATTATTTATGATATGGAAAGGCTTGTTTATATATATATTTTTTTTAATGATTTCTGAGAAAAGCATTTAAACGAGAAGTTGGAATCTACAATGTTGAAAACAACAAGGAAATATGGGTAACTCCAAGTAGATGTTGATTATATATACCTGTAGAAGTATGTACAACTAGTAGCATCTTCCCGACATTGCTCGGGTTCTATTGAAATTCATCAATGAAAAAGAAAACTAATAGAAGAAGCGTACAAAGTTGCTGTTTCCAAAGTAAATGGGCATTGTTTTTGCCTCGTTGCATATAAAAATATGCCAAAGTTTTTGCAGCAGGCGTAGTATAGAAATTGGTCAATTTATGATATATATAATATTCCCTTATTTTAGCCGAATGTTTCTATAGCTTTAAAATATATATAGAGCAAATTAGCATCGGAACAGATGGATGGAAGAAGACTGCCATCGTTCTATGGATTAAGAATGTTTTAGTTGGTGGCAGGTCGGATTCAGCGCTGTGTTTCCGGGAGGAACTGATGGAAACCAAGAATTATGAATATAATTGGAGGGGTCGAAACTAGATAGTTTTTTTTTTATAATTTTTTTTTTATTTTATAAAGCTTTATATAATTTCTGTCCAACTTTCATTACAACATTTAAATTTTGGTGGTAGAAATAGACATCATCAGTTGCCTGAAGCTTTTGCAGCTTGCTTCCCAGGGTATGATTCGAGCCCAGGGCAGCCCTATTGTTGTTATCTAAAAGCACAGTTAACTCTGACAGGGCTTGATTGTGAGATATCTGTTTGACCTCTTTATAGATGTTGAAAATTCTTAGGGATACTCTGTATTTTGAAATGTTTAATGACCACCAGCAGTCTAATAACACTTCAAATCGTATTTCAGGCCACCTCTTGGTTAAGCCAGAATCATGAAAACCTGTTGCTAACAATCACTTCTCTTTCAGTAGACCCAGACCCATACCCATACCCATGTATTAAAGTTCAACTAATCAAGTGTCATTTATCAGCTGTCTTACTAGAAAACCAGTTACAAAACATACTCATAGTACACATTGCGTAGAAAACACGTTATTGCCTTTCATTTACAGCATAAGATACGCATAGATGTAGGTTCCGAGAACATAATTATCATAATGTGAGCCAGCCAGATGCAACTGGTTAGTGGAAGTCAGCATTTAAGTTTCTCCAATTGCTTTTTGCAAGATCTCTCTAAGGGAAATAATTAGTTACGCTTCAACTGCGGTTTACCTAGAAATTGTAGCCATGTAAATCTTCTATAAATTCACTCGAGTTGTTTACAATTTCTACTCATGAATGTAGCTTCTAATTGCATTGAACTAAAGACAAGATGCAGCAAGTCGGTGGATAACATCAACAACACCACTTCAAATGCTCAATTTGCAATTCTATGGCATGGAACAGTTTGCAGACGAGGGTCGGTGTAATCTGAATCTGTTAGGGGATTATTGATTGCATTTTCAAGTTGAAGCAAAGTGTGTTTGTCAGATTAAAGGTGTTTGCAGATAAGACTGGAGTGGTTGTGGTGTGTCATTGTAAATGATAATTTATAAATAATTTATACAATGTAGAAGTCCTTCAAAAGCCGATATTTGTTGATTTCAATGAAATGAAATATCGTCAATGTAGGTCAGCGGCCCATTAGAGTCCTGTGAATTTGCAGTCATGATGTTAAAAGATGGTTATATCGTAGCCATGATGTATAAAGAAGTTGGCTTCCAAGTGGATAGAAATCAGCGAGAGTGAGTGCTTGCAGGACATTACCTTTTACCTTCTACTTCTTCTACTACAAAATTTGCATCTTGTAGTGTTGTTCCGATTGAAAGATAATAGAAAGAGCAAATCCTTGGAAGTATAAAATAGCAAAGCACTTTCAATTATGACTACGGAAAGGCTTAAAATTTAACTACCCAGAGGGAATGAGGAAAAGTGGCTATGTTTTATTCATACCAAAAGTACGCAGCGGATCTTTTACCACATACTGAGCAAGGCAATCGTGCTATGATCTCTTACAGTGCCCTTCAAAGAGCAAAGAGCAAAGAGTTAAACATGAAAACGAATATATAACATAATTAGCATGTCCAATAACTGCTACAGAGCAAAGCTGACAACTTTAGTTTCAGACCACAGTAAATGGGTAAGATGGCTATCTTCAAACCTGAAGCAGGTCACCAAGGAATCAAACACTTATCAATGGAATGATTCAAAGATCACAGAACCCAACACCAGGATATTCATTGCAGTGGAAGAAAAATTTGTCGACCATATAAAATATATGCATTCTCGATCAATAAAACGAAGAAAGCGGATATAGCTTTGTAATTCTGTACACTGAAATTTCCAAAAATGGAAATTAATACGTCAAAGTCTGACAAATATCAAGTCTAATAAATATAGCTACCATATAAACCGTAGTGACTGATCAGGTAGAAAGAAAAACCCTTATAGTTTTATACTGAAATCGAACCAAGTTGCATAAGTATGACTTTTAGAAGCTTCCACCTCTGTTTATCAAATTTGCTCACAATCAGCTTACTATATCACTTAGATTCTCTAGAACCAAACCTTTCAAATTGGATATTTAGTCTATAAATTACACATAGATAGCAACTTTCTGACACGTGGTCAAGTGGTCAAGGCTAGAAGCGTTATCAAAAAAAACTTCCTGTGATGAATAATTCGAGCTTATCAAAACTAGGAATAACAAGATGAATAAGCTTTGAATATAATTTGTTTATATTTATTTTGTAGCTGCAACAAATTGCTATCCATATGCCCATGTTTCTATGTACATACATACTTTGCATTACATACATATGTGAGTGTCTATATCTAAGCACTTAAAATTCTCCCGCTGATAAGAAAGGCTAAGAAAGACCGCCGCCATACACTTGAAAGCCGGATGAAATTGTCAAGGCAAGTTCCACTTATTATAAAAATGTTGATGTTCGCTGTGGGACATTCTGCACATTCTCTATTTGCTTTTTTGCATAAAGGGTGCTCCAGAATGCACGCAAAGTTGTTAAACTTTTGGCAATGAAAGAAAAGATATAGTTGGATGTTATTACAAATAAAAGTTATAAATATCACAATTTTCATTGTTGAACAAGGCTTTTTACGATATTTCAAGTGGAGTGGAAAAAGGGAAAGTTTTTCTAAACAAAAACTGCATTTACAAAAAGTTCTAAGAGTTCTAAGTTCACAAACAGACAGAGGGGGAAAGTCACTTTGTTTTATAATATGTATAGAAGTTCCTAAGGTAAAGATCCAGAACTCTATATACTTTAAACTCAAGAATATTTTGTCAAAGAGATGCAAAGCCACATGCTTATAGATATGCTTATACAATCTTTCATAAATTTCCCAACACCCTGTCTCTACATATGGTTTTATACTTAAGCATGTCTGTGGCATATAAGCTTCCGCTGTGTTCTACTGTGTCCCAGTTTTAGTTAGAGTTTGAGCTACCAACATGGAATAATAAAACTATAGCTGCATAAGCCAAATTGAAACGTGCCTTGGTAGTGGTCCAGAAAGAAAGAGAGAAAGACCCTGACATCTAGTTTACAGCAAGACTGAGTGATGAGCAACGGGTTACGGGTGAATTGCAAACGAGGAAACACTGGCCACTGCCAAGAGGCTAGGCAAAAAAACGAAAACAAGAGAAGGAGTATAATATCGGATAGTCGAAATTTATATACCCTTTGCAAAAAATATGTACTACAATAGGAAATTACAACTTAGTGGCCCTGAAAGTTGCACAGGCCAAATGTTAAATCGGAAATATCCAGTTCTAATGGTAGATTTATGATATAGTAGCTCTATCAGCACCTTATGCATACAAAATTGGGTTCAATTCCAATAAGAAATAAGAACATTTTTATACCATTTACAAAATGGTATTGAATGAAGCGTTTCCGACTGTATAAAGTATATATATTCTTGATCAGCACGACAAAGGGGAATCGATATAACCATGTCCGTCTGTCCGTCCGTCTGTTTCAACACAAAGATCTTAGCAGCCTTAAAGCTAAAAAGCTGAAATGCTGAGATGATTCCTTTGTCTATACGCTGGTCAAGTTCGAGTTTTATCCAGATCGGACAACTATATCATATAGATACAATATCACCGATTGTTATGAAATCGTATGGAATACTTAGGAGCATAATTTGTCTGTTTTTCATCCAAATTAAAACAAATTCGTCTTCTATCCCTTGTCTCCAGTCAATTATATATTTACAATGTAAATGGTATAAAGCTTTCCTTTCTTTTTCGTTCTAAATGGTCATAAAGAATTGATCGGCTATATGGGAGCTATATAATATACATAGTTGTCCAATGTAAATCAAATTTTTTCAACATACTTGGAGACTTCTAAAACGGATATATATAACAAATTTGGTTCAACTCAGGGTTACTAAGTGATCATTCTGAATGGTCAGTTGTAGGATATGCTGGTCCGGGTTTTCCCCCATTTTCACATACTTATGACAGAAAAAAGACATAGCAATGGTGAAAATTCAATCTATCTCACAGTCCTCCTTTCATCTTATCCCTGCCTTCTCTTTGCCATCTATCTGCCTTTGCTATGTTTCACCTATCCCAGTCAATAGTTCATTCTTCTGCTGTGTTGTTTGCTCAATATGCAGATCGATAGCCTCAAAACTGAGTAAGTAGTTCCCATAGGAGCACCGCACACGTATATATATATAAATCTATATTTCCTATAGGTTCTTAGAGCCTGCCTTATGTGCTCTACCAATACATTGACTTAATTATAATACCCTTCTTTTGGAAGAGTATTGCATGCCTCGACCATTTGCAATCAGACTTCAATTTGGCAACATATTTGCAAGAAATTAAATATATAGGATATATATCTGATACATCCATAGCATAGCATATATGTTTATTTTTAAAAAGGCACACTTAAATACAAGCACACATACACATATACACACATACACGCATATGCATGTGTCCAAGTCCTGTTGCTCATTGTGTGGGTTGCATAAATTTGTTGTTAATTGCTATTTTTATGGTCGACTCACAACACACTTGACAACGAAAAGGTTTAAAATAAAAAACTTTCCACTCGCCTGTCCGAGATGCACTGCTTCAATTGTCGTCAATTAATTGATGCTTAAATTGTATATATATCTAGATTTATAAATATATCACACATGCCCCGATATTGGCTTATATTGAAATTAATAGGCAAAACTATTTTTAAATACGCTATTACTGTTTTCCGTTCGAATTTATTTATGCATATTTTATGCATTTGCCTTTTCACAATATTTAGCGTTTACCGTTAAGCGCTGCGTCTTCGTCGTCTGGCCATGCACCGACTGCCAGCTTTTTCCTTTGTCGTCTGCTGCGCGAGCGCCGTCGTTCGACTGTTTCAGGTATTTAAATATCGGCCATGACTTTGAGAGCCAAAAACACAACAAAACTATAAGCAAACACACAACAGGAAAAGCAAATGCAGTGTAAGAATTACATTGTAAATGCACAGCAAATCAGTTACCGATTGCCTTTTCTCCCTGTTTAGCTGCGTGAGTGCGCTCCCCTCTTTTGCTTTTGCTTTTGCTGCTCAGCTGTTTTGCCGCAATTTGTTTGTATTTGCTTTGCTGCCTGCATTTTGCTTTTGGTTTTGTATACCGTAAAGGCGACTTGCCTTATAAGCCTAGCCGGTTTCAACTGGTTCCAATCCGACCGGCTGAGAGCCTGCAACGCTTGCACTTAAAAGGCATTTCTCATAATCTTTATGATTGGCTAAGTATGTACATATGTATGTGTGGATGTGTGTAGGGAACCGGGCAGATTGCCAGCAATTTGTAGGGCAAATGTGACATAATTGTTTACGGCAAGCTTTCTCCTATATGCACTTTTAAGTATGTATATATATATATATATATATTAAATATATTCTCAGTGGAAAAATTCTAAAATAGTTTCGCATTGGAAAATGTAAGGCGAAATAGTTGATAGCAATTTAAATATTCATTGAATATTTTCGAAACGTTTCTCCAATAAAACACTGTGCAACAAGTGTCATCGTTTTGCTGTGAAAGCTTTTAAAGTATTTATAAAAAGGAACAGAACTGCATATGGACTTTTATAGGAGAGTTTAGTCCTAAGCAGGTAAGAATTCCATAGTCTATAGTCCCACTAGGGATGTCCAAGAGTATCGATGTTGTCCGATGGTTTTTTTTGTTCGCTGTGTTTCGTCGATGTATCTTTGTTCCTTTAAGTATTAAAACATTACACATTTCACTCAATTGTTTTAGATCCCCGATTTAGGAAAATCTATTTCAGAACTACGTAGGCTAGCTAGAATGTGATTTTACCTCTCAATTCTTTGATCAAGCCTTTCACAACAGGGTGAACTAATTCGCTGAAGTCTGAATCTTGGACCACCACCACAAGCTTGCGCACTCTCTTACTCATACAAGTCCACTGACGACACTGAAGAGGAGGTCAGGTGTATTTAGAATTGACTATCGCGAACCTTAAGTTTAATCCCAATGGACAGCATCTAGCCATATATTCATGGCATTGCCTGGCAGCTTTAATCAATACTGGCATCAGTTATCATAGTATAGTAATGGAGTTTAAACCTCAAACAACTATGGAATCTAGCTGATTTTATAATCACTTTTTAAGCAGATCACAATCTTACACTGACACTCAAAGGAAATGCTCGAGATCTGCCCAGCTCACGGTACGATCGTTACGCACATTATACAAATTATGCTCAAGCAGCGTTGTAATTGAATCAAAACCATTTAGAAATAAATTAAGTTCATGCCCCTGCTCCTTCGGCCTCACAATCCTTGTCGAAAATCACAGAAAAAACCTGTTCTCTAAGCATTTTCAAAAGACTGCGTTTGCCCCTGTCCTGGATTAAAGCATAGAAGACGAGCACGAAGACTGCAACGCAATAACCTGACAAACGCAGGGAATGGGAATGGGGTGAACCATAAAGAACCTATCAAATGCATTCAAAGGACTTGCGCAAACCACCCTTAGGACTTGGGGGGAAAATGAGAAGCGGCGTCAATAAAGAAAATCCGCTGCATCATCCAAAGAAGAAGGCAGGAAGGCCAAGGTGCAAGACGTAGAAAAATGCCCACGGCTGCTCATTGACGCAATTGCAATTGCCCAGGAATGGGAATAGGTAATTGTGCCAAGGGAATGAGAAGACACAAATTTAGATGGCCTGCAATTGCATTAGCAGAAACTCAAATTAAATGAATGCAAGTTTTTAAACATTATTCAACCCTCGGACAAGTTGATTTGATTTTTTTATTGAACCGAATCAAACCGGTTGGATTTGCGTTTGTTTTTAGTTTAATTTTTTTTGTTTGCCTTATAATTGTGTTTATTTGCACTTGGCCAAGTGACGTCGTTTATTTTGAATTGTTTTCATTTAACAAAATTGAATTTTAATTCTTTTATTTGTTTGTTTGTTTGCTTTGTTTTCATTTTGCGTCTTCGATTTGTTTGAGAGCATTCACACCGCATGAGAATGAGAATCATCACAAAAAAATATATAAATAAAATACTCGGAGCAGAGCAAAGCAACGGCAGAGACAACGACGATGACGACGACCTTCGGCTGTGAGTTTTGGGAAATGAAAATTTTGTTGTTTTCGTGGGACTTACAAAAATCTTGGCAATGACCAACAGATTGTTAGATCCATTCAGCACGTCATTTGAAGAGCAATTGCTGATTGATAATTGGGAAACTTGGCGAATCATCATGAGCACAGTAGAGACTTTGGAGTAACCTAATAAGACCAACTTCTCAAGACCTTGAGTCTGCTATCACAAAAAAGTGTAATTTCATAGTATAATTCCCCAATATATTTATCCTTATTAACATTTCACAAAAGTAAAGTGAAGTTTTCTGCGAATTAAGTCTGTACAAAGCTTAGTCACCGATCGAAATAATCTAAAGTAAAGTAAATAAAGTAGAGTTATCTTTGCTTCAGGTCTGCCCAGAGCTAATCACCGATCAAAATAATCTGCTGAATGCGACCTATATATTTTATGCGTTATCTCTTGCATTTGTCATCGACTTATATCTAATTATGTAGTTTGCTCTTCTACTTTTCACGTCTGCCTTTAGGCGATTCTTACAAAATGCCTCTGCATATAATGCTAATGATAATTTAATCTGAATTTTTACTTTATGGTAATCTAATTTATAGTCTACTTTGCCCTAAATGTCATTAATTTTACAACAGATTGTATAATATTTATTATATCTGTCAATTTGTGCATATTTCAGTTTCGCTTTATAAGCAAAGCGACAGTTTTAGTTTTTCAATAACAAGTTTGATATAATTCCAACTGAAATATCTATGCAAATAAATCCCATTCAAAGCGTTTATAAATCAATGAGTTAGACAAGCGCTCTGTTAATATTAATTGCCCACAAGTGTAATTCATGACTGATAAGACCGTTAAGACGTGTGTGTTTGTGTATGAGAGTTATCAGTATTTGCATATCAAAGCCATATGTTGGCCAAGGTCAATGGCAAAACTAATGTGGAATTTTTGGTTAATTTGTGGTATTAAATTAAAGTTAAGTATTAAATTTAAAAAAAAATATTGAAATCGATTTAGATATCTGACAATGTCAGAGAAAACAATATTAATGGCTTTATTATTTCTGGAGCGAAGAAGAGCGGCATCTTATAATGACGATTTATAGTAAGACTATGATTAAAAGTATGAATTAGAGCCCTTCATGATTGCTATGAAAACACTAAGGGAATCATTCCTTAAGAAATTGTTTAGAATTTATTGAGGCCGCGAAACAAGGAAATATAGATAGCTTGTTGCATACTTTGCGGCTGTCAAAGGAACTCATTCCCCTTCGAACTCAATTTTGACCCACTGTCGGTGGGAGTTTTCCAAAAAGCAGTTTTAGTACTTCGTAAATTGTAATTTCTGATGAACATTTCAAAGCTCTCAGGCATGTGGCATGGAGCTTGCATTGGTTGATGTCAGGAAATTAGCACTCCGCTTCAGACATCGTACCTTCTTAACGATTAACTTGATGATTGTATCGACACTGTTGATGACTTGGGTGTTCTTTTAGACCCTAAATACAAATTTGATCGTCACATCTGGATTACCGTCAAGGCCTTGAGTGTTCTAGGTTTTATTACACGTTGATCAAAATACTTCTCTGCTACGACCTTTTTTAGAGCACGCATGTGCCTGGAGTCCTCAATACAGGAATCATCAGCATCGCATTGAGTCTGTTCTAATGAAAGTTTTTGCTCTCCGTGGCTTAAACTGGGATCAAAATAGCCACCTCTCTTAATATTCAAGTAGGCTTCCGTTAATCAACCTTCCATCCTTAGAAAATCGTAGAATCCTGCTTAATGTTATCTTTATATATAAGCTGATTAATGGTGAAATTGACTCTCCGACTTTGATGAGCTCAAACTATGTCTTGCATGAAGATTTCCATATAACAAATTGTTCCGGAATGAACACTTGATAACACAACTTATCTCTTTCTCCTCCAAATCAAACCAAATTCGGCTTGTATCTATTTGAGGAGACCCCATGTCTGCTGGCCTGATCTGATCAAGATCGGGACTCTGGTGCATAGTGTCGCTGCGGAACCGCTTGAACGTTATAAAGTATAAAAATATGGTCTGATCGACAATAGTTTCCAAATTTTATATAAAAATAGTTGGAATTGAATATTTCTCTATGGAAAATGGCTCCATTCCCAGTCAATTTGTATCGCATTAAAAGAGAAATCCCTAATATTCCCAACTAGTTCAAGATCCGAAATACATCTTCCATAAAAAAGAGGCGCTTTGTTCCTTACAAATATTTATTATAATTACCTAAACACGTAACATTTATATGTATATTCAAAACCACAAAACCTTTATAATGTTATGCAAATGGGTTTCTTCTTGTTTTTGATCAATTTGCGAATAAAAACAAACAACAATTCTATTTATGCGCATGCTAATTATTAATCTGAAACAACAAATTAATTAAGGCTCGAATGACGTCGATAGTTTATACAATTCCAAATCTCAACTTTCACTCCGCATTAATGAAATCAAAGTCTTGTTATAACAAATAGGGGAAGTACAAATAACGTATTGCACTTTATAAGAACTGAGAATTACAAACATCTAATTCAGTTGGCAGACATGCTGAGGAGTGCTGGAGTTCTCAACGAGTCTGTCTGGGTTGTAAGTGGGAGACGGGGTGGCATCGTCATGACAGACATTCGCCCTGACAGCACGTTAATGAAATTGACTTTTGTCCGTGTGTTTGTGCTTATAGCAGGTTTTTGGCTTCTATTTATAGCCTGGCCAAGGACAACGATATTGAAAGCGTTGCAGAAACGCAGACACGGGATTCGCGTGTACGTGTACGCTTTTAATAACTATAAGTTTGTTGCATGAATCAGCACATATTTATGCAAAAGTGAAGGCAAATTTATTTATGCTTTCGTTACGGTTAATGCTGTTTCTTGATTGGCTTCTGTTTTCCTTTTTGATTTCAGCAATTAACATTGGCTTTTTATTTGGCAGTTGAACTGAACCGGACAATGAAATGGCATAATTGATGCGGGTGTGGGGAATCCATATGGCTTTTCATCAAATGGTAATATTTTGCCTTATTTTGAATTCTGATTTGATTTTATTTCATTTCTGATTCTTTGTACAAGGCACTTCCTATGGCTTCGAGGTTCAGCTGTTGCACAAATGAGAAAGAAGTCACCAAACCAACTGGAATAGGATCAACATCAGTGCATAAGTTGGTCTGCTATAGGCTATGTCTGCTATGGCGGCTTGGTCCGATATCCGTCAGCAGAGAGATATTATATATGTACACTTGACTTAGAATAGAATGAAGGGTAAACTTATCGATCGTCGTGTTTTGCCATTCCATTAATTCTGACCTTTACGATATTGGAGAGCTAGGATCTCGCCAGGTTCTTCCATTGACTTTTCCGACTCCTTCAGAGTTGTATTGTTTAGATGTAAGAGACGTATCTCGCGAAGCATTAGGCATTCACCAGATGAGTTATACCCTCCATGGATTTCCATATTGCAAAGTTGACATTAACAGAAAGTGTAAAGCTTAGCCGAATCAACTTTGGTCAACAAAAGATTTGGACAAGAAGCAAACATTTCATTCCGAAAAATCGGTTCTAGGGTTTTATATGATGTAGTTGTCCGATCCCGATCAAATTTGGTGCAGGGTATGAGTAAAAGATTCTTCTGTATTAAGCGTGCATATTGAAAAAGTCGGTTCTATGGCAACCGGAATAATCGACTACATGATAGCTATATCATATAGTTCCGATCTTGACCAGATCAGGCCAGCAGACGGAGAACCTTTTCATATGGATACATATGTTTTGATTTGAATGCAACACAGAAAAGTTATGCTATTAAGTGTTCATTTCGGATCAAATCGGTTATATGGGAGCTATATGATACGGTGGTCCGATCTGGATGAAACTCGTACTTAACCAGCGTGCAGACATAAGCAGCATTTGGTGAAAATTTCAGCTTTTCAGCTCTTAAGACGATCTCAGACGTCTTGTGTTTAAACAGACGGACGGTCAGACGGACATGGTTATATGGATTCCCCTTGTCATGCTGATCAAGAATACATATACCTTATATATTCGGAAATGCTTTCTTCTATGCGTTGCCAACTTCATGACAAAATAAGTATACCATTTTGCGAATGGTATAAAAGTGCAACTGCAACCATAAACTTCAGATTTTTTTTTAAAGTAAAAATATATTTTTAGTTCAAGGTAAAATTTCCCATCATATATAATACGTATGACCTAATACGTATGACCTAGCTCAGAACAATTAAAAGCATATATAAAGAACCACTTACATACTTAATTTTCAGATCGATATAAAATAGAAGAAATTGCCCATACGCCATGCGGGCCACAAGTGTTATTTGTTTTCAGCTAATATTAACACTTGACGCTAGTCGCACGCCAGAGCTAAGGAATATTACAATACGATATTAATTGCCATTAATTTAGAAAGCATGTCAAAACCTATGAATTAGTCAAGTTCAATAGTTTAATCAATTGCATTGCCTCAAATTGATTCTCTGTCATATCGTATAATTTTGATTTTGAATTAACTCCAACTCATAGCTCTCATATGCCACAGTGTTACATTTGAATCGATTTTATGGGCTTAATGTTCTGGAATATTTTGTTAGTCACAAGCAAACGATTAAAACATGTGTTATGCTAATTCAATTAGCATCTACGAGCATATATAAGCCAATAAATGTATTCAAATTATAAGCAAAACAACGAATATGAAAAACAGACAAATTCCGCTTGAAAATCAACAATAATTATATTTGCTTGTGCCTCATTAATACAAATTATTCAATCTGTTATTATAAATATATATAAATATATACAAGTGCATTTAATGCTTAAGTGTTTGTGACAAATTACGTCTGCACCTTGAGACTTTGTTGTTGATTTGCGCATTTCCATTTCCGTTTTGATTCGAGAAAAACAAGAGAAAATCTATGTGTAAATATGAAAACTTTTACATGGTTATAAAGTTCACTTTCTATATGTATATTAAATTATAAGTTATATCATATAAATGTACGACTCCTCTGTCCCGATTTGTGTCCAAGATGAACTCCGAAATGACAACCAATTTTTATGAAATTTGTTTCGCTGTGTCTTAGTTGGCGATAGTTTTTATACTATTTCACTTTTATATCATATACACGCGATCTTTATGGAATTAACACTTTGGTTTCCATGCGGATTGAACCAAACTTGATTTGTAATAATTTTAAGAGCCCTCAAATCAGACAACTATGTCAAACAACTCATAGAACGGACCTTTAAGTATAGATAAATTCAGGATTGGCGTACTAAACTTTTCATTATTTTGTACAAGATTTTTTATAAGCTTGTCAGTCTTTTACTAAAAACGCACTCTTGACGAGATATGTCTACAAAACAATTCTTTTGAGAATGAAAAAAAAGAATAAATACAAATTGAAATTCAAGAAGCAGAAAGAAAATTATACATTTTACAAATAAATCTGCCAAGGCACATACAGTTCACTTTAAATTTTGAGTCACGAAGAGAGAGGCACTGTTTTTGAAATGAAATACTTGCTTTGATTTATGCTTGATTGAAAGAAGCATCTCTGTCCCCAAAAAGTATGCTTTTATTTACAAACAATTGCTCACATTCATTTACACTTTAGCGTTTTGCAAAGGTGGGGGGGTTCCTCGTTAAAATAGGAATTGGAATAGGACGATCCCATTGTGAGATAAATTGAGGTAAAAATGGAGACCAACAGAGAAAACATTCCCTATATTTTACAAATTTTGTATGATAAGAGCTAAAATGCCAGCAAAGCGACTGAGATTGTGAACAAGGCTTATGGTCCGTCGTCGAAAATTCTGATAAAATTCTAAAGCAGACTGGCTTGTCAGCAGCCGAAGCATCGCCCAAGAGTTTAATATTGACCACAAAACAGCTAGATAGATATATGGGTGCCTCATGAGTTGTCTAAAAAGAACATAATGGATCGAATTTCCATCTGCGAACCTTTGGCCAAATGTAATGAAATCAACCCACTTCTGAAATGGTTGATGACTGCTGATGATAAATGCGTCACAATCTAGATAACGATCCAGGGGTGGTAAATCAGCTCAAACGGTATACAAGCCAGGGCTAACAGCCAGGACAGCAGTGCTGTGCGTTTGGTGGGTCTGGAAGGGAATCATCTCGCCATGAGCTACTACCATATGGGCAAACACTCAACTCGGACCACTATTATCAACAATTAGACAGTTAGCTAAGAATCGACTCGACTCAACCAGTTGCCAAACGCATAATTAGGATGAGAGTGGGATTAACCTTAACATTAGTTCAATCTCTCCATCTCATTTTGTGTGAATTTGATGCGGAATGAAGACGAACAAAGACGAAAGATCACAAAGCTAAGCTAAGCTAAATTATGAAAAACGTTAGTTGAAATCAAAGGTGTATGCTTATCTTGTTTCAAACAAGTATTTAATCGGAGCTGATCTTTCGAAAATATCTATTTTTCTAGGGGTAAAGACAAAGCCCTTGGTAAACAAATTTATGACACTTCCAAAGCAAGAAAATCTTACTTTTGCCTTAGCGAGTTATTTAAAGTTCTCAGAGAAAAATGCCCTTGGCATCCTTCAAAACAAAGACCAACATTGTAACTCTTTGGTTTCCTTTGTGTTATTTAACACAGCACACAGTCGTGTGTCTGCGTTTGTGTGTGCTTTGAAATCGGAGTGAAAAGCAAACACACACACACAGAGAGTTGAATGTTGGCGCCATTTCCGCCAGCTTGGACTTCGGTATTCATGCCTGGCTTCAAACTGGAACTGAAACTGGCCCATTGCAGGGGCAGCAAGGCAAGGCAAATGTAAACAATTGTAAGGCATTTCTTGTATAATGTTTAAACATGCTTAAAGTTAACGTCATTATGGCTGGAGGGGGAGTGAGGGGCTTAATGACTAATGCACAAGTTCAGTTACCCAGCTAAATGCCAGTTATTAAATCAATAAAATTATCAACAATATCTGATGCCAGAGAGCATTAATTGAAGGCCATTAGGCAGAAGGGAGGGGATGGAACTGAGGGTATAAATAAAACAAAAGTTTTGCAAAAAGTTTTGCTTGTAAGAAAAATAAGCAAAAATTAATTTTAAGTACAAATTCTTTATAGCTTGAGTTGCTTCTACAGGAAAGGTCATATTTGGATTAGCTTTTAAGTGAAATTATGATGAAGGTCATGAATAAGGAGTTTTCAGATTAATATAATTTTTATACCCTTGCAGAGGTTTTATTAAAATACCTGTAAGGCATAGAAGGACGCATTCTTCGACCCCATAAAGTATATATTGTCAAGCTTACATTAGTATTTCGAGCCGAAATTGGACTTCCAACGCTATCAACAGAATTTATCAGATTGTTAACGACATTTAAGCAATGGCGAATGGTCAAAACACAACTGACCCAACAGCTGTCTGATTATCAGCAATAAGTTAACCTTTCACTCGCTCAGAACAATCTTAGCAAAATGATACACTCCCGCGCCCTCTCTTTAGTTTGCTCCTTTTGAATTCTCTATTTCTGTAAGTCCCACCAGACTCTGGGATACACAGATACGTGCCTTTTGCCAAAAGACCAATGCAAATTAAGAAAACGGAATAAAGACACTCAGAAAGAAGAGAAACACGAACCGTTATAGATAAGAGATCACAAAATTCTGAATTGAATTCACAAACCAACCATTCACTGATAATAATATCAAGATCCGAGATATATATTCTTAATCAGCATGGCAAGCCAAGTCGATAAAGCCATTTCCGTCTGTCTGTCTTTACGCAAATCAGTTTCTATGCAAACTAGGATCTAGTTGAAAAAATGGATTCTTTGGACTGACTTTAAAGCTGTTTCATGACCTGTCAGAATCAATCAAAAGAAGTCTTCCTGATTAACAACTCTATCTTATGTCAGGCTAATTGAGAATTCCAAAAATGAGAAAAGCATTAGCCTGTATAAGACTGTTTTGGGTTTGTTTCTTTGTGCTGCCAACTGCTGTCCAAAATCAACAAAAGTTTAACAAAATTTTGAACATATTAATTATACCATTTTTTTTTACCAAAAGTCACTGCATTTTCCACTTTAAACTTTTCAAACTTGTTGTCAACACTTCAGCACTTGAGTAGAGAATCCGCATGTGACTATAATTTGTAGTCATTAAATTGAAACACAAAGAGCCATAAGTACTACCGTCGAAATGGTTGATGTTGATGACGCGGGGGTGGACCTCCCAGCGAGCCAATGACTTGGCAATGAGCGAACAATGTAAACTGCAAGAGATGCCAAATTCCCCCCCAAAAAAATCAACAACAATTCACACAGTCTTTGTGACAGACGCGACTTCCTTAAATGCTAACCGGCGCCGGCCACAAAAATCAATAAGCAGTAGACGTGCCACTGGCCCCGGGCTCTCAGGATGGGGATGGGGCAACCGCAAAAGGTCAATTGAATCAGCACGCTCAGATGTGTTCAGTTAAATGCAATTTCATTATGATATAATAATTATTAATTAATTAGCGGATGACTTGACTAAAACGTACCAGATAACTTCCGCAAGCTTTAAGACCCCACGGAGAGGGAGTTCGAGGAAAGGGCTCTTTCGTTTATGTGCCCGCCAAGTTGTCAGGACGACCACGGACTACGCGCGCGTTATCCCTTAGGGCAATGCACTATGCAGCAACGGCCACAGCAGCGGTTTGAACAGCAAAACGGCCAAAGTAGACCACATTGCTGTACGTCCTGCCGCCGTGGTTAACACACGAAATCCGTAAAGCGAGAATTGTGCAGCGTCAATGGCCGCAATGAAAACAAAACAATCGTCGAACGCGACGAGAACTGGGAGAGAGACAGAGCGCAAATTGCAGGCAAAAAGTGAACCGTACTGTGGAAAACAAGGCAAGCGAATGAAAACTTCTTTATTTTGATGAAACGCTTGGCCATGCCGCTGTTGCCGCCAACGCCATGGCCAAGACCATGTGAATCAGCTGAGAGTCCCGAATGAGAACAAGCGCACGCTTTTCAACAGTGACGTCATTGAACTGGCACATGCGCAGCGTAAGCGAGAAAGCACCACATGCAAATAGTCGTATACGGAATTATCAGCCGTCTCATTCTCATTCACACAAACTACTTACACGCGACCAAAGCTCTCTCTCTCTCAGCAGCAAGCTGATGAAAGCACTTGCGAGTGCGATGCAGCTGCATGATTGCTTGTTGCGCCTCAAGCGCTGAGAGGCTGTCAGAATGAAATTGAGAGATTGTGGGCTGATTTGCCAGGAATTGGAATTGGTTGGTATTTGGCAGGGACCGCTTAGTATACTACGTAGGTATATGTTGTTTAGACGACATTCCGACTATAAGATACCTATACTTGGCATATATTTTATATAACTAGGCCTTGTATTTGGTACTTCTTTAGAAAGGCTCTGGATACGAAATAGAAAATACAAAAAATAAACGGCAAAAACACAAACGTGTTTGTGGTTTTCAGATGATCGGGCGCACCTATATATGATAAATACAATGCCATATTCCTTAGCCATCTAGATCTAGATTCTCAACTAACTTAATCGTCACTGAAGATGGAAAACTTCCATCTTAGAATCAGATAAATAGTAGCTTTAACTCTGGTTTAACCGGAAAACAAAATCCAGATTAGCTTGCTATATACTATAAAGCCTCCTAAACTAAGTGTTGGGTCAAGAACTAATCCATCATAGTTATAGTTACATTTCATTTGAATTTGTATCAAGGTTCTCTCTCTCTCTCTCTTAGTTACACACCCACAAACCTGTAATCACATTTGGCTTTCTTAAATTCGTTAAAAGCTAGCTGTGGCTATGGCCGTGGCTCAGAACATTAAATCAATTGCTAAAACACACTCAAGTCGAACGATTACATTTTAAGGTCAAGCCAGTTTGACCCAAGTCTAAGAATTATCCATAATTCCGTGCACTATTAAAATCCCTAATCATTTTTAAAATATATTTTATTATAATTTTCATCAACTATATATATATAATATTTTCAGCACGTTTAACAATATATATAATTCTTTAATATAATAAATAATATTTGTTTTTAACAATAAAATGGTATATGTATGTATGCACTTTATCTAAAAATAGATACAATTTCAAGTAAATGGACTCGTGACGGAGTTACAAGAGAGCCTGAGTTGTAAATGGGTATTACATTAGGTGAGATTAGTTTATAATCAGTGATGAACTATATTCTATATGTGCTATATAACGACAGACAAATTATTTGTGCAAATATTTAGGCAATTTGTGAGAAAATATTCCATATCTTATTAGTAAAGCATGAGATTCTTATGAGATTTTGAATAAAAAACGATGAGAGTATGATTTTGTAATAAAATGAATAAAAGAATATTTTTATGAATCAGTAAAATATTTGCACAGACAATTTGTCTAATCTTAGCTAAAGGAGCTATATATAAGCCCGAAAAAACCAAATAAATATAAGAACTAAAGAGAGATATAAATAAAGCTTGATGCCAAACGAAGGCAACGCTTTTAAAGAAATAAAAACTTGGCATTCAAATTCTCAAACAAAAATTCTTTCTAGCATGAGAATTTATTTATGTAATTTGGACATGGATAAGCTAAATGTTCCTTTAATTTAAAAAACATTTAGTAATCAAAAAAAAACCCAAAAATTGTAAATGTAAAGAAAAACCAAGAGCAATTAAAAGGTAAATAAGAAAAAATAAAAAACAATTACAACTATAAATGACAATGAAAACGTAGTTGTTTGGGAAACTTCAAGCGAAGGGCCAGCGCGAGCATTTGCCCATATCAGCGCCATAACAAATTGGGAGTTGCCTTCATGTTCTGGGTTTTCCAAACAAACTTAATTCATAGAGCTAAAATTTGGAAGATCAAAAAGTTGTTCTTTTTCAGAATGGAAAAGAGTTTCATTTTTGAGTTGTTTCAAATCGTTTGGGTTGGCGGGCTCAAAGCTGTTGACTTTTGTTTTTCCAGCTGCCATTGAAATACTTTGTATTTGACAATAGCACAAAATTGATGACAAAAGCCAAAAATTGAAGTTTAGGCTGACTCTAGAGACTGTTTCAAGACCTGCCAGAGTCTATCATCAGAAGTCTTCAGTTTTAAATTCAAATTTCAAATTTACTTAATGTGGCGGCAGTGTAAACGTGAAGGAGTCAGGCTTTCGTAGCGACAATCAATAAGGCGCAAGGCCAATAATTGCGAAATTTTCCAAAGATATTTAAAATTTCAGTATTTTCAAGAAAAATTAGCTTATGTGGTATTTCTTTAGCAGGAAAATTTAAATGTTCTCACTTAGGAGTACATATACAATCCCTTCATTAATTTCTGTTTTAAATATATGCAGAAACTTTGTTTAATTCTATTTGGTTCTTCAACACATTTATAAAACTAATATGATTTAAAGACATAGTTTCATTTTGTTAATCAAATTTGTGCTTGTTTATAAATTGGCACACATTGGGCTTATATTGATTGAATTTGTATAAAGAATTCTATAAATATTTACACTGAGACAAGTGTTGATTTACATCATAAAGCATGTTATGTTTGTGTGCATTCACATAATTTTTATAAAATTATACAAAAATAATATACACAATTGTTTTGCATGAGTAAAGCTTAAAACCATATTGCAAATATTTGCATAGTTGATCAAAATGAGTTTCATCTAGGGGAAATATTTACAATTAATTACGATTTTTCGTGAGTTTTTGAGAAGGAACTTGCATATAACACAATCGAAGCACTTGCATTGAACTTAAAGCTAAAATATATCAGTTAAGAAATTGTTTTGTCACTGAGCATTTTTGTGCGTTTTATGAAATTTTTCTAACAGTCTGCACCGGAAATGCCTGTATTTGGGTCAGCACAATGTATGATTGAGTCCATTTCGATTTGCGATAAATTGGCGCTGAGTAGTTTTTCAATATTGATAAACTTGGCATTTGGTTCATGGATAGACGAAGCACCATCCACATCCTGTTCAGTGGGACTTTGTAGGACTGAAGAACTACGCTTGGCACGAGCTGAAAAATGTATAATATAATTAATTTCAAAGAGAAAGGAAATACTAGTTCAAGGCCTTACCAAAACGCGCACGATGCGCCTCCTGCTCAATGATAATCTCATTGGTCACATAAATTTCTCGACGGATTTGATCGCGCAGCTCCACGCTCATATCCGGTATGCACCAACGCACCAAAATCATCACCAGAGCCACAAAGTTCTGCAATCAGAAATGATTTCAAATGTTTAGCAAAGAACCTCAGAATGTCCAACTAACAATAGTTAGCTAACATTTCATCAGCATTCAACAGCTGCAACAAACATAATTTGGGTCACTTTAAACGCCAAGGGAAGCCCTGCAACTGCAAGGTTCTTAACAATTTAGAGCACAAACTGCAACTTTCTGCTGTCCAAAATGGTAAATGCCAATTGAATTTTTTAATCAGCCAGATATAAAAGCTAAGACTAGACAAGCGTTAGCCTCAACCTTAATAAGTTGCGGGTATTAAGGACGCACAGCCCAATGAAACCCCATAAAACTACATATTTGAAATGTTGAGAAGTGAGAACTGAGAACTGAGAGAAGCTGAAGAAACGCCAACTATTTGGCGAATTGGCCCTACTTTTGACTCTTGGCTTGACAACATCATTTAGTAGCGGCAAATACTTTGAAACGAACGGACATAGCTTGGAAGAGAAAATTTTAAAAATAAAAATAAAAATCTAGAAACTATATGTTAATAGTTAATAATCGTGGAAAGGATATTATCGAATGAAAACGTTAAAACTAAACAAATAAATCATAATAAATAATCAAACAAACAAAATATTTTGGAACAAAACTAAAACTTCCTTAAATTCACAAAAAAAAAGTAAGAACGCCGCTATAGTCGAAATCCAACCACTTTTTATGCCTACAACTAATTTTGTTGTCTTTAAATTAATTAATTATCAATACAGTTCCGTTAATAATACAGTTAACCGTTAACAATGCAGTTTGATATTTCTTGTAAACATCCCATTGAATTTGTACGCGCTTCTGCAACATGCTTAGCAAGGCAATTAGGCTCGTAGCAACAATGTTGGTGGCATGCTTTGGCAACATTCTTTATGACCACTCCTTGTTTACATGATTACTAGCTGAAGATAGCAAATAGCAGAATGCCGTCTCTCTTCTCTTTCATAGCAATGATATGGCATGTATCCATGATATGTGTGGATTTGTTAATATGTGTATGTCTCAGCTACCTCAGCTACCTATTGTATGTGAGTCTTGTACTGAACAACGCATACAAAGAAAATGCATGAAGGGAAAGCTCAAATGTTAAGTCACAAAGGGAGAGGCACTGTTTTTGAATTGCTTTGATTGTTGCTTTATTGTCTTCGATCTTTAGGAGACTCACTTGGGTACCGATTTTGAACCTTTTCCAGGTTGTTTCTAAGAATCGTAACTTCTTATTTCATCAATTTTCTTATATTTAGCAACAATAATATGAAAAACTTTGCCTGTTTGAATCTGCCCACGCTGGGCCTGAGCATAGCCTGTCTGGATGTGTTCATAGCGATCAGCACTCTGGGTCTGTGCAGCTATCATCTCTATAACGATTTTATGGATCTAACGCAATGGCAGCAAAACGAAGTACAAGTTTTGAGTCCTTTTGGAACATTTGTGGCCACTTTGGGTAATTGAAAATGGAAAAGTAACAAATATCACAAGATTAATCTTTCCCCAACATTTTCCAGTGGATTATGTGTTGGTGCACGAATTCTCGCAAGCCTTCTATATGATACTAACTGTGACAGTTTGGATTAAGGCATTGATTAATCTGGTGGTGGCCTGTATATTAGTCGATGGCATTAATAAGGTATGCGAATAACACCTAAAAGAACTGAAGGATATGGAATTATGTTTGATTTTCTAGCCACGTCTGGTGTGCATTGCTCCTTGGTTGATCAATACGTGTGTTTCCATGATCATTGAAATTGCCGTCTTCGTCTGTATGGAAATCAAAATTGATGAAGTCGATGCCTCTATAGATCGACGTATAGCGCGAAGTGTTCTATTTGGCGTTTTCATAAGTAATTTATGGGAGAATTATCTAGTACATTGCATATTGATCTTACTCTATCTTTCCTCTAGTTTTAAATGCACTCTTTGCGTATGGAATCTATGCAGTTTATCGCATGCTGAAATCAAACACAAATGAGAATCGTGCCCTACAGGAGAGTATTGTGGAGACATCGGGTATGTTTCAGCATGTGAAAGTTTAAATTGTTTGAGTGTAAACACTAATTTGTCAACTCTATAAAAACGAACAGAAAGCAAACTTATTTAAACGGATTGGGTTAAGAATGTTTTGCAAATTACAAGCATTTATATATGATATATAAAATGAAAATGAATAAAATGTTCTTCCTCACAAATGGATGTATAGTGACAAACCTGCTCACAAGGTTTTTGAAGCAGTACTTCTTTGTACAATCCTTACAAGTTTTTTATGATTTTTTCATGGCAATGCTGCCCTGCCACAGCCAACGGCGGGCTTTGTGTTCTCTTCGACCAACAGCAACAAGACTCAAAATACTCTAAATACATTGAGTATGAATCTACCATATGAAATGATTTCTCTATGTGATATGTGCTTAGTACTAGAACTACAACATCGACATATTTGAGAGAGATCAAGGAAACAAAGGGCATGAGAATCTGTCTGTGGGCGATTGAGTTCGCGCCCATTAGGACAACATAAAGTGGCTATTGGACCGCATAGTAGCGACTCTACTTAGGAGCATCAAGTACGTGTTGCAGAAGTTCGTATACCCATGGGCATCATCAGACCTCCTTTTCAGAATTTCGCATTGCTTCCTGTTTCTTAAAACCAATGCAGTGATTTCGTTTGCATATCATTTGAATTGTAACAAGGTTCTTAATTGTTATCATTAAGCCATAAACACCTTATATTGTTTTGTACCTAATTTAAAAGATCTCTCAAATTTCATGGTTTTGCACTCTCATAGTAGTTATCACATATTCGCTTTTGTACAAGCTTTAAACGTTGCTTTCGCGGTTTCAAATTTTACCTAACTGTTATTCGACTTCAGGGTCCATTGTACTCATTACTTCAAACTTACTTCAAACACCACAACAAAGCCTAGACGACAGGCCAATATAACGTAAAACATGCTGGTCAATTTGTAGTGATCTTTCGATGATGGTGGCTCCCGAAAATCAGTGTACCTACAAAATAAATCAAGTTTAAATAAATCTTCCTTACAATAACAAAACTATCCCAACAAGTCTTACTTGCACGTGGTTATATTAGATAGGTCGCCAGCTAGGCTTTGCAATCTGGGCGCATCAGAGATACGAAACTCCGACAAGGTGAAATCCAGATAACCATCTAAAGTACCATTTTCCGACACATAGTTGCGATAGACCAAACGTGGTATCATATCCGAGGTGAAAGCAATTATAAAGCCCTAAATAAAGATAAGCTTTAGACATAGCTCTACTCCTCTCCAATTATAATCAATTCCTTACTCACATTTGTAATCACACTTAGCTTCCCTATAGAATCCAGAATGCGATACCACACACCTATATCCCTCACACGCTGTGACACTGGACGTTTGTGATGTGTCAATAACTTCTTGGCATCCAAACGCATTTCGAGTATATTGTTGAGCAGCGCAAAGAAAGGCGCCAGCGGAAAGGCAGCCACAAATATGGTGACAAAACCATATTGCAAAACCATCTCCAAGTATTCCGGAAAAAGACTACGCGGACCCCAATCCAGCAACTTGAAGTCACGCATCCAACGCTCATCTTTGGCCTTGTCCGGGTTGGTCACATTGTTGAAGAGACGCGCCAGGCCCACCTGAATGGCCAATACCCTGCGCCAGAACATGGGCAGATAGACCTCCAGTATGGTGTTGAAAGCCTGTTTGCCAATCATAATGATGCCCAGCTGGATGCACAGTTCGGTTAGGCAGCCGCCCGAAGAGCACTGAAACCATGACGTTAAAGAAAGGATTATAATACGCTAACGAGCCCGGAGTGCATCGCTACAACTCCTCCTGTTGATGTATGTTTATTGTTGTGCTGAACTCATGAGTCAACTTTGATTTTACAGTTCCCTGTCATACATACCTCTTCCTGGCGATAGTCAAACAGTTTGTGATAATCTCCCGGATGCCCCACAAATTTGCCTTTGAAGAAGGCTATATAAAATATGGAGGCATAATAGTTGACGAATTGCAGAAGATATATCTTAAGAGTTAGCGAATCATCGAATTGCGTTTGAGTCCGCCACATTTCCAGTTCGGTGAGATATTCTGCTAATATGTTGTACATCTACGATGGAAGACTCAATATATATCCAGCAAATATCAAGTTAAGTTCATGATTCTACTCACATAATTCAGCATATAGAGCAAACATAGATTGACAAACGCCGCCGAGGCAGTGGCCACCACCATGGCATTCGATGTGGTCATATCGTTGCCCACTTTTAGGGCCGCCAGCATAGACATACGGTAGACCACCACGGCCAGCAGAGCCACAAAAGCCAGGGCTATGAGCAGCAGCACCACTGAGAAACTGAAAACCGTTGCGGGCAGTTTCATTCTCCAAAACGGCACCGTTGGCTCCTTCATATTGGTCACATAATCCGTCCGCGTGGGTGGTATATGCTCCAACCGGGCCAAATACTGCGGCCTGGGGTGCTCTTCGTGTATATCGAAACCCGTCAAATCCCAGCGATGTGTTATCTCAGCAGAATAACGCTTCCAGAGCTCCAGAAACAATGTGGCCCAAAAGGACATAAAAACGGCAAAGAATATGGTGCTGGGATTGTCAATGAGGTAGGTGATCTTGGCATATGTGCAGGTCTCCTTCAGATCCCAAAAGTTACACCAATCGCAAAGCGGACACATGGTGATATTCGTATTTGAACGCTGGCAAATATCTTTGCTATTAAATAGTGTAAAATGTATATAAATGACTGAAGGATCATGCCTTAAGAAGAAGCTTACACAGGCACATAGTTCTTAAGTGAAATCCAGGAGTAGAGGAAACATATCACACCCACTATGGAGGCCAGCAGCAGCATGTAGGTGTAGAAGCCCAACCAGGCAAAGTACAAACCTAAGTTTGAAGTACAAAAAAGTTTTCTTAATTTAGTTTAATATCAAAAACATTGTTCCTCTTAAAATGCCCATCATTGTGCTTGCACTCATTGTCCTTGTTAATTCTCTCAGTCTGTGTTATATAATGGAATCATATCTTGCTCTCCCACACTGGAAGCTGAGCCGCTACTTAACCTTATCTGTGTTGCTTTCTCAGTCAATCTGCAGCAGTCCACTTATTCCCAAACAGTAAGTCTTATAAGCATGCTTCTATTAAGGATTTGGAACTTACCAATTTTAACGCCAAAGTACTCTTTGATATCATCCAAAGGCTGATAACGATACCATTTCTTCACCGATGCCCAGTGTTTAAAGAGTAGCTCTCTCATGGTGCCCGGTTCATTGGTTTCACCCTGGAAATGGTTTAAAAAATATAGATTTCTTGGTAAGAATTTTTAAATATATCAAACAAATATATATATAAATATCGATAGTATCAAGTTTTATATATATATGACTAGCAGGTATACCCGGCGTTCCCTGGGCTTTCTTTATTTCTTTGGTCCATTTTCAAATATGAACAAAATATAAATTCTTTCTCTCTCAACAAAGACAGCCACCAGAGTGTGATTTGTCTTCAGGTTTAAGACATCGGACGTGATCCCCACTTGCAATTGGAATTTAGTAGAGACAGATCCTTAGCGTGCGCCTACATCAAAAATCCTAACATGTGATTTGTCCGCTTATCCTGTCAGTCAGGACAAAGAGTTTTATATATAGATATGCTAATAAAGCTTTTGAATTTACATTTTGTGAATTGTCTCTCTATCTCTTACAATCTCCGAGATCTAGGTGTTCATACGGACAGACAGATGGATCGACTCGGCTGTTGATGCTGGTCTTAGACGCACGCTTCCTTCTGCCTATTACATACATTTGCACGAATGCAATATACTCGTTTACTCTACTAGAGTACGAGTATAAAAAGTCTGTCAGCTTTTTCCAATATTATCGATAACTTTTCAGCTCTTAATTTCTACAACATTTCATTTCCAACGTACATCATGCAAGGGATACGCTGCACAGTAGATACCTTCGGCCACCAGACGCTCAATGCCAAAGGCCATATCATTGTGATGTTTGGCCGGAAATCGCTGGCGATCCAATATAAATTCTACGATACGCGAACGCACTGCCGTGGTGAAGAAACAATCCTGTCGTATATCGAACCTGTAAAAATATATAAATTATATAAGTACTGCTTGCGATTTGCAGCCACAGCATAGCCAACTTACAGGTATTCCTTGTCGCGACTGTAGATGGCTGTAAAGCGATGGGCACGTTTGGGAAAGTAACGCTCATCTACATAAATATTACTCAGAAAGAATTGGCAGACTGTTTTCAGACTAGAAAATATGCTTTTGGTAGAACGATTAACCACAGACAAGCCGGGAATCTGGAAAGTAGAAAATAATATTTAAAAATTAACTAAAATGATGTAGGGAAATAAATGATTTTATAGTAATAAATTAAATAAATTTAATGATTTAAAATTAGTTAGGTTGTTCTTCTACAAGTGGAGGCATTCTGATTTCGGAGCCAAGATAGCGCAATGCGTAAGTGAAAGCAAGAGATAATGAATCATGAATGAGGCTACACAATGTGCACGAGTGGGATCACTACATGATCGTTTGCTGCTAATGTGATAGATGCACAAAACGGACTAAAACTCTTGCCCTGTGTCTTAAAAGCTACAAAGTTAAGAATACCAGATTCTTCGTAGGCTTAAATGAGGATTGTATGTTTTAATCATCCAGAATGAAATGCTGGACAAGCTTACCCAACTACGGTTGTAAATTTGCTCAGCAAATACTATAAGGATTCTACTAGAGTACGAGTATAAAAAGTGATTATATGTAACTGATATTAAGCAGATCGTACAGCTGTTTCGATTAATCATAGACATAACAGATAGACAGACCGACGGATGGACAATGCAGCTGTTGGTGCTGAGCAAAAATACTTTACATTTGCGAAGCACATTTGGCAAAAGAAACATAAATAGCCCGGGCAACGCCGGCTAAACTGGCTAGTTATAATATAATTTACAAAGCATTCAGGCGAGTTATTTTTAATATATATCAAATGTTAGCTGTTGCAATTACAAGAAACAATCAGGCACAAATTTTTTACATATTTAAAACTAGCAAATTGGTTTTAGTAATTATATTTATTATACAAATATGTATTTAAGCTCTGATTTTTGTAGCAATTGAGGCTAACCTTTTTGGACAAATAGTGTGCGGCATTGTGTAGACGATTTGATCTTTCATGTATGCCCAAAACACATAAAGACTAAAAGCACATAAAATATAAATTCACACGATAAAAATTATTATTTTATATTTAAGGAAAGAAGTCCAAAAAGTCAATTGTTCAATTTGCCAAAAGTTATGCTTTGATTTTGAAAATTTGTAATAGAATTTTGCAACTTGATTGTAGAATTTGTAGAGACCTATTCTGACTTCCACTCACCTCCTTCATAGGCATGCGCAGCTTAAGTATCTCTGTGTATCGGCGAAGGACTTCCAAAGGCGCATGTATCTGTATAAGAAGAAGGAATATATAAATAAATTTCTACTTGTAAAAATTCACTAAACCAACCTTAACAAAGTAGATTTGTTCCTTTTCGCTGAGCTCCACCTCCAGGCCCTGGCTCATGAGATTCGACTGGAATACACGTCGCTTCTCCGCATTCTCCTGCTCCGTCTGTTCATGGGCATTGACCTTATAGGCCAGCACAAAGTCAATGGAGCGCGTGCAGTCCTCAAAGAAGAGGGATGTATTGAGCTCGGCTCTTTGGTAGAATTCACGTGGACAGCTGCATTCGCGTTCATCATAGCTGCTGGCCCCCAAAGTTGGATCAGTCATTGGCAGTAGAGGTGTGTTGAGATTATTGGCAATAGGTTTATCCTGCTTGGGCTTGCCGTTGGTCAATTGCCCGTTCACGTTTGGGTCAGGCAATTGTAAGGTGGAAGCGTTGCTGCCGTTGTGTTTGCTATAAAGGAACGACAACTAGAACATTAGGTGATAATGCTAAACAGTATTGAAGTATTGAAGAGCATAGTGGATGATTTCATTCCTAAACAAGCGAGTACACAGCTCCCTGCTGACTTGACACGCCTCTTTTAATGTGAGCTTGGCACCGCTGCTATGCGTGCAGCTTGTAATAAATGTGGAATAAATGTGGGAATGTGGATAGAAATTCCTGAATGCTAAATATTTAGGTCAACGCTTTAATGGGGGAGGATATATGACATATATGAAGGAATGATTGACCTGCCTTTCAGAAGGTGTCTATCATACATTAATAGGAGGAGGCATGGCAGAGGAATACAAAGACAATGAAATACATCAATTAAAGCAGCCCAAGAAGGAAAACCACACTGAGAACGCGCAACAAGAGTCCGTGTTATTAAAACAAGGTAAGAGGGAGCATTGCCTTTTTTTTAAAAAAAAGAAACCCAAAATGGATGAGACAGAGCTCTAGGCCCACACGAATAGGTCTCTAAGTCGAAGGGTCCACCTTAAAACTTAAGAAGGATTCACTGCGACCAGTGTTGATCTTTTGTGCCTCATATGCCCTTCTATGACAGAAGTGTCTAGATTTCTACTTTGTCGAAATGCTTACGATTGACTTTGGGTTTAGGAAAGCCTTTCAAAAGTGCTTGAGGCGTAGCCTAGCAACGGCCGGTCAGTCAAGCAGAATGTGTGATAAGGTTTCATTGTCTTCCTGACAGAGTCTACACTCAGTTTCAGGCGATAACCCCATTTTTTGGAGGCGGTACCTTAGTCAGTTATGACCAGTCAAGTGCAAAAGCGGGAGGCGCAGATATGGTCTGCTTAGGTTACCCAGAAGTTAGGCTTCACGAAGTTCCGTAAGGTTTTCCCAACGTTTTAATTCCACAGCCCAGCAGTGCCCAGTTATAGGGGGAATTTTTCAAAATTTTACCTCGAAATGCCAACAAATCAAATCAGAGTTTGTAGAAATATACAATTTAATTGGATTTGCCATTCCGGTTGTTGGTTAATCAATCTGACTACCATATATTTACATAGCTATATATATACCTATAATCAGCAGTAATCTTGTTAATTTGAAATAAATTATAGCTTATAAAGCAAATTATTTACCGTCACTACTATAAAATTGATCGCTTATCAGCAGTAGTTCAATAATATATAATACTTAGTTCTTCTTCAAGTCAGCAGCAATAAGTTTCAAATGTTATTCTTACTTATTATTAATTTGTCATGAAAAAATTAAGTTTTAATTTTTTTGAAAACAATGAACTTGGCAAACTTGAAATGAAGCTGAAGAATATGATCCAAGGATTTTAAATTTCAGACAAGAAATTGGGAAACTGTGGGACCACAAAACAGAAGTTTTGTCTGCAACAGCGGCCACATCCATATCCTGCATTGCGATACTTCGATAACCGATTCAAGAATGAACAACGGTTTATTTTAATATTTATAAGTAAAGTTTAAAACATATGCAATAGTAGAAGAGTAAAGTTTCAAGCCTATGAAATGTATTACTAAAGTTTCAAAACCTTTGAGATTACAGTCCACACAGTTGAAATCAAAAAGAGAAGACATCTACACAATCATACGAAAGATGCTTGAAAAGATATACCTTTCATAAGCAAGATCATACGCATCGGTTAACTGCAAAGGCACCCATATGGTATACCAGAATATATACTTGACTATGCTCAGACTACAACTAGAAATAGGCGACCGTTTTTCAATGGTGACCAAATGTGCGGGTCATAAGCATAAGATTTCTATTACCATATGTTCACACCAGCTATAAGTAGCCCCAAGATCTTAAGACCAAAAATTGTATAAAGATTGCGTAGAAATTTAACTCTCAAAGCAATACATATAATATAATTCCGCAACAATGATATGAACGTGTGCCTTCAAGGTCAAATTCGCACATGTCCTTTTTTGAACAGAAACTCTTATATATTCCTAGTTCAAATAATCATATATCACTTGTCGTGGCTATATAAAGTTCCTATTTTCACGACGTTGATTGCATTCGGGCTTATCAGTATTAAACAGCTAATTATTACGCATACAGCGCTAGAAATAAGTACTTATAAGCATGATTCTGCGGGCGATGCCTACTGCAAGTAAAATGTATAATTTTGTATAGTTAAATTACTTATTTATCTTTATGCCCAGCGATATTGTGTGATATTTTAAGACTTAAGCCCTGAAAACTGAATTTTCATCTTGCCATGCTGACTGTTAATATATCTAGCTTGAAACCTTGACTAGAAATTACTCATGTTTAAGTATTTTATATGCATAATAATTTCACTTGATCCATGATTCATTTGTGCTAATATTTGCAATCCTAAACGATACCTGATGTCAACCAGAATCGCATTCGCCTGCCTGGTTTTCCTAAAGAAATGTATTTTACAGATAAATATTGTACATATTTATATATCTATCCTATTCTTATGTGTATATGTATGATTTTTAAAATGTGCAAATATTTTGCTCATTAGCAACTAAGTATGTATGCGCCTGTGGTGTGTGTGTGTGTTTGCTATTCTCTGGAAAGATTTTGTGAAGCATTTAAGTAAATATATTGAATGAACTTGCCTTGTCAGACAAACTCTAGTTTCATTTTCACAGTTGCTTATGAGAAATCGCTGCATAAACAAAGAGTTTTATAAATAAACAATGGCTAGATTATTGACTGGGGCTTATCTCTTGGCTGTACCTAAGTGTAAAACTCGACCATATTATATTTATATAGTTGCTGTTAAGCTGCAAAGTAAAACGTCGTCGATAAACGACTTCAATGCCCTGCGCCTTAGCATGAAGCCGGCACAAGATAAAACATGAATGCGATAATATGCATTTTAGAGCCCTGCATGATTGCTGTAAAAACGCTAAAAGAACAAGAAATTATCAGAAATCAAATCGTCGTTCGTACTTCGTACTTGAACTAATCGAAACTACATTCGTGCATTTAGGATACAGTGGATACGTGCAGTGGATACAAATGCTCGGGAGTAGAATGGAAAATACATTTGAAGGTTCCCTTGGGGGTTCGAATGTGAGATAGAAAGTGATAGCAAGCTAATTTGTCTGTATGCTCTCTTGTCTTTACTCTAGACAAGATAAATGGACCACTGTAAGATGACAAGACAGAACAAAAGAGAGCTTGACAGTTGTATATATAAGAATGACTGTAAGAAACATATGTGTTTGAGCAAAACATAAGAAACAATAACAATGCTGTGCATTTTCACAATTCCGGCTGAATCCATTAGCTTACTGAACATAAATATGAATAAATATGAAAGTAAATAATGTAGTTGATATAAACTATATATATATATATATATATATATATAAGTACTCTTCCCAAACAGTTTCATTTAAAGACTTTTCTAAATGTTTAATAGCAGGCTTAAGATTGAAGTGAGTGAATGATATTTGTATATATAATTTGATAAAATCCACAAACCAACCAATTCAGCTCATGAAGAGTAAGAGAAGCCGATAAGTTTGTCAGTATGTAATCTATATAAGTATATCTATCTTTAAAATGTCTTAATTGACTGACTGTCATACACTGTCAACGCACAGGCCAAGCCATAAGTCTAAGGAGCTGAAATTTGCACACAAGTTAGTCTAAAAACAGAGTGCACGCGGTGAGATGAAGATAAATCTAAAGAAGAAAAGCTTTACAGGAGTAATGAACTCGTTTGAGTGTGTGCATAGTTTAGGCGAATACGAATCCTAAGAAACCCTTGGAATTTGGCTTTAGCTTTATCTTTGTCCAAGGCGGACTAAGGCGGCTTTTTGAAAAACTCCAAATCATAGTTCATATGGGAATGAATTTATGCTACAAATTTGATATATTTACTTATTTCTATACTATGTCTGCTTCAAAACTTATAAGCAAAGACTGTAGAATACCTTAAAATGCATAGAGGCAACAACAATGCCGCGAACACACATTTATGGCGAAATCCACATTAAACAAACTTGTTGGGTTTTATTTGTTCTATTTCCTTGAGCATTTCTGGAGAAGTATTATATGAAAACCGCGCAAAGCCGGAATAAGTTGTTAATAAAATTCATATATATAAATTCAAAACGCACACTCATACACCCATACTTTAAACTGTTCACTTTTAACACTTATTCTGTTTTGCTTTACTCATTCAAGCGCCAATTTTCTAGTTCTAATTGCTCATTCATATGAATTTGTTTAGTTTTTTCACTTAATCATCTATGTCTCATATTTTATTATATTATATTATATTATAATTTATAGGCCTCTCATGAACCAAATGAAGAATAACCTTCGCAAGAAAAACAATGGTTTATATGAGCTGCTTAAAAAATTTAATTTAAGATTTACACACAATTTGCTTTTGTTGTTTTTGGCCAACGCAAAGACAGACCCACACTTGTATTTTAATCAAGGCCAAAACAAAAACGAAAATAAAATTGAAATTTATGAAACACTCGTCTCAACCGCAGCGCCACCAAATGGCATGAAAATGTGCAATGAAAATTGGCAAAACAAGAAAAAATGGTTAAATATAGGCTTATATAAGTATTTGTTTGATCAAGACGAAGGCAGGTGAAGGTGCAGGCCACAAACAAAAGAGACAACAGAAAATCATTGTGCCGGCCCCGGCCTGATGATGATTAATCCATGGCAACAATAAACCCAAACAACGGATACGACACAAATAACTTGTTTTGCCAAAATGGAGCTTCGTAAATCTTACCAGGAATTACAGAAAATATCCACATTTACGTTGGAAACATATGGAAAACACAAACGTGTACAGAGAAATACAGAACTGTCTGTTTGTTGGGGCGCACAAATTATGAATTAATAATGATGATGATGATGATGATAATGATGTGATACCGACGGCGATGTCAAGACCAACGCGAACCGGACGGGCCAACAAACGTGTGGCAAGCGGCGGCAACAAACTGAGACTGAACACACAAAAACGAGAAACCCCCACTAACAGCTGAGCGGGAGACCTGTATCGCCACCATGGAGAGTGAGGGAGCAGTTTCGGTCTCTGTTTCGCCGGGCTGTCTTTATCTTGTCTTGTCAATATCCCCATCACAGCACACACACACACACACACACAATCAGCTGTTTTTGGCGTCTGCGTGAGAGTCTAGACGGGCTTGGAGAGCGCCACTTGTTGAGCTTTAGCTTTAGAGCACATGTTTGCACGGAAATGTCTGCCAGTGATCAGAGAAATCATTGTCAAGTGCAAGCGTACTCGTATTACTTGGTGGAGTCCAAAAGCCGTCTCATTGTCAGTGAGGGTGATTTTCATTAGGCAATATTGATTAATATGTCAGGGAAAATAGTCTTTCTGATTTTTATGATAGGAAATTTAGTTCAGTTATTGTTCTTGTTTAGTAAACTTTGAATTATTTATTATCAAAAGGTCAGCAAATATGAACTTGGACAGCGTACAATTTTCTCTAAACAGGGTGTCGCAAAGGAATGAAATTATGCTGTATGGATATCAAGTGTAAGAGTTAAATAAGCATTGGATATCAGGATTTCGAAATGTGACATCGTTTTAAGCATGATTTAGAAATCTCACTAGATTCTAAGAACAAAATTGAACCATTGCTAGGCGAAAGATGAATTAGGTATATTTTTGCTCCAAAATTGAAAAAGTTTCTAAATTTGAACATAGGAATATAGATCTTTAGATAAATAAATGTATTTCCAAGGTTGTTATGGGACCTTGTCAATTGAATTTCTACCTCCTAACAGACAACCCGCGAAAGTTTATGTTCAACTAAAGACAATATCGATTTTATTAGTCAAATTTAAAGTGAATTTCAAGTTATAGGGTTTATCTGGATACCTCCTTGACTGGAAATTAAGATAAATGTAGCTAAATGTCACTTCCATCGGGCGTTTTTGAAGTGTGAGATACTTCAGACATAATAAAAATGGCTAGATAAACATGTGTGTTAATAAAGAACAGATATTTTAAGAAAACATTGTATAAAAGTGCTTGGAATCGTATTTTCAACAAAGAATAGGAATTAGAGCACGATTAACCATAGAAAAAGACTTCAGAAGCCTCTGATAATGCGTTCAGAATATTATCTTCAAATTAATTTTCCTTAAAAGGTCTTAAAAAGTATTTTAAATCTACAATCTAAAAAGTTTTTTAATCTACGCAGAAACTTTATAGAAAGCCAGCTAAATTTTTCGATGGGAAAGAAAGAAAGACATTCCAATATTCCAAACTAACTTTCCGAAATATAGTTCCCAGATGTACAAAATTATAAGGAGTACCAAAAAGTTAGCCCGAGCAATGCCGCATAAAATGTATAGTAGTAAGCTTCGCATATTCGAAGTTAGCCTCCATGTTGATCTAATTTAATAGATATAGGAAAACTAATGTTATGTGATCTACTTATTTAATTCATTCACTTTCAAGAACACCCTGTATATGTATGCCTTACTTAAACTATTCAAGAATACAAAGCTTCGCTATGACAACAAAATAACGCTCACTATAATCGAATGCAATTAGCTTAATGAGTGTTTCCTCTCGCTCAATAAATAGTTGTTCTATCTCTCTTGGAATGTTTGGCCTTACCTTTCAGCGAATCTGGAACGCTTATCATGTAAGCTGAGTGATTCATTGGATGATTTTCTGGTCTTCCCCACATCACCCGCACGCTCGTGTTCAACAAAACGGCTCACTGCATCCTCATCGCCGTTGCCGCGTTGCCATATGCTATCGCTGGCCACCAGTTTTTCATGCAAGCCGACACGCTCCATTAATTCCATGTCATAAGGCGCCAATGGAGCAGTAAAGGGGGTTCCAATTTTGCAGGACTGGTCGAGGATGTTCGTATCGCTGTAGCTGTTGCTGTCGCTGCCAACAGCTTGGCATTTTCTGCTGTTGCATTGACATCATCTGATGGCCTTTCGTTTATCTCTTCCAGCTCTTCTTCATCTTTATTGGCATTGTCTAAATTTAGCATCTCGTTTTAGTTTCGGCGAATTTCTTGTTCCACTTGTTTACTTTCACAAGGCATTTGTGCATGTGTTGCGTGTGTGTGTATAGGTATGTGCGTGTATGTGTGTTAAGTGTGGCAGAATTTTGGGTTCGCATTGGCAGAAAAAAACGCAACGGCAGCGCGAGGTCAACTTTCATCTGTTACTGTTGTTCCATATTGTGGCCATATATGATATAAACTAATTGCACTATCTACATTGCACTTTGCTCCTTATATATACAGCGTTATATTTATATATATTCGTTTTATTGACTAAAATTGAACGGCGCGCATCCCAACCGTCTTAAGTAACAACAATGTACCGATTTGCAATTGCTTTGATACGTTTGATTGCCGTTCGACGGTATCGATATAATTGTTCGATATTTTCAGATGCTTCCGGACTGTTAAGCAGTTGGCGATTGTTATGAAAAGCTGTTTTTGAGTAACACTCGAATAAATTTGAGTGTGAGCAAGTAACTTATCAATAATATAGACCTGTTTAAACACAATAAGTATGAGATATTAGAGATATCGTATATAGTTCGATATTTATTAAAGTGTTAACATATGCCTGTTAAGTGTCTGTTAAAGCAACACAAATGTTAGCAATTAGAGATGTGATATTGAAAGCAGTTCGATAGTTATTAAATGTTTACAGAGGTTGGTATACTTATATGTTTGAAGATTTGATAATTTTCTAAAGAAAATCAAAAGAAATAAATAAATTTTATTTACCACTAGTTAAAGATACGCTCGACAAGTACATTTTTTAAAACTCCATGATGTGCGCAATGGAAAGAAAAGCCAATAACTCTTCTCAAAGAAATAAGTGCACCGCTTGTACAAATCCTGTTTTTTCGTATATAGGAAAGGTTTTGCCCAAATCTTGATAGACAGCGGAATATATAAGTACTGCATATTTCAATGTTGTATTTCAATCTTCAATATATACGGATTCTATTCAAATAAAATTCACAATAAAATCGCAATAAACTTTGAAACTGAAAAAGGTTTATCAACTAAATAGGTTCATATGACAGCTAAATATTAATATGAGAGTACTTTTAAAAGCGATGGTATTATGATCAACCATCACATTTTACTATAGATCATCTGACTGTGAAAATATTTCTACAAAATCAAATTGAAAGCACTTTCAATGACCTAAATTTGTTTAGTTTTTATCAAATTTAGAATGAATGAAAATTCAAATTTGTATTTTAAATAGTCTTTAAGCAAAAATGCGATGCAAATCTTCTAATCCTTTCTCTAAGCACATAAGTTATTCTCGTCAGCTACAAGCTGCATGATGTTTACCCCTCATACAAGTCTGAACGTGCCTCAGACCACACATAATTTTAATCAGCTGACTGCGAAAAAGTCAATTTTCAATCAATAAACTTGCAAAATTCAAAATGCACATAAATACACATAAAATAACAACTTGTATTGCATAAAACATAAACAAATTAATACATTTAATGAATGTTAACAACGCAATTGCTGTAATTGCAGACATAAACAAAATTGGATTTGAATTCGAAGTCTTTGTGCGGGGTTTCCTTTTCTAAATCAATCAAGCCTTGTTTATGGAACGACAACAACGAATTTATGTTTAATTAGTATATGGAATAGTAATACAGCAGTGTTTAATATAGTATGAACTATTATTAAAGGGCTAGAACTTGAACTTGGACACGAAAATTTACATTGCTTGGGGCCAAACGTTGCCGCCAAATCCTTGTCCGCCAGTGTTTACTTGGCAATGTAGTTCCTGTGCATCTCGGGCGAGATGTTGTAGACGTATTGCAGAATCTCCTTGATGACGGGCTCCTTGCGTGTCTGGATGGCACTCTCCATATCGGCGAGCTTTACCCGGGTATCCGCATCGATTTTCGCTGCAACGCCTTCGCGGCTGCCCATGTGCTATGGGAGGGAGAGGCGTGTGTTAATTAATTAACAATTGCACTTGTCTACTTCAAATTCAACTAACCTTGGCCTCGAACTCTTTGAAGGCGCGCTCACGTTCCTGGCGGAATTTCTCAATCTCCTCGGTGGCCTCATCCTTGGCTTGCTTCAATCTCCTTGCCTTGCCTGCAAATCAAAAGAGAAACACGAAATTTTTAGATTCCACAATTATTTACTTCCAACATCATGTGACCAGAGCGCGTAACGGCGACGTCGTTACGGGCGTATGAGTGAGATGGGTGGTGAATAAAAAACAGTTGATTTTTTTGTATGTATTCCAATTAGATTTCTTACGTTTTCTGGCCTCGGCTACCTTTTCGGCTGCCTTTTTCTCTGCAGCAAGCAATTGCTGGATACCCTGCGTTTGGCTGGCCATTTTCTTTAGCTATATAAGGTTTTGCAAAACTTAAATTTGTTTGCCGAGGTGCCGCGTTCAAGTTGATTAAAGCAAGTGACGACTACGTTTAGAATTACTGCGATAAACTGTGAAAAATTGTCATATGACGAAGTCACACACACGAATACTACCACACTTGGTTGATTGTGTGCGCGTGGTGGAAATCATTTTGATAAATGGACTGAACGTAAATATCGAAAACTTGCATGGTGGGCAACTATCGATATGCTGACTAGCCATTCCTGTGAATGTTCTGTTTACGCAAATATTGATGACTGTTCAATGTTGCTGGAATAAGCATAGATTTTTGTTGGTTGGAATATTTAAAGTTGATTAAATATTAAAACATGCATTACTTAATTGTACCTTTTTCTATATGATGTTTGTATTAATTGAACTTTAATTTCAGACCTAAAACGACAATTATTACTAATAATTTATTACTTCATCGAAGTTACTTTCAAACAGCGGTTGAGGTATCGGATCGGTGAAGACATTAAAGCAAAGAATTGTTGCTAAAATTTTCAATGACAATATGTAGACTTCGCATCCTGCCAACTCTTAAAAACATTTCAAATATGTATCCGTTAAGGCGCGCCAGACTGTCGATGGCAAAGATTTTGCCCCTTGTCTGCTGATAAACCGCATGGGACTATTCATCCGCCATGAGCAGCTGGATATTGTCCACCTCAGGTACATCATAGTGAAACTATTGATAGATGCCCTAGATTGAGATCACTTGCTTGAATATCAATTAAAAGCGAATGTTAAAATTCCCTAGGCTTCTTCCGATCCTTCGCACTGATTGAAAGACCACAATGCTAACTAATTACGTGTTGGTACGTGGCCAAAACAAAATTTTTTCAAAATTACCGCCATTTGCAATAGTTTTCAAGCCCTAGAATTAACCATTTATCATAGAGCCCAAATAACATATTAAAGAATTCAAGGAAAGAAAGAAATACTCTGAACAAAATCAGGAGAAATTTAAATGTAGTTACAAAGAGAAAGAGAGGAGGAGAATGTTAAGAAACGAGTACGTTTTTTTTATTGAAAAACTAAACATTTTTCTCGGATTTGCTTATATTTCCAAAGGCAGCACATCCTAAATAAACGTGCTAACATCGATAAGAAATTGGTAAAGTAAATATCGATATATCGATATCTGCATGTCTTTACAGCCTAAATATCTAAGTCGTACTCGCGCATAAATTGTAATAATTTTATAAAACACACGACGAGAAAAAAAAACTCGTAAAAATTTGCAGTTACAAGAATCTATAGAAACATCTAGCCAGATGTCGTTTTCTTTCACACCTACCACCAATGCTGGGCTGGGCGGCCAGGCACCAGCGGCAGGTGCCTTCAGTTTTGGCGCGCGACCAGCGACGACTGCTCCACCGGCGTTTGGGGCAACGGCAACGGCTACACCCAGTCTGGGTGCTGCAGCTACAGCTGCTGTGGGCACAACGGCGGCGCCCAACTTTAGTTTTGCCCCAGCACCACTAACCGGATTCGGCCAGGCGCCCGGTTTTGGCGCTCCCGCAGCCGCGGCAGCCCCTACATTTGGTGCCCCAGCGGCAACGGCAGCTCCTGCATTTGGTGCGCCAGCAGCAACGGCAGCTCCTGCATTTGGTGCACCAGCAGCAACGGCAGCTCCTGCATTTGGAGCTCCCGCAGCAATGGCAACTCCTGGCTTTGGCGCTCAAGCGGCAGCTCCCACATTTGGACTCCCACCGGCAACTGCAGCTCCCACCTTTGGCCTCCCAGCTGCAACGACAGCTGCTCCTGCTTTTGGCGCCCCCGCAGCAGCTGCTCCCGCCTTTGGTACACCAGCCGCCACTGTGGGACCTTTTGGTGCCTCGGCGGCTCCCGCCTTTGCTGCTCCAGCAGTTGTGACCGTAGCTCCTACATTCAGCTTTGCTACGCCCGCCACCAGTGCACCGACCACAGCTCCGCCAGCCTTTGGTTTTACTTCAACGCCCTCAACGGCGCCGGCCACCTCTAGTGCCTTGCCCGCGGCTCTGGGCTCGGGTGTGGGCGCCTTTGCTTTCAACAAGCCGCAGGCCACAACGGCGGCCAGCCTGAACTTTGCAACCACGACAACGACGGCCACGGCTCAGCCGTTCAACACAGGACTGCGGCTTGGCGGAAACACACTAGGAGGAGCAGGAGCACCGGCAGCCAGTGGAGGAGCCGGCATATTTGGCAAGCCCTTAACTGGGGGCGTACAGCCGACAGCAGCAGCTCCAGCAACTTTTGTAGGGCTCGGCGGGATCGATGTGAGCGCCACGCAGCCAAAACTGGGTGACAACAAGCAGGATGGCGTCAAGGTGAGTGAAACAAAGCATTCCTTGGCAGGCACTATCAAAAGCTTTACTACTTGTAGATCAAGGAAACCCAAGTGCCAGATGAAATTATCAAGACGGTAGACGCCTTGAAGGGCTACATCAAGCAGCAGAAGACCATCTCATCCGACATAGGACGCACTTCGACGTCCAAGATCAACAATGTGAGCCACGAAATCTTGAACTTCAAGTGGGTGCTGCAGGACATGTCCAATTCGGTGGACGCGAACAATCAGCAGATTAAGCTGCTGCGCAGTGAAACAGCCAAATCAATTCAATCCCTGGAGATGGCCCAACGCACCCAGGACACGCCAGCCGGCCTACAGTACGAGCACAGTGCTCCGTTCCAGTATTTCCAGTGTCTGGTGGCCAAATACGAACAGGATCTGATCTCGTTTCGGCAACAGATCGTGCTTACCGAGCGCCACATGAACGCCCTGGCCAATCCACAAAGTATATCGCCCGAAGATCTGAAGCGCGGCTTTCGCCATCTCAATGAGTCCTTTATATCCTTGGCCGGTCGCCTGCATGAGCTGCACCAGCGCGTCGAGGAGCAGAAGGAGCACTATTTGAATTTAAGACGCTATCGCTTACGCGACGCAACCAATGTCTTCGAGAAGATCGACAATCCGCCACAGAAACTGGTGGAGCCGCAGCGCATCAGCAGCGGGCCAACGCCCTTCTCCAACATCTCGGCCATCAGCACGCTGAACAAGAGCTATGCGGCTGGAGCGGATCGGAATGCATCGGCCAATTGAGATTGGCCAACTGTTTTCTTTTTTGTTAATTCTAAAACGTTTCCAAATTCAAATGTGAAAATAAAGTTAGCAGAATGGAGAATTTGGAAGAGGTTTAGCCAATGACGAGAATCCTAGGATGTATATATATTTATGTACATATATAGACTGTCTTTGTTCCCTTTTTAATAATTCTCCAAGCTCGCTCAAACCGTGCACATACATATATAGCTCTGTGGAACTTCCCCTTGTCCGATATTAGTATACTGAAAAAGGTCGGTGTGCGTGGGGCTACAATGGATACAAGACGAATTTCTTTTGATTTCGATGAAAAACAGAAAAGTTCTGCTCCTAAGTGTTCCGGAAGCTACCTCTCAAGTATGTGCATCTAAAACAATTGAGCACCGAGAGGCCCGACTAGAAGCCCATCGTAAAGGGGCCAGATGAGCTGCTTGCACGTATTCCAATGATATTCATTATTATTCTATTGATTAGGCTATTTACATAGCAGATCGGTTTTGACCCACTTGCAGGTGGCAGCCTCCTGGTTCTTAAGGTTTGGCCTATGCGTTGCTCATTTCTTTAGGGAAAAAGAGTTAGATATATATATAGAATACAGCATAGAATATATATTTCAACTCAAATCCTAGCCAAGTTAGACAATACACTAGTTTAACAAACGCAGCAGGGATCCTGTGGATCCTGTGGACTTTCTCACTTCTTCACCACCTGGATGACATCCTCGTCGGCCATCACATGGGCAATGCCTACACGTTGTGGCGAGTATTTCGTTGAGGTGCCCCAGACGAGGGCGTATTTGAATTGAGCGGACAGGGTGCGATGAATGGCATGACACACGTGCTCCACACTGACGCCCTATAAAGGATTAAGAAGGATCAAGAGGATTACAGAGGCAAGTTCGTGAACCACATGACCATTGACACTTGCCTTTCTCAGAATCAGTCCGTCATCGAAATCTGGCGGGGCACCCGGCTTCTTGGTGTAGACCCTGATCAGCTGCAGGGCCTCCCAGAGCGCCTCCAGCATGTAGTCCAGATTCAGCTTCATGTTGCAGCTGACAACTATGGAGTTGGGCTGGCGCGCCAGGCGATCCACCTCCTCGATGGAGATCTGATCAATCTTATTGTAGACATACAGGCAAGGCAGATAGACACGATTGGCGGTGACCACGTCAATGAACTCATCCTCTGTGCAGTCCTCGCGGAACAGCACCTCAGCATTGAAGATTTTGAAGGAGTGGAGTATGGTCTGGACCATTTTCTCGTTGCAGCGCGACAGCGCGCAGGTGGCATTGAAGCTCAGGCCGCCACCCTTCTTCTGTTTAAAGTAGATGTTGGGCTTGCGCTTGTTCAACCTGATGCCCACCGACTCCAGCTCCCGCTCCAGCAGCTCTCGGTGCACATTCGGCTTGGTGGCATCCAGCATCATGAGCACCAGATCCGCTGTACGGGCTACTGCTATCACCTGGCGACCACGTCCTTTGCCCTGGGCAGCACCCTCTATAATTCCAGGCAAGTCCAGCAGCTGTATATTGGCGCCCTGGTACTCAATGACGCCCGGGATGCACGTCAGCGTGGTGAATTCGTAATTGGCTGTGAAACAAGTCAAACCCATCATCATCATCGCATTCTATTAGGTAACTCTCCTTACTCACCCGCCTCCGATTCTGTTTTGGTCAGTGTGGACAGCATCGTTGACTTGCCCACCGATGGAAATCCAATCAGCGCCACACGCGCATCTCCACTCTTCAGCACATCGAATCCATCGCCCTTCTCACCCTTCTTGGCCGGCTCCAGCAGTTGGGATCGATATTTGGCTAGCTTGGCCTTCAATAACCCCAAATGGTATTCGGTGGCTGCAAAACAAAGCGAAGCAAGTGAAATCCTAACCTAAATTCCTGCCAGCACTGCGAATTCCGCCGTCTGCCGGTGTTTGTGCCTTACCCTTGTTCTTCTGCGTGCGCGCAATCTCACGCTCAATCTCAGCAATCTTCTCTAGAATGCCCATGTTGCTGCTCTTTGTGGGCGTAAACCTAACATTAAATTAACAACAAAATTTATGTTTATTATTAAGGCTGCCAATGCAAAATCGCAGCACTTTGATGGCAGCGGTGGCAGTAGTTGTTGTTGTTGTTTCAGTGCTGCCACGTAGGTGAAATTCATGAAGTGGCAGCAATAAGATTTCAGTTTTAGTGTTTGCACTGCTCAATCAATTTGCAGATACGGCTCATGTGCAGAGACAGCAGCTACTATGAGGAATTTTTAAATGCATTTGTTCGTACATCCGTTAATCTGAGAACGTATGAGAGCCTCGTCTGGTAAATTTAGTGGTCTAAGTTTTCCCAATTTAATTTTTCTTATATTTTTTGGCTTTTGATAAGCTTTGTACGATTGAAATTCTTTGTAGTTCCATATCATGTCTGTTCCTAAATGAAAATATATTTCGATGTCATAAAACGACAGGTTTTGCATATTGGAATAACTAATTATTGGCTGCAGCATTCATATTCCGGCTTGTTTAAGATAATAATACCAAAAACCTGCATCATTTCGGTGTCCTTACGATTTTCGGTCCACGTGACTAACTACTTTTCTAGTCTTTGAAACACATGCTATTTTGACCGACTCAGGACGGTGTGACCGTTCCTTAAACATTTTTAACATGACATGAATTCCAGCAGTGTGGCAACACCCTAATTGCTTTTGCTTATCGATAAATTATCGCGCGCTCTATTTCTCTTTTCATTTGTGGATTTTAATAAATTTATTTAAAAAACCACAAAATATACACAAATATTGTACGTATGTAAATACTGTTAGTGTTACCGTTACAATTACAATTACAAGAAACACCCACAACACACAAATGACGATAAATTACAATAGTAGTGACTGCAGAGAGATAGAGAGGAAGAGTGGAACAAGAAGTTTGTGGAGTCGGAAAGCCGGAGACGGCAAAAATCGCCTTGAATTATCATAATCTCCAAATCTATCCGCTCAAAATCGTTTAGTTAGAATAGTTTTCGTTTAGTTGTTGTTGGCATAAAAGCCATGGCCATCGCTGCCCATGAACTCTGTCCAGCGTTGTGCGTCGATGTAATCCAATTCGGAGCACACTTCGCCCGGCTGCAGGGAGCGACAGGTGCAGGTGATGCCGATACGAGTGACGATCAGCTGCGACTCGTACTTGGGCAGAGCTGGTTCCGCGTCCACCAGACGCTCGCTGAGGCACTGCTTGAGGAATTGTTTGCGCAGTACGCGCAAATTATCGACGGTGTAGCCTGGGAAATGGTGGGATTATCAAGGACTTGGCTTTAGCTTTTAAAGTGCTACTTACTTTTGTAGGCGCTGATCTTTTCCTCCACGCAGCTAAGGTCCTGCGGCGAGAACAAAGGTGGATACGCCTCAGATTCGCGTATGTTGAGCACAAAGGCATAATCCAGTGAAGAGCTGGTATTGCCCAATGCCTTGAGCAGCACACCCGTTGATGAAATGGAAGCCAAATACCAATCACCTTGCGTCGTCGATTCCTCTTCAGCAGACGGTGGTGCAGGCGGCGTGCCAGAGCTATCCCGACGCTGTCGCTTGCGTCTCCTGGTGGCTCTGGTGGCCGTTTCAGCTGCCGCTGCTGCTGCGGCTGCTGCATCTACAGCCTGCTCCCTCTGCTCATTGTCGAGCTCCAGATCCCACAGACTGAGTGGCGACTGCGCGAATTGGGGAAGACTGGTAGTTGTGCTCATCTCCAAGCTGCCGCTGCGCACATCACGATTGCTGCCGCTGGGATACTTAGAGCGCAGATGTATGGGACGCTCGTTCTGTTCCGGCACCTGCTGCGGCAGCTCATCATTGTACACCAGCTCGTACTCCTCGGGCACTCGCATCGGATTGCGGTTGTCCGACGGCAAAGGCAGCGACAGCGGATCGTAATCCTTCTGTAGGATAAGGTTGTTCTGTGAGTTGATCTCTCGATCTTCTTTATTCTAACTTACAAATTCCTTGTAGCCGCCTGCAAAGCCGGGCAGCTCGTTATCCGTTGCCGCCGCCTGCGGCAGCAGTTCCTGTAGCTGCTGCTCCGTGAGTGGATGCTTGCGATGCTTGGGCCGCTTGACAGGCAGCTGTTCCGTTTGCTCAACAACCGCTTCGCCGGCGGCCACCTGCTTCAGCAGCTGCTCCCGATTGGCCAGCAGCTTCTTGAGCAACTTGGGATGCTTCAGTGGCGACTGCTTGCCCGCTGAAGCCGGCCTCTGTGTGCGATTTAGCTGCACCTCCAGATCATCCGTGCTAAAGAGCACCGCTCCGGGCGGCTCTATGTGCCGGGCAATGGCGTAGAGCTTCAGCACAGTGGACTCATTGTAGCGAAGCCGGCATGTGTCCGCTCGCGCCTGCAGTATAATGTCGCTGTCCGGCACAAACTCGTAGGCATCCCGGGCATTCGGCTTGTTGCGGCACTGCAATTGCCAGTGCAGAAAGAAGTCGCCGCCAAAGCTTTGCGAGATGGACACTCCGCCCAGGAGACTGTTGGCACCGCCGGCATCCGTCATCATGGCATTGAGCAGGGGCTGACCACTACGTCCGTCCAGGATGGTCGTCTGGGAGTAATAATAGACGGGAAAGCCCGGACCAGTGTTATACTTGACCATGAAATCTGTGACGTTGTCGTGGTTGAAGTGGCCCGGCACAATGGCGCTCACACACTCGCTGGCCGGGAAGGTGTAGTTCCACATCATGCTGTAATTGCGTCCATCGAAGGCAAACACGGTGCTGTTGAAGGCGGCCACCACCACGTCTGAGAAACCGTCGCCATTGAGATCCGTGAGCACGGCGGGCACCATTAGGCCCGATCCGGGCTGCTGATAAAGCGGGGCAAAGTGCTTCTCGCTGGTGTACGCCATGAGCGAGTGCAGCCGGAGACTGTAGATGCCGCCAGGGGTATTCTGGCCGCCGGTGAGGATGAGCAGCAACTCCGTGCCATCCGCCTGGGTGATCAGCTGAATGGGCACGAACATCTCCTCGCGATAGGGAGTGGGTATGCTGCGCACTACCTTGCCCGTCTTGCCCGAGATCAGCTTGATGTGGCCGGCCTTGGACTCCTCGCGCTCCTCCAGGTGGGCGGCTATCAGCTCTGGAATTGAATCGCCATCCAAATCGCGCAGCACATTGATGGTATACAAATCCATGACAATGGGCGAGTTGGTCTCCACTTCCAGTTCGTGGAAGGTCCAGATGGTATGGCCGGTTCGTCCATTGATAGCGTAGATGAGCTGGAGGAAAGCATTGAGATTGATTGTAAACGCGAAACGATGAGCTACAACTTACGCCCAGTCGGCCAGCGGCCACACAGTCGGTACCGCCATCGCCATCCATATCCGCATTGCAGTGCAGCGAGAAGACATTCGCCACGCTCCACGATTGCCACAGTGTGGAGCCATCCCGTCCATCCAGGGCCACCACTCCACCCTCACAGGGCACATCATCGCCCTGTTGCGAGGACTTGCATCGCGGCAATGGTATGCCCTCATAATGGATATTATCGTCCACACCATAGCCAAACACCAGATCCTTGATGCCATCGCCATTCAGATCAGCGGCTCTTAAAGGACTTTCGCTATTCATGCGCGCCAGGCTGCGTGACCAGCGCTTCTGTACTCGGATTTGGGTGCAGGGTACAAATTCACTGCCCAAACTGCTGCCATAACCAATGCTGGAAGCGGAGATGGCCGCCAGCTGAGCATCCTGGCGCCACCAGTGCCTTATGCGCTGCAGCGGCAGCGGGAACAACGTCAACATGAGCGCCGCCAGACTCAGCAAGGCACACAGCACGGTGAGGGCGGCTAAGGCGTAGCAGAAGGGTTCGCAGCAGCGGCAGCAGCGATGTCGCTTGTGCTGCTTCATGATGGGCGTGGAGCTGCCCAGGGAATTGGAGCTGTGCTTGCGACGAGGTGCCATCAGAGGGCGCTTCAGGCCCTGCTCTTCACTGCGCTGTAAGTGAACAAGTTTAAGGATTATATATCTATCACAGCACGGGACAAACGGAAATAGGTAGGACGCTGAAATACGATGTACACAAGGGCGTACCCAGCGTTGTCCTTTATAGGCGCCTAAAGTAATAGACCAATCGGTATACGGACGGGGAAGGTCAAGGGCTATATATCGTTATGGTAAAATGGGCGTGGCACCGTCCCATAATATAGGCGATATTGAAAATTCATCGTATATGCACGCATTAGACTGATTTTCATTAAAGGTCGAGCTATGTGTCGGTTTGGAATACCGATATATTCAGTTATCGATCTATGCATATCGATATATTCAATTATCGATGTGTGTATGGATATATTAAGTTAATGCTAATAGTGATCGCTATAATCAGATGTCGATATATCAATATATTGAGTTATCGATATATGTGTATATAGATAAGTGGAATTTTTGAGATATGTAGATCGATATCTTGAGTTATGGATCCATGTACATCGATATCGGTAGATGAATATATATTGATATCGGTATATATCGATACATTTTATTGAAGTTTCACCGCAAATCAAAAATCTTCTAGAATACCATAGAAACTTCTCAGTATTTCCTCTTTTTTCCTAAACCATGAACGATGTTCTCGATTTCAGAACGGCCTTTGTTCTGACTGTAACACTTTGAGGTGATAATCTTAAGGAACTTTCTAGGATCACATCAAGAACGATTTGGTTTCATTTCGAAAAACGTTCCGAAAAAAGGGAACGAACAGTTTTTGCAGCAGGATTATTATAGAAATGAGTAATATGTATAAAATGTATAGCATACTTTAAGGTGGACCAATAAATCATTCCCTTTGACCTAGATTTTGAGCCACTTCGGGTTGCAGTTTCCAAAAAGCCGCCTTGGTGCACGCCTATGCCATAAAAGCTAACTTGTCACAGACTCAGAGACTTATGGTCTAAACTGTGCGTTGATATCTAATCACTTCACATAAATGACTCTCAATCTGCTTCTTAAATGAAGTTATTCAAATTATCCTGAAGTTGGGGGTCTTTTTTTATGCAAACTTTTGTCCTGCGTACTTGTCTTTTGCAGTCTGACAAACGCCCATGTCTTATCAAGACGAAAGTGCTTAAAAATAGTGTACTTATTGCAGGTACTTTGGCACTCACCTTGGCTGATCTCGCATCCTTGATGAAAACCTCATCATCCACATCATCGCTTATGTCCTCATCGATGGATGAATCCCGTATGGCAATGCGTTTTGACGGCACATATGGTCGCAGTTTAATCATTTTGGCGGCCGCTTCGAGATTCCAATCAAGAATAGCACTGCACCTGGTCGTCGTCCCGAATACCGGAAGCCCGCTAGGATTAAGCAGCACCTGATTTTGTTATTAACTTTAGCCGGGCAACAGTTTAATGCATTTTTCAACCGTGTCCGTGTATTTCTTGCAGCGCCGAATGCAGCGCACTGATGCGGGTCGCTTGCCCGTGTAAAAATCAATACAAGACGTCACTGCTCAGCGCTCAGCTGGTCCGATGGGCAGGCGCATGCGCCGGACTCAGGCCACAACCAACCCTCTCGGACGCGCCGCCCCACCAACTAATCTGTGCGCAACGCAAACCGCACACGTGTTGGTGGCAGAGGCAAACGGGCTACAGGTTTGTTTATCAACAATGTAGAAGCGCCACCACGCACCCCACCTGAGTGGTAATGCCACCCCAGCTCCAGCTCCAGACTGGCAACGCCAACCCTAGCCCTTTGCCTAATGGGCAGGGGCAACTGTTGCATGGGACACCACCCCATATGTCGTCTCCACATGTCCCCGCTCACAACTCCCATTTGTTGAACATTTGGCAGAAGGTTCAATGTCCTCGACGTTTCATGAATGAAGCACAGCATTTGGAGTTTGGGCGGCCACCAGGCAGAGGCAGAGGCAGATTCAGGCGGCAGGAGGCACCCCTTTGTAAGTATATTGTGACATACCATTCACTAAAACTTCCGCAATCCGGCAATGTGGGTCACCGTTTTATAGGTTTGTGGGGGGATTTCGCTTTTTAAGGCTGAGTTGCTTATTAATTTTTCAAAAGATTTTGTCTGCGGTTGTGTTGGTCAGGAAGTGAGATTGGGGCAGATTGTTTTGGCCCACAATTATAAAGGTGGGGTTATGGTGGGATTTCAGGATATGTATATAGAGTTATAAGCATTGCCTGGGTTCGCTTTTTGATACTCTACCAGAGAGGCCGCTGCGATTATGATTCTGTCCGATTTACCTTCGCTGTTCCACTTTTTCTAGTGGATCAGACTTTCCCCCGATTGAAAACTTGAGCTTTGTATCTTTCTTACATTTCCATATAAAGTTTGACCCCGAAAGCAAATGTAATTAAGGATTTGGGGACTAGAGAACTAATTGCGTCTGTGGTTGTGATTGGAGTATGAAATTTATAAGAGAGAAATAACACAGAACTCATCACAGGCACACACACGCATACAAACGCACAGGCAGGTCACTAGCTGCTAGGCGTGGCTGCCCGAAAGCTGTCCTCTTCGCTTACCCCCTTACTCTCCCTCGCGTCCACTCTAATTGAGTTTCTTTACGACATGCAATAGTGTCTATCTGCAAATTCTTTGAGTTTCGACGAAAACGATACTTAGCCTCCTCACATAGTAGTACGCGCTCGTGGAACGTGCCACCAACTGACGCCTTCGCTGACGTTTTAAGCAATGGCAAAAGGGAATGCTAAATGCTGGGGTTAGTAGGTCTGCATGAGAAACAGGAGAGTGTGAGAGACGACGATCAGTTCTGCTGACGCGATCCCAGACGATCGAATGCAAAATCATCGACTAATTAAACAACCTGTGTTAGACCTGTGGCCTACTTAACTATCGCAGCTGGTAGGATATGCTGAACTCAAGAGTAAACTGCCATTTTATAGGTCTCTGATTTTGAACGCGTTTGTTGTAAGTTGCAGTTCTCTGTTAGAGGCATACCATGTTAGAGCATCGCTCCATTTATATTAAAGGACTGTGGTCTGTGATTGGCTATTGCTAATTATCACCTCGGTAAAGCTTTTGGAAATGGATAATTGAAGTCCCTCATAGCAAAACCCAATATCATTGCAAGAAAAGCAAGGTCGCACACGTCACTCATATGTGAGATCTTTGTCTATATTCATTACCGGTCTGGGTCTACTTACCGTAACTGTGCCATACAGATTTCTCCAGCAAGTTCACTTTCATTCGGCTCATCTTCAGTTGTCCTATTCTCCACACAGTTTTTGTCTGTTAACACTGCCATCATCCTTGCTTTCTTGACAATTTCCACGACCTTCATGTTACTTTTACAACTTAAACGTCATCTGCTTCATAGACTATTCCAAAATACATATTTCAGAGGGAACAATAAATTGTATTTCACATAATTTTCATGACGTTATGCTTGTCAAAAGTCCAAGTACAACAAATTCTACCGAGAAGTCAACTTAAAAGCGCGTCAAAGCCTTGCAAGCCACGCCGCCCCGCCCCGCCCCGCCAGCCGCATGCTGCTGCCCTAAGCGTAAACTTAAGAGCACCACTTTAGGATGGCCAAGGAGAGGCGGGATGGCGTGATGGCGAGGTTTTTGGATATGCTTGTGAAAAGCATGCAGCGAATCAAGTACTCAGGTTGCTTCTGGTTCCAAAAGCAACATCAAGCCAAGCTCCACTGCATCCGAATAAACTATAGAAAAATCAGCGGCTTTTTATAGCAAAGCAACTAAATAGAACAGAGGGGGCGGCATTGCAGGGCAGGGTGGCAAGGGACTTAAGTGTGTTATTATCGCATCAGAGATAATTTAATAACGAAAACGCTGTTCGTGATGATGATGCTGCTGCTGGTGCTGCTGAGGCCAAAAGGATGTGACGTTGAAGTGTTGCACCAAGGCGATGAGTGCTTGGTTTTCGTAGGCGTGGCCAAAGGCGAGACATTGTATGCATGTGTGGGTGGAAGGCGTAGGCTAAGGCATGTGCCACATAACTGCAATAGCTTCAAGGTTAAATATAGCCGACCTTTCACATCAGGTGAACGAAAATTAATTATAATTATAAGTTGAAATATGACAAAATTACTCTTTTAAATCGAAGTGTGAGCGATTTTTATTTTCACTTGTGCCTAGATATACTATATATGCATTATGTTTCGTCTGTCTTCAGGAAACTAATACGTGGTGAAGGATCGAATCATTGCTATTAAGACATTTATGTACTCATATTAGTATTTGAAGCGATAGTTCTTTTTATGACATTTCGGCTGTGTACTTGAAAATTTGGCATGTTATCGCATATATATCGCATATCTTGAAAACTGATATTGTACTTCCCACAGAAACATATGAAGCAATATGAACAACCTTAACAATATGAAGTTCCGCTCGCGTGAAACAGTGGCCAAGAAAGTAATTAGAAGAGAGATAGGTTCCCCAGCGACGTAGCTTTACTGAAGCTTTTTTTCTATATATATCATATTATCTGTTTGTGTATGGATGAAAATGAGTATTCAAGAAAAGATTGATGAAGGTCAATCAAATTTGACATCAATATTGCTGCCCCAAGGGGCAGAGAAGAGTCCTAGCAAAAGGATTAGGGTGCTCCTCAAGCCTGTCAAAATGTTTCTTAGCTCTTGAGTTTAGTTCATCTATAAATCGTCAGAAACCCAGGTCCTTATGAAGAATGCTGTTGCTCACATACCACAGGGCGCCACAAATTTGACATTGTGTCTTATTTCGAAGAACCTGTATTCTTATAAGCTGGGCTTGGCACAGAGTCCACATATTGGTAGGGCGTGTGTAAAGGCATCATCTAATTGTTTAGAGCGAATTAGCTACGCTCTTTTAGGAGCCAGCAAAGCTTCTTTATTTCGCCCTTAATTTTGAAGCCAACCGCTGACACAAGCTGCCTATAAGGGAGCTTCTTGTCAAGGTAGACTGCAAGGTAGCAGTGTGAGTGCTTCAGAGTGATCCGGTTGCCTTATATGGTTGGGTTTGTGTATGGTTTCTTGCAGAGCAATGCACCATTGCAGCAGACTTCTCCGCTCTGATGGTTATACGCCTTCTGTTGGCCGATATGGCCATTTCTTCCAGTTTGTTAACCGCCTCATCAAAGGTTTTATGCCTTGACATAGTTGCCGCATCATCAGCGTACGCAGCAATCATCTTCTGATCCGGATCCGCATTCCACTTCTCATTCGAGACCGGGCTGGGGACTGCAAGATAGTCCTTGGACGCTGCCTTGGAGCACTTCTGATTAGACGTATTGCGCTGGCCAATTTCTTCATAGCGAACATTCTTTCCAGGAGGCTTCGCTCAATGATCTTTGAGAACCTAGAGAGTAGGTTTATGTGTCTGTATGAATTCAGCTCACTTGTGCCTTTACCAGGTTTAGGGATCATGCTTATCATAGCACACTTCTATGGCAATAACAGTGTTTGATGGCATTCAAAATGACAGTCAGTCGTATCACCGCATCCTTAGAAAGGCTTTTATACATGCATTATCAATAGTACGAAGGCCAATAGTCTTGTTCGATTTGAGCTATTTGATTTTGGACTGCACCTCCTTCACTTGAATGGGCCTCACCTCCTCAGCAGCTTGAGGCGGAGATGGCATTTGTCTGCTTATTATCTGCAGTTCTTCTGGTAAGGTAGTGAAGCTTCGCTCAAGGTGCTGAGCAAATGATTCTGCTCTGCAGTTTGTGGCGAAAATCAATTGCCAGCAACATTTTGGTAGAAACTGACCCTTCTGTGCATGTCTATTACCTAAAAACTATCCCAGTGTTAAATGATCTAAGCGTCTAAGAGTCAGCTGCGGGAAGCAACTTTGCACTATTTACATTCATCAGTTTTATGCTAAATTTCCTTACGATCCAACTACCTCGGCTCTCGTAACCAATGGGCTACTTGAAATTTGGCTTCATTGTCATCTCATTAAAGTTGATTTTGGGCCTGCAGCTTTGTACTTTTGCTGCTTGTTTCTGTGACGTCAGAGGCGCGGGTTCATTGGATTACCGTGCCAGTGCATTCATTAGCAGTCATGTGCCAAAGTGGGAGTCTATCTTTATCCTTTGCAGCCGGCTGATGCGACAAAATTTCCCATCACTGTTGCAGTTGTGGTTGTTGTTGTTGTTGGTGTTGACTTGGAGGATGACTGCTGCTGCGACAAATGCCACTTGCGGCCGCCACTTGAGAAGTTGTTGGCTGTCATCGAGGCGAAAAAGTTGCTTGGGAACGACGACTAACAAGCAAATTGATTGAAAAATTGCAAGCAGCACTAAAGCAAATTTCTTTGTATGAACGAACTATGGGGAATTCGAAACGAGCTTGTTGCAGGTTTCCTGAATTTTCGTGCTAAATTTGGAAACCCTTTTTCTAATACAGACGACGACGACAATCGATATATGCTAGAATCGAGGAAACTTAACATTGACGGCTGACATGCAGCAGCCACAATGATGGTGATGATGACGATGACGACAGAGCCAGGGCCCGAGCCGATTATGTGGAAGGCAATGCCAAAGTCCTCGAGAAAATTATGTTAAGTGACTATGGAAAGACAAACACACATACACCCGCTAGACTCGTGAAATCTTGGCTCTCGCTGAACCGATGTTTGCATGCCCCATATATAGATATATGTATGTATATATAAATATTCATACCTACGCATAGACGACGTCTTTCTGGCAGGATTGCTTGTACGATACCAATTAAAGATGTGCTTGGTTTCCACATTTATGACGGCAAAGGTCTTTCATTTTGTCAACGTCTAAATCCCAACACAGTCTAACACACGTGCACACACACAAATGTATATCAGGAGCGGTTTGCCCAGGATCAGCATTATCAGGGACGAAACTTTAAGAAATTCTGTCTCTTAAAGGAGAGAGAGTTCAGAAGAAATATTTTAAATATTTGAAAATTTGCTTTGATACTCGTACTTTTTTTCCGTCTTGGCGTTTTGTGTGGCACATTATGCGGCTACGCCCCTCGGCCTGTTAAGCGTTAGATGCGTGCTTCTAGTCTGATATTCGCACTTAACAAGTCTCGCGATTTGGTGTAGTTGCGGGTCCACTTGAACGTACTGCGCATTGTACGTCAACTTCCCGTTCGGATTTCCGAAGCTTATATACGATTCATATTGTAAATATATAACCAATCTAGATCAAATCTGGTGGGCGGACGTGGAGATACAGTGGATACAAGGGATATATAACAGCTATGTGATATAGATTTCCGATCTGGATGAGATTCAAATTTAACCAGCGAGCAGAAAAAAGAAGCATCTGGTAAAAATTGTCACCCTGTAGCCTTGACGACTGCTGAGAACTTTGTGTTGACGGACGGACAGACGGAGTTGGGTATATCGATTCCCCTTGTCATGCTAGATCAGATAGATACCCACAGCTGCCACATGCCACACACGCAATCCGTCCCTGCCTACAACTATCAAGCATCCGCATTCAGCCAACATCCTTCTGCGCCTTCGTGGTTGAAATTTCGTTCGGGTCTTGCAACGTTTTTAAATTCAAACTGCCTTTGCCTCTAACTGTCAGTTGTCAGCGACAGTTCGAACTGCAAACACGTTGAAAGCAGACAAAACGGAAACCGTTAAACTTAATAATAGAAAGTGAAAATCTTTAGAAATTTCTCTAAATTAAATATTATATGTTTTGCCAGTTAAAAATGTTAATAAAAAATATTAGCAAATTTATAAATTGAGTAGTTTAAATGTTTAAACAAATTTAAATATGTTTGGTGATGCATCAAGCTGATGTTATGCAATCGTTGTGAAGATTTGAAAAATCTATAATATTAATTCGATCATCAGTGACATAATATGAAATCATTTGTTTAATAATTTTTAATTTATAATAAAAAATAAAAAGAAAACTTATATTTTAGCTGGCAATAAATCGCAGATATTTTATACTGAAGTAAAGACTTCATATAAAATATATTAAGCTAAAAGGTAAAGTCACAGTTCTATAACATTGATCTAAAGTTGGTTGGTTTATGAAATTTATATCAATTTTTATTTAAAATATATCTGTGAATAAGAGTATATCCACTTTTTGGGTTTTAATGGGAAATGAAACCATGAAATCCTGAAATTTATGCAATTGGCATCTTCTTAAGTTTTGAAAAGTTTTAGATGTCACAGAGATGCAGAGTAATTGTTAGTTGACATGATAGAAAGTTCTATTTTAAGAGAGAATTTTGAATTAATTAATTTATCCTAATTATTTAGCCAAAATGTTTAAATATTTATCATAAGAAATAAGCCTGCCGACTTTAAACAAAACAAGATAAATTATGTTAATTATGTCTATGAGAGAAGTAACAGAAAACTTTACAGATTTCCACATTTTCATGTGAAAACAGTTCAGTTTATTGGGGGTGGTCAAGGAAATATCTAGAGAATTGGAGAAATTAATGTGTAAACCCTTGAATTGATACGTTCATTTGTTTACCTAAGAACGAAGATGGGAAACAACTCAATGGCTACTAGATGGATTACCTTTTAGAAGCCTGTTTGAGGTGTTTTGAGGGTTCAACAAAAGCGCCTGCTGAGTGCTTTGAGATTTGAAAGTAATGACACTATAACATCTGCTGCACCTAAAATCTTGTAGGCCATGAATTTTTCCAGTATCCTTTTAAAATTATGTCCAAATGAAGCTATAAATTTAAGTGTTTATTTATGAAAATGTCAAAAATCTACGTGGCACCTTCCTATAGCTTCATTTGGACATCAGTTTAAAAGAATAGCGTAAAATTCATTTAGATTTGAGACAGATCATGTAGTTGATTTTAAATCTCGCTGAACTTAGCAGACCCTCAAAACCTCAACTTCAACCACCTCAACAAAGTTCGAAAAAGAAAATCCATCTAGTAGCCTTTGAGTTTTTTACTATCTTCATACTGAGGGCACAAAAATGATCCTATAAATCCAAGTGTTTACACATTCATTTACCCACTCCTTTACTTCTAATATATGCGTGAGTCTTAGAACTTGTTTTGTTAAAAAATCGTATTTAATAGTTTTATAACACAGACTTAAGCTGCTTCTTTAAATTGTCTCTTAAGTAGAAACATTTTTCTAGTTATTTATATAATATTTGTTTTACTTTAAACTACATATTCATATGTTGTATCGCACCCATTATTTCGTGAAATTCTTTATAATTAAATTCAATCGACTTCAAGGAAATACTTGAATATATTCGCCTGACAACAACCATGGGCAATACTTGCCTTTAGTTCATCTTATTTCTAGGCGTGTCTGGTGCAGCTTTTCTATATTGTCCAGGGTGAAGGTTGTAAATAGCGAAAGCTACGGTAAGATGATCCAGCTTAAACTTGTTCCAAGAGAGTCCGTGGAATTGCTGTTCATGCCATTGGTATTGATAGACTTTTGACTGTCTTTCTGACAACGCGTGTAGATTTCAGCTTTATTTTCAAAAGGAACTGTTTATATATTTCCTTTCTAATTGAAATCAAGAAAACTGAGTTTTCAATTTCAAATTCTATTTCTATTTATATAACACCATCTCAAGATATCTTAATAAAGCTATGTAAACACAGTTTTCCCTTCACATCTTTGTGTTATTCTCAACTTTTATGAAAAGTCTTAGTGAATTATACTTTCTCCAGATCTTTTCTACAAGAGATATAAGATGAACCTGTCTAAAAAACCTGTCTAAAACTTTTAGCTTCAAACTTGACCTGCAATTAGCTTACAAATATTTCAAAATGAAGAGCAGTAACCGAAAATCGTGTTGAAGAAATTTTCTAAAATGTCTAGAACTGGGTTGTTTTGAGATAATTTTTCAAAGAACAATTTGCAAGAATCACTTGACGTTATGTGGAGAGTTTTATCTAATTTTATATATTATTAAAACTCTTGAAAATTGAAAAATGTTTACAGCAACAATCAAAAGAAACCTTTATTTTGAAACCAGAAAGAAAACATCTGATGGGATATCAGTTTTGAAATTCTCTGAGCCTATGTGAAAGCAATTCATGATGTTGTTCTTAGAAAATATTTCCAGAATACAATCAGCGGATTTAACCCTATGGGTAAAGATAAGAATATATACCCCTGATCGACCCTGATCGATGATCTGTGAAAGCGGGCATCACTCAAGCGCTATTAAAAGTGTGTCAGTGGAATTTCGAAAAACAGTTTATGGTCAGGAGTCAATGTGGAGAATATGTGAATGGATTTTCTGCACAGATTTACAGACTAAATATAAAATAAAATACAAATTTGTCATAGAGAATGTTGCCAGAATATGCCATAACATTCTTGCTGCGAGCCCAACTGTCTTGCAGGATGTTTATAAGCATGTTGCAGGATGCCACAAGCAACTCATAGTTGCACTATGTTGTTGATGTTAAGCTAATGGAATTTTATTAACAGTTCATAGAACTGAAGACTTAAAAAAATCGGGTTTATCCACAAAAAGTGATCTGAGTATAAGCATCTTACAGTCGGAACTCAAGTCTAACGTTTTAACTTGTTGTTACACTTGATTTATAACTTCAATTGGATTCAGTTTTTACAATATTATAAATTAAAAACTTAAATTTTCTAATTAGCTCATCGGATCGTTGACATTATCTCCAATTCAGATCACTTTCATTGAACATTTTGCCATAATGAAATGCAATTAAATTCCACACATGTTCATGTTCCGAAATTTAAGTTGCCCCAATTTCCTCTATTAGTTGGAATCCACCGAAAAGGACAACACACATTTCTAGCCGCAGTCGACGTCTTGCAGACGAGTGGCTGCCGCAATTGTCCTTGTCTAATGTGCTCGTTGCATTGCCATTGCTTGGCATACGGATTTCTATTCTTTCATTGCCCGCTCGTTCGCTGCTCGCCAAGATGTGTGTGGGGCGGAGGGGGGCAGGGACGTCAATGGGCGTCGCGTGTCAGCATCGACATCGGCAGCGGCATCGGCATCGGCACTGGCACAAAAGGCGCATGGGCCACTTAAGCCGCGGTTACCCCTGCGCCTGGTCCTGGTCCTGGTCCGTCTCAGCATCAGCCTCAGCCCCTGCATCATCTGTACCGTTGTCGAGTGGCTTTAATTGTGAATTAAGTCGGGTATTGTGTAGTCAGTGAGAGCGGGACAGGAACAGCAACAGCGACAGGTATAGCCATCGACATCGTCATCATCATGTGCCAGCCAGGGTTGCCATTGCCGCAATGCCGAGGCTAAGCGAGTAGGAAATTGTGTGTTCGCCATTGTCTTTTGTTTTGCATATTTTATTTACATCGGTGAACAGAGTAATTGTTGCTATTTTCGTCAGACGGCCCCGCAGCTCTCCTCTAGCAGCACTCGATACATTGTCAATGCCAGTGACACCGTTCGAGTGGTTTGCTTTGATCCCTATAACAAGGTCGTGTCCATGGCATAACCAGGAAATCGGCCTATGCATCTATGTCAATATGCTCAAGCACTTAATGCACCCTTTTGTCACCTACTGTACACTCATTGCAGATAAACGAGAGAGCGAGAGGGACAGAGTACGGGAGCAAGGTAGACAAAGTCCAACCGCCATGGTCGCTCAAATAATTCTGTTAGTCATATGCTGCATTTGCTTCAAACACTATGCCAAGGGTGAATTTCAGTAAGTATACCCCACCTTCCACTGGAGATTCCCCCCCCACTAATCCTCACTCTTTCGTATAGACAAAGTCTGGCCATAACCGACATTCTGCCGGAGGACATTAAGCGCTATGACAAGATGCGTCCACCCAAAAAGGAAGGTCAACCCACTATCGTCTATTTTCATGTCACCGTCATGGGTCTGGACTCGATCGATGAGAATTCCATGACCTATGTGGCTGATGTATTCTTTGCCCAAACTTGGAAAGATCATCGCTTGCGTCTGCCCGAGAATATGACGCAGGAGTATCGTTTACTCGAAGTGGACTGGCTTAAGAATATGTGGCGACCCGATTCCTTCTTCAAGAATGCCAAATCGGTGACGTTTCAAACAATGACCATACCCAATCACTATATGTGGCTGTACAAGGATAAGACCATACTCTACATGGTCAAGCTGACGTTGAAATTGTCCTGCATCATGAACTTTGCCATCTATCCACATGACACACAGGAATGCAAACTGCAAATGGAGAGCTGTGAGCATTCAATGGACATCTTGAAGATCTGATTCTCTAACTCCTAACCTGCTCTCATTTCTTAGTATCCCACACCACAGATGATCTCATCTTCCAGTGGGATCCCACCACACCGCTGGTGGTGGACGAGAACATTGAGCTACCCCAAGTGGCCCTAATACGCAATGAGACGGCCGATTGCACTCAGGTTTATTCCACTGGCAACTTCACCTGCCTGGAGGTGGTGTTCACTCTGAAACGTCGCCTGGTTTACTATGTCTTCAACACCTACATACCCACCTGTATGATTGTAATCATGTCGTGGGTCTCATTCTGGATCAAACCGGAGGCGGCACCAGCGAGAGTCACCCTGGGCGTCACCTCACTTCTGACGCTCTCCACGCAGCACGCCAAATCGCAATCATCGCTGCCGCCTGTCTCCTATCTGAAAGCTGTGGACGCCTTCATGTCCGTCTGCACGGTGTTTGTGTTCATGGCCCTGATGGAGTATTGCCTGATTAATATTGTGCTAAGTGATACGCCCATACCCAAGCCCATAGCTTATCCGCCCAAGCCGGTGCCGGGAGAGGCCGGTAAAAAGGAGACAGAAGCAGGATCAACGGCTCCACCGGGTGGCAGTAGTGCAGCCAAGCCCACAATGATGCCTCTGGCGGATGAAAAGATTGAGAAAATTGAAAAGATATTCGATGAGATGACCAAGAACAAGCGGGTAAGTGTGGAAATAGCTTAAATCGTGGGGAAAGTGGTAACGTACGTGGGGTAGAGAACATAATGTTAAAGAGGAATACGGATTAAGTTCCCTTGCTTTTAGCTATTTGCCCCTGTGCCTTGTTTATCGTCAAGGCAAATGAAAGTTAGACAGGAAACTGAGTCCGCTGGAAATAGAATCCGTTGGAAACTGAGCCGCTTTTCGATCGCCTTCTAGTCCGGCCTCGCCGTGCTTGACTGTATAGATAAGAGACATATGATCGAGTTGGGTTGAGTCTCTTACCAACTTTATTCAGCTGTGTGACTTCGACATGAGGGTGTTAGTGTGGATGTGTGAGTGGGAGATTGTCAATTATTTACAAGGCTCGTAAAAACAAATTCTTGATAATATATAACAGATCTTTACTCATCAGATTCTTTACCATGTGAACAATCTTAATGGACTCATATGTAAAATCTTTCTTTCTTTTTTCCTTCTAGATTGTGACCACAACACGTCGTGTGGTGCGTCCACCGCTGGATGCTGATGGGCCTTGGATACCGCGGCAGGAATCCCGTATTATACTCACCCCAACCATAGCGCCGCCACCGCCACCGGCTCCACCAGCTGCACCGGAACCGGAGCCGCCCAAACCCAAGCTAACACCCGCCCAGGAACGTCTAAAGCGTGCCATTTACATTGATCGTTCGTCTCGAGTGCTCTTCCCAGCGCTATTCGCCAGCCTCAATTGCATCTATTGGATTGTGTTCTACGAGTATCTGTAAGGCCGAAACCGTAACCGCAACCGCTGTAAATATGTTCTCTCCAAGTCGGACGGATGCAGAGTGTGTGCCTGTGCCTGTGCCTGCCCCGACTTTATTAAACGTTGATTGTTCGCATATAAAAAAAAAAGTATAAATATTTATTCTTAAGCAGCTTTCAATGCACAAAGCTTTAAGTCGAACGAATTTTAAACAAATACTTGGCAAATCTATTGCTTCATATATCACAAAACAGTATTTACGCATAAATAATTATAAATGATATTAATATATATGATGAATTCAATTCCTAAAATGATTAATGTTCAAATTACCAAATGGCGTTGTAGCTGCGATCTAAGTATTAATTGTAATTTAATGTCTCAACAAAATGCTTTTAATTGTAAATAAATTATAATAAATACGTATTCAAATGGCAAATATATGACAGCAGGGTAAGCTGACAATAATTGAACATGAGCGGCCAAAAAAGCACACGAAAAGACAAAGGTAACAGGCACCCACCTAGAGTATTTAACTATAGAGCCACAAATATTTATATATGCTAGTTTATCCCAGTGTTATTTTATATTTTTACAGCGGATCCTGAATCCATCTCTAATCTTAACCACCTTGAGTCACCTCTAACTGTATTTGAGAATGGCAATGGATGGGTTTCCCCTAAATGTGGCTCATTAGACAGAGGCAGGGCTTTCTTATGACTGGCAAGGCTTGGCAGCACTCAGCTGTTGAGCTTTTCATAACGGTAGAGACGCTTTCTAAGCTTCATCAAATCAGCTGTGTGGTAAGTTAAGCTTTGAAAGCTTGGCCAACTAGCAAAAGCTCTTGTGCAAATTGAAAAGCAAACAATGAACCCGAAACAATTACTACCCCTCTTCCACAGACCTCTCTCTCTCGCCTTGCCCTAATGGCATTACAAGCATTACCGATTTCTCAACCGCACTTTTATTAACACTTTTACGGGCTTGCCAAAAGCTCACTTTTGTTATGTGTAGTTATAGTTTTTTATACCCTTGCAGAGGGTATTATAATTTTGTCACGACATGTGTAAAGCATAGAAAGAAGCTTTTCCAACCCCATAAAGTATATATATTGTTGATCAGCATGACAAGCGGAGACGCTATAGCCATGCCCGTCTGTCAGTCTTTCTGTCCGTCTGTTTCTATGTTTCTATCAGTTTTAAAGCTATAGAATAGAAATCACCATAGGCTTCTTTCTTCTGTAAGCTGCTCATATGTCAAAGTCGTCCAGATTGGACCACTATATAATATAGTTTACATATTAACGAGCCAATCGGAATGAGCTCTTAGTATACCAAAATTTGGTTTTTTATCAGAATTTAACCAAATTTAGTGTCAGTCTTAGATGCCTCCACGTGTGCCGACCAAATTTCACTCGGATCGGACTACTATATCATACAGTAATATAAAATCGATGCTGTATGCGCGTGAGAGGATCACTATCTCTCGCTCTCTCTCTGCTTACCATGACTAAATTGTGAGGCTGGCCGCGAACACAGACTTAGAATGAACCACAGATGCCGCAAAGAAATTTGTATTTTGCTGACCAAATAGTATGAGCACTCCCACTGCCCTGAGTGTGTGTGATAGAGAGAGACGTACAAGTAAACCTTCGGCCTTCAAGTCCGTTGTCGAAATTTTACAAGGAGCGGACTACTTAGTTTTCTTAATAGTTGAAAGTTCTGCAAGAGTATATAAGCTTCATGTACCCAAAGTTAGCCTTCCTCTCTTGTTGGGTTTATTATGTTGACAATCTGGAAGAGTATGTGATTTTCGGTTACCCTTAGTTTGGCTTCCTCTCTCGAGTTTTCTTGTCTTTTGCTTTTTCTCCTTAAAGGTGTCAACAGTTGGCAAACAATGGCAACAAAATACGACTAAAATGAAAATATAATAATAATAAGAAAAAAAATAACTAAAAAGAAGAGTTTCTTTCTACCTTTCGCAGTTGTCAAGCAAGTTGGCACAAAGTTTAATGAATACCCAATTAATTATGTTGGTCACACGCTCCGGCTGTGGCTCTGCCTGCACTTTTGCTTTTCACGGTCGTTAGTGACGCACAAAACTCCCAAATGAGGAGGCACAACAGATAATCGCAGAAAACTAACCTCGCGTTGAAGTTGGTGCCGATGGCAAACAAAAGGCCAATGGATGAGGGCCATATACAAGCACAAGAAGAGCCATCATCAGCTTCCAAAGAAATGTAATGAACGTTTTTTTTTATTATATTTTATGGAAATTTTATAACAGCGACTGCACATATGTGTGTGAGTAGAAGTAGAGCAAGTCTGTGCTTTCAGTTTTTCAATTCTCTAGTCGAAGTTGAGTTTTAAGATATGCAGCTATAATTTCTTTGAATAAAAGTGCACTAGGCTAACCAGTTGACCCGGCGTTGCCCAGCTTCATTTGTTGTTTCTTCTTCAAATGTAATATAAAGTATAAAGAATTTGTGAAGAACCACTGCATTATATAACTCCCATAGATACGAAACGATGATATGAAAGTCTCCATTTGTTCTTGGATTGTAAGTGTATAGGGATAGGGATAGGGAAAACTGCTATACTAAGTGGTTTAAGTAGGAATATCAACTATAGCGTTTTACTCCTTAAAGCAAAAAGTGAAAATATTAAATGATGCAAATGACGAGGATGATAACGGAAACCCGACTTAATAAGAGTAAACAAACATTAATAATTGTGTATTTATATAAAAGGAAAATTTGCAATGAAAATATGTAGATACCGACAGCTCGGACATTTCATCCTCGGATGAAGACTGACTTCGCTAACTGATTAAAAAAAAACGAAAATTTCTTTAATCATTTCATTCAAACAAAGAATATCTTAAACTTAAATGGATGCCAAACCTATATCAAGTAGGCGTGGCACCATTACCGGATATCGGCGAACCGCGGCACCCAAAACCAAAAACTAAAAGGAAAACTTCAAATATTGAAAATCGTGGAGGAAAGCTTTGTGTTATGACCAGGTCTGCCAACTTTTGAAATGGCTAACTGCCAAAGGACCTGCCAACTCTTAGAAACATTTAAAAAATATATCCGTTAAGGCGCGCCAGACTATTGATGGCAAAGATTATGCCCGTTGTCCGCTGATTAACAGTATGGGACTGTTCAGTTGGATAATGTCCACTATGAGACTATTTGATAGATGCCCTAGATTGAGAGCAGTTGCTTAAATGTTAATGAAAGACCAATGGTTTTGTTTGCATTGCAACAACTTTTTCGGGCTGTGGGCGGTGCGAGCTGCTGGGGGACAGTCTTTTGGAAACGACACAGGGTTGTAGCGAGGGAGATGCGGGAGAGAGCGCCTGTGTGCTTGCATATGCATAAGCATATGTGCGCACTGGGCTCTTGCCAAAGTCTCTGTTTCTCTCTCTCCTCTCTATAAATTTCTCGATGCGGATCTGCCAAATTTGGTCAATAGCTCTTAAAGTCTTCGAAATCTAAACGGACAGAAGGACATGGCAGGATCGACTCGGCTGTTGCTCCGGATCAAGAACACATATTTTTTATGCACGAGTTCAATATAACCTTTACTCTGCGAGTATGAAAACGCATCCGGAGATGAACGACTTCAAAAGCACCGCCTGGCTTGCACACAAACTTTGCAAACCTTGACCTTTTTTGAAGGTGCATTGTTTTCCAATCAATCAGTTTTATATAATCTATCTATTAACCTAATTTAAAAGCACATTATAGTGTCGCATGAAGAAGTCTTACAAATCTTCTACATAGGAAAAGTAAAAGCGGAATCCAGATTGCGGTTTCCCTCGATATATAAAGGTTACATTAAGCATATATTCGTCAGTAGGAAATGGAAGACGCAAAACTTCCGGTTGAAGGTAAAGATCCTTAACAATGATTGGACCCTTGAAAAATGCATAATAAGTGTAAGCTGTATTAAATGAGATTTGGAGACTCACCACGAATGGACACGAATGGTTTAAGTTCGAAAAATCCTTCATTAACTTATAAACCAATATGGCAAATGGATTATGTGGATGGCTTAGGAAAGCACACGCTTCGACGTTTGCATTGAAAAGCCAGGGCTTGTAACCATTTGCTTTCTTGAACATTTGTCCATGGATTTGAATTTCATTCACTGGATGGATCAAAGTGCTGTTGAGAGTGAAGAGTGCAGTGTCGCGTTTCACTGCCTTTAGGCGGCAATTATGTATGACCATCCAGGATTCATTGTACGACTCACAGATGGCATTCGTGAACTTGAATACGATGGCATCCTGAGCATATATAATTATATAAATCAGTACATTTGGAGTATTGTGCATTGGTAGCTTACATTATGATCTAAGAGAAACACCAAAAAAATTCCTAATATCGGCACAAAAATGAAGAATCTAAACACCATGCTAACTGACTTCTGGAACACACCGCGTTCAAATGGTCATGTAAAACCAATGACTATTCGGAGGACTTATATAAACATTAAAATTTGAAAGCTTAGATTAATGAAAAAGTTGTTAGATTAGATGCAATTTTTATGGATGGTTGAGAACGGTGCCAGTCTTTTTTACCATTTTTATACTCGTACTCTAGTAGAGTAACCGAGTATATTGTATTCGTGCAAATGTATGTAACAGGCAAAATGAAGCGTTTCCGGCATCAACAGCCGAGTCGATCTAGCCATGTCCGTCTGTCTGTCCGTATGAATAAGAGCTAGAGTCACCAAATTTGGTTTGCTGCTTCAGTCAGCTTGAATAAGAAGGTTTCTGTCTCCCACGCCTTAATACATGTGCTTGCTGCTGCTGCTGCAATGGGTGACCTTAACATACTTGTAGCTTAAGAGGTGGAAGGGGAATATAAGCACCCGCTGCTAACGCCTTTTTTGCATTGTTGGGATATGAGCAAAAGAGTTTTCTTCTACCTGTTAAGCAATGGTCATAGGAGCCAATTAGGCCTATCACAAAGTGTTTTATATTTTTGAGTGTGTCGAATTTTGAATAAATGCTGAGTACGAGTATCTTATAGTCGGAATATCGACTATAGCGTTGCTACTTATTAAATATTAACATTTGAATGCTTAGACTAATGGATATATTGCTAGATTAAATTAAATTATTATGTCATTATTGGGGTTGTGTATGTGGAAATTTAGAAAATTTTCACCAAATATAACCAGAATCAACCAGAATCAGAAATAACCAGAGATCAATTCCACGGTTGAGTTGAGACGATTTTCTCATTTTCATGCAAGAAGCAGATGATGAGGGTTGAATATTAATGGATCATTTGGTAATGACCATATTTAGTAGCATTTTGAATTTACATATTACATCATATATTTTCCATAAAAAGAATGCCCCACAGAAGAGCAGACCTAAGTCAACGATCTCATTGAAAGTTAAGTGAAGTTTACATGTGATTTTAATCATTTAATAAGGCAAAACACAGCTGCAATATAATTAAACTTAAACGATTATTTTGTGTTTATAGTAGCATGGATGTGAAGCACATATTTGCCTACACAAGCGGAACGGAAGGCAATGACTGGTCAATATGACTTTTGAACGAGATGCCTTGATTAAGCCAATCTTTCCGAGTCTGAAGAGAAGTAATGCTGGACGTGCAACAAATGAGTTTTAGATGGATCGGGATACTTAGTTAACGTTCTTGGCTCATGCTGTCCTCGGGCACCCGCAGTCGGAGCTCTTTCATTTCCAACGCCATCAAGTCGAATGGTGTGTGTCCCCGCCGCATCGTTCGATACTGTCCAGAACGCACAGCTCGCCCTTAGTGTGCAAAGGCGCTGCACTGCATTAGCTCCTCAGGTGTACGAGGTGCAATTCCTGGCTGCTTCTCATATTTGAGCCGCTTACGGTAGTGTGGACCTCACTACGCCTGCAAGTAGTCTCCGAAGTTGTTCTGGTCTTCCTGGGTGGGCCATGAATCGTTTTAGCGCTGTGACTGTCCAGTTTGCAGGTGCTCTCTGAAGTTCGGCCTGTGGTCGATCATAACTCCGAGGTATTTCAGGTTGGCTGAAGAAGTAAAGGTGGCGTCAATCACCCTTATCTGGGCAATCTCCACAAGCTTCCTGCTGCTGAACAGTACCGTCTCAGTCTTGTGTGTTGCCAGCGCCATGTCCTTCTCCTGTAGCCACCTTTTCACTAACCGTATGGCCACATTAGTGCATAATGCTGCGTGGGGCGAATTACGGACCAGCATTTCCCCATCATTCGTCTCATATATGAGCTCTCTCGCTCAGATAGCTCTCAATGATTGCCATGATGTATTCTGTAGGCTGTATGAATATATCTATAAATGAATGTAGTTACGGGCGTGCTGCAAATGCGTTTTAGAAACCTCCACGTCTCCTTATATAATTTGATCATTAGCGAACTACACATTCCTGCCAGGGGTATAAGCTTCGAGTACCCCAACTAAACCTTTATCTCCGATTTGATCATTTATCATTTTGTTAAAATTTAGTCATATATCTGATCGGATATCTGATTTATAGTTTAATTTTAACAATCACCCAAGGATTTCCATTGAAAAATCTCAAGTTATTTCAAACTTCATTTTGGGAGTTTCCACACATTGATACATAGCAAGTTTTCGCTTTTGTTTTTTTTGTGCATTTCGTTTAAGCTAAAATACGTCTCTTTGAAAACACAAATAATCAATTTGCATTTTAAGTGGGTCAAACAACTTTTGGGGTAAACCACGTAACGAGTTATGAATCACACTTCAAAAATCAACATTGAACTGCGTCTATACTCGGCTGTACTCGATTTGGGTACTCAAAACAAATGGCAACAAAACAAGCGAAGGTTGCTTAAAATTTGCTTAGGCTACACTGGGGAATACCTGAGACTTGGGTGAGTTGAAGCGAGTTCGTAGTGATGAGTATGTGGGTGTGTTGTACGAGGTTGTTGTTGAGAGGGAAAATATGCAATTATTCATACAATTATGAAAGCTCACATCTTCGAATAATATATTACTGAGGTGTCCTCATAACATATATCTCAGATATCTTTATTAAACTTAGCTTGAGTGTAAACTGCATGCCAATGTTAAAGGCTTGCAGAGTCTGAGGTAATCCTTTGTAGAATTGAACAGCATGAATGTACTACTGCCTCTATCTTGGACAAAATTGCTTAGTTCTTCGAAGAGAGGGGTTGAAATGGAGCTTATCATAATGCTTACGTGCCTTCCGGGTCTTCTAACAAGTCTTCGGGCGATGATGTTAGAGTGATTGGCAAATCTGTTTAGGAATCTTGCTGACCATAGGCACGCCCAGATCCCTAGTACGTATATTCCAGTCAGTGAAGATGGGAGCGTGCTGCGATGCCATACACCTTGATGGCGTTATCCACAGATAACCCTGTAGATGACGACTGTATTCCTCAGGGACAACCTCTTTCGGCCATTGAGAAGCCAGCCCATTTTCTTTGCCCTGGCTTTCAGTTTGTAGGTGACGTCCAGGACGTGACTCCTGAACATCAGACGACGGTCCAGGTTGACTCCCAGGTATTTGTGAGCAGTCTTGTGGTTTAGCAACTTGTTGTACATGAAGAGCCCTGGGCAGAAATCACGAAATCCAAACTAACATTCTGAATATTTGAGAAAACTTTTCGAAGAATATTTGCATAAAGAGCTTCCTTCATATAGAGAGATGAAAATAAAGAAAAATCTGGAAAAAACAGTTTCATAAACAAATATTCTGTGAAGATACTTAATTCCAAATTTATACAAAATTTCCTTTTAATTTTAAATATTTTCTTAAATTTTTCAGAATTATTTGAAAGTTAGATAAATTACAATAAAATTATTTGTTTAACTTTAAAGTCATGTTTTTGTCACAAATTATGAGATTTTAGGCTTGCAGTGCAATCCAATTGGGCTTATAATCAAGGTGGAGCAATTGTCAGCCAGAAGATGATAGCTAAGTTAATTATTTTACTTTTTATGGCTCAAAAAAAAAGAAACGTGCTCATAGATCATTTAGTTGATTTAAACAAAAAATTTAATCACATCACAAGCTACTCTCTTATAAGACTCCACAAAAATCTCCTCCGTCTGTCTGGCTTGAAGAAAGTAAAAAGCTCAGCTGCCAAATATTGTTGTTGTTGGAGTTGTTGTCATCGTCACCGTCGTTTTCGATGTCTTCGTAGCAGCTACCGTCGTCGTGGTCTTAAGTCGCCACTCTTTTCTTCACACAAAGCAAACCAAAGCAAAGCAAAGCAAAACGAAACGCTACAACAATAACAAAGACACAACAAAAATAACAATAACAATATGTACAAACATCGGTAGAAAAGCCCCAACGACGACGACTCCAAAATGTTTATTGTGTTGTTGTTGTTGTTTTTGTTGTTGCTGTGTGTTTTGGTTGTCTGCTGGCTGTTGTGTCTGTGTCGTTTTGTCTTTTGCAGTTTCAGTTTCAATTTCAGTCCAACTCGGGCCGCAACGGCATACGGAAGGAAGCAGCCGCTGTAAAACGCCAAAAGCCAACCGAAAACTTCACCAACAACAACAACAACTTAAAAAAAAAATAAATGAATAATAAAAATCTTAAATGCATTTGGTATTTTTAGTGCAAAAATCAACAGCAAATTGTTGAATAATAATATTTTCCAACAGTTCCAAAAAAAAAAGTGAAATTTTATTTCTGAGTTTCTGTGTGAATTTCGTGTTAAGCAACGGCACATCGTACAGATTTCGCAATCAGCACATGCTTAAACAAATAAATAAATAAATATTACAACATTAAATTAATGCCATTTAACAATTAGCAAGCTCATAAAAGTTACAACACGATATCTTTAAATTGTGTGTGTGTTTCAATTTGTCGTTGTAAATAACATCGCCTTGCATTTAACACTTTCATTTTCGTTCGTCGTTTCGTTGAGTTCGTCTTCGTTGTCGCCGTCGCCGTTGCCGTCGCTTGCCAGGCTTTCGTTAACTGTGTTAAATAATAATAATAAACAAAAACCAATAAAAAACTGAACGAAACCCAAATTAACTGCAAATGTTTTTGTTTTAAACACAAATCGAATTTACAAACAACATTTTTTATGTGCAACAAAATGCATTTCCGTGCATACTTTTTGTGCCTAGGTTGGTATTACGGCAAAGGCAACTCCCAAAACAAAGGCCTAACAGATTAACAAATAATTATGATTAACCCAGTTTCGATTTGGTAATATTTACATGTTCAGCTTAGAGCGTGAGTGTTTGTTTATTACTAATTTTGTGGCTGCTGCGCAAAAAAAGCAACACAAAACAAATGACTTAAGCAACGAACTTGAATTTGACCCAAATTACAAAAAAGGAAATTTAAATTTAGGCAATTGCTTTTAAATACTATAAAATTTGGGTTTAAGACAAATTAGGAAATAAAAGAAAAATTAAGATGATTAAGAGGGAGAGAGTGAAACAAGAAAGGAAGGCTAGCTTCAGGTTGCCGATGATTATAAGCTATTCACATTGGAACGATATTTACCGATCTAGATCAAATCTGGTCGGTGGGCGTGGGTCTACCAGTGGATGCAAGGGAAGCAAGAAGAATTTGGTTTGATTTGAATGAAAAACAGAAAACTTATGCTACTAAGTGTACCAACACTATATGCTATATGGTGGCTATATGATATAGTTACCCGATCTGGATGAAACTCGAACTTAACCAAAGTTCAGATAAAAGAAGCATCTGGTAAAGGTTTCAGTTGTGTAGCTTCTAATTCTTCTGAGATCTTTTAGTTGAAACAGACGGACGCACATGTTGTACCGATTACCCTTGTCAACCTGATCAAGAATATATACTTTACATAGTCGGAAACGCTTCCTTCGGTGAGTTGCAAGCTTCCTGACAAAATAATATACCATTTTGTGAATGGTATAAAAATGCAGCTTAATAAAATTGGGATTCAGTTTCAGTTGATGTTCCAATTTCTGTTAGTTTCAGTTTCAGATTCTATAAGAAGAACAAAATATTCATATGTATGTAACTTTTGCGGGACTTCGTGAGACTACATACAAACAGACATTGGACAAAATAAGTGTTTTATATGGTATGAGAGCTCTGGAGCTTAAAATGTTGACCCATATACTATCCTGAAAGAAAGAAAGAAAGATAGAAATTGCTGTAGCATTGTGCTTTTGTCAGTTATATATATATATATATATAACTCTTTGTCTTGCCTGACTTAGTATCTACGCACAGGTCGAACGGAAATAGGTGGGATGCCGAAATTTGTACACATCTGCTCAAGGCGGATGAACAGTCCCATGCTGTTTATCAGCGGACAACGGGCAAAATCTTTGCCATCGACAGCCTGGCGCGCCTTAACGGATATATCTTTTAAATGTTTTTAAGAGTTGGCAGGTCCTTTGGCAGTTAGCCATTTCAAAAGTAGGCAGACCTGGTCATAACACAAAGCTTTCCTCCACGATTTTCAATAGTTTAAGTTTTCTTTGTAGTTTTTGGTGTTATTTGCCGCGGTTCGCCGATATCCGGTAACGGTGCAACGCCTGCTTGCTATAGGTTTGGCATCCATTTAACTTTAAGATATTCTTTGTTTGAATGAAATGATTAAATAAATCCCCTATTTTGATTCAGCTAGTGAAGTCGTCTGCATGATGAGGAAGAGTCCGATCTGTCGGTATCTACATATTGTCATTGCAAATGTTCCTTTTATATAAATACAAAATTATTAATGTTTGTTTGATTTTATTAAAATTTATTTATGTTGATGATGTTCACATATAAGCTTAGGCTTAGCTTAGGGCAGAAATAAGTCTATGGTGATGAACTTGATAGCTTTAAAACTAAAGGACTAGTTCGAAGGACTCACCCAGTGTTACCAAATGTGTTCAAAAAAAGAGGAGCTGGAAAAGGCTTTGGCACAGCGGATGAAATGCGAGATATGCAAGGAGATCCTGAGCAAGGGCGAATTGCAGGTGTCGGAAAAGGAGCGCAGCTCAATAGCATAGTCAACAGTATGGCTGCGCTATGTGTAAATCCCGAAACACGTCAGCCTCGATCATTGAAAAGTACCTGAAGGATGCCCATTTCTCGGCAAAGATGAACAAGAACACCAAGCAGAATGGAGGCCATTAAGATGCTACGCGAACGTTTACGCATGAAGCTCGGCTTTAGCTTTGCGGGCGGCGGCAAGCTCAAGGAATCAGTGGTCAAACTGACCCATCTCGTAAAGCACGAGAAATGGGAAGAATCCACCTGGCATCTGACACTACAAATTGATGTGGGCCAATACCGCGTCATCGACGAACCAAGGACTAAGGTCTGCTAAAACTGCATATTTATGTCGTAGTCCTCCCCCAAAAGAAGAAACCAGCATACAAATTGATAAATTCAATGTAAAACTTCAAATCAACTCAGAACTTACTGAGAATTTACAAGAATCATTTGTTGGTTTTTACGTTCCAATGTTAAATTTACTTTAAAAGTAAAGCCAAGTTGAGAGAAAAAGCGATTTTATTGCTTCCATTTATAATACTGAATTGCTTCAAGAAAATGTTCTATAATAATTTCCCACTCATTCCATTCACATCCCAATTTCAAGTTCAATATGAAAGTGAAAACCCTCGGCAACAGTTCATGCCATTAGCTTTTTGCCTTTTGGTCAAATTAAATGCAAAAATCATAATCAAAATATGCCTTTGCAAAAAAGAAAGACAGAAAAAACACAAACGTGACTAAGATTGCAACTTTCTTTGGCCGCAACTACAAAAGGCTTCCGCCAAGTGACGTCACAAAAACCAGTTGAACAAAATGCAAAATTCAAATGCAAAATAAAAACTAAACATGTCCAAGGCCAATAAATAATAAAAAAAAAAGAAAAAAAAAACACCCATCCAACGGCAGCTGCACATTTTGGATGAGCTTAAGCTTGGCCAGCTACTGGTTGGAGCAGCTCTAGCAGCTTATCGACTTGGTCTGCCCCAAGTACTCCTACTTGTCCAATGTACATATGTATGTATGTGTATGCATTTGGTATTACCGCAACGTCAGACTGTCCATTTATTATGCAACTATAAAAAAAGAGTCATGTGGTGCCAAACTCCTACGAGTTGTTGCTGCAGCGGCAAGTTGGTTTTATTTATGGCATGACCATGAAGTGTAAAATTTTACTATTACCTCTGTCTCTGTGGCTTCGGAAGTTATTGCAGCTGTTGTGGCTCAATTGCCATTTTTCCAACACTGTTGACATCTCATCGCCATCTAGCAGCCGAGCAGCCAAGCGCCAAGCAGCCAAGCAGCCGGTTTTTGTGGCCCACGAATTTCACTTTCATTGGCGTTTGGCGGCATTTGCTTGGCAATTCCGTTGGCAATTTAAAACAGCTGGCTGAGCGCCTGGATTGGGTTGAATTTGAGTTAGCTAGCTTCAAGTTGCAGCTGTTGTTGGAATTGTGTGTGGCGCATGAAATGTTTGAAATGGAAATGTTTGAAAAGGTTAACTAGGACGAATTTGAAAGGTGAAAATTTAAGGTCATCAAAAGAACTTTAGGACTTTTTAGAATATCTTAGAAATTACCTTTATGACTCATAAGGTACTTTTATATCAAAAGAAACATCTGATGAAGTCATAGCTTTAAAATTCAACTCCCTACTTTTAATATCAAGGAAACTTTCTAGCTGTGAGTGGTGTTAGTATTCACTAAATCATTCAGGGTTCTGAATATAAATGGACAACTGAATATAAGTACTCTGAAGAACGATGGGCATGACTGAATAAGGAGATGTCACATTTGCTCATATTTGAAACCAAATAAAGTTGAATAAGCTTTTTAACAGAATATTTGATACTGAACATGTGAACATGCCACATTTAAAGGAATATTTAGTTGCTGTTTGCAGAAATCTCTTCTTTTAAGAAATCAAAATGTAATAAGTCTCAGCTTATAAAAGTAATAGTGAATGTAGGTGGAAAATTTTACATCGATTTAATCAAAAATGGGTAGAATTATCATTGAGAAGCATTATTTGTTGAAGACTGTCATAGAGTGAAGATTAGAAAGGACAATTGTAAAGTCATTTCCTTAATTATTATTAATTTACAATGAAAATCTAATTTGGCCCGCTGTAAACAATAAATCAGCACACACTTATTGCTATTTAACTAAATAACCGCAACTGTGGCTGCACTTTGCTAAGGCCTACAAACAGCTGCCCTTTGAATTATGAAATAGAACGAATATAGCAGCTCAGTTATTAAGAACTCGTGGTATGTTATTAATGGTTAAAGTTAGTCATTAATTTCACATAACAATAATATTAAACAATAATATTAAAATAATGTGAATAATGTAAATGGTTCGGTCTGGTTAAGAAAGCTCTGTTTAGTTAATAATTTTGTAAAATTCTAGAGAGTTATTTCGTTTCTTAACTCAAAAGGAATATAAATATGCTAGCCATTTGAGACAGCGTTGACTGGGTTCACTATTTGTTTCTCTTCCTAGCATGCTTCGCAAATGTAATGTAAAGTAAAGTCTATTGAATTTATGTAGATGTATACAACAGGGCATAACTTAACGTCCATATGTTATAGATCAGCATTAGTCATCAGTCTGTCTGTCTGTCCGAAATAGATGTACATATTTAGCACATACATATTTATACAGAACATTCATAATTTTCTTTATTAGCAAGAGCAAACGATAGCATTTATGCGTATGTGTGTGGCAGAGAACGCGATTCTCATTGCTGTTCCTGGTTATGCCTTCGTATGTGTTGTTTTTAGATGAGCGCGCTTGCATACGCAGATGAAGAAGGAGTCAAAACCGAATTACTGGATACGGTACTGTTTCCGATGCATCGGCGCCGGCGGTTGACTTTGTTTTTGTGTTTTTCTCGCAAGAGTGTCTCTTCCCCTGGCCGATATTAGTATTCTAAACATGATTCCTAATAAATGATCGATATGTAAATCGATTCATTTGCTTTCTAAACGATATATATCAATATGTCGACTTGTCCTTATATTGATATAATGGCTGTTCACCTTCTTTTGGGCGATATAAGTAGATTTCAAACAAATGTATATCGATAATGATCGATATGTAGTAATATATTGTAAAAATTGCATGGCAACCGGTCCTTTAGTTTAGGTGCCAAGAAAAGAACAATGCGCCGCTTGTCTCCATACAACCTTTGACCTCCATTTTGCCAAAATTGTTTCTTAGCCCGCCCCTAGGCCATGAACCTTCTGTAAATATTTCAGCTTCCTATCTATTTCCGTTTGGCCTGTGCTTTGATACTAACTCAGTCAGTCAGGACAAAGAGTTTCATATAAGTATATTTATATAAAATTATAAATAAATTTACAATAAAATTCTTTAGCAATGAAAGTTTGACACAATTTCTGGTTCAGTCAAATACAAAAGTATCCACAAATAAAGTTGATATATATATCTATAATCCCTACCAAATTGGGCTTAGTTTGTTTGCCGGCGGGGCATTCACTTTTTGTAAGAAATCACATTTTTTTTACCAGCCCAAGAGGCCCTTTATTTCGTATATAATTGGCCAATATTTCATTGTGTGGCGAGGCAGACAGTGAGTCGAGTCGACCGAGACAGAGACAGAGAAAGAGACAGAGAAAAAGGCAACGAAACACAGTCATTGTCATCGGTGTATGTGTATGGGCAATTTTATATAGTCGTACCAAGTGAAAGTGACAAAGTTGCAGTGCACACCTCGAAAAATGTTAATGAGCCGCATTCGTACCGGGCTCGTTGTCTGTTTTGCTTTTGGCATCGTTAAGTTTTGGTTAAAACTGTAACAGCTTAACCCAAAAGCGTTCGTCTGCTCGGAGATTATCAATTTGTTTAGTGCTTGGTGAAATCTGAAATGCGACCTTGAGATGCGTACGTCGTCTTACATAAAGAATATCCAATCGGGGACTCTTGAGGAACAAACCTTCGCATTCAAAGTAAATTGCAAGTCATTAAGCAGGCGGCCAACCAAACCGAACTGAGATTATGTCACGGCAGTTGGGGCTTAAAAAAAAAAACTACAAAAATAACAAATACAAAATAAACTAAATAAACATTAAGCGCTTCAGTTGGCGGATATGTATGAAGTGGTGGGGGGAGGGGGGGTGTATGGGAGGGTAGGCAAAGTAAGCGACATACTTTCTCATTTGGGCTACAGAGATGCGTAATGCCAATTTCTGGCATTATTCAACCGATGTAAAGAGGGCTTTGCATAAGACAGTCAACGTTGTTGGTTAACCGTAAAAATTAGAGTTGAACTATGGACAATACCAGGTTGTTTAGGGTGGTTTGTGATAGGGTTTTTCTGACTTTGGAACCCAAATAAATGAGTGTCATTTAGGGCTAACAGGAAGATGATGTAAATCTTTAAAAGAGTTTGCCTTAACTAAACCATCTCCCACTTCTCAAAATCTTTACAGCTCTGAGCTTCTGGGTGGCCTCTGCGCAGGTGTCAGGCAATGACAATTTGGATGACGATGAACAGCCACTTCATCTGACCAACGATGGTAAGTGGCAGTAATTGCATATTGGTTTACACGGGCGATCATAACTTTAACTATTAAGGCAGCGTCTTTCTTTCAGCCGCATCTGCACGACACGCGACTGGGCAGACAGTTGAGCGTGAGCGGTGACTCGGAATCCAACTCGTATTCGTCTAGCAGCAGTCAGTCCGCATCCATAGCTGACGATGATGAGGAAGATGATATAGAGGGCTCCACCGAGTATTACGACAGCGATGAGGAGCAGGGCGGCGACGGCAATGATTCACTGCCGCGTCTGCTCTCCCAGTCCACTTTTCATCGCATCTCAGAGACGTTGGGTGCACTGAATCATGTGGGACACATGCTGGTGGACATGACAAGAGGTGGACAAGAGGTCAAGGCGGAAAATGGTAGCAGTAGCAGTAGCAGTAGCAGTAGTGGAAGCAGTGATAGTGAAAGCATAGAGAGCTCCTCCATCGGATCCACAGAGTTAAGCTCCATCTCCAGTCCAACAACTTCACCAACCCCTTTGTCTAATCCGGAGTCGGTGCCTGTCATCTCTGGCAAAATTCTGGACACCACATCCACGTTGTCCGCCAACAGTCTGCTGCCTGCTGGTAAACCTGCCAATCTGAGCGCCATTCAAGTGCTCACAAAGCGCATAGATCACTTGGAGCCGGGCAAGCCCATGTTTGTGGAGAACAAGGAACTGAAGCAGCAAAAGAAGAAAAAGAAGAAGAACAAGAACAAACAAAAGCTGAAGAAGCCCAACGAAGTCGAACAGGCCACCATTCTGGGCACACAGCAAGCGCCATCGCAATCGCAGCAAAAGATCAAGATTCCAACAACGCCGCGCACCACGACGAGCACAACAACAACGACAACTCTTAGGCCTCTGGATCAACTGGCCTTGGCCAGCGAAGAGGCAGGCACGGCGAAGGATGTGGAGAACTATTGCAAGACACCCAGTGGACGACCAGGTCGCTGCGAGGATCTGAGCAGCTGTCCCGCTCTGCTCTTAAATCTGAGCAGTCTGCGAGAATCTCTCTGCTTTAAGAGTCTCTTTGTGCCAGGCGTGTGCTGCCCCATGTCCAGCTCTGCTACTGCACCCTCCACAGACTCCTCTACTGTGTTAACCACACAACGTCCACTAAAGCTGACGGCCAAGCCACCTACGAGCACTACCCCTAGCACCACCAGACGCACTACGCCACGACCCACAGCCAGGCCCAGCAGTAGACCCACCTCTGGCCTAGTTCTCATTCCGCAAGTGAAGCCAACGACCACCACGACAACCACAACGGAAGTGCCGCTGGAACCCGAAGGTCTGGATGAGATAGCCAGCAACATTGTGGATCCGGATGAGTGTGGGCAGCAGGAGTATTCCACGGGTCGCATTGTGGGTGGCGTGGAGGCGCCGAATGGCCAATGGCCCTGGATGGCAGCCATATTCCTGCATGGACCCAAGCGCACAGAGTTCTGGTGCGGTGGCTCCTTGATAGGTTCGAAGTATATCCTAACCGCTGCCCATTGTACCAGGGACTCCAGACAAAAGCCGTAAGTATATCGATAGTCTGTGATATACGGCAATCCAAGGCTCATTGTTATTCCTTGCCAGATTTGCGGCGCGACAGTTTACGGTGCGTTTGGGTGACATAGATCTTTCCACGGATGCCGAACCCTCGGACCCGGTCACCTTTGCCGTCAAGGAAGTGCGCACACATGAACGGTAGGTGTCGACACTTGATGATTGTTGGACATCGTCTAATTCCCTGCTGATTTTGTAGCTTCTCGCGCATTGGTTTCTACAATGACATAGCCATCCTAGTGCTGGACAAACCTGTGCGCAAGTCCAAGTATGTGATACCCGTTTGCCTGCCTCGTGCTGGTCGCATGCCGCCCAAGGATCGTTTGCCTGGACGCCGTGCCACCGTCGTGGGCTGGGGCACCACCTACTATGGCGGCAAAGAGTCAACCAGTCAGCGTCAGGCGGAGCTGCCCATCTGGCGCAATGAGGATTGCGATCGCAGCTACTTCCAGCCCATCAATGAGAACTTCCTATGTGCCGGCTACTCCGATGGTGGAGTCGATGCATGCCAGGTGGGCTTTAATCCAGCATAACTGTAGCTAAAGATGTTAATAAAGAGAATTTTCCACAGGGTGACTCTGGTGGTCCGCTGATGATGCGCTACGACTCGCACTGGGTGCAGCTGGGCGTTGTGTCCTTTGGCAATAAGTGCGGCGAGCCTGGATATCCTGGTAAGTCACAGTTGTACTTAGATATGAAGCATTCTTGTACTCATCCTTGACTCACACAGGTGTCTACACCCGAGTGACGGAATATCTGGACTGGATACGCGATCATACGCGGGACTGAGAGGGGACTTGTTTTAGTTGTTATTGTAGTAGCCTAGGTTTAGGTATGCACTAGTCTATGTACTTTTAATGCTCTCTCTCTCTCTCTGGCTCTCTCTGTCTCTTTCACGCTGCTCTATTTATTAACCCCTCCAGAAACCAATTGTTAAATAATTTATTTAATATTTAAATATGAACAAAAATAATGAAAACGTGTTGAAAATTATGTTAGGGGAATTAACAAAAGTTTGGTAAGTTGAAGGAAAAATAATGGAAAGTCTTCCTAAATATACAAATATTTATTCTTTCATATATATTTCTATAGCTTCTAATACGATCTATATCTTTAACATTTATTAAGAAATCTATTGAAATCTATTAAGAAAATATAGAGAATCGAGTCCTAAGGGGATCCTCATTTAAAATTCTCAAAAGCTGTAGGCTTCATAAAACAACTCTGTCACTTACAGCCAATTCATCGCCAATCAATTATTGTCTCAATCGTGGATCTTAGTCAACTTTTACTTTCACCAGGGCCACATCTCGCTGAAGATTTTGAAGCATTCTATGAAGCACTCTCTGTACATAAATATTTAAACTGATATAGAGTTCAAGTAACACATCTGCAATTTGGTATACTTTGAAATTTTATATCCACTTGATTTCATGGCAAAATCCGTAAACTATGCGAATCAGTTTAACCTAATTACAATCTCTACACTTTAGTTATTTAGAGATGTTTGCCCAGCCCATACTTAGTTTGCTTACTTTTCTATTTATCTTTCATTTAATCAACTCAAAAGGTAAGTCCTAAATTACTACTCTATATAATTATATATCTTTGATTGCTTTTCCAGATACAATTTTAATCAAACAACAGGATAGATATTGCTCAGCCCAATGTATTTCTAGGAAATACAATTTTTTGTTGAGGAAATCTGGCAGATGCGGGCCAAACCTTCATTGTTGTAGGTTATAGACTTTGGCAGAACTAAATGTAAATAATTGCAATAAATTGAAATTAAAGTGTAACATTTTGAATCTTAGATAAGCAACTTAGATAAGTATTCATTTGAGCTAAATGTGCCTGAGGCCATCATCTCATTACCTATGGTGGAAATTCATCCCATTTCATCTTATTCTGTTGTCTAGAAATATAACAAGGACAGGATATATTAACATTAACAGTTAAGGTATATATGATATATATTTCCTTAGCCGATAGCCGCAATATATCGCTAAGAAAATACTCTAATGCAATACTTTTATGAAATAGTTTGAAGAGATAGAAATTATAGATAAAATATGAAAATTTATAGAAATTTGAATTGCACATTTGGAAGATTTCTACTGATTTATTAAAGTTGAAAGTCCCACACCAAATACACATAGAAAATGAAAACTTAATAGATTAATTCTTGAATTTCTTAGAAGATATGTCTAATCTAAATTCTTGAATTCCCTAGAAACGTACAATCTCTTAAGGGAACTTTTTCTAAAAGTAACTTTTCCTGAGCTTCAAATGTGTCATAGCAGTGATCCACACATTTCCGTTGAAAGATAAGCATATGATATAAGAGCGACACCAGCGATAAGCTATAGCTACTGATGGAATGTCATATTTATCTTCTGCAATAATTAAATTGCAAATGTTTGGGTCAGCCATAAACAAAAACAAGAGAGGAAACCTAGGTTCAGATAACCGAAATTTGCATATCCTTACAAAAATGTATTGTTTAGAATGAAATTAAGCTTAGTAGTGAAATACGGATCAAATTTTGAGGACTGACATTGAAGCTTTTATAACGCTGAAGCTGGTTCAATTTCTTTTAAGGTTTTCCATTCGAAGTATTCATCGAATATATTGCAGCTATATGATCTGGAAGTCTGATCTTGATCAAATTAAATGGACGTCGAGGCTTCTTAATAATAAAATCCATGTTCAATTTGGTATTTTCAATAAGAAATTACATATTTTCTGATAGAATAGGTTATATGGGAACTATGTGATAAGACAACTTATCTGGGCAGTACTAAGTCAATGTAGTTGGGGGATCCTAAGACTAACACATACCAAAATTGGTTCAATCCTTCAATAGCTTCAAAACTGTGAGAATAGTTACGCACAGGATTAGATGGCCATGGCTCTATCGACGCCTCTTCTCCTGCTGATCAATAATATATCTACTTTAATGCGGTCCTTAAGTGTGCTTTAAATATCATGATAAATTTATAATACCCTCAGTAAGGTTACAAAAAGTATTTCCGGCTACTATTTACAATCGAATAGGTTCTACTTCCCACCCTCTCTCTCTCTCCCTCTCTCTGTCTCTCACACACCATGCTATACACTTTTGAAAAGCTTATTGCCCTCAGTTCTAACATCGCTCTCACAGTTGGCACACGCGATTTGGACCGGCGTAAACGCGAAACGTGTTTTAATAAATTATAAGTGTTTTTTTCGTGCAAACAGCCTCAGAGTGTCGACGACTACCTCAACAGAATTTCATCTCAAAAATTATATGACGTCTCATATATTAATAATAAATTAATATAAATATTTACTGCTGTTATTGTTAGTTATTTGGCCGGCGGCGATAACGATAAGGCTTTGTTTTTGTTTATAAAAAGCTTTCAACGAGAGCAAAAGTAAGTACAAAGCAGAGAGTTCCACTCTGACGATTGTAAATGTGCGTGTGTGTGTGTGTGAGAGAATATAAATGCCGGTTTTGTTGAATCACTCAAGGTCATGGTTCGTTCTTTAATGTCACACAGTTAAGGTTTCGTTTTTTAATGAGCTAGAAAAGTTTCATTGTGCATTTCAAAATGTTAGAAAATGAAAAAAGGAAAATAGCTTTTCTAACGCAATAAATGTGAATTTGAACTAATTATAGGTTAATGTCATTAACACGCTTTACTGTGTCAAAGAGGCATATTATCTAAATCTGTATAAACTTATTTGCTGAAGAGTCGAAGGGGATATACTAACTAATAAGATTAGTTTACTTTCCAGTTTTCTAAAGAAGTTGCTCTAGTATAAATTTAAATTTATATATATATGTTTAGATCATAGCATTAAGTTGAGGTTTTCTATTTTAATTTTATCGAAAACGATACTCGTAGTAGTATAAACATCAGTAACAGCCACTGCTATGATGTGTCACTGGCAGTGTGAATGGGCCTTAAATCGTAGGCTTAAGCTTAAAGCTTTTACTTAACATGTTAAGCAACAGCATGGCAAAGCTTTCTATGCATTTGTTAAGCTACCATATGTATACACTGTTAGCTAGATGTTGTGTTTAGGTTTGTATTTTGATACGGTTGTTGGATATCATTAGTTCAAATTGGGAATGTCAATGGGTTCATTTTTATGGAACTAGAAATCATCTGTTTTAGTCTATCTTAATTTCAATTAGTTCAATTCTCATTGATATTAAAATATTGAAAGAAACAACTGTTTTTCTCTATGAACTGTAAAGGTTATTATACATCATATATATACACCCAATTTTATAAGATAAGCCTTAAGCAAGGTTATTTCTGATGAGAAAAAAGTCTTTAAATAAAATATTTTAATAATTTAATGCAAAAATTAAAAAAAAATATTGCGACTTGTTTCCGCCCGGGTTCGAACCGGGGACCTTGTGCGTGTGAAGCACACGTGATAACCGCTACACTACGGAAACTGTTGATAGACGATCGTTTTCAAGCCGTTCAAGAAAATGAGCTTTGATAATTTCAAGGCGATTTATTAGCGATTCAAATGCGGTTTTCAATTCGTTCGGCAAAAATATAAAACAAATTAAAATTGTAATTCTTTATTTTGCTTTGGAAATATGTCAACCGCCATAAAGTCAAGCTTTTATTTTTCTATTTATAAATTCGAGTTTGTTGCTTTCATGTGAATACAAAATTGCTCCTAATTCTTTTGAAATGAATTAAGAAAAAGTACTCTCAACAGTCAATTAAAGAACAATTTCGGTTCAAGAACGTTTTTTAAGGCATTTTAAGTTATAATTATGAAGGACAGTTGCTTCGAAAGGAATAACATTATTTAGGATTTGGTAACAATTCGGAATTGTAAGCGAAAGCAAGCCTAAAACTCATTTGCCATGATCAAATTTCAAGTAGGGGAAATTCTTATTCAAAGTACTCCGATTTCAGTTTTGAATAAAGATTTAATTTCTTCTTTTATATTGATTTTGAATTAATTGATTAAAAATTTAATCTAATTTTATTCTAAACGTCATAATTTCGTAGTGTTTGTCTTTGTCTGAACTTCAAAAAGGTTGAGGCTTTGCTGGAGTTTGAATTCTAGTTTTAGTTACATTTCATCGTTCCTTAAATTTAAATCTAAAATTTAGAATAAATTTATAGCAAATTTAAAACAAATTTAGAATAAATTTAAAACAAATTGAGAATAAACTTAGAACAAATTTAGAACAAATTTAGATCAAATTATCACGAAACAAGAGCCGCTGCTTGAAGCTTACATTGCCTTGCTGAAACCTTTTAAAATGCAAACAACCTTTAGCGCCATCTGTTGTGAGTTCTGCAAACTAATAGTTAATTCTGGATGGGTCTTTTATATGGACGCTATATGCTATAGTGGTCTGATATTGACGATTTCTACATATAAGCAGCTTAGAGCAGAAGTAAGTCTATCGTATTTGTTCTATAAACTTTCAACAAATTTTAACTCTATAAATTTTAAAACTGAGAGATTAGTTTTCTTTGACAGACCAGCAGAAGGAGGAACACATAGATATAGTTATATCGATTTGGCTTGTCATGCTGATTAAGAATATATAAAATATGGTCGGATATGCTTCCTTCTATATGTTACAAACATCTTCACCAAATTACAATACCTCTGCAAGGGCATACCAAAAATTGTAAAAAAAAAAGTAAAACATAAATTACTGATGGCTTATTTGTTCCAAAAACCACAAAAAAGGAACCCATATATCTGTTTCCGCCCGGGTTCGAACCGGGGACCTTGTGCGTGTGAAGCACACGTGATAACCGCTACACTACGGAAACAACTGGGAGTAGATCGCCGTTTGCTTGGCCATAGACGCAGAGTCATACTCCGACTGCAGTCAATTGCTGCTCTGTTGGCTTTCTTTATTTCAACTTGTCATTCCACTCTTAATTAGGGAGGCTTGTCCCCACCGCCTCCACCTTGCTACTGATTGCCCCGCCGCCTTTCAATGAATGGCCACCTCGAATAATTGGCATAAAGCACACAGCGAAAGCATTTGAGGCATTCAATGCTGAAATGCCTGAAACATGCTCACAGATTACCAGCCAAGTTAAGCCCAACCAACGCCTTTGTCTCCAACTTCAGCTTCTGCTTCATCACCGTCTCCGTTCCAGTTGGTTTTACAGAGGCTTTAAATACATTTCTCGCACGCTGATCCTTGATTAAAATTCCTATTGTCTGCCTTGGCCTGGCATAGATTTCCAGCAACGTGTTTTTCCCCCGCAACCGGAACGCAATTAATATGCAGGCCAGCACAGGACAGGACAGGACAGCAGCAAGGACTCTGGCACTCGTTATAATTACGCATTTAAATTGGCACAAAAGGTTAAAGCGGAGACCAGGCGGAGTACCAGATACAAAACGCTAAGCCCATAGCCAATGCAAAAGCCAAAGCCAAAGCCAAAGCCATAGCCAGGGACATGGACATGAAGATGGTTATTCACAGCTTTAGCTGTGTGTGTGTGTGTGTGTGCTTTGGCCCCATAAATTTGGGTCAATGGGAAAAATGTCAGAATTGAGTAATTACAACATAATTTTCAATTTTGCAGTTTACGTTGTAAATTAATTTGCGGTCGACATTTGCCAAGCGGCCAATGGTCCGGCCTCAGAATCGGCAATGTCCCCTACCCACCGTCGGACTGGGTTGATGAAGCCCCATTGAGCAGATTCATGACTGGCTGGGTGGGGTCTTTGGTTTCTCAATGAGCAGGGTGTGGTGCACAACAATTATAACAACAATTACCGAGCGAGCAGAGCTGAAGCTCGGCAGAGTCATTGTGTGTATTTGTGTTTTTGTTCGTCTCATCTCGTCTTGCCATTTCATTGCACGGATAGGGAGGGGAGTTGACGCTGGGGGGGCACCATTTGTTGTGCATAATTAATTCGCAGTTACTATTTTGTTCGCTGGCTTGTTTATATATGTACAAAATTACGAGCATATTGGCTTGAGAGGTTAAGAATGTGGCAGCCAGGGATTTATAGCGCAACATTTGGATGTTGTTTAAGTTAAGAATAAATCTTTAATACGATCAAACTATCATTCTTAGATATATGTTTTAGATCTTGCTATAAGTCATAGAAACCCCCTTAGGACGTATTTGATTCAAAGAAGTTTGTTTTACTTAAGAATTAACAAAGAAACCCAAAGATTTTTTAACCTTTTTGATATTTGTATAAATTTTTTTTCTTTTCAAAACTATAATTTTCATGATATGATTGACCAAATATGATTTTTTTTGTTCTTCTAAACAATATCCGTTCTTTGCAAGCTAATTCACATGATTGTCCAAACTGAATTCAATTATATCCGAAGGATTTCTAAACTCAATCAGCATGCAGATATAAGAAGCATCTGGTAAAAATTTCAGTAGTTCTTAGGACTTCTGAGATCTTGGGGTTGACAGACGGATAGAAGGATACCCTAAATGTATCTCAATTATGTTGAAAATTTCTAGTTTATTAGATTTTTGAAGCATTTATATATATTCCTCATCACGGTTATAGCTATGTCCGTCCGTCTGTCTGTGTCTGTTTCATAGTTACAAAGCTGACCAGATGCTGGTTTGTTGTCTGCAGGCTGGTTAAGTTTGAGTGTCATCCAGATCAGATAACTATATCATATAGCTTCCATTAGCATAACTTTTCCCATATAGCCGATTCTTCCGGAATGAACTCTGAGGAGCATAATTTTGTTCGAAATCAAATCAAATTGAATCCGGATCTGGTCACGATCTGCCAACTATATCATAGCCTCATTATAACCGATTGTTTGGGACTTCCGCTGGCCTGTTCTGATTAAGATCGGATAACTACATAACCTATTGTTCCGGAATGAACTCTTAGCATTGAAAACAAAACAACTTCGTCTTGTTCCACTGCAGCCCCACGACCGCTGACCAGATTTGATCTAGATCGTTTATATATTTACAATTTGAATGGCATATAAGCTTCGGCAAGCCGTTTCGTTTTTTTTTGGTTTCCCCTAAAGAGGTGGATGAGGTTGCTTTGTCAAAGTGTTTACGCTTTTACAGTTGAGTGAATTTTAATTGAAAAAACTAAAAAGACTGGCCAGTGTCAACGGCACATGCGAAATGAGTGCCAGTGCCTGGGCGAAGCGGAGGAGTTGATGGGAGTGAGATGAAATCGATGCTAAGCAAATGCCAATGATGGCAGTTTCGAACAGCTGCGACAAGATGCCGAAGCATGTGGGCTTTGCCTATGTAGGACAAGGAATTGGGGACACGCAAGGGGCGGGGCGGGCGGTCGGTGTTGCAATAAAAAATTGACCCGAAAATGTGTAACAAATGTTGTGACATATTTTCGCAACGTTTACACTCAGCCACCAGCCACCAGCAACCCAAACCCTTGCCATTCCAATGATCCTGCAAAGCACAAACGAAAAGACTCTGAAAGGATGTGCCTGAGCATATATATAGGGGTTATTTGGGGAAGGCGAAGGAAGGGACCGCTTTATAGTGTGTAGTGGAAATCGGTTTCGGGCAACATTTGTTTTTTGTTTTTTGTTTTATTTGTTGGGGAAATGTGCAAAAGCTGAATATGAAAAAAGGCAAAATGGCAAAAATCTGTAACTGTAACTGCAACATGGCATGAACTTAATCTGTTGCCGATTGTTTTTGTAGCCCATTGATGTGGCTATTGTTGCTGTTGTTTTTGTTGTTGTTGCTCAATTTGTACACAGCAAACGAACGAACCAAACCAAAGCCAGCGAATGGATCAAATAACCCCAGAAAACCCAAAACACCAAACCCAAAACTCAGCCAAGCCAAGCCCCCATTCCAGTCAAAATACGGCGCATTTTCAATATTGCGGCAACAATTTTCATCGTCGATGTTGTTGTTGTTGTTGCTGTTGTTGTTTTTGTTTTTGGCATTTGGCTGTGTGGTAATAATGAAAGCAACGACTGGGGGCGTATACGTCTTGTACATTTTGTATATCGATGGGGTTAAAACGGTTGGTGTGTCTGCGGGCTGAGGGGCGTTCATTTAATTGAAAACAAGGCGGCGGCATCAGCAACGGCTGCAGCAACGACGACGGCACTTAAACTGAAATCGAGAACAGATGGAAACGAAAAACTTGCAATAATTGCCAGCAATTTCCAATTAAACGAATAGAGTCGAACGAAGTCTCTCCCAGACAGAGTTTGGATTCGACTTGAGGTTATTTGAGAACTGAACTGAGCTGAACTGAACTGAACTGCTCTGATACTAAACAGCAGATAAAGTTTGCTTTAGCACTTAATGAATTATTTATAGAGTTCGAAAATATTTACCGACATTTGGCTGAAAATGCTCCTGCCGAATTGTGCTTAAATTGAAATTAAATCATTTGTCCGAATGAAATATGCATATAGTTTGCCAAATCGCTAGAGATTGTGTTGCCGTTAAAATGCGATACAAATGTATGTTAATTATGTAGGAAATATGTATTGTTGGGCATTGTGAGTGTTTATGAGGAGATATGCATTACCATATTATTTGATATTCTAGTTAAGTATTCATTGTCAACTGCCAATTAATTTATACAAAACAAATTACATATAAATATAAAGCTATTTGTCCTAATGGTCTGACTGGACTGAGCGATGCAGAAGGCACAGTCCAAGCCATAATTCTGCGAGCTGTAAAGTTTTCACAAAAGCTAGAGTTTTTGGTGGCTCTTAGGAAAACTCCAATGGGGGGTGGCTCCAAATCAAGGTCAAGCTCATATGGAAATGCATTTATGTGATGACACAAATTTGCAGAGGCAACATCAATGCCGCGCAGATATATTTACTCTGCACTCAGAGAAAAACGTTGGCTTTAATATAACTTTATACTCTGACTTAATGGTACCGAAGATATTGATCCTACTATCGGCCGAACGAACCACTATATAGAAGAAATTACACAGGAACGCGCGAAGTAACGAGAAGACAGACACTGCAGAAATGGTAGGAACAGTGGGATAGGTCTACTAAAGGCCGGTGGACACACTGTCTCATCCCCAATCTTTAAGCCTGGCTTGGTAGAAAGCACCGTTAGGTAAAATACTACCTGACTCAGCTGCTTAGCGGGCATGGCTGCTTTCGCAGCTACCTGAACCCGGTTTGGTCACGAGCCATTAGCGGAATGCACATGGTGTAGCCGAGAAGTGGTGGAAAATGCCGAAGAAGTCATGTTGAGATTCTCGTCCCAGCGACGAAAACTGTAACAGGAATTGGGATCCGAGATCTCGGAGGCAAGCTTTATCCCGTCTATGCCGAAGAGCGCGGAGAACTGGCAGGCCGTCGGCTACTTTGATATTGAGAGCTGGAAGCAAGCGGCGCTCTATGGATTAGGCGGCGCCGAATCTTTTGCGAAGACTGAAAACGTAAATTGAGGAATGGAGGAGAAGAAAATGTCTTCTATGCTTTCCTTTCGCGTCTCCCAAGCGTCCACTGTAACTGAGAAATTAAACAATACGAAATCGTCCCTGGCTTCAAAAGCTTTAAGTTTCGAAGAAAACAAAGTTCCCCTCTTCTAGCTGCTTCTGTGCTAGCTGAAGCCGTCGCTGATGTTATATGCAATGATCCAAGCGAAGCATAGTATAGGCGTTCGTTGAACTCAAGAGTAAACTGTCAACTGCCCCTATAGTTATTCCCCGCACCACACCTATGTTCTTCACAATATCAACTACTGATGATCCACTCGCTGCGCCGTTAGGAGTTCTCTAATTTGATCAACTTTTGTAGCTGCTTTAGCTGGCTTTACCTTCCAGAAAGCTGTCCACTCTTCCTCTTCACTTTCATCACTCTCTCTTCTTGTTTGTCTCTGCCTTAAAGCTGTTCACTTTCTTCCTTTCATATCTCTTACATTTTACATCTTCCAGTCATCTTTTAAGCTGTCATTGAAAACTCCAACAACTTTGTTAGAAATTGCACAGAAAATTAATATGAATAGAAGTTATAAACAAATTTGTTAATAATAAAACTAGCAACTACTAATATGGATAGGATTATACGATATTTACCTTATGGCAATCTCTAGCCTTTCCTTTGTGCCACACATTAACTGCGTTGAGGCGTGCGTAGCTGTTGCTGTTGCTGCTCTCCATGGCAACCTTTATGTTATCTCTGGCCATATTTATAGCTCGGCTGAAAGAGTAAACACACAAGGACACAAGGCCATGACAGTGGACAGGACAAACAGACACTGCCCAGTGCCAAAGCCCAGTTGCCAGTGCCAGTGCCTGTGTGGGCGTGGATGATGAACAAACAGGACGTTACGACCAAAGGCAACGGCAATGGCAAACATTGCAACTGAGCTCGTTTGAACGCATTGCTGTGTTGCCTTATGGGCACCGGAAGCTGGCTTTTTTCCTCTTATTGCTTGTGTATGAGTGTGTGTGTGTGTGCGTTGGGAGTGAATGTCAGTGCAAAACCAATAAGTCAAACGACGCCAAAAAAAAGGCTTAACAGGCTATAAAAAGCAATGGCAACATAAGAAAAATCCTGTCAGCACAAAATCTCAACAGCGGCTGGAAAGCAAGTCTAAAGAAAGTAAGATGCGATGGTAAAAAGGCCAACAGTTGGAGCTAACTTAATTATGGTGATGGCGAACCTGATATACTCTAGCTTATAAATTTAATTGATTAGTTAATTATAGAACTACACTTGAAAAAAAGATAAAGCTAATCTTTCACAGGCAGTAGCTGGCACTCGAACATGAGCCTTCAGTCTGCTAGCCAGACAAATAGTCTTGTTACTTCGTTGGCAGATTTGAAACAATAACAAAACAACATTCAAAGCAACATGAACCTACAAACGAATATACGAACTTTGCAGAAAACAAACTTGCATTTCCATACAAACTTTGACCTAGATTTTAGCCTGTATTTTGTAGAATCTATGCTTAGTGTTAAACTACAAAAGAACATTTATCTTGTGTGAAAATCGCAGACAGGTTACAATTTTGGTTGGAGATGGAGACCCATTTCCAGCAACAAGTTCTCCAAAAGCCAATTTTCCCAAAATTCGCCGATTCTCAAATAATTTCCAATGTAATTCTAAGTAATGTCAATTTAAGGATTTAAGAATACAATGCAAACTGACGTCATTTACACTGACTTCAGCAAAGCATTTGACTCAGAAAATGACTGTTTACTTCTACGAAAGTTGGATCTTCTTGGCGATTTTAGGCTGCAAGAAGACCTAGATGTTTTCCAATCGTGGTGTCAGGTCAACTTGCTAAATCTCAACTGTTCTAAATGGAAAGTCATATCGTTTTGACGGAAGAAGAACTCTTAGTTCTATCCATAGAAGCTGGCTGTTTGAAATTTTCACAAAAGTTACATTAGATGGCATCGGCGCGCTCTAAGAAGCCGTGTTTTATTAATTTTCGACTTCAAGTGGGTAAACATCGTGGTCCAAGCTTGTGTTTCATAAAACTAAAGAGAAAGTCGGCTCTATACCTAAAACTGAGAATTAGAACAGCATTGTTTTACAACAACTTAATGGTATTTGGAGGAATGGTAGCAATTTTGCTAAAGGATGGTCATGATTTCACTTTCCTAACATGGAAGAGCCTTGAAATACGTTTTTTCATTGATGTGGATTTGCGTTATAACAGCGACTAACAGATATGCTGTTGGAGAATTCAAACCTATATCGCATTCTCATATTAATTTGATCATTCGTAGACACAATGACATCATATTTAGGGAAGGCAGCACAGGCATAGACAAGCTATTGATAAATGCTCAACATTTATTTCAGACAGACAGATGGAAAATGCAGCTGCTGATGCTGATCTAAAACATATGGACGTTTAATTAGCATCTCGTAACCCAAAAAACTGTTTGATACCATTATCAAAAATTTGTCTCAGTTGTAGATATAGCTCGTAAGGGTTAGTCCGAGGCTAAGCAATGAAAGCGCCCAACCAATTGGAAGAGTTTATCTGAATGAAAGTGAAAGCGGCATAAAATTCCATGTCTCGGCTTAGAAGATCTAAAAGTACAGAGGGACAAATTGTTCGACAGAATCGGGAAGTGACTTTGTCTTATCTATAACTATATATATATAGATCCATATTGATATATAATTAAACCTAAGCTTGTGCTTACAAGTAACCTTGTAAACATTGTGATGTCTTCACTATAAAACTGCTGCACTCTCTCTTTCTCCTTCTCCCTCTCTCTCTCTCTCTCTCTCTCTCTCTCTCTCTCCATATATATCAATCTATGTAAAAGAAGAATTGCCTTTGTTGACTATTTTGTTGTTACCGAGATTGCCATAAAAGGAGTCAAGATCTACGAGCTGGGCAGAGCAAACACTAGCAACAACCAGCAGCAGGACGAAGACGAGGACAACGACAACCCATTTGTGCCAAGTGTGTGACAATAAAATGTTTACTGATAGCAAAAACAACAACAACAGCAACAACAACAACAAGTGCAACAAAAAACCAGTTGAGCAATTGAATGTGACACAAAGTGCTTGGTGGGTGATTTCTGTTTTGGGTCTGTCCTGGTCTTGGGGTTGTCATCTATATTAGAAAAGGTTGCCAAAGCAAACTAAATGGCTGGCAAAAAAGCAAAGCCGGCGACTATTATAAATAATAAATGCTGACTGGCCAGCCAAAGTCGAGCGAGATTTGGTGTCCAATCCCAGTTCCAACTCCTACTCAATGGCTTGGCCCAAGGCGCAAGTTTCGGCGCCGGTCGAGCAAAAACAATTTACTGGGCCACACATTTCCTTTTTTTGTTGCTTGCTTTTTCCAGCTCACGCGCCCTTGGCTCATAAATCTCAACCGAGAGTGAAATAAAGCTAAACGTAGCTGGGCAGATAGAAGAAACAGGCAATGAGTGCTCCATCTGCAGCGTTTGGCTTACAGGTTCCTGGGGCCTGAGCCTGGGCCTGTGCCTAGGCCTGGCACCTGGCAAATTGATTTGTTGGTTTATTTGGTTCGCCAGCTCTTGGGGCGACGTAAATTTAGGCGCCGCCTGTTTGTGTCATAAAATACTACGACTGTGGGAGGGAGCTATATGAAGTGTCCTGCTCGAAATGACATTACGATGAAGTTAAGCAGCTGAAGGCGCACATAAACCAATTTACAATTGGCTCGGCAGCAGCAGCAGCAACAGCAGCAGCAGCATGTCCTTGTCCTTGTACGAGGAGTACTTGATCGATTAAATTAGACGGCCAGCCACTTAATGCCTTTAATTTAAATCAATCAATCAATCAGGCAGCTGTTACGGCTTCAGCTTCATCTGCTCTGCCACAAATATGCCCCCCCCCATTGGCCACTCCTCATTTATTATTTTTATTTAAGTTTTTCTTTCTTTTTTGTTTTGTTTAAGGCCTGGCGGCGCTTATCTAGATTTTATTGTTATTAGGCTGCTCTGCCTTTTGTCTTGCCCCCGGGGGCTTAGCCTGGAATGGAATGGAATCGAAGGGAATGGAATGGAATGATGGTGGAAGGGGTAACGTTCTGTCCACCAAAACTGATTACTTTGGTTGAGATTTCTAAGCAGCTTACCCAGTGTTTCAATGGCTCGTCTCGCTCGTCCCGCCCAGACTTTTGTCCTGCTAAGCCACTTAATTTATTTGACCCTATTCTTAGGACTATTCTGGGTTGAGGAGGTTTGAGGCACTTTAAAGTGGCACAAAATTGAAATCAAATCTTTACAGCCTGCTAAATGTGGGTGGGTGGGTGTGTGTGCGCTGGTCAACAAATGACCTGGATTTGCTCTATTCCAAATAATGGATGATTTGAATATGTGTGTGTGCTGGTGTGTGTGTGTGGCTTGTAAATCGATTTGTTCTTAAAGTAGCCCGGTTGAAGAAACAAGTTTGCTAGAGGCATCTAGCTGGACTGAGAAGATGCATCATGTTGTGGGAGTTTGGATGAAATTTGTTCGAATATAGACTTGTTTTTAGCTCTCCGAATGATTCGTGCACAGCCGTTTGGGCTTAATCGAGAAAGTTTTAGTTTAGGTTAGACATGCATTTATGCTATACACCTTTAGGTGAGGGCTCCGATATTGTATGTACATATATACTAGACATTTTGTACGAGGTTGATAGCTCTCTTATATATAAGAATTTCATAACTAAGTCAATCAATCAATCAATCAATCAATTTAGAGATTTCTGATGATTTTGCGGGCCACAGCCTGCTTGCTGGAAGATGGTGAAGGCGTGGGCTAGTACAGGCGCACGTCTTTCCCGTGGATACACAAAATCGCAAGAGAGAGTAGGCGGAGACCGCTGCACGCCATTTAAAAGTTAATTTTTTGGCTGCCAAATATCGATATGGCGATTGCAACAATGGCAGAGAGCTGCTATCGCTTATCTTCTTAGCAGTTAAGCGCAAATATCGTGGCAGTTCGTAGCTAATACATCTCAGTTGCCTCAGTTTTCTGCTACAGTATATATATTTTTGATCAGCATATCAATATGAGTTGATTTAGCCATTTCCCTCTGTCCGTGTCTGTCTAAGAATTTCTAAGAATCTATTGCTCCATCTTAACTTTGCTGTAGCTTAAGTCCACTCACTGAGTCCATAAAGTGAACCGATAAATTGGCTTCCCTTCTATCTTGTTCACTCAGAATTTCATAGACAGCTGAAATCACTGATTGTGTGAGTAAATCTTGACAAAGTGTATACAACTAAGCCAATACGCTGGAACACTCTTAACGATTCGCTCCTGCTGCTTGCATGACCTGCATTTCCGCAGCCTTCTCGATTTGCTTGCAATCTTTCAATATTTTATGACGCAATCAATAACGTAAACTAACAACACGTGCCCTAACGACATTAGGGATTGCGAGCAGCAGCAGCAGCAGCAGCAGCGGGCAGGTGGCGAGGGGTTTGTTTGGCATTTTTAACCCTAGAGTTCCTGACATTTCGTATACATTTTACATTTGCCTACGTTTCGTTGCACTTGCATATTTTGCCAATAAATTGCGCTTGCATTTTGATTTTACCCAATCCAGAGGACGGAGAGAGGGCTGTTATCCTAACTCCAATCGCTGTATGTCGCATATATATATATATACCTGGGCCTCAGCCTGGGCCGCAGCGATATCAAAATGTCAAAGTTCAATGTGCAATTTAAATGCAACACTGTGCAATTGGCTTTCCTCTATTTCTCTGTGTTTTTTTTTGTGTGTTGCCAAGGCAGCCTGACGTTCGGCAGCCTGCAGGTGCATTGCGTTCAAAATGCAAAAAAAAAAGCCACTGCAAACAATTTGTATTTAAATGGGCTGCAATTCGTTTGCCGAACGGGGGTGTGGTAGTGGTACGGTACGGGAATGGCATATCGTATCCTGCGGCTGTTTTTAATTGGCAAATAAAAATACGAGTACGCTGCTAAAAAGATATTCTTTTGTTGCATTTGAAAGCGAGAGATGCGAGCCAGCCAAAATTGAAATTTATTACGAAAAATCAACGCAGCTCCCCAAAAAAGTATGCTATAGCTATGCAAATACACTTTATGTGCAAGGCATATGTATGCGTAACCAACACACATACACACACAGGGACACAGAAGGCGACTGAAAGCGCAGGAAGCATCGATTATTCAAAACATCCGCAATTGCGAACGCTTATCAACAATAGCGCCATCTATCGCCAGTCAGCGCCAGCTACGCGCAGTTTGTCAAAATCAGTTACGGGAAGTTTTTTATTTGCATTTTTAAATCAGCTAAAACTAGGGTGTGGTTGGGACTAAGGGCATATAGGTTTACCATACAGGTTGAGGTATGAATGAAATATGACACGAGGGAATCTTATCACAAAGGTGTAAGAAGATGGAAAAGGTTTTGAATTATGTCAAAGGGAAACGCTTCCGTTTAATGTCAGACTACAGTCCACACGTCTTGTAAATGTCATGTTAATATGAGGATCGTTGCTTAAGTTAAGAAAACACAGAAGGTTTTATATCACTGTTGAAACATGAACACAATGCAGGTGCATGTCTCATATATACAATTTCAACCTGCAGAAACACAGCAGCAAAGCAGAATTGTCGATTATACGAGTATAAATCTTAGCAGGCGACTTAACTCCACTCAGTTTCTGCCAGTTATGACCAGTCAAGTACCCCACCATGAGGCTTAGACATGGTCTGATATAGGCGGTCTTTCCAGAAGTTTGGCTTGACTAAGTCTAGGGAGGTTTTTCCAGTGTTTCACTTCCAGAACCCGGAAGTGTTCTGTGATTAAGAGCTTGGCTGGTGCCTACTGATACCACAGAATGGTTCTGGGCCCACACGTGGCGTAGTGGAGCCATTTCTGGCTAGTTTACTTGCAAATATCTGCCTTTTGCCATTTGCCCTCTGAAATTGTTATGTTTAGACTGTCCAGCGGGCAGATTTAGTTTTTTTTTTTTATTAATATTTTCTCTGAGTTTTGACTTTGTATGCTGGCGTTGTACAAAGGATATGAGCTTGTCGATTAGACGCAAAAACAGGAACCTTCTCCTTTGATGATTCAGTCCATTGCACAGTGTGATGAGTTTTAGTGTCTATTGTCGCACATGGAATAGTACCTACACACACATTCAGTTATGGCCACACACACTCCCACACCCACACCCACACACATGGTCCCATATCCCATACACATTGATAGACCTTGTCGTCCTGCGCCTGTCTCATTCATATGCATGACGATGTGTCCATTTTTGTGGCTTGTCATTAATGCATAAAAAATGCTAATGGGCCAACGTTTATGTCGACGCTATTGCCGAAAAAGGTGCAAACTGTTGTTGCTTGTTGTAGTTGCTCTTGTTGCTCTTACTGTTGCTGTTGTTGTTGCTGTTGTTGCTGGGTTGTTGTTGGTAAATGTTTTGTCGTAATGCCTTTTAAATGAAGTTGTGCGCCATTTGCCATTTGAAGTTTTTGACTGTTTTGGCCGTTTGCACTGATGGCCACCAAATTGACTTGGCTCAGGCTCCCAGCTCCCAGCTCCCAGCGCCTGGCTCCTGTCTTCTCTGTGTTTTTTTTTATGTTCCGAAAACAGGACATAAGCTGCAATGGCAGATTAGGTTGAGGTTGTTTTCCCTGCCTAGTATTTTGGGCATAATCCAAAAGGGTATTTTCATGGGTAATTGTGTGTGTTTGGCATATTAGAGAGTTTTTAGGGATTTATTGTTAAGCAGAGACGAGGGAGTGCTTACAACATCATAGGTTCACAGATTCAGAAAAAGGTAAAATAGTTTGAAAGAGTAGAACAGGATCAGCTTAATAGAATTGATGGTGGGAAATGTAAGTGTAGTTTAGGTAATTGAGGATTGAGTGGAAATTTGATTGACAAATGCAAGGTTCAACTGAATACTAAGGGTGCTCAAGTGGTCTATCAAAAAGAACAAGGAAAGGGAAGTGGTTCCCGCTCTCTCACTCTCTCAAATGAGAACTTCTTACTGCTAATTTCATTCCAGAGCAAATCAATTTTGTAATGAATGGAAAGAGAAACCATTCAGTTCGAATGAATGTTGTAAGATTACCATGCAGCTTGATAAAATATTCAAAGTAATCGAATGGAAAATATCTAAATATCAACTTTAGCCAAACTTAAACCTAAAGATTTTTAATATTTCATTAAGAAATATTTCATTTTAATAATTCATTAGTCAGAAATGGCTCCTTTACGCCACTTGTGGGCTATGAACTATTCTGTGGTATCAGCAGGGCATCGGCCAAGCTCTTACTCACAGAACACTTCCGATCTCCGGAAGTAAAACACTGGGAAAACCTCCCTGGACTTCGTCAAGCCAAACTTATGGCAAGACTGCCTAAATCAGGCGATCTGGGGTACCTAAACACACCGTATCTACGCCTCGTAGTGGAGAACTTGACTGGTCATAACTGGCTTAGGTACCAGTTCCAAAACATGAGGTTATCGTCTGAAACTGAGTGCAGACTCTGTCAGGAAGACGATGACATCTCTTCACACATTATGCTCGACTGCCGTGACTAGGCTACTCCTCAAGTACTTTCGAATGGCTATCCTGAGTCCAAAGACAATCGAAAGCATTTCAACAAAGTGTATCATATCCTACTTGAAGGAAACCGAAGAACTTCTGTCAGAGAAGGGCATAAGAGGCACATCACAAACACAGAACGACTAAAGCTCTCATATTAAGTAAAGAAAATGCATATTTCTATATAACTTGCCCATTTCAGCCCATGCATTTGGCCCCCATTAAGCTGCTCAGAGTCTGATAAAAAACTATACAGACGCTACAACACATCGTTTTTGGGACTAGACCTACCAAATAAAGTACAGGATATCAGCATATTACTTGCTCACTTTAACCAACGCATTGCCATTACAAAAACCTGTAGAGAAATTCATTGCATTTGAAAAGTTTGTTCTATAAAATTGATATAAAACTAAAGCAATTTCCTTTTGCCTTTTGGGGCTCTTCTGCACGATATCAACGGAAATCGTTTCCACTCAAGCCAAACCAAGTGTGCACCACTGTGCTCCTACCTCTGGAAGTGGTATAGGTGGAAGTGGTGTATGTGTGTGTTGTATTGGAGTTGGTATGTGTATTGGTGTTTGCATGGCCACGTTTTAGTGTTATCTGGGCGTCAACATCAACGGCGCGTAACGCGAAAAATTTTCAGCCAATGCGGCAATATCTAACCGAGCTCAGCACCAGAGGCTCATTCAGGTTTGTTCACTTGTATGTGTGTGTGTGTTAGTGTGGCTAAGCCAGACCAGACCAGACCAGGCCAAGACCACACCAGGCCAGGACCAGACCAGACCAAACGAGCCCAAAAACCAAACTAAAACCCCAGCTACGCTGCGATGAACATGAAGTGTGAGTGAAGTGAGGGATGGGGTGCGGTGGTTTGGTAGGAGAGGATGATGGCATTATAGCTGGAGGCCAATGCGGAGGAACCGCAGTCAAAATGGCAATTTATCATTTTGTATTTAAGAGCGGCGCAGGTAAGGAAACGAAAACGAAAACGGAGTGAAATGAAATGAAATGAAAGGCAGCATTTGCACCACGTATTTTTAGATACTAACAAGTGATAAAAGCCAACCACGCATCCAGCCAGTGAGCCAGGCAGGCCAGTTACCAAGACCAGCGCCAATTCACACATGGCTGATGTGAATGACGAACTGAGGCAGGCATTGAATGACGGACTGACAGACTGGCTGCCTTACACTCAAGAAATAAAAAATGCCAAAATTGCCCTAAATTCAGAAAATTCATCATATTTTTTAAAAGTAGAAAAACAGTTTTCAAAAATTTCCGAAAAATAGAAAATATTTTCTAAAACTTTAAAAGTATTTCTAAAAATTGGAAAATATTTTCTTAAATTAAGAAAAAAATTTACATTTTATAAAAAAATGTGTTACTTAGTTTAGAAAATTCTCTTCTAAAAAATAGATTAAATTTCCCTTTAATTTAAGGGCGATTTTTTCCCTATTGGTTTTCTGAGTGTACCGACTGACACCTACTGCAGCCACAGGCAGAAGCAGTTGTTGAAGCTGAAGCATGTGGCAGTGGCAAATTCTACTACTGCTACTGCCGCTGACTTGGCATTTCTCTTGCGTATCCATCAATGTCTACCGTGTCGTCCTCGTCGGCGCCGTCGTCCTTCGTGTGTGGCTGACGTGCCTGCATTAAACAAACCCCAAAGAACACGGGGTGTGGGGGGCTGAGGGGTGTACAAAAAATTGAAAGCCTTTTATAGGCAGTCAGCCATGTACACCCACAGCCCCCCCGCCTCCGACCAAAACAGAAGCTGCTAAAATTTTCGGCAATTCAATTGATGGTAGCCCCAGCCCTTTCCGTCTTCGTCGCGCTCCCCAGGTTGCGTTGATGGCGACCCCGAGGCGTTTGCTTTTAAATGCGACGCGCCACTTAGCACTCGCTTCCTGTCCCTGGGCTTGCCAAGAATGGAGGAGTTTGCTTTATTAGCTGATCCCATTGCCTTGACAAGCCACTCTTGATGCCGCTCAGCTCTACCCGGCCATCTTTGGCACCGCAGAAAAAGAAGCAGGAAGTCTTAGGCGGTAATTTACTTTTCAGCGCTCTACTGGCAAATTATGCAAGACTTACCATTCGTCTTCGCTCAGCTGGCTCCACCAGATGCTCTGCCTCATCCTCATTCTCAGTCTCAGTTTCAGTCTCAGTCTCAGTGTGAGTTTGTTGAGTTATGGTTGGAGCTTAAGGCTTGTGGAAGACCATTAGATGCTAAGCAGTAAAACAGGTGCTGAGATTTGTGGTTCTCTTCGTGGTGGCAATTTCCACTTCTTATTCCAAATGCAACTCAAGCTGTCAAGTTTTTATTTGTCTTTTGACTTTTTGCATATTTAATGGATGTCAATATAAAAATGTCATTTAGAAATGTCGGTATATAGGCAATATGGATAATTATATAATAACACTAATGGGCTTATAATAAGCCATATATATGAATGTAAATTTCAAATATTTTGTGAATTGTTCTCGAATTTTATGAAATTTTATAGAATGAGATTTGCCTTCGTTGACTTAATGTGAAGTTTCGAAACTTGGTCTGCTTGTGTACTCGGAATGTCTTGATTTAAAACGGTGACGAATCATGGATATATGCTTATGAGGCGGAAACAAAACAGCAATCGACCGTGTGGCATTCCAAGACGAGCCAAATGCAACAAAAGTTGTTCGTGGAAGAAGCACGGCGAAGGATATGGTTGCCAGTTTCTTCGGCGGAATGGGTCATCTGGTCGCTCTTCCGCTTGAGCCAACTAGGATGATCAATTCTGAGTGGTACACGAACATTTGTTTGCCGGAAGTCTTCTCCATCACGACAATGCGAGCTCTCACTTTTAAACCGTCCTTTTTGTGTACGGAGACTCTTCATATTCATTTGCGATGATGAAGTTTTCGGCCCCTGAACTAAGACGTGGATGCATTAGCTAAGGACGATTAACGTTCGCAATGATCAAAGACTGCAATCCCTGATGAAAGCGTGTTCAAAATTCACCCCCGAATCAAAATAAGAGAAATAGTAGAGGCAATGAGTTGGTGTTTTAGCCGGCTTGAGGCCAAGAATATATCCATGGAAAGCAGCTATTACATTTTGAAGAAGGAATTGGAAACGAGAAAGCTGGAGGTGTATGCTCACCGTGGATCAGAGACGCTGCTAAGAAAATATAAAAATGAGTTGTAAATCTATGAATGAAATATGGATTTACCATAATACAATTCTAATCAAAATTGTAAGCTGCAAATGGAAAGCAGCCTCCGAAAAGCCAAATATGACACTCTGCAGAGTATAGGAACTCCCTCGAATCCGTTAAAATGATCGTTCTCAGTAATCCACAATAACTCTCCGACACACAAGCAAAATTACATTAAAGTATAATGAACCGCATGAGAGAGGCCTCTTCTTACTTGGGAAAAATGTCCCAATCCCATTCCACAAGAGATGCCCATGAGCCTCACTATGAATGGTTCAGCTGAACTTTCAAACTGATGGCGCAGAAATGAATTTAAGCAAAAGTAAAAAGGAAAACTTCAAACGAGAGCACATCAGAAACTTTGACCCCATTTGAAATGCTTACTCAATGAATGGCTTCGCAAACTGCTTCATTTTTGTCAAACGCAAACGCAAACGCTTGCCAGCCCTGGTCCTGGTCTCGTTTAGCACAAGTTTAACCTTTGACAGCACTCACCTTTTGGCAGACAAGCAACACAATCAGGACACGTGCTGGCTTCATTATTTGCCAAATTGTCAAAGTTTCTGTGCGCTGTTCTTTATTCTTATACATATATATATTTTATTTTTTCCATGCGGGGGGCAACTACTTGGCCCGTATTTTTCTTGGCTTTTATGATGCCTTTTATTTAGTCGAACGACTTTGACGTCGACAACTTTAATCGAAAACAATCGGTCGGCGGCGGGGTGGTGTTGTTGGTGGTGGGTGTACGATTATTATCCTTAACTGGGTTACCAAAAGGTGTGGGCACGCGTTTTGCTTAATGCCGCGTAAATTGTTTCGCAGGAAAAGTTTTGCGCATTTCGCGTTATCCTCCATTTACATATTAACCCAAACAGCCCCCGGGGGCCAGCTTTGAGATGGATCCGGATACGCATCCAGGAGTTGGAGTCGCGTTCGTTGGTAGCAACCAAAAATAGTTTTCAATTAGTGTTTGGGATATAAAGCGTTGCGGCGCCTGGCCTACCGCCTCCTTACCTTTGGGGAGTTTTTCTACTTAAGTTTATTTGGCCAAAAACTTTTGTCGTGGCTGTAGCAAAAGATTCTCGATGTAAGGACAAAAATTATGGGCATTTTTTATGGTGAGACAGCATAAAGCGAACACATACTCGATTATACACTGGGAAGAATAAGCTATTACTTCGAAAACTTAGAAGTTTGTCCTGACTGACTGATTGGGAATTGCATTTGTATACAAGCTAGGTTTTGTGATCATGGATATTATATTTGTTGGTCGCAAAATTCAGCAAAATTATATTAATTAAGTATAAGTAGATATAAGGGAGTACAATCAATGGATGCATTATTTGTATAATTCCGCCTAACTTCTAAGCTTAAAACTTGAATTCTTAATTCTATTCCATTGTATTCGTTGCATTTCTGTGTCGAGTTTCTTGAACCAGATCGCACCTCACTTTTCCTTAAGCTCAAGTTGAATCTTCTGATATATAGCCTAGACACGATTATTGGGCATAGGACTGTTAGTTGAGTTAGTTTAAAATTGTGTACCTTCTGCAGCTCCTGGAACTTTTCGTGGTCATGTATGCAACGCATCAAATAATGTACCAGACTGAGTATGACCCACAGCATAGCGAGTGTGGCCAAAGTAAACATAATCTCCGCATTTTCAAAGCCATCCTTGATCTCGTATTTTTTCGCATATTTTCCTATTCTCGAGCTTGGTGTTTGGCGGAAACATGAAATGAAATTGTATCAAATCACTGCAGCTTAGCGACTGCTCCACCTTCGAACACGTGTTCCAGAACATGGTGTAAATGAAAGTGACTATAACCAGGATAAACAAAGTCAGTGTCCACACAAAGTTCAGTAGATATGTAATGGCCTTGAGTACCGCACAGGCAATACGGCCACCCATTCGAGATCGCCTGGCCAGCTTGCTCCGGCTGCTAAAAATCCCATGAACAATATCATAAAACCAAGGAATGCCATGCCAGCGGCGATTATAACAAATATTGTTTGAACATCGTATGATGTAATTGATTGATTATTTGATTTTGGAATGTTTTTTTATTAGTAAATGTTTATTATTTGGCTAGCTTGAGGTCAAAGTGTGTGAGGACCGCCTATAATTTCTCGGCTTAGCTAATTTTTATATGGAATTTCGACGGACAACCATATTTAAGCCGCTTCTTACTATGTCAAAGCAATTGGCCAAAAACAGAACTTTCTCTCAGATGTTAGGCTTGACTGCTAATTCGTAGTTTTTCGACTCGCAAGTGGGTCACAACTGGGTTCAAAGTTCACATGATAATGTTAAATGTTAATATGTCACTAGCAACAAAATTCATCATATCTTTAATACATTTTAGCATGGAGAAATGAAATTAGTTATATAGATACATTGAGAACGTCTTAAATATATGAGAATGGCTCTGGAAACGTACCCAAAGGGAGGAAAATCTCTTATGAGCCTGCTAGGCTAAAACAGTTATTGGTAGTAAAGTTATATTCAGGCCTGCTCGCGTTTCCACTTCCACTTGAATCACTATTTATCACGTTATTGCTTGTACTTTTCACCAGAGATATATATGTATTTATGTTCATCTCTAATCCATTGGGAAGAGCCCATTTCTAGCCTGCTTAAAAAAGATAATGCACGTGGATTGAATCCACTTGGATGTTCACCGTTTTGTCAAGTTCTGTCCACTGACGATTCTTACAGAAGTTCGGAAAACCCAGAATTATCAAAGTGGAAGTCGAGTTCCAATTCGATGGAAACGGAACAGGCCTGATTAAGTAATTTTATATGTCGAACCTATAGAATAAATTACTTTTGTAGTTTCTGTTTGTACCCTTCACATATAAAGCGAAAGTATATTAATTTTGTCACGAAGTTTGCAACACACAAAAGGAATCATTACTTTATATAATCAAGTATATATATATTCTTGATCAGCATGACAAATAGAGTCGACATAACTAATGCGTGCTTATTGTAACCGCTACCATCTGAACGAGGATGAAATCCCGATGTAATAAAAGCAAACAAACATTATTATTTCGCATCGAAGTTTATATAAAAGGCAAAGGGGAAGCAAAGAATCTGATACGTATGCAGAGGAAGACGACTTCGCTAACTGAATCAAAATTTATATCATTCAAACAAAGAAAATCTTAAATGGATGTCACATCTATAGCAAGTAGGCGTGGCACCCATTACCGGATATCGGCGAACCGCGGCAACCAACATCAAGAACTACAACGAAAACTTAAAATATTAAGAATCGTGGAGGAAAGCTTTGTGTTGTGAACAGGTCTGCCAACTTTTGAAATGGCCAACTGCCAACGGATCTGCCAACTCTTAGAAACATTTCAAATATATATCCGTTAAGGCGCGCCAGACTGTCGATGGCAAAGATTTTGCCCGTTGTCCGCTGATAAACAGCATGGGACTGCTCACCCGCCATGAGCAGCTGTGTACAAACTTCAGCATTCCACCTATTTCCGTTCGACCTGTGCATAGATATTAAGTCAGTCAGGATAAAGAGTTTTATATATATATATAGATAAACCTGACAAAAGCACAATGTTACAGCTACTTTTTGTTGGATACTTTCTTTCAGGATCGTATTTGGGTCAACATTTAACGCCCCAGGAAGTATTTTCGACTATATAAAGTATATAGTCGGAATCGGTATAGCCATGTCGGTCCGTTTGTTTCAACACAAAGATCTCAGAGGTCTTAGAAGCTGCACAAGTGAAACTTTTACCAGATGATTGTCAGAGTTGGAATTTTCCCCAATGGTTGACTTAGATCTATTAAATACTGTCAAATACATTTTAAGCAATGTTTTCTTTGAGTGTAAATATTCGCAGGGCCATCAGATTGTTTTGTTTGGGATTAGTTTATCTGTGGCCAAAAGTTGTAGTAAATTAAAGTGCAAGTGTCGTGTTGTTGTACTTTTCTCTTGCTGTGTTCATACGAGGGGCAATTTAAAGAAAGTTGGACAAACTGGGGATCATTAATGTGTTGGGCCTTTTGTGATGTTGTGCTGTGCTGCTGATTCACATGCGGGCTGGATGGAGAGAGTCGCCTCCTAGAGGGGTCCCAGCATAAATCATGAGCCGCCTGGTTGCTTGTTGTGCAATATTTTTATTTTATTAGACCCTTTTTACCTATGAATGGATGTGTGTGTGTGTGTGTGTGTGTGTGTGTATGCTGCAGTTGTTCCTCTGCCTAGCAACATATTGTGCATAAATCTTTAATATTAAGTAAACACATATATAAATTTAAATTTATCGCATTCTGGGCATTAGTTTTTATAGCTTTGGATTCATGTGAATGGGAGGAAGGAGAACAAAAAAACATCAGCGCAGAGCTTACAGCCTGTGGTTGTGACTTAGGACTAAAAGTTAAATGGAAATCTATGGCTTTTGTGGCTTACAGAGAGTGCGGGTGACAATGCTTTGGGGGTTGGGCTAAAGGGATAAGAATGGGATAAAAGAGCGTACAAAATGGAACAATATACGGTTACAGGTAGGATGTAGAAATAAAGAAAGGGAAGAGGTAGAGGAAAAGGCAAGAAGTTGCCAGTAAATTATTGATAATTGCTTGAGAAATGAAGTTTTCACAGTGATTGAAAAACAAATGTGAACTAGCAAGCCTGGCACGGTTGCTCTTTTTGGTACTTCTTCAAATACTCTTTAAGAATTCCCGTTAGATATAAAAGCTGACTATTTTTTTCATTTGAGCTTTAAATTCTACTATCTGGTGCGACGAAAGAAGCAAAATTTGATTCTCATATCAAGCGGGTTGCTTCATTTTTCATATGACTTTTCATTTAGTTAAACTATTTTTGTGGAAGCATCTGTAGAGAGGCATATAGTTAACAGTGTGAATTCGCATAAACTTAATTTGGAGTTATCATTCCTCGTGACGTTCCCTCAACACTAAGTATCGTACCACATCGTCATATCATACCTATGCTGGTTTACTTACCAAACTTCAGGGTTCTACCTCAAATTTAGAATATTTCCCTTGATGCCACCACAGATTTTGTTGATTAGCTGAACTGCATTATACTTTTGTTGTTTCCGCAGCCTCAGCTGTCTATAAAACGTCAAACCAGAACTCGAAAATCTTCTTTATGTACTCCAATGCAAATCTGCCACGTTGTTTCCTTGTTTGTTGGGGTAATGTCAACACAGGTGTTAATTTCAACTTCCTTCAATCTGCCACTTAGTGTACTATCGCTTATATGTATTGCATCATTGAATCCATTGTTAGTTTGCACTCAATTTGTATAAACGCTAACTAAAGAGTAACTGAAACTTTAATTCAGAACTTAGAGCGCCCTCTGCCAGAGCTCCCATCTGCATTTCACATATGTTTCTATTCTCACGTTATAATTTCACCACATGACTTTGTTCTCATTCTATTTCACTTCAATGAATCAATTCATGGCCTTTTCTCTATGCAAGGGTAGAGTACGTACAGATATGATGAAGAAAGCAAATATTAGAAATACCTCCTCTGATTTGGGCTTTCAAGCTTTTGACAGACTAACATCCATATCATAATTTCACAATCTCAGATTGTCAACTTTTTTCCCAAAACATCAATCCCAATTGAATTCTGTTGGACATGAGAATGCCAAAGTTCAGTTGAATGAAAAGTAATTCGTTTGAGTGCAATTTCTTTCAGACTTTCAAATAGTCATGCATGACCACAGCCAGTAAAGGTTCATATCAATCATTTAATTTTCGCTTACGTTTCTAAAAATATAAATTGATTGTCATCCAAACTAAAGAGCAGCTAGATTGGCATGCCAGTTCAGCAAATGCCAACAATTGGCCTTGTTAGTCAGCTGCAGAACTAAATTTCAGCTCAAGTGTTAACCAATAAGCCACATCAAGTACCACTACCACCTACCACCCTCTCCCCTCTTGTACAGTAACTTCAATTTTCAATTTCCCCCTTACACGTTGGAAGCCCAACTCTATTGTGTGTGTGTGTGTGTGTTGGAGGCAACTGTACTTTTGACGCTTTTTAAAAACGTGCTTCATTCAACGGTGTTCGCCCCCGCCCCACACCTTAGACTACTACTTTTTGCACACACTTCTTTGTCAAATATGTGTGGCATATCGCAGCAATCAAGTTGAGACTCTGAGGGGCCCGCATTCGAGGTTAAATGTCGAAACTTTTGCTGGCTGCCATTAGCGTTTTAGTTTAGCCAACTGGTGCGAAGGCATTTTCACATTTCCCCGCAAACAATAGCAACAGCAACAACAAAAGGCCTTTGCTTATACAATCCGCACTTTTTGATTAGCAAAAAATAAGGAAAAACAACAATGTGGGAAGGAATCTTCGTTTAACCGAAGCTGAAATACACTTGAAGATACATATTCATGTGTATAAGAGAGGGAATAGTGATAGATAGGAAATGCTTTGTGGCAGGGAAATAGTGTGTGCGAGTCATTGTTGTTGCCTCATTTCATATAAAAGTATGCTATAGCTTTTGCTTAACAGTTATTTGTACAAATTTCAACACCCTTAGTCTTATGGCCTGGCCTCTGCCTTGCTCTTGAGGCAGTCTATTAGGACACAGAGCTTCTATTTGCATAGATAAAGGGCGACCCCTAGGCCAAGAAGACAGGAGTCATGAAACGCCATTTAAACCGATTTTCTACCCATTTGATAAATTTATGATATTATAGCTCCATCAGTTGGAGCTTTATCATATGATATATCTTTTGGCTTAAGACAATAGCAAAGCTTCTCTTCTAGAAACATGCCGAAATGTCAGCTCTATAGCTTTAGTTTGCAGAGAAACAGACGAAGGTCTGGCTATATCAACTCTGATTCATAAGGACTTCTATATATTACAAACAGTGTGCCAAAACTATAGAAACCCCTTGAAGCTAAAGAAGATCATAGTAAATACGGCAGCAGGTAATCACCAAGAGGCGAGGCGGCGGATGGGTGTGGTGAGGTGTTTCGGTTTCTCTGGAATCAAATAAATAATATAAACCACAAGATGACGTAGTCGCCATGACAATGAGCGGCTAGAGCGCGGGCGGCCATTGTTTATTCGATAAATCTATTGAAGGTGTTGGGCGAGCATGTGAAGCGAAACGAGAAGCTAGAGACGCCTCAGTAACTGGCTGGCATTCCAACTGAGCGGGTAAGCCGGCACTGGTATACAACGTGCAAGGAAAACAGATATGTGTGTGTGTGCTTGTGTGCATGTGTGTGTGTGTTAAAACTGTTATTATTGATGGCTTACAACCTTAACTTACAGCTGGCTGAGTGAGCGGTTTCATTAAGTCTTGGAGCACCACAAATTGTTTGGACGACGCCAACGCTTGCCAACGTCTCATACTTCGTACTCAAGCTCGAACTCGTGTGTTCTCCTTGGCGCAGTTATGGATTCACCAACACCGCCAATTGTCATCGACGATTCAAACGGTTCAGCAATGGATGCCTGTTTCACGGCATTCGACAAGGATGGGTATGTACTAGCAAATCGGCCTTGCTCGGCCTTTAATAAATATTAATTAATAAATATTTCATAAATCAAATGAAAGCTAAAAATCATTATAAAGTTAGCTATAATTGTCCAAAATTTAATCAATTTGGCAAAAATTTCACCAAAAATGATTTCAATTCACAAAAAAACAAAACAGAAAAATACTTTTCACATTAATTATGCATTTAATTATATAATATGGCCTGGCATTTCAAATTCGTGTCTAGCATAATATTTTCGCTATAAATATTTAGTTTCATTCGTGTGTGTGTGTGTGTGTGTGTTAGTGTGTGTTTATTTGTGCAGATTACATAATTGCCATAGAGAGCTGTGCTGTCAGAAATTTGTCAGTTTATGGTTTCATTTAAGAGCAATTTAATAAACAAAACAATGGCTCGGAAAAAACCCACACAAAACATCCAATGCATATTGAATAATAAACAGCAGAGACAATAAAAAAAAGAAACGGAAAGTTACAAAAAAAATGCAGCATATTAATAAATTGGTTTAATAAGTAAACAACATTAAGTGAATTAACTGCTCCAATGAAGAGGCCAACGAATTTGACAAGCGAAAAGGAGAAAAAAATTAAAAATAAAAAAACAAATAAATGAATAAATAATTAAAAAATTAAAGGCCGCATAAAGGAATTGCATTGTGAACTAATTGTGATTTAAAAGTGTTGCTGATGAACAAATGTATTTAATATTTAATGATATGCTTGAGAAAAAAGAAAACAAGAATCGAAGGCTAACTTTGGGTATTCGGAGATTATATACCACTCACTTTGTAGAGATATAACCGATCTAGATCAAATCTGGTGGCCGAGAGTGGGGCTACCATGGATTTGAGGGATATAAGACGAATTTCGTGTGATTTGGATAAAAAACAAAAAAGTTATGGGCTAAAGTGTTCATTTCAGAACAGTCGGTTATATGGCAGCTATATAATATTGTTTTCCGATCTTGATATAATTAAACTAGCAAACGTGGAACCTCTTCAAATGAATACAAACTAAATTTGGTTTCATTAGGATAAAAAACAACAAAGTTATGCTCGAAAGTGTTCATTTAGGAGTGGTAGGTTATACTGTAGCTATATGATATACCAGTCCGATCTTAATCAGATTAGACCAACGAACATAGGGAATCCTCAGATGGATACAAACTGAATTTGGTTTCTTTTGGATGGAAAACAGAGAAGTTATGCGCCTAAGGGTTCATTCCCAAGAAGTCGGTTGTATGGTAGCTATTCGATATAGATGTCCGATCTTGATCAGATCAGGCCAGTGTACGTGGGGCCTCCTCAAATGGATACAAACTAAATTTGGTTTAATTTGGATGTAAGACAGAAAAGTTATGGTCTAAAGTGTTCATTCCAGAACAGTCGGTTATATGGCAGCTATATGACATTGTTGCCCGATCTTGATCAGATCAGGTCAGCAGACGTAGGGTTTATTCAAATTGATACAAACCAAATTTGGTTTGATTTGGATGAAAAACAGAAAAGTTATGCTTCTAAGTGTTCATTCCGGAACAATCTGTTATATGGAAGCTATATGATATAGTTGTCCCATCTGGATAAGATCAAGCTAGTGTACGTGGGTTCTCCTCAAATTGATACAAACGAAATTTGGTTTGATTTGGATGAAAAACAGAAAAGTTATGCTTCTAAGTGTTTATTTCGCTGCAATCGGTTATATGGTAGCTATATGATATAGTTGTCCGATCATGATGAAACTCTAATTTAGCCAGCGTCTAGACAAAAGAAGAATTTCAGCGCTGTAGCTTGCAAGACTTCTGAGATCTTTGTGTTGAAACACTCACACAGACGGACATGGCTATAAAGATTCCTCTTGTCATGCTGATCAAGAATATATATACTTTATACAGTTGAAAACGCTTCCTTCTGTGCATTGCAAACTCTCCACCACTTTGTGTATGGTGTAGAAACATCCATGTACTCCGAGACACCCTTTAACATTTGATAACTAACAGCGTTCACAAAATGGCAAAAACATGTTAATTTATAATTCGAAAAAGTGGCATAAATTAATTCTAATTGACAGTTTAAACAGTTTTATGCGCCATCTATTTAAATATAAAATCAATAAACGTAATCGCAAGAGTTTTAACTTAATTAAATGGACATGAAAGCAGGCGCTCTCAGCGTGCTGCTCGTTGCCAGTTGCCGTTGCCTGCCCCAAAAAGTATGCTGTAAATATATGTACGAACAACAGCACACGCAAGTTAAAGTTACAGCAGGAGTTACAGGACGAGCATCAGCAGCTGGCAACAACCCTCGGGGGTGCCATGTCCAGAGTTTTGGACTTTAATCAGTATAACTGCCATCTCCATCTCCATCTCGCATCTGGCATCTCCACCTCCATCTCCAACTCCGTCTGCCTGACTTCCCTCCCAATTCATTACAAAACTAACTTATTTTCCTGTGTCCCTTACTATTTTCATGCCTGATTCGCATTCTCTTTCTCTGTATTTCTTGCAGCGATGACCGTCTGAATCTGTCTGAATTCACTCTAATCTGCCGTGCTCTATTCAGGAATGACAAGGGCCACATCTACGATGTACCACACGAACGCCTCGAGCAGATATTTGCCGTCTTTGATACGAATGGCGATGGCTTCATCGATAGGGAGGAGTTTAAATTTTGTTGGAATCAATGGATCAAAACGGTAAGCAAGCAAACACGTTGGGTTTAGGTGGGTTTGAGTAGGGGGGGCAGTAGAGGGGTTAAGCTGCCACTGTTGCCACTACTCATCGTTTATGTATATGTATATATACGTACGTGGTTGTCATTCATTCAGTGATTCATATCCGGGGACTCGTAAAATCATAAAATGTTATAATAAAATATTTGTCAACGTTTTGCCCCCCCACCACCACTCGCAAGCGGCTCGACCTACGCTCTTACACACACAGCCAACACAAATTTGCAGTCATTCGCAGTATTCAACGAGTTGGCAATCAAAGTGGCCAAGTCCACGGATTGTGGGTGTAATTCAATCCTGATCAGTCCCTGGTTGGGCAGTAAAATGTCGTTTACAGTAAATGTCACACGTTTGGGGCTCGGTCAACGGCGGCTCTCCGGCGTGGGACAGTTGCCTGCTGTCTGCATAAGAGGGGGTAGGGTACGGTTTTCATCATCATCCCCATCATCGTCATCAGTATTTTCACTCCCCAGATCATCCACATCATCATCACGATGCTGTTGTGTCCTGTGTCATGAAGCCATGGCAGCGGGCTATGTAAATGTGATAATCTGATGCTGGGACTACCATATACTCACACACACACACACACACACACACACACACACGCGCATCACCCTGCACGTAAAGTGATAAAAACGCGTGACAAATAAAATGCCACAGAACAGCGAAAAGCTGGACTGATGCATTCATTCGGTTAGCTCCAACGAGGCGACGAAACTTTCCCCGACTTTCCAGCATATTAAAATGAAAATTTTCTTTATTTTTTTTGTTGCGAATAATTTTATTGTAGTCTACGCTCGTCCGGCTTCTTCATTTTTCATCATCACGGCAGCGGCAGCGGCAGCAGCAACTTTGTTGCCGCACAGTCACTGCCATAAAATAACGTACGTGATGTGAAACTGTTTTGCAAACGACGGTTCTCTTAAGGGGTTTGCCGGCTTTAAAAAGTTGTTTAAAGTTTCAAATTTCTACTCTCGGTTGATTTTTTGTTGTTCTTTTAAAATGGAATCAAATCAAACTTAATCGCATCAGTTGAAGAGACGTGTGTATATGCAAATCTTTGGGACTTTTTGAAGAACTGCAAAAGGGAATGACGAAAGTAATTTTCTAGTGACTTTGTTTGGGGTTTGTAAGAAGAACGTTTCATGATGGGTTTCATTCAGTTTAGCTGCTGTTCGATTAAATAACCAGGGCTATAGGAGTTTCTAAAGGTGAAAGTGCTAACTTCTTAGGGGGTTCCAGCTAAGATCCAACTATTTCAGAGAAATGTGCTTCAGCAAATCGCAATGGCATGATAAACTTAATTCCAACTTAACCCGAAAAGCAATTCACTAAGGCAACAATAATAACTAGTACTTATTCACAGCAGAGCAACTTGCTGTTAGCAGAAAGAATTCATGGTTTCGAACAGGACGAGAGAAAGACAGATCTTATAGAAAGCCGAATTGACAGTACAGAAGAGGAAAAACCAGAAAAAGGAGAAAACGAGGAACGAACGGACGTCTAGGCTTATAAAACGTATTTCCTTCAGCTATAGCTGACTGGACAGTTATATGCAAACACTATATAGAAAATTCATGACTTAATACCAGAAATATAAAGCCTTAGTGAAAATCCAAATGAAATCCAAACTTTAATTATCATGGCTTAGTTTTAGCAGCTAACTTTCAAGCCATATAGCATTATTGATGGACAATTATCGATTCATATCAATGGATTTTTTGATCAGTTAAAAGCTTAATTTCTCTGTAGACTTATTGAGCAACTCTCCAGCGATCCGTATCTGTGTGACGCCTGCTTTTCATCCCCAAAAACATTTGCCCTTACATTAAGTATACGCATTCATATTAAGTATACGCTTGTTGGTTGCCACACCGGTGAGGCTGTTGCCTGTTAAGCGGACGATCGTCCCGTTTATCAAGCGACAAATTATTTCACAAGAAGTAATAATTTAATTTTTGATACGCCATTTAAACGGTGTCTGCTCCCACTGCTCCCCCCCACTGCTCCAGCTCTCAACGCTGCCAAATTGTGTAATATTGTATAAAAATTTATTAACGTATATAAAAAATTTTCCGGCAGCTGATATCGTAATAACGACAAACACATAAAAAAATGTGACGACCCCCCCGCGCACTTTCATTTTTCCCCTATCCGCCCGCCCTCCTTCTCTTAACACTTATTTTCCCCTTGCCAAAAAAATAAAATAAACCAAAAAATTGCGTTCCATAAAATTGACTTTTGTTTGTATTTCCGCATGAATTGCATAAATGGTAATTTTGCAGTTTAATGTTTGCGTGAAACGCTTACAGAAATAAAAACAGTAGCAAAACCAACAACAACAACAGCAACAACAACACAGCAGGGCCAAAAATTTGCATAATAAACAAATCAAAATGGTAGATGAATGAATGGCGGCGAGCAAAGAGCAGAAAGCAAAACAAAGCAAAGCAAAGCTTAGAAGAAAGAAGGCCGTTTTCGAAATTAAATAAACGCATAAATAGAACATTAACGCCATAAATCATTTGCATTGGTCGCTAAATATATTGCGGTTTGGTTTGCGGTAGCTGGGCTAGGCTATAGCCTGTGCACTCAGAAAAAAAGTGGCCGAAAACTGTAGAAGTTCACCTTGAAAATTGTGCCAAAGGGAAGTCTTCTAGAAAGAAAAAAAGAAAAAGAAATACAATTTCTTATCAAATGCATTTTAAGAGGCATCAGTTTTTATCTCGCGAAATAAATTTCAGTGTTCTGCTGTCAAATCAGGTTGAGTTGAATCTTCTATATCGACTGATTGAGGATCAATTCACAGGCCAAACCGTATATATCTAGATGGCTGACATTTCACAGAAGTTTGTTTTAGATGAGCATTTGGAGGTTGTTCAAAATTGTGGTCAAAGTTTGTATGAAAATGCATTTCCTATCCAGACATTAGTGGTTTGCCAATCCATCGGTCTTAGCCCGGCTTTCTTTATCCTACTTCTCCGGATACTCTCGTATAATGGCAGCGACCGTTTTTCAACACCACGCATAGCTGCAATATGTTTTTCTCATTTTATCTCATTCCGTTTGGTCTATCGATAATTTTAGTCATCGATAAATGCATAGTTATATATCGAGTTATCGATATATGTTTAGCATATGCTGGGTTGTCAATATACAATTATCGATATATTGATTTATCGATATATACATATCGTTATCTTGATGAAACGATATATGAATATCGATATATTGAGTTGTCGATAAATGCATAGCTTTATATGTGCTGAGTTATCCATATATATATTGCATATATTGGGTTATCGATATATGTTTATTGATATATTGAGGTATCGGTAATTACATATCGTTATATTAAGGTATTGATACATGCATATCGATATATAGAGTTGCGATATATGTTTATCGTTACATTGTGATATCGATATATTAAGAATCGTTATATTTACATCGATATTTAAATATCCAGAGTTATCGGTACATATATATCACTATCACAACAGCAAACTTAGAAGGAGGCGTAGCGACACATCACATATCTTTATCTTAGAAATCTTGTAAGAAAGTCTATATAATTTCATCTTCTTTGCCCTCGAGTATTTTCTCTGAGTGTAAAGCTATATCTGCGCAATTGTGCATTTTGGGAGCATGTTTAATGTCCGTCTGGCCGTGAAGTTTTTGACTGCACATTTCAAATCGATTGAAGCTGCGGAAACGGAAATTAACGTAAATTTATGGAAATAATAATGGCCATAGGGCTTCGGCTTTTGATTCTGGGTCTGGACGGGTCAGGGCGGTTCCGGGTTCGGCGAAGCGCGCGTGTCCAGAACGTGTTTTCATTCCACGCAGTTGTTGTTAAAACAATGAATATAAATTTTGTCGCCACCCGGAAAATCCCCCAAACAACAATTTTCATTTACACGCATAATTCAATATGATGCGTTTACATTGTGATGCTTTCCATTTTCATTTTGTTTTCGCATAAAATGTATAATTTATGTGCTTAAATGTGCAGAAAATGCTTTTAAACCAACTGCACACTGGATTGAAGGATATTTATAGGCGCATACAGCCAGGTGGGTTAAGTGGAGCTATAGATGTATGGGTGTGGGTCTGCCGCCAGTTGCGGTTTGTGGCTTCTTTTCCCGCTGCTACCTGGAGCGTGAAATGCTGCGGCTTTGACAAGCCGCCGCCGCCGCCGCCGCCGCCGCCGTCGCCGCCAAGAACAAAAAACCAACCAAGCAATGTGCTCTTGATAAGGGACACCGAAAAAACCAAGTGCACGGGACCCTTTGCTTTGGTCTTAAAGCGCCTCAAGGGGCCAAGCTTAAATTTGGTCGAATGGCTTCCTATAAATAAATCTTAATTGACAAAGGTAACTCGAACCAATTGACAACGCATTTTCAAAAGCAATTTAAGTGGGAGTTGAAAATTTAATCAAAGCCAGGAAAATGAAAGGAAATTTAAGGGGAATTAATAAGAAAACACACTCATGTCCTTTGCCTCCTTATTTCGTGTTCTGTTTCATCTGTTCCAAAGCTGTTCTAACTGCTCCTCGCAGCATCTTAAGTTGTTTCCGGCAAATCCACTTTTGTTTTTTTTTTATGAATATGTTCGTATGTTTTCCCAGAAGCCCTTAGACTATTAGACTACAGTGCAGAATTTTCATATATCATATTTATTAGTATATATATCAGCCCAAGCTATTTTTGGTTTCTCTCTATATATGTATACTCAACTAATCACACTAACTTCTAAAAAGTATGTATATGTAATAGATTTTCTATCGATCCACGTTCATCTGTTCTAAAGCCGTTTTGACTGCTCTTCGCAGCACCTTTCCATTATCATTTTGAGGCAGTTTGTCTGCAAAAAGTACACCCGCATGCAGCTTCTTGAACTCCACAACCACTCGCTCGGCCACATGTTGTTTGATCTGCTCCGCTGTGAGAGTACTTCCTGGACGCTTCACAACCATGGCGCCAGGTGCATCACCATAGCGCTCGTCGTAGATACCCGCCACACACACCTCCTGGACGTCGGGTAACTCTGCAATGGCCGATTCGATTTCACTGGGCGAATATTGCATGCCCAGACACTTGTAGATCTCCTTCTTGCGATCCACAACCCAGAGCGTGTGTTTCTCGTCAAAGTATCCCAGATCGCCAGTGTGGAACCAATTGAGCGAATCGTATGCCTTTTGCGTCTCTATAGGATTGCCATAGTAGCCGTTCCATTGTCCAATATCACATTGAAAGTATAACTCGCCAACCTCGCCGGGTCCTAGATCCTTGCCATCATCAGAGACAACGCGGGCCCGAACACCGGGCATTAGTTGGCCCGTAGAATTGTCGGTCTGGGCTAAAAGAGTATTGAAAGAAATGCCTCCGAATTCCGTAGTGCCATAGGCATTTAATATAAACGCCGTTTTCAGAACTCCTCGCAGCTTTTCCAGTGTTTGTGCAGGTATCCAGCCACCACCGAGGCCCACAAGCTGCAGGCTGGCGAGACTTTCGCTTTTGATATTCGGATAGGAGACGAGTTCAGACACATGACGTGGGGCCAAGCTGACCGCACTTATCTTGTACTTTTCAACCAGTTCCACAAAGCGTTCCGCACTGTAAGGCTTATCAGCCAGAATTCGAGTACATCCATTATACACGCTGAATAACATGGCAATGACGCCGCTTAGCCAATCCAATCCTGAACCACAGTAGATGGGCATTTCGCTTGTATAGACTCTACATAGAATATAGACCATTATGGTTCAGTTGGCTTATTTGTTCTTAAAGAATTCGAGTTTCACTTACTGATTATTCATGGCGCTTGTCAATCTGTGGTTTCCCAGGCAGACAGCTTTGGGCATTCCAGTTGTTCCCGATGAGCAAAGAATGGCCATGGTTTGATCGCCACCCAAGAGCAAAGATTGAGGTCTGGAAAGTAAATTAGTTTATAGAGAAGTTTCCAGTGTTAACTTGCACCATTCCACTTACTGGTAGAACATTTCAGTTTTTGTGGGGCTTAGCAGCTCCTCCACATAGGCCACACCCTCCACTTTGCCAGTTAGAGTAATGACTTCCGCCGGGTTCTCCCAGTGGCTGGTGGCCGTTCTGATCTTGTCATAATCAACTGCATCGCAGAATATGATCTTGGGTTTTGTTATGTTCAGGATATGTGTTATGGACTTGACATCCAAGGACGGATTGACCGCATGGAAGGGTGTGGCATTGAAGAGACAAGCCACAGCCGCCGGAGTTGTGTAGGTGGTCAGTTTGGCTATGATGGCAATGACATCGTCATGACGCAAGTGGCGCTGCTTAAACTGCTGAGCAAGTCGCACTGACCAGTCGAACATCTCCTGGTTGGTCACACTTCTGCCATCCGCTACGCTAGTCTAAAGTGAAAATCATTAGTAAATGACCCTAGGTGATCCTTGGTTCCCACTTACTTGGCAAACATTTTTGGGATATCTTCTTAAGGCCGCATGAATATGCTTGCCAGCTGAACAATCAAAGTCGAACATGGGCTCATATTTGGGTCCACTCCAGATCTTTTTGTGCGAATCAAATGTTGTGGTGATTGGTATTTCCATTTTAGTTTACTGTTCTTTTCACTCGGCGAAGTCAAGGCATAATGCGAATTTCTTACACGATTTGCTGTGCATTTATAGTGTTCAAGTCAGTTACAAGGTTATCTCTATGAACGTCCGATAAGTACGTGTCAAGTCATTCTGAGTATGCGTTCCCAAAGTATCAAGGGTTACAATTGCCAATACAAATATGTCATTACAAAATGCTTAGGACTGGTTGTTGTCGCAAGACGATAAGATTACTTGTATTTTGGTGATATAGCATTTCTAGCTATACTTAATTCATAGGAGATTGTTCATTTGAAACTTGATTATTTAATTTAATTTTAATTGGCAATTTTTATGCCAGGGCTGCAGGAATATTCTTATAAATTATTAGTGAAAAGTGGAAATTAAAAATGTCAAATGAAATTAAATAACTTCGTCTTATTTTATTCATGTTAAGAAAAACTAGTAAGTTGACAATGGGAAAGAATAAAGATCATCTTGCAGCCTAAGTGGATGGAGGAGTCGTTTAAGGACAAGAAAAGTTTAGCGTCATCGGTGTACATTAAGGTGAAAAGAAAGGGGACCGAGGTGACAACCCTGCGGTACTCCTGATATAAGCCTAAGGGGCTTAGAGTGAAACTCTTTAAAAAGAACTTTCTGGGTTCTGAGATTAGGGTTGCTTTGTTAATGTCATCATTCCATGACAAGGTGCTATTTGCAATGATACCCAGTGGTATAATATCAATGAATAGCTTAGGAAGCTGTTGTTCTCTGACTTTTCTATTCAGCTACAAACTTAGATTTCCGAGGATTAAGATTATTCTTTGCCCAGTTGCTTACCTTATGAAGTTCCTAGTTACATATGACAACACTTTGATTAATTTACTTTGACGGACAACCAACATCATACATCTGCACATCATTAGCATACGTGTGCACAGGACATTATGTGAATCATTAGCATATAGGAAAAACAACAAAGGTCCAAGAACAGATCCCTGGGGAACACCTAGCTTAATAGAGATATGCACTGTGACGACGCCACAGCCGTTTGTCTACCACCAAGGTAAGACATTACAATTTTCGTTGCCATGTGAGAAAGCACAAAATGTCATGACTGACAAAATCAAAAGCCAAAGAAAAGATACTTGACTGTTTACTATTTGCCTTCGAATATCTTCAGAAACTTTAACTACAGTGATAGTGCAGCTTCGGCCCGATTGGCGTTGGCTAAGAAGTGAATCAGCCATCAGGTGATTTAGCTAATTTATTTTCTCTTATCTCTTATGTCTGGTTGCCATTTGCAAGCACAGAAGTCGACCCTTATTGTATGATGATTGGGCTAAAATGTTTTTATATCTCCACAAAATTATAAGCACGATTTCGTCATATATGCCTTTAGTAATCTTATCCAACAACAATTTGTTAAATCACGTTTCTCAAGTAACGATAAGATTGCATATGAAAAATTGTGCCTCTAATTGTAAGTTATCAAGGCCGCACATGAACAGGGAAACGTGTACAGATAACTGAATTTGTGTTGTAAAGATTATCTTTATGGCTTTGATGAATTGCTTTCATATTGGTGAGATTTTCTTAAGGAAACTTTGATTTTTTCGTAGCGAAACTATCGTCGAATATCTAATGGAAAGGTTAATGCTTATTAAAGTTTGTTACGTTTTCCTCAGCAAGTTTTAGATGCATTTTCTTTTACAATAGCAAAGTCTGACCGTCCGTATGAACACCTAGATCTCGTACACTATAAAAGCTATATATATATATATAAAAGCTATAAATTTGAGGAGATCCTTCGTTCCCTGGATTGTCCTGATCAAGGTCGGAGAACTATATCATCTACCTACCAGATAACCGGAATGAACCCTTAGGAGCGTAACTGTTCTGTTTTTCGTCCAAATCACCAAAATTCGGTTTGATCCATGTGAGCAGGCCCCACGTCCATAGGCCTGATTTGATCAAGATCGGACAACTACGTTATATAGCTACCATATAACCGATTGTACTTGTATCCCTTGTATCCACTCTAGCCCCAGTGCCAACCAACCAGATTTGATCTAGCTTTCCTTTCTTGTTGTGCCTTAAATAAGTTACAACCAACTTTTCTTTCTTCCATAAAGAAGTTCGACTTGGCATTTTCTTCCACAAAAGCTAAGTTTCAATAGCATCGAAAACTTGGTCAGGGAAGTATTTTTCCTCCTCAATAAATCCTTGAATTTCTTGTGGGTATGTGGTAGAAGCTACATCATCAGCTGATGCCGCTATCCCTGTATTTCTGTAATATCTCGAACCCTTACTGGGATTCAAATCTGTGCTGAAAGTGCCCTCTCTTTTGCATGAGTAGTTCATAAATCCTGAGCGCCTTTTTCTATATGATGAGCTGGTGATGAGCAAGTGCTCTTTCCATTTTCTCTAATATTAATGACAGAAATATTGATGTCCCAATATACCCGCTGCGCGTCTTATTTCTGTTTCTTTTGGTTATCCAAGTAAATAAGAATTTGGGTTGCAGTTTGCGCCTGGTCAAAAAAATTACTATTTTGCAATCGCGTAAGATCGATATCTTCAGCTCCTTAAAGGAAAGAGGCCACAAATTCTTCAATCGCGTTTGATCAAGTTAGCATTCATAGAGTTCGCGTTAAGAGAGGGCCTGTCAATGTGAATGAATGTATGCATGAATGTACCCAAGTGTCTGTTGACAAAAATTGACCCTGTTTACCTGCAAATTCGTTCTGTATCTGCTTCCCTGATAACTCATCATGTTTGATACCATTGAAATCTATCAGTTTTGGCATGGTATATGACTTCATTCTTCTTTATTTGAGACATATTTATAATATTATAATTAGTATAAATTTAATGATTTCCGGCTTGGCAATCGTGCTTACGTCTATATCTGTAGGTATATGTGTCTTTCACCGATCCACGTTCATCTGTTCTAAAGCCGTTTTGACTGATTTTCGAACCACCTTTCCATTATTATTTTGAGGCAGTTTGTCTGCAAAAAGCACACCAGCATGCAGCTTCTTGAACTCCACAACCAATCGTTGGGCCACATGTTGCTTGATCTGCTCCGCTGTGAGAGTACTTCCTGGACGCTTCACAACCATGGCGCCAGGTGCATCACCATAGCGCTCGTCGTAGATACCCGCCACACACACCTCCTGGACGTCGGGTAACTCTACAATGGTCGATTCGATTTCATTGGGCCAATATTGCATGCCCAGACACTTGTAGATCTCCTTCTTGCGATCCACAACCCAAAGCGTGTGTTTCTCGTCAAAGTATCCCAGATCGCCCGTGTGGAACCAATTGAGAGAATCGTATGCCTTTTGCGTCTCTATTGGATTGCCATAGTAGCCGCTCCATTGCCCAATATCGCTTTGAAAGTATAACTCGCCAACCTCGCCGGGTCCTAGATTCTTGCCATCATCAGAGACAACGCGGGCCCGAACACCGGGCATTAGTTGACCCGCAGAGTTGTCCGTCTTGGCTAAAAGAGTACTGAATGAAATGGCTCCAAATTCCGTAGTGCCATAGCCATTTAAAAGGAACGGCGTCTTCAGAATTCCTCGCAGTTTTGCCATCGTAGGTGCAGGTGTCCAGCCACCACCGACGCCCACAAACTGCAGGCTGGCGAGCCGTTCGCTTTTGATATTCGGATAGGCGACGAGCTCGGACACATGACGGGGTGAAAAGCTGACTGCACCTATCTTGTACTTGTCGACCAGCTCTATAAAGTGTTCCGCACTGTAAGGCTTATCAGTCAAAATTCGAGTACAGCCATTATACACGCTGAATAGCATGGTAAGAACTCCGCTTAGCCAATCCAATCCTGAACCACAGTAGATGGGCATTTCGCTTGTATAAACTCTACATTGAATATATAGACCATTATGGTTCAGTTGGGTGATTTGCGCTTAAAGAATTTAAGTTTCACTTACGGATTATTCATGACGCTTGTTAATCTGTGGTTTCCCAAGCAGACAGCTTTGGGCATTCCAGTTGTTCCCGATGAGCAAAGAATGGCCATGGTTTGATCGCCACCCAAGAGCAATGATTGAGGTCTGGAAAGTAAATTAGCTTATAGAGAAGTTTCTAGGGTTAACTTGCAGCTTTCCACTTACTGGTAGAACATTTCAGTCTTTGTGGGGGTCAGCAGCTCCTCCACATAGGCCACACCCTCAACTTTGCCAGTTAGAGTAATGAATTCGGCCGGATTCTCCCAGTGGCTGGTGGCCGTTTTGATCTTGTCATAATCAACTGCATCGCAGAATATGATCTTGGGTTTTGTTATGTTCAGGATATGTGTTATGGACTTGACATCCAAGGACGGATTGACAGCATGGAAGGGTGTGGCATTGAAGAGACAAGCCACAGCCGCCGGAGTTGTGTAGGTGGTCAGTTTGGCTATGATGGCAATGACATCGTCATGACGCAAGTGGCGCTGCTTAAACTGCTGAGCAAGTCGCACTGACCAGTCGAACATCTCCTGGTTGGTCACACTTCTGCCATCCGCTACGCTAGTCTAAAGTGAAAATCATTAGTAAATGACCCTAGGTGATCCTTGGTTCCCACTTACTTGGCAAACATTTTTGGGATATCTTCTTAAGGCCGCATGAATATGCTTGCCAGCTGAACAATCAAAGTCGAACATGGGCTCATATTTGGGTCCACTCCAGATCTTTTTATGCGAATCAAATGTTGTGGTGATTGGTATTTCCATTTTAGCTTGGGGTTCTTTTCACTCGAAGAAGTCAGGGTGTTATACTAATTTATTCAGCTGGTGGCAGGTCTTTTATACTATCCAAGTCGAAGGTGGACTTATCTACCTGAGACTTCGACAAGTGTAACGTCATTCTGAATGGGCATTCCCTACTTAGCAGGCGGCATAATCGCTACTACGGCAATACGTCACATCAAAGTTGGTGTGGTGTGCCAGCGGTCCCAAGATGATAAGATTAGTTGTGTTTTCTTGTTTCAGCTCTGGCTATACTTCATTCATAGAAGAGGGTCCATTTTAATCATTATTTAATAATTATTGAATTCGTAAAGTCTATGTCAGAAGAGATCGGAAGTTGGAAGAGATTAGAAGAGATTGTGCTGGCTAAACCAGCAATTAACCAGCTCACTTATTTAGAGTTTTACACATTTATATATTTATATATTCTATTTACACTTTAGAGTCTCTTTTTTTATAAAATTTTAATTAAATTATAAACCATTTTGTTATAGTTATATTCTGTGCCTCAATTAACCTTATCTATTTACAATTTGTTAAATTCGTTTCAAAAGTAATGATAAGATTTGATGTAAGCAATTCCATTGGCTGTTAAGTTTTTCCTTATCATGCTTGGGCCTTGATTGAATTGACAAGCAATCAGTCTTAATAATAAATTTAATAGTCCGTTAATATTAATAATAATAATCATGACAATTATGATTAGGAGAGTTAATGAAAGTATGTTATTAGCTTGATTAGTAACTTGATAATTAATATAGATATTCTAAATTTGTAAGCCATTTGGTGACGGAGAAGGGTTTCTCTTACATCTTTTACCTCAGTGCCAACATTTCTGTATTTAAATAAAGTTTGTTATAGATAAGATAATGCCTTAAAAATAGACTTGAACTTGAAATTGTTTCGGTCACTCCTCTTCTATATGGTGATAAGGTTTCTGGGTAAATAAATTAAACAATTGATAGTGTCTTAAGAACCATTAAGAACCTGCTCAAATACTTAACGTGATATTCACCAGGCAACAGGTTTTCGATTCCAAATGGTCATGCTGATCCAGAACTCACCAGCAATGACAATAAATATCAATAAACTGTTAAGAGTTTCATCGCTATAGCCAATATTGTAAGCATTGCAGCACGTGTTTGATGAGTTAGTAAAGGCGATTTTAGTTGTATTTCTAAGGCAATCAATCAGTCTTAGTCAAGTCATATCAGATTCTAGATTAAGAATAAGTTGATGTGACTTCTATGACAGCTTTAAGGTATGATAGCATATGATATAACATGATATAGTAGCAATATTAACTTAATTTTAAGAAAATAGATTACAAGAAATTCTCTTGAAATTTCCATTTTTTGGCCAAAGTGATTTTCTTAACCCACTGAAAACACCACAAATAACACTTGTATATTAAAACGTTGTGAGTACGTTTATGCTAAAAAATATCAAACTTTAGTATGATGTTGCCAGATTTTAGATATTGACGTTGGTGTTGCCAGTTCCCGATATATAAATAGTACCCCACGTGAATAGATTTTTTTATGGGAACAAAGGAAATAGTAAGAACTTTGGAAGCTTTCCAACCGCAAGTGGGCCAAGGTCAGGGTCAAAATTTGTATGGAAATTTCAGGAAATTCATCATAACAATGCATCTATTTGTTAATAGTTGAGTAGGGTCTTAAAAAATAAGATCTGTTGCAAATTTAGGGACTATACTAAGATTGGGAAGTCGTAAGAACTCCTGGTGTAATTTCTGGTGTAGAAAAAATGTAGTAAACTATTGAAATTTCTAATCTCTACAGATTTATGTTTCATTCCCACACAACTGATACAATCCTTATATGAATCTGTCTTGCATTGCATCGCACCTAACAAAGTAAGAGATGAAATTCGCATACTAAAATTGCAAATGGCCTTAAAACATTTTCTACAATCGTTTAATGAATTAAAGACAAACTTTATTGTCTGCCAGCAGGTCTTCGGCCATAAATTGTCAACCTACATACCCATATTGTGGGCTATCAGGCGACCCACCGACCCACCGACCGCCCCACCCACATCACCGACACCACCGCTTGTTCGTTCACATACAATATTTTGTCAGGGCAGCTTCATATATCATACGAGGGGAGCATCATCATATAGTTCATTGAACCCCCAACCACATAAAGCAGCTCAAAAATCTTCAACAGCTTTAAGTGTCTTACAATGTCTACCGTTAATCTTGGGCCACACTTACTTACCCACACATATACATGCATACATACATACATATATACCCCTACGAAACACTCCATGGCATTGCAGCATCGTTTATAATGTCTTCATTTATGGCACAATGTGGCACATTTTTCGTGCTCAGTTACGCACCGACACCGAAAAACACGGAGACATTGAGAAAACGACAGGAGATAGGGACAGGAATAAGGGCATCGAAAGAGACACTGACACAGACACAGACACAGAGAGACCAGACCACACCGTAAGCCGTAGTGGCTGTGGCAGTGGCACATTCACACTGAGTGCCAAAAGTCGCCCTACAACTTGTGTGCTCATCGAGCGGAAAATAATATCTTGCTATAAATTTTGTTCAGCTTCGTTTTTTTTTTTGTCCTCGCTGACTCGCTCTGGCCCAGGGTGCTTAATTTTTTCAGCTTCAAGAGTCGCCACCGTCCGGCGGCTTCAGGTCCTACCTCACCGGAGTCCTGTGCTGCCCTGTCGTCCTTCTTGCTGGCGTACTGATGAAAGTTTAACGACCAAAGTTGACACACTGTGGCGATTATTTAGAAAGTTAATGACTTATAACATACAAAAACGCCAACCTGCTGGATGGAAAGTAGAACAATAGTTGAAAGTGAAGGCAACGAGGAGGTGAATTACGGATGCGGATTGACCGCACTCTTCTTTTTTTCCGTTACTTCACTTAATTGGACACTTTATAAGTATAACGAATGACCCGGCAATTGATAAAGCTTTAATCAGCAAAAAGTAGCCAGGTGAAATATAAGGAAGAAAAGTGTGTGGCAAGGACATTGAAAGAGGGAGATGCAAAGTATATTAAGTTTGATGTGAAACATGAATACTAAATAGTGATAAATATTAATCTCTATATCAATGTTTATAGTCATTGTATGGGCAAAAGTTATGTGGAGTTCAAGGAATTCATATAACCATAACTTTCTCTGACTTTTTTTTCTATTACAAACTCATCCTGAAGCTGTTGCCCTTAGGCAACTATCTATGGCTAAGCCGATTTCTCTTGCTACTTATGTTGAAGCAGCTTACACAAAATAACTTACAAAAATGTCATCTAAAGTTCTTTGCTTTCAATTGTATGAAATCCTTGGATATCTACCCGAATGCAAACTTTTCAAGCTCTCCAAAAGTCACCGCATTTGCTTATTTATAGTTATTTTCAGCACCTTTACTATCTTCCCATCATTCCCTCTCTCAGCTCTTAGTCCAACTATAACTTACGCGACATCCTCAGCCTCAGCCTCAGCCAAATATAAACCTTAGCAGCACATGGTTATACTCTAGCAGACAGTTGACCAACTTTGTTATAGACTTTGTTACACATAGAAAGTCGCCAACAGTTTAAAGATCTCTGTGGATACTCGCAAATTATGCCAGGATTCTTTCTCGTTGGTGTTGTCAAGCCGCATTGTTGTTGCCTCGCTTAGTGATTGATGGAGACGGAGTAGACGGATAGACGGAGTATAGCAATAAGTATATGTAGAATTTATGGCGTATCTTACGGCGGTCAACTGCGAAAGCAGCCATGCCTGCTAAGGAGCTGTCAGGTAGTAGTTTATCTGACCATGCGTTCTACCTATCCAGGCTTGAATATTGGGGATGAGACGGTGTGTCCACCGGCCTTCGGCAGGCTTATCCCTCCGTTTAAGCCATCTCTTCAGGAAACTAAAACTTTCAATAGAAGTGAAGACAAGAGGCAAAAGTTGTACAACAGATAAAGGGATTTTTCTTGTGGATTTTGTTGCGAACGAAATGGACGAGATTTCCATCGCCATAACTAAGAAGTACAAGAAGTAGATCTGGGTACAAGCGGCAGGAAAATGTTCTGTAAAAAATCCACCAGCAATCCTAGCCACAATAGAAAATAAACGCCTATTGATATTACGGACATATTTTTACTTATTTTGGTGGCGTTGCCAGATGGGAAAATGCTTATGGAGTAGGTGATAGGCTTATAAAAAGAAGAGACTAACTTGAACTTCCAAAAATGCTAGATTAACTAGAACCTAGAGCTCTCAGAAAGATGTGGGAATCGATCTTTCAATAATTCATAGAATCGATATGCTTCTTCCTTATATCAGTTATCACCTTTTCAAGGACGTAAGAGCATTTCAGATTCGCCATCCGTCAATTCATCGCGGCTCCACTTACATTCTAGTTTTCCTGCTGCCGGCCGCATAAATTGTACATATAATGTAATTTTCCAGCGGCTGCCACGCCCCCTCCACGCCCACAAATCCACAACTGTCAGACTGAGAACGACAAGCCCTGCCACGGCCTATGCCAAAAATATATATATACATATAAATACATACGTACATATGTGTCAATATGAGCGTCTGTATGTATTGAGGTGGGAGTATCATCTGCCAAATGCCAGACAGACAGTTCGAGGAGCTGCCAGCGCCGCCAACTTATGCAACAATTTCAAAACGGAAATTGCTTTAGCACCTGCCCCACACACACACACATACACACACGCACACTCATACATACACTCACACACGTAGGCCTTGCATGGGTGTTGGCGTGGTCCTGGTCCTGGTCGTGGGACACGTTTCCCTTTTGGCACATACTTCAATACCACGTTGTTGAATTTCATTCGATTCCTGTCGGCTATAACTTCGTCCCCAACGTCGACATTCGTTTAGCTTGGCAACTTTTTTGGCACACACACCGGCAAACACTTTGACAGTTTGTCTGGTCGGGAGCGCAAATGATGAGCTGAAGCTGAAGCCAGCTGGAGCCAGAGCCAGAGCATGAGCATGAGCTGGAGCTAAAGGCGGTCCCAAACTAGCGGCAGCCCCAAAAAACCGTTGTCGCTTTGGGTTTTACTACGGATTTTGAAATTTATTTGGCACTGAAACTGACTTGAAACGAAAGACGAAAGTTTTTAGGTGTAACAGTATGTGCTTGTATGTATGTGTGTGTGTGTCTATCGGTGTCTGTGCTTTCGTGTGTGAGCTTGCTTCTGACTGGCAAAGTTATTTCTATAACTTGTTCCTTTTGTTGGCCTGACAGAATCGGGTTGAAGTGTAATTTGAATTTAAGATTTGCTGTGGTTTTATTCACTGCACCCGCACCCATCCTCAACCCCCCGCACCATCCATCCCCACACACTTGGTCGCTGTGGTTGGCCATATATCTACCTTTCTCTGGCTGCCACATTCCTTGCCTTCGCCTCTGTTCCCTTGCTTCCCTTTCCTCTTCAATAATTAATTTAGCCGTAAAAATTTATGTCTGCCAAATGAATGAACAAGGACTGCACATCCTCCTTCAAGGCTTTAATATTAAATTGTCCAGCACTTTAATCAAGCATTCATAGTTTCCACTTTAAATTAAAATGGTTTTTGGTAACCTGCCGGTTTTAGGGCTGGCCATAACAATAAGCGCCTCCAGGCCAAGGGTCAGTTTGCTTGTATTAGCCAAGCTAAGAGCTGTGCCTGTCGATGTCTATGGGTCTGAGGTATGAGGTGCGTGTTAATTTGCCAAGTTTAAGTTGATGAGTGGGCGGGATGAGCAGCAGCAACAGCAGCAGCAGCAGCAGCTGTGCCAGATGGCTCATAATTGGATGCTGCTCTGATTTCTTGGGGTTCTTGAACAGCTCCTTGAGGTCATGTGCAAATTGTGGCCAAGTTGGCTGCATGATGATCTCGATGTAGCACAAATGCCAGCCAGTACTTGAGTTTGTGGCTTGATTCTCTCTCTCTCTGTTTGCTGTTTTTGAAGTTTTCTCAACGAATGCGTAAAACTTAATTGCTGAGGTAAACTATGATGGGAATATGGGATTGGGCATGAGCAAGACAAACTGAATGTCTTTGGCAGATGCAGCTATAACTTTTGGGCTATTTTTGGTTAGAATTTGAGAGGTGCAGAGGGCTTTGATTGAGGGGTATGGATAAGTATTTATGTGTAAATTGAAGTTAGTTCCTTGCCATTTATGGAAATCTGGATAAAGTTAGGGTAGTCTAAGGAAATCATTTAAAAATGGGAATAGTAAAGAAGTCCAAGTCATAAAAACATTTTAGAGCCTAAATTATATACACTTCTTGAATCGAACGTACCTAAGTGGATGTTTCTCATGATGAAACATTACCTTTACTGAACCTAAAATAGATCAACTTTGATATATCCTTTATCCCCGCAGTTGTTCCTGGCAGCAGACTAAACCCACTACAATCAACATGCACAAAACTAAACAGCTTTGAGGATTGCTTGAAAGGTCCTCGCGAGGTGAAACCATTCAATGAGCACTGCTCTCGGCTGGCTGGCTTTGTGTCAGCAGAAATCTTAGTATCCACTTGACAACTATGTTTTTGGGATAAACTTAACCCCAATGTTCAGCCTCAAAGAAAGTTTTCGGTTAGCAAATGTGATGAAGTCGAATATCGATCCCGATTTTATAATTTTCTTAAGGGGGACAAACGAGGCAAATTAAAATTCAAAAGCTTTTACTTCTGGTTCGTTTTTAATGTTAATGAGCGGCTCGTCAAATGAGACTAATTTGAACCCCTTTTTCTTATGAACAGACTCTGTTGTGACGTAGTCAAGTTTATAGTTTAGTTCTCCATCATTGCCTCCAGTCGGTACATTCTAGTGTTGGCTTGACTTGGATCAGGGGGTGTTGCTGTGGGCAGTTGCGGTACTTGGTTGCCTCCTCGAAGGGTGCTCGCAAGACTAATTGTAATATTGACGGGTGCAGAACTGTTTGCAAAGGCTGGTGGGTCTTGGCTTCGGGATTGCAGTTCCTTGGTTTTGTGGTAAGCCTTTATATGAGGTGGAATGGTTACCCTTGCAGAGGGCACAGCATGCAGGGTCATCATCGGCCTTACTGCACTCGTATGAGATGTGGACATCACCTCACTTGATGCATTTTGTTGAGAGCTGGCAGTTACGTGTGCTTCCTCTTCAGTGGCGGATCAATTGTAACTGCGCAGGGAAAATCTCAGCTTGGAATATTTAGCTGGAAAGAAAGATAACAATCAAAGGTTTCTGTTTATAAAGTTCAGGATTTGGGATAGTCTTTGAATTAACTAAAGTGTCTCAGAGGACTCCTAAATATCGTAAACATTCTTTTCCCAGGGGCTGTCAGAGTTGCTTTAGTTCTTATATGACTGATTGGCAATAATGTACCTGATCTCTTTATAGAAATTACATTAAAATATCTAAAAATATCTAAATATTAATCAAGGCTTCCTTTTTCCAATTAAATTTTTGTTTTATTTTATCAAGTCCTGAATTTCCCCAAATTTAATACAAAATATTCAAGAATGAAAATGAAAAGAAACAAATTAGCTAATGATATTTTATCCTCCTTGATATAATTACCCTAGCTGCCATTTGTTCACAATGCTCTTGTCACCCGACAGCTGCAGCTCCTTACAAGGACAACTTACACAAACACACAAACACACATGCTTGTGTACACTTGGTGCTCCCAAAATTGATACATTAACTACCTTGATCCGGGCATTATCTGCTTAAGTATGCTCTTGCTCTTCAGCCAAAACTATGCTCAAAATGTGCACAAAATGTTCGCCATGTAAATGTAAATCACTTCCGCAACTATGCGGGGCTCCACTGCATCCACGGCACATTCTCATCCACAAGCGCCCAAGCGCATCCCGAGCAAGGAAGCGTTGTTGCAATTGCCAACTGGCGATAAATCATCAACTGCTTAAGCGCTGTCCTAACATTATGCCTGCCTTACCGCTCTCTCTCCCTTCAACGTTCATTTGTTTGCCACCTGCTGCTTGTTTGCTTGCAAGTTGTTGTTGTTGTTGTTGTTGTGGGTTCTCTTTGTGCCCGCAACTCGATCTCGCTGCAACTCACGTTTTAAAGCATTTAGCTGGATGACATATTTTAAATGTTCCCCATCCAGGGGAGGATTTCCAGCTACACAAATCAAAGGCCATGCTGCACTTGCTGCCTAGTCCCAGCTTCCTCTACTAGATCCTAGTCTGCCAAGTCAGTCTGTGCCTGTCTGTCTGTCTGTGTTTGTGTGTGTGTGTGCACGTGCGCATGTGTATGTTTGCGCATAGATCATAATCATTCATAATCAGCGTGCACATAAATAACAAATTAAAAGCGCTTCACTAATTTTAAATATGCTCGAACATAATCAGCTTAGAGGAGGACAGGCGGCGGCAGCGGCAGCGGCAGCGGCAGCGGCAGCGGCGACGACGACAAACGTCTGAGCCTGAACACAAGGAAAGGGGGGGCCACAGAGAGACAGGAGACGAGAGCAAGGACTGTTGATGAGGCTGATGATGATGATGCTGTTGATGCCTGCTCTGGTCTGGTCTGGTCTGGGGCTGCCAGTCAAGATAGCAATGGCAAAACCTAACGAGCTCTCGCATCTTCTCGTGTGTGCGGCATATTAAGAGTTTTCCATTTCTTTTCTTTTCATCTCCTTATACCCTACAGAAGGGTTGTTGAATTGTTTGATGGAGTTTGGAATGACTGTAAGTTGCTCTGGTATTCCATAACTTGAGTATGGTGTTTGGCAACCTTCATATTTTATAAGTTGGTGTTCTAGCCGGCTTGGGGTCCATAACTACATACAGATTTGCAAGCAAAGTTGTCCCTGAATTCCAGATTATAACTTTATAAATAATTAGTAATTTCTTTCGGCATTGCCTGGATATATCTTTGTATACTCCAGGCGTAGTAGAAAAATAGAAAATGAATTTAACCCACTTTTCGATCGAGTCTTATTAAAAGCTGCCTTAGTATTTTAGATTCTTAAGACTCATGGCTTGTCCAAAGCAGTCAATTAGGAGTCAATTAGAGTTTTGTATATATAAAGATATATGACTGTTTAGGTTAGCGGGCTAAAGGTCGTGAGTGAGCGAAAAAACGTTTGAGTTTTGCTTTTTTCATTGAAATACTTTAAAGATAGATGGTTCAAGCCCTGATTGGTCTTTGCTTGAGACTGACTCAGCTCTTAAGCAACTTGTAGTCCCTTAAAAAGCTATAATAAGATGATCTAATGTATGAATAATTTATTATGAAAAAATATTGCTATCTTTTTTAACATCTTTTAATAGATTTTCATAAGAATTGTTAAGGAATGAATCAAAGTTTTGTGTGATTATATTCAAATTAGTTTTTGGCTTATTTACCCAACAGCGAAGAGAGGCGGGCTTCGAATGAAACCCATTCGGTGGAACAAAATATGAAATAAATATTGAAACCTTCATTTTTAGAGCAAAACTAATAAAAATCCATAAGCTTGTGGAAAATAGAGGGTTAAACAAAAGAATATGTTAATTTGATAGTAATTTCATAAATGAATTCATAATTCAATAGATTATGATATCTGCTGCTTACTACTTACTATACCTTTAGTACGATCACGCTGAAAGTTTCGACAAAATCAGTAAGCGGCTTTTATTTTCGTGTCACCACATACTAGGTGCGTTGTATTTCCTATGAATGTTTTGAGCAGAAGAGGATATGAGGAAAAGATGATATGATTTATCTTAGTAGATTAAGATATACACATGTAAAATATGTGGCTTACAGCATTGGTGGGCAGCCAGTGGCTCCCAGAGCTCCAATAGCTCTTTGGCTATGACTCGAAAGGAAACACTGCAACTGCGCAATTAGCTCACAAAGCAGAGTCCCAAATAAAGCAACCGAATATGTCCTCGCTTTTACACTGTGTGAAAAACTAAAGTGTACTTTTTTGCCAGGCTGTGTATTATATTATAATCCTTCTGCAACTGTGTGAGGCAGCATTTTCGATCAAACATATTAAAAAAGTATATTGAAATAGGTTAAATGAAATAAACCTTTTAGACTTACTGCAAACTTCCATAGCTACAGAAAAAGTGGACTTTGAAAATTCCAATAAATTACTTAATAATTTTTTTGGCTGCGCTCCCACATTCGGATTATCCTGCAGATGTTGAAAATTTGGCCCTCTCCGTTGTTTTACAGTCCCCAAATAAATAAATTTCCAAAACTTTCAGAACGATTTTGACTTTGACTCAGTCCCCACCCACATCATGAAAACTAACTGAAAATATTGGAAAATTTAAGGTTCTATTATAAATTAACTGTAATAATAATAATAATCTATAACAAGAGCATATAAACTTCGGTTGGCCTTTAAAAACGTTTACTTTTTGTGCGTTTTTTTTGCGCTATTTCGGCTGGCTTTTACTTCATTTAAAACGCATTTATAACGCAGAGCGGCAAAAAAAAAGGAAAACTCATCAGTGCAGACACACTCACACACACACACACACACACACATACAGACACACAGTCGTCCACACCCACATACGTATACAAATTTTCTTTGTAGCTTTTCATGTTTGTGGCGGCGGTATGTACTTTTCGGGGTCTGTTTGGTCCTGGTATCTTTTGTGGCGTCTGCTTCACTTATTTTTGCCAGTATGTACAATTTTCTTACAATTTTCGTGGCTGCTCATGTTTCAGGTCTGCCATCCCTGTCGCACGTGTGCAGTTACCTGATGTTTCATCTCTTTCCTTTTTTGCTTTCTCTTGGCAGATTGTGCGACCGGTGAACGCGTTCCTCATTGTTGATGTACAAAATGATTTTATAAGTGGTTCCTTGGATATAAGTAATTGCAGTGCACAGCAGCAAGGACACGAGGTGAGCTGAAGTCACGAATGGAGAGATGGAGCCGTGGACGTGGCCACAGACCCGGCGGCAGCTTAGCTGCGACAGGTGCGGTAAGCGTCGGCGGAAAGACATAAAACGTAACAAGAAATGAAAATGAAGGCAAGGCGGAGCCTTAAATGGAGCTGAAGCTGAGGCTGGTGCTGCTGCTGGAGCAGGATGAGCCAAAGTCATTGCCGCTGACGATGCTCTGCATGTCAGATATTGTATCTCTCTGTCTCTGTGTGAGTGTGACTGTGTGTGTGTGTCAGTGGGAGTGCAGAGAAGCGGAAGCGGATATGCTTTACTTAAGTCGCATCCGCGCTGCCGACACACGCCGGATGTCGTCGTCAGCATCAGCATCAGCATTGGCATCGGCAGCCAGCAACCAGCAACCAGCAACCAGCAGCTTCACATTGGCCACATCGCCTCCATCTGCTTCAGCCATGTCTGTGGCGCACTGCCCGGCATTTGCCTCACTTGAACATGAAAATTTGTCAAAATTAATAACACGCACTTCCGCCGACGCTTTATGGACTCCGAGCATCAACTTGCAGACGTGACACTCTCCATTTTCATCTCCATCTCCCCTGGTGGGCTTAACCAATGACCACGCTCACTCGTTTCCACATTTTTTTTTGTTGCAGATATTGGAGCCCATCAACAAGCTGCTGGATACGGTGGATTTCGATGCTGTATTCTATTCGCTGGACTGGCATCCCAGCGATCATGTTTCCTTCATTGACAATGTGAAAATGCGACCCATGGATGAATCATCAGCGGTAGGTGTAGGGGAGGGATCCAGCTAATTGTAAATTATCATAGGTCTTATTCAACCAGACATGTGATTCTTTGTGTCTTTCCAATTTCTTCACAGCTGGATGCTGACTCAGCTCAGGTCTTTGATACGGTCATCTTTGCCGGTCCGCCGCCCATGAAGCAACGTCTGTGGCCTCGCCATTGCGTGCAGGATTCTTGGGGAGCCGAGTTGCACAAGGATTTGAAAGTTGTGGATCATGGCATTAAGGTCTACAAGGGCACCAATCCCGAGGTGGACTCGTATTCCGTATTCTGGGACAACAAGAAGCTCTCGGATACCACACTGAATGCCCAGCTTAAGATGAAGGGAGCCACGGATATATATGTCTGTGGTCTGGCCTATGATGTGTGCGTGGGCGCCACTGCTGTGGATGCTCTATCTGCTGGCTATCGGACCATATTGATAGATGATTGCTGTCGTGGCACAGATGTCCATGACATTGAGCATACCAAGGAGAAGGTGGTGACCAGCGACGGGGTTGTTGTGCACACCAATGAGGTGAGTACAGCTGTTGGCGATCCTATGGATATTTGAAGCTCATTTACTTGCTCTGCCAGGTCAAGGCTATGGCTGAGGGTCGCGATCGCCGTCCCGAGTTGGGCTATAAGTTGGCCATGGAGCTGAAGTGTCCCGATTCGGTGCTCTCCCAACGCAATGGCTTCAGACCCTCCTACTAAAGGCACACGGGGAACGCGTCACGCACGATATTAAGAGCAGCACACGTAGTTACATGAAATTCTTCGAATTCGGATCCGGAAAAAGACATTAATCTAAGTAGCTAAAAATTAGTCACAAAAAGGATAACAGGATTTAATTCTAACAGAGTGCCTTTCGTAGTTCAGCTAGCTTTTGCTAACATCTTAAAATACTTGCTATGAATTCAGATATGATATACAATATGGTAGCGTTATACAAAATTTGGAGCAACAAGTGCAGCCATCTTGCCTGACATTTCGATCTCTGTTTACGGGACGACAAATGTTTAAACTAAAACTAAAGCTTAAGTATTATACCAGCACCTGAATTACAGTTCTTGACAACCTTGAGAATACTTACAATATATATACTATATATATATATATACATCAGTACTTGGGTGATGCACGTGTTTTAACCGATCTTTATATATATACAAATCAATAACTTTATGTAGAAGAACTCGATACTTAACATGAACAAAACGGAAAACAAAAATGGAAACTTATTGTGAAAATGTACTTAACAATTAAATGCTAAACATTAAATAAATGATGAAAACTTAAAGGTCGCTTGGAAGGTGATGTGGCATTAACAACCCTACTGTGCCTCTGCGTCGCTTTCAATTGGCAACACCAAGTGATGCTTCAGGGCTTCAGTCTTTGGGTTCTTCCAACGTATCCTGGGTCTTCCTCTGCTACGCTGTCTGGCAACTACCGCATCAAGTAGGAGTTTCGAGTTGGAGTTTCTTCATCCATACGTACAAGGTGACACAGTCAGCGAAGTCTCTCATTAGCCTGACCACATCTTACAGCTCATCGTTCCATCGAGTATGATAAGTATTGCCATTAGGACCGAAGATCTTGCTAAGAATTTACCTCTCCAACACCCCAAGAGCAGCTGCATCTGATTGTGTTACTGTCAAGGCCTCCGCACATTATAAGACTACAAGAAGGATGAGCGTCTTGTAAAGTGTTAGTTTCGTCTGTAGAGAGAGAGCTCTACTGTGCAATTGCCCATAGTAAAACCTCTTGCCAAGCAGTTGTTTATCTCCAGGCTGACGTTATTGTTGTAGTTCAGAGCAGTACCAGCTGAGAATCGAGACGTCGCGATTCTCTGTTAGAGCACAACATAAGATTCTTTTTACTCATATTTACAGGTAGACCTGTTCCGGCTGATTCTCTGTTGATCGCTCCAAAAGCACCACAACACCACGCTTGGTCCGACCGCCGATCCATCAGCAGATTGAAGAGCTTACATGAGAGCGAGTCAACTTGTCTGAGACCTTTCTTGTTAGTGAAGGTTTCAGTGAGGACGTTTCCTACCTTAGCGGAGCTGATTACGTTGCTTAAGATCATTCTGCAAAGCCAAGTTAGCTTTGCAGGAATACCAAGCTCAGACATGGCGCCATATAAGCGATCCCGCAATGGGCTATCGAAGGCAGCCTTGTAGTCAACAAAAAGGTTTTTCACAGGCCTTTCCAAAATTTGGCATAGTGTGAAGATCTGGTCAATGGTGAACTAGCCATGCTGAAATCCATACTGATAAGGTCCCATCAGTGCCTTTGCAAGTGGTTTCACCCTCTCCCACAGTAACCTCTCCAAAAAGAAACTCTTTTGATTTAGACTTCACCAAATGAACAACAAAACATTGGACAACGTCAACATCAACCGTCCAAAGCATCGATGCTCGGACAACATGGATGTTTTTGAACATCCCTACCCAGACATGTTCCAAAGCTTTGCAGTAAAAGTTACAAACGATTTCTCAACTTAATTATCTAATTCATATATTTCCCCAGGCCTTCCATTCTAAAATGCATTTAGGGCAAAGTATTCGTAATACAAAATTTCAACTTGAAAACTTTTTAAAAACATTACTTTCACAAACAAACTTAATTTTTGTCGGTTTTTCACTCCGACAATGTTGCTTTGAAATGTACATCAGCCTTTGGGCAAGGAATGTTTTGAAGTGAACTTGCCATAAAGATCGAAATTGACTTTGTTTCCCTACACAACCTTTAGCAGCAACTACTATATCAACATCAACTTCAACTTCAAAGTGAAAACTAAAAAAATAAGAAGAAGAAGAAACTTTAAAAACAAACCATATAAATGTCCTCCCATGGACAGAAGTGTGCGCTGTGTCTGTTAAACGCTTTTTTACAGACTTGCCTGGTCAAGAGGAGCAGCATCAACAACAACAACAACAGTAACAGTAACAACAGCAACAACAATAAGAGCAACAGCAATAACAACAATAACACTAACAACAAGCATAACAATCCATGCTACGTTTAAGGAAAGTTTTCTGTTTTATATGTCTGTTTTTGTTACCGTCTGCATTTTCTACACATCCCAAGTTCTTGTTGCAGTTTTTTTTATTCACATTTTGTGTGTTTTAATACACTATAGCAAGGGGTATTATAAGTATTTTAAGAATGTTGTCATGTTGATATTAGTCATGTTATATCACTTTGTGCTGTGTTGCATCATCAGAATGTTCTCGGCTTGTATTAAAGATCTGAAAGTTTTATGTAACTTTCTTAAGCAGATTTAAGGCCTGGCTGTAGGGACAGGGGTGATTTTGTTGCCTTTAGTTATAGCGACCATTCAGCCTAAGGACTTCTTTACAGACCTTAATTAACTGAAGTCTGTTGTTGTTGTTGTAGCCGATCTGGAGACAGCACGTATATAGAGGGATAACATGTTAATAGAGGACAAACACAATAGAAGAGCAATGGGCAAGACATCTAGGTAATCACGTTTAAGCCGAGGAAGTTAGCAGCCTCGAGTGGATTAGCCCACAGGTGTGAAGTGAGTCGGGTCTAGGAGACACTCAAAAAGGTGCTTCCTAGTGTGCAGGCCGCTCAGGCATAGGGGGCAAAGGGCTGCCACATCTGGCTTTACTCTGGCTAGATAATTGTTGAGAAAACTAGAGTACCCCGATCTCAGCTGGGCTAAAGTGACTCGAGTGACAAGATTCTTCCAGAAGGGATGGACGCGGGAATACTCCTGCCCAAGGACTGTTACCCCCGAAGAGGGATACTGCCATGTGTACTGAAGTTGATTGTGAATCCCGGTGTTGTCATGAAGCTTATGCGCATTAGATGCTCATATCTTTTGGAAGTGATATATTATTCATTGTTCCTAACGCTGATAGTGATCCCCAGTTGAGTTCTGCGATCCAAAGGACGTGGATTATCTCAACATGATTGTGTTGATGAGCTCAGTTCTCTGTATGGCGATACAGCACCATCAAAAACCATAGTGTATCGCTGCTATAGTAAATTCAGTCGTGATCGTAGTTTGGTGGCCGACGAGTTCTTCCAAAATAGTTCTTCCAAAACATCTTTGCAGTGCGTGAACTGAAGATGCAAGCTCGTTGTGTGACATATCGTGACAGTGATGACATATGTCTTGCAGTAACTTAATTCAAAACGTTCACCCAGGCAGGTCCTTTTTAGAAGTCGTTTGGCTAGCAGGTATGCATTGCTGATCATCATATTCTTTTCCTCTCAAGATATAGGAATGGCTTTAACCCAGGTCCTCATTTATCTTAGTGGCAATGCCTTACACTTAATAAGTGAACAAACAAGATCGTATATATTTCATCCACATTTAACATAGTTCTCAATGAGCTGCCATACACTTCCAATTTCAGACCACTTCCAACCTCTGCATTGCTGTTCACACCCAACTGCATGTGGATTATCTCTACGCTTTCACTGCCAATGTCTGCTATAGAGTACAGCACAGTCGTAAAAGCTCCTAATAAGAAATAGTTGTTGTTTATTTTTTCTGTTCTTCCTGTCCTTTATGCCAAGCGACTAAAACAAACTTTAAATTTATTAACAACAGGCGAAAGTAAGTGTAAAGACCATTGTCCGAGTGGAGCTAGGATACCTTCGTCCCTTCATCCCATATCCAGGGCTGCCGATGTTTGTGTAAAATCTGCATTGTTCCGAGTGTAAACTGTAAACTGCTATTTTTCACATTTTGAGCATTTTTTTTTGCACATTTGGCAAATGTGCGGACGCCAGCTAGATATGGCATGGTCTGCGTGTGATTCTGAGTTGGAATCTGAGTTACTACTGAGGTCCACTGGACCGGGACCTGCTGAAGCTTTACGGTAAGCACTTTTAGCAGCTGCTGCTGCTGCTGCTGTGGTTAATCTTGCTTTGGTGTTGCCCTGGCTTTGGTTCTTTTTTTAGCCCAACCTCAAATCGTTTACCTTTTGCGGCGGCCATAGACAATGAACTTTTGCCTGGTAACCCGCCGGAGTACTGCATGGTGTAGACACCAAATGAGATTTGGCCAGACTTTGTTGCCATGACGTCGTCGACCAGGCACTGTGGATATGTCAGCGCGTGGATGCGAATGTGGCTGGAGAGGAGTAGAAGGAAAACCCGAAAATCGCTGATGAAAATTGCCTTGCAAGTGGTTTCTGTTTTCTGTTTCTGTCTCTGCCAGATCTTGCCATGTAATGGTCGCTCGTTTTGCTTGTAAAACTTTTGGATTATTGTCAGGCACACATACATTCACACGCGCACACTTCTCATCACATACACACACACACACACACGTGCATGCTAACATTCACTGGGCCTGGCCATGTGCCAAGAGCCAGACGCTCGAAAACTTTTGGCCTGGACATGGACATGAAGCCGCGTCGTGCTCGCCAACGCCGTCCATTTTGTACGCGTTTGCTCTTAACAGCAAATTCTCGCATATTTTTCTCGGCTTTCACGTTGCCGTTACCATTCCCTCAATTCCCAACATGCCGCGCCTTGCCGTGCCGTGCCCCTTGGCCATTGCTATGCCATGTTGCGTAGGCGTCGCCACTTTGTCCATGGCCTGAAACTGCAAATCGACGGACTGCATTTTGAGTTTTGCAAGTGGCACACACACACACATATGCACACCACAGCCGTACAAATGCAGTTGTGGAGCCTCGCACAGGACTGGAACAGGGGCAGGGCCAGCGCCATGGCAGCTGACGTCTGGTTGAGACTGCTTGACTTGCAGCTTGTAAATGGGCGCTAAGCTTGTTGTTTGCGGTTAGTTTGAAAAGCACTCCACTCCGACCCCCGACGACCCACCCCCTCACGATAGATAGATGAATGTATGGCAATGGTACTTCTGACCCTCCATACACTTATAGCTTTGAGGTACAATGGTGCTTTTGGAAATGTTCAAGTATAGCAAGTAAGTCGGTGAGGCGACGGCATACCGATGTTATCATGTGGATCATAATTGGAGAACTATTTTTCAGTTTTTTCAGTTTTTTGTGCAGTTCATGGTAAAGTTTAAATGATGTTCCTTAAGCCTGGCATAAAAGGTGATGAAGGGAAGTTTATGGCAGCCCAGAAACATAGCTCTCCGACCCAGAAATGTCTGAGGAAAAAGTTATATTGTATGTCAATTACTGATGGATCGTGAGAAGCAGCTCAAATTTGGTTTTCCCTTGAGCCTTAACTGATACACTATATCGCCTTGTCTCATTTCATCTCACTTTTGAGTCTCAGAAATGAATCGAGGTAGGTCATAATCCTTATAAGCTAGATCTACTTGATAAATGTTCAATTCTGCATTCTGTTTCTCACCATCACATAACATTCAGGACTTCTTCAACATGTCTTACTTAATCGTCAGCCGAAAATAGCCGTTATTTTTCAAAAATGAACACACGCAAAAGGCAACATCCTGTGAATGCTGTTAGTGCTTGAACGACTGTATAATAGATTTTGTGACGCAAATAGCTGTTGCGGTGGCTAACCTTGTTATCATCGTTTTGAAGTACGGCTTTGCGGTTTTTGGAAAGCGCCAACAACAAGGGCCCTAGAGCTGGCTGCCTGTCCAGAAGTAGGAAGGTGATTGTGATTGGTAATGGATGGGTCTGGTTGGATGGAATGGTCCACTAGGCAACAGTGGCAACATAGCCACAGCCAAGGTAGCCAAATTTGTGATAATTGATAGATAGATGGATAATGAAAGATTTGTGAAGCGTACGCGACCATCAAACCATCAAAGTAGCAGCAATAGGAGCGTTCACAGTACGCTCTTTATTGTCTTGTGATTCGCTGATAATATAGTCAAAACGTCAATTTTTATAGTGAAGAAATTCCCTAACATAAATGGAATGGTTTGTTTGTTTGTTTTTAGTATAAAAGAACGTATGAAGTGGGAACATTTTTGGGAATTGGGAATTTTTGTTAGGGTTATCAGGCTCAAGGTTATCAGTGAGCAGAAAACGGCAATTGTTTTCCGTAGCCTTTGAAAATACATTAGTCTGATAGACTCCATGATTTTCACAGAAAATAGCAAAACTCCAGAAGAAATTGTAACCAATCATTGGAACTAGAAGTTGACCAAAGGACTATAACTCCACCACCTCAAAATTAGATTCAAAAAAGAAAGGAAGGCTAGCTTTGGCTTTCTTTTGATTTGGAAGAAAAATATAAGTGTTACGCTCCCAAGTGTTCGTTCCAGAAGAAGCGGTTCTATGGTAGCTATATAACTGTAGTTGTCTGATCTTCATCAGATCAAGCCTACGGACGCGGGGCCTCCTCTAATAGATGCAACCCGAATTTAGTTTGATTTGGATGAAAAACTGACAAGTTATGGTCCTAAGTGTTCCTTCCGGAACAATTGGTTATATGTTAATTATACGATATAGTTGCCTGATCTGTATAAAACTCGAACTTAACCAGCGTGCAGTCAAAGGAAGCATCTGGTCACCTCTGTAAGACTTACTGAAGCTTACATACCCTTGCAGACTCGGTTGAAATTCGATCAGATTCTAGGACTGACACGTGCCAAACTTGGCTTAATTCGGATAAAAAACAACTATATAATCGGTATTCTATGAGTTCATTTCGAATCGGTTAGTTATACGATATAGTGGTCCGATCCGAATCAACTTTGGTCAAGAGACGTAGATGCTTCAAAAACTGACCAAATTTGGTTCAATTCGTATAAAAAAACAACCAATTTTGCTGTACTAAAAGATCATTCTGAGTCGGTAGGTTATATGGGAGCTATTTAATGTAGTGGTTGACCTGGACGATTGTGACATATGAGCAGCTTACAGTAGAAAGAAGACTATGGTAAAATTTCAACTCGATAGCTCTTAAGCTGAGAGACTCGTTCTCTTAGAAGCAGACGGACAGACAAAAGCACAGACATCATGCTGATGGCGAATGTATATACTTTATGGGATCGTATATGTTTCTTTCTAGGCATTGCAAATATCGTGAAAAAGAATCTAAGAATTCTTCTCGCATAAAGATAACCATTTAAATTTTGGTTCGATGAGACGCATGATTAAATTTCAACATTATAATTTGATTACGACAAAACATTTCATGCTCAACATCGATTTCCTTCGAGTTGAACGAAATTTAAAATAAATTTTTAGTAGTTCCATCATTAAAACTTTATAATAAAAATTCCAGCAAGAGTATTTAAGCTTCCAGCATGGAAATTACTCAAATTTTTTATGGTTTTCGCTGGCAAAATGTGTTGACTTACTAAAAATATTCCTGTTGATTTAACTCCGAATATTTTGGGACAAAGAACGCCATCAGAAACAGCGACAAACCACTAGCCAGAGGAAGTGTAACAACAGCAAAGGCTGTTTAACTATAGAGGCAGAGGCTGGGATGCTCTAGGGGCGGTGCAAATTAGTTTTACAGTTTGTTTAGTTTGCAAAAACCATATTGAAATTATAATTTATTTATTAGCAGCAGCAACAGCAGCAGCAGCACCGGCAACGGCAACGACAGCACAGGAAGGGCAAAGGCGCCAGGGTAAATATGCTGAAAATGTCAAACCAATTTGCCATGGTAAAATTTTCGGTACTATGATTAGATTTGCCTACCTGGCGGCCCCCAGCCTCTGCTCCTTCTCTGGCTAAAAAAGTGTTAATTATGAAAATGAAAAATTTGCACTTGGCTGGCAGCGAAACGAGTAGTAATTGAATTTTTAGCCAGGTAAACTTTCGAAGCTGTAGGCAAAACTGGAAAGAATTTCATAAAACTGTTGTTGTTGACTTGTGGATTACCAAACTTTTTACACGGCGTATGCGCGATATACTTGTTGTGTTTTTGTTTAAGCTGGAGAGTGCAGCAGGAAGTAGTAGTCCTTTAGGATATGCCGGATGCACCTTGTGTGTGTGTGTGTGACTATGTGTATGTGTGTGTGTGTGTGTGTTAATTTTAATGCAGTCAAATGAGTTTGTCTTGATGGAAAGTTTTTGACACGACATTACGCCTCCAACCAGCAAGTTGGTCTTTTGTGCAAAGGCAAAGGCAAGTGCATATGGCATATGGCTGGGAAATGATTATGAGGTTTTCATATTTCATATATGTATAAACAAAAGAGACTCTGTCTCTGTTTGTCTGTGTATGCGTATCTGCATATCTGTCTGTCTTTGTTTCTGCCTCGGTGTGGCCATAAAATGCTTTACTGATTTGCAAAGTTTTGTCATTAAACACACTCGCTGCTTAACCAACCATCTCCTTCTCCATCTCTCCCTTTCTCTCTCTCTCTCACTCTTTCCATTTTGCTGTCTGCTTTGATTATAGTTTAGAATTTCATAAATATTTGCTAAAACGTTTTGTCTGTTTTGCTTGCTTTTATTGTCGTTCGGTTGTTAGTTTTAGCTTTGAAAGCGTGTTCAAATTTGTCAACAGTTTTATTGCAAATTCCCAAAACATATCAAATATTTAGCAAACATTTATGTCCAAAACGCTAATGTCCCGGAAATGTGTTTTCTGTGTGCATGCGTGTGTTTGTTTATTGTAGAGTGAAGAGCGATGCCTCAGCCGTTAGTTAAATCAATCAATCGAATTAATTTAATTGTGAAATGTTATATATGGTTTAATTTGCGTGATAACTGAAGTGGATTACACTCATAATACATAACTTATGAACCTTTCGATTTGATTCCATGTACTAAATGACTTGGGCTCATGCGCTTGACTGCTTTGCCTATATTCAATTTGGGGTTCTTGAAATTGGAAAGACAGTTCAGATGTAATACCAATACCAAAAGAACATCAATATTGTTAGTGTTCCTCTTAGCTATGTTGAGTTCTGAATTAACTGCAGCAAAACTGAGCTCAGGCATTTGCTGCATCATGATGAGTTATATTAAACCCTATTTGCCTTTCATTGATCATTGAATTGGCTGCTTATAAGGCCTGCTGGTCGGACCTGTATATGGCCTGGCAAGTGCTTGCGAAATTGTTATTCTTTTAACCAAATTGATTGCACCATTAATGGCATCACAGACTCTACAGTTCTTGTGTGAAATAGTTTGACTTCTTTTGCAGTAAAAGCTTTGGCCTGGACCACATCAGGCTTTGGTGAAGTCAGGGCACTTGACAATAGATTCACATATGACATGATGTTATATGACTTCTTTTCTTGGCTTAACTTTTTTGAAATTGCCAAAAGCGAGCACTTAGCACTTACTCAATATAGCAGAGAACGTCATATCATATGCAGAGACAGCCTCTCTAATATCGCTGCCGTTAGTCTAAATTCGAAACCTTCTCATCAAAAACCAGAGAAAAATATTGTTATTCTGGGTAACCAGCCACATGGGCATGATAGTGCGGATGAAACTGCTCGTTGAGCTCTCTCAGCTCCACTGCTAACAACTGCGCCCATGGACGGAACGTCTCTAAAACGAAGAATCACACAGCACATAACATCCTTAAGAATTGGTAAATGGGCTTCTTTCAGTCACTGGTAAAGGAAATTCAAGCCGAAATGATCAGCTTTTATACGAATCCGTATAAGGCAAACAAAACTCACCCACGAACATCTACTAACAAAAACCGACGCACCTATCTGCAACAAGTGTGGCTTCGCCCTTACCGTTTAGCACGTCATCGTGGATTGATCGGAATACGATAGTATCATGTCATATGTCATCCATTGTTATCCTCGCTCTTCCCACAATAGACAATATAAACATACATTCTGACTTAGTACATATCTGTAAGTTATTGCATAAGTTATAAAAATCTCAACTATGTTAAGTCGAAGGCCTATGTTGCTAGCACTCTAAACCTTTTTAGACTTTATATTGTATTTTATATCTAAAGTTGAACATTAATTCATAAGTTTCCAAACTTGTTGCACTATGAAGTAACTAAACATGTTTCGATTCAGTTCATATACAGACTCAAACCAGACTTTTATCCTTGTTAAGCAGGTTAATTCCCTCTAAGCCACCTACATCCTTCTTACAGTATCAAAGGTTACCGAAATCACTTCCAATGGCAAACACATTACATATTCAACCAAAAGCAATTTAAAAGATTGTTGTGAAATGATTTTTGTTGGAATTACCTTATGATTTCCATCTCCAATCTCTATAAGCACAAATCATATACAACCCAAACGCTTTCCCTTAACGAACTCGGCTGAGCATGCCAAAAATAACTCGGTTTGGGCAAAAACGAAGTTAATTTTAGCAAACTGTGTACATATTTATGGAAAATTCCTATTCATTTGTTTATTATTCATTTAATAAAGCCGCCTCGAACAGTGGCAGCTGAGACGACACTACCTCCCTCCCCCCATAAGCCATAAAAATGGCGACTAAATAGCATAAAATGTGCGTGCTCACAAACAATGTAACCCCCCACTCATTACCTCCGCTGCCATCCATGCTCCATTAAGAAATTTCATTTAAAAAAATATATAGCTTCGATGGCGGTCATAAATAGGCTACAAATCGTACCCTGGGGGTATACCATGGGTCGTATACGTGATATTTTTTAATTACATTAGAAATACTTTGTTGTTGTTGTGGTGCGTGTGTGTGTGCGTGCTTGTGTGTGTGTGCGTCTATGCATAAATGTTATTTTAATTGCCCCCCCTTTGCCCGTTCCCAATGGTGCTTTCAAGCAGCATCTAAAAGTTGCATTCAGAATTCAATTCCAATGCAAAAGTAAACTTTTGGACAAACGTTGAGCAAAAATTTCTACAAAATGCTAAATGAAAATTTAATTAATGCTTCATATACTGCGTAAAAGCTAGGAGTAAATGCCGAGAAGCTAAAAACCAAAGCGAGGACAAAAACCTCTATGGCATTTCTGGAGCGCCACCAGAGAGAATATGAGAAAATTCTAAACTAATATGGAAAATATATTGTAGTTGCAGCAAAAGTTTTGCACCAGCTGTGTGGGTTTAACGGGTTCAGTCACACACACACACACGCACACACACACAGGCACACTCAAACTCCCACACATAGTTGTGGTGGAGTATCTATGTAAGATATCAATGTAAACATTTTGGAGATTTTTCAGATTTGGTTTGATTGAAATCTGGTGATACTTGGATAGTTTTTAAAAGGGAATAACGTAACCCAAACATCACTATGAAGTATTTACGGTATATTCATATCGATTAAGGAAAGTCTATGGCATGTCATAAGTGGTTTTCTTGGATATTTTTGGTCTAGACACAGACTGGTGATGCTAAGGAGAATTAGGCCTAAACACTGAAACAAAGGAACCATAAATCTATCACTTGAAGAAGTAATTCACATATATGATATGATTTATAATATGGCAAATTGAATGAAAGGTACGAATGATATATGCAGTTCTGCAAAGGTATCGAAGCAATGGCATAATCTTCAGTCATTGAAAATCTGAAAAAATTCTCATAAAAATGTCCAACTTAAAGTTATTTTATATAAACTTATTCCCTTGAAAAGTATTTTTCTTCAATATATATATATTAAAGTATTGATTGAGTTCCAAATATATATCTATATACCTTCTAACAAATACTTCTTCAACTCAAAATTCACTTTCAAAAGTCTTTTTATCTCCATATATTATATTATAACTCAGAATTGCATAATTTCAGCACCATAAAATTGTTCTTAAACTTTAAAGCACCTTTTCTCTCACAGCGACCCACTGTTCCTAACCTAATCGATTTTGATTTTCGAGTCTATATAGTTTCAATACAAAAGTCTTGATTCATTTTCTTCAACTAGTCCTTTGGAAGCCTTATAAATATGTATATATATATCCACATCCCCTGACATTTAGAAACTCAACTATTGCTTCTCTTTCTCCCTCTCTCTGTCTCTCTCTCAAAGTACTGGCCAAAATTTGATAGTTATCACAATGCTGGATATGAGATTGACACTATGATTGTCTAGGATGCACTGGTCACTCACATGACGCACACCCCGTCCAGGCGCATCTACTATCTTGCCGTTAAACTGCTTTATTTACCCCAAAAGCGAGCTCAGGATAAAAAGAGACCTCTTCGTTTCGAAGGCTTATCTTCATGTTGATTTCCCGCTCTTTCCCCATCAAGTGTATTCCCTTCCTATACCTAACTCAAATCGCAATTCTACCATGAATATGTTCGCTGGGCAGCCGTATCTATCTGGCATATGAAAGCCAAAGTGTCGCTATGGAATTATTAGCCATAAGAGCCGCAAGCAGTTGAAGCAAAAGATGTTCCAGACTTAAGAGATAGGCAAAGTTTGTGCTTGACGATAATCAAAAGCAAATAAGCAAATGCAAACGGATATGAAAACTTGCTGCTGGTTGGGTTCAAAGGTCAAGCCGCACACACAACACACACACAAAGTATTCAATTTAATGTCAAGTCACATTTTGTGGCATTTAAGCGCAAATGAAATGAAATTAGCGCTGCTTTTTCGAGCAACTCAGCAAAGTGGTGAAGGGGTGTATGGGGGCCGTGGTGCACAGACAAATGAAAAGGCATTTAAAATGTCAACACGACCGCAACATCGTGTGCGAAATGGTCAGCAAAGGTGTGCGTGTGTAAGTTTCCATATGCGTGTGTTAGTTCCAACAGCAAAACGACTTTTGCGGTTGCACAAAAGCAAGCCAAGCGAGAGGGCAGACGCCTAAAAGGGTCGGGTAGGGGCATCGAGGGTTGTCACTTTTCTGGGGGTCGGGGTCATTTTGCAGGGGGCGCTTAAATGCTTGACCACGAAAAGGCCATTAGAAAATGGCCAGCAATGTGTGTATATATAAGTACATACACATATACATATATATATATATATATGCCTGCATATATACATATGTGTGGTTGGGATTTGCAACTCCAATGGCAAAGGCAAGTCACAAAGGTAAGCCGGGTGACAGACAGTTGGAAATTAAGCAAAACAACCCAAAAAAACACACAAGCAAACCAAACCCCAGCCAACCCAAGAAACAAAAATACAAAAAAAAACTTGCGACAGCCGTTTTGCAAAATGAAACCGCAAAACGTTTGCCAACACGTGTAAAGTTTTCAAAGTTTAGGCTGAGTGTGTGTGTGTGTGTGTGTGAGCGTGCAACTTGTCAGATAATGGTAATTAAGGTAAACCAGAGGGTTTTGCGGAGGTAAATCTAGTGATGGAAGAACTATGGAAGCTTTTCAGTACATTTGGAAGACCGAAAATGAAAAATAATGAAAACTGGAAAGGTTTTCCATGTGCAACAAATATGACATCTAAGTGGATTATGTTCTTGAAGAACGACATTTTATGCATTTTACAATTGGCTTTAGATGAAGAAGTTCTATTCGTAGCTTTCTTTTTTGCTCTCTCTGTTTAGTTCTTGCAATTGTGAGGCGGTCCAAAAGCGTGGCTGGCTTTTTTCTCTTTGCTTTGATGGAGTTTACATATTCGGCTTAGTCATTTCGACTCTTCCTGTAATCCCTGATATGTAGATCAGCTGCAGTGTGGTCGATAATCGATGCGTTCAACTGGTGGATGTTTGATGGCCCTCATGCTGGAAGATGGTGAAGGCATGGGCTAGTACATCTATCCAGTAGGGACGCGAAATCGCAAGAGAGATCCCGCGCCGATATGGATCCCGCGCCGATGTGGAGAATGCCACAATCGTAAGGAGTTGCTATCGCTTATCTCAATAGCAGTTACAATTAGGCGCAACTCAGCTTCTAGCAGTTGAGATTGTTCGCTACAATATTATCAGGCATTGAACGGGTTATCTTTTTGGAAACAAGATTGTGGTTGGCGCTTCATCATCACTCCTTAGATAGCAGATGCAAACGTTGACTCTGAAATCGAAACAATGGCCAAAACGGCTGCTTAGTGCTCACCATAACTATAAATACAAACTTGTTGGGAAATCTCAGAACCCAAGTCTTATGATTTGCCTTATGCATTGATCCAAAACCAGTGAGTTAGCAAGGACAAGGAGTTTTATATACGAAGATGATTTCCAAACAGTCAATGAATCGCTGCTCGCGTTAAATAGCATAGTTTAATAACAATTTTGAGCAAGCTGCTTCATTAGGTTGGTTTTCGACAGCCATTAAAAGTAGATAATCTGGCGATATTTCACGAATTTATAAAAAGAGAATTTGTATTCGGATAAAGCTTTACTTTTGTATAAAAAGAACCATCTCCGAAACCAAGAGAGGCCTTATAAGTACTATTTGGGTTTATCATGGGTTTAGATGTGGCTTACTGAGTTCCGCTATATAACGGATGCACCAGCACCGGATGTTTAGGTTCCCTAAAAGAGGTGCTTAGGCGGATATGGAATGATCGAAGACTGAAAGTGCTTGGCATGGCTGAGGCTTGACACATCTCAACTAAGAGAAATCACATTTTACATGAATATCAAGAAGCGGCAATATGCGCCCGGCTTGCTCAGACTCAACCAACTGTGTAACCACTTCAAAGAGGTGTTTGGCTATGTCCAGATGATAACTACAACCTTATTTATCGAGAAGGTGTCCAAGCGGTTAATTATAGCAGAGTTTATTATATAATAGTTTATCTTCTTGAAGTTTATCAAGAGGAATCAAGAGGGTATTTAGCTGTTGAACAAACACGACTGTTATGTTCTTACTTGCTTTCAACCAGAATATGCAAAAATTCTCCAACTGTTCTCACATAACTTACTTCTTTTAAACATTTCTCTCCGTTCAGTCAAGTTCAACTTCATTGAACTCCTTTGTTAAATTTATAATGTCCCATTATTATTAACGCAAATACTTTGCCAGTTACATCAAATATTTTGTGGAAAATGATTAAGCATTCATTTCATGCCCTTTGATCGAATGCATTTACCATATTTGATTACATTTATTCCAATAATTGATAATGAGAAATCATCTCAATGGTCAGAAATTAATTACGACATATCACGCAATGTTTGGCCATCGCTAACAATACAAATACACACACACACACACACGCACAAACATATGTATGCGTATCTGTCTCTGTATCTGCATTGGTATTTGTGATATAATCTCTTTTCCGCATTGCCGTTGAATGTGTAATAAAGCACATGACTTTGGGCTTTTATACGCTGTGCTTCGTGTTAAAACTTGGCCACAGCGTGGCATCTTTCACAATGACAATGCCGCACAGGATGCGGACTCCGACTCGGACTCGGACTTGGACTGGGGCTCTGCTAATGGACAGCGGCAACAAAAACAATCAACAAAAGCTGGCAAACAGCAACAACAATGTCTGACAATTAAATGTCAAAGCGAGGGTTTTGATGGACGCTTAAAATCAGTGCAACTGTCAGCTGACGTTGAAACCAGGACGATGGGGCAGGACCACAACAAGTCACGGCACACGGACCACATGTGATACATGCATAAAGAGGGCAGGGAAGGGGGGTGGGAGTGATGTGGCAAGCAGGTGCGCATAGCGTTTAAAATGTACACCCATAAACAAAAGTGCAAACAAAGCCATAAACAAGCAAAAGGCAGCAAACTGCTATCCAACGCCAACGCCAATGTCCTGGCCAGGACGGTCCATGTCCATGTTGCTTGCGTTGTCGTTGTTAGTTTTGCCTGCCATGGCATGGCTGTTGTTGTAGCTGCTGCATTGTGACAACAAACATAAAACGCTGCCAACGCCAACGTCGTCAACGAGCCGAGCGAACCAATTCAATGGCTGGCAACGCTTCATTCCGGTCGCTGCTTGTCTGCTCCTCTACTCCTGTTCCTGCTTCAGCTTCAGCTTCGAGCTTTGCTTTGTGATGCTGTTGCTGCTGCTGCTGCTGCTGCTGGTGCTGGTCCAATGTGGCTTGCTTTTATGGTTGTCACAGCCGTTGCTTTGGAAAAGCCCTTTGCTGTCAGCGTTTTTGCTGCGCTTTGTTTTTAATACATGTACGTGGAAGCATCATTTATTATTTTTTCGCCAAATGACAATGCTGCGTATACGCAATGCGAATGGAAGGTGCAAATGACGCAATGCGAATGGAAGGTGCAATATATGTGTGTGTGTGTGTGCGGAATGTGTGTAATGTGTAGGTTCAACCCTTGGGTCCTTGTCACGCACACATTAAAAGGTAAACACGCGTTACCCATACGATGCATAAACATTCGGAGATTCACACGAACAACAGCATCAGCAACAACAACAACAGCAACAACAACAACAAGTAGTCGAAGAACAAGGATAACGTGAGTAGAGAAGCAAGACATTGCGTGTGTGCGAACAAGTATGTGCGGCCATTGGGTTAGGAACTAAATTAAATTTTTACATCAACATTTGCGCTTCATTAGAGATACGCAAGGAGCTGGGTAGGGGCAGGGGTAGGGGTAAGGGCAGGCGGGTTATCTGTGTGTGTGTGTGGCTTGAATGTTGTTGAGTGGCACTCGAGTGAGTGTCCTGTGGGACAGGAAACAAGGACAGGGACACGAATAAACAGACAGAGCCAGAATAATGAGTGAAGCTGAAGTGTGATGTGGGATGTGATATGGCAAACAACACCAGGGGCAGATCCAGGACCAGCTCGGCTAAATTAGCTCAGCAAGGACAAGGCAGCCAGGCTGGCAGGCTGGCAGGCAGGCATAAATAGTTCATCTGCTCGGTAAGCGAAATAAGAAAAATTAAAGTTATCGTTGGAGTATCAGATTAAATGGATACGACATGGCGCATTAGCAGATGATAATTGCATGTTCTGGGAATATCAGTATATGTTTCTGTTGAATTGTTATATTGGAGTCTTATTTTGGGTGAAGTGGAAAATGGAAATTGGAAGATGGTGCAAGAAATCAAGAGATGATTATAAACTGAAGTGGTTTTATGTAAACTTTTATGCTTAACTTGAATCGATTGTTTATAAGCATCCATGGATTAAGCTATGCTTGCTTGGTTGAAATTTCAACTCCGTCTGCCTCAAGTTTATCTAACTTTCATCATTATAAATATCTACCCTGTTCTAAGGCAGCTCTATGATATAGTTGTCTAATGAGGATAAATCGGACCTACAGAAATGTGCAGATTTGAAAAGCTTCTGTTGAGAATTTAAGACTTTTGAGATCAACAGGTCGACACAAACAGACGAACATATAGATGTTCTATATGACTATATGACTCCATGGCTTGATGCCTCTCCTGATATGAGGGTCTGCACTGTAACTCTGCGGTGCTGATGTTTCAGCATCTAATGCAAAAGCCCAGTCGGGAGCGCATCATTGAAATCATATGGAATGCGGTGGCCATTGAAGAGGAGTTTCTTATAGAAGCATTGCCTTGATTGGCATGAACAGTGCTTTGATGTCGGAGTACATTGAATTTGCGCATTTGCGTCATCTCCAATTGACTAGTCGATGTATTTACTATAGATGCGGACTTCTAAACAATTGGGAAATGTCGCTGAATTTCAAACAATTGTATCTTGCTGGAAGCGGGAGCTGCAAAGCCTTTACTCTTGGAAGATTTTCACATTATTTACCTTAACTATTCACTAGCAATTTTCGGAGAAGGATAGCATAAAGTATACCATAAAGTATATATATTCTTGATAAGCATCAAAAGCCAAGTCGATAAAGCCATGTCCGTCTGCCCATCTGACTTTCCGTCTGTTTCTAAGCAAACTTCTCTCTCAGTTTTAGAACTATCGATTTGTAATTTTCCCCATAAGCTTCTTTAAGCTGCTCAAATGTAAAAATCATAAAGATCGGAAAACTATATCATATAACTCGAATATAAAAACACATATATGTAAAAGATATTTACCAAAGATGCCGCTGACAAAAGTGTATTTATGCTGGCCCTCTATTTCTCTCACTCACGAAGAGATTTCATTCATCCACAAGATCGAAGTTTGTAGAGCACAGAAGGAAGTATTTCCGACTATATAAAGAATATGTATTATTGATCAGCATGATAAAGGAAATCGATATAGCCATGTCTGTCTGTCCGTCCGTCCGCCAGTTTCATCACAAAGATCTCAGAAGTCTTAAAAGCTGAAATTTATCAGATGCTGTGTCTGCATTTGAGGAGGCCCCACGTCCGCTGGTCTTCTCTGATCAAGATTGGACAAATATATCATATACCTACCACATACACCGATTGTTCTGGAATCAAAACTTAGGAGCATCATCCAAATCAAAAGAAATTCGTTTTGTATCCCTTGTATCCACTGTAGCCCTATGACCGCTGACCAGAGTTGATCTGGATCGTAAGCTACCCTTCCTTTCTTGTTTTATTCAGGATACTTAAGCTATTCAGGATACTATTCAGGATATGTGCTTTGTGTTATAGCTGCTCATTCAGGCCGTGCGTTACTACCGTAGAGTATTGCTTCAATAGGGCCTATTGTGCTAAATTTGGGTTTAGCTTGCTCCTACGTTGAGTCAAAGTTCGTCCAGAGTGTGTGCCGTAAATGATGAGACTGCATCGCACTCATTTTGCTCCCGCAGCATATGATCGATCAGGCTTACAGTTGAGATGCTGTTACCGTTCATTTCCTCTATGTGGGCTTTTTGCCCTCGAACCGTAGGGAAGTGCTCCATGTCTTCCATATTAAATAGTGGCAAGTCGGTGCAAATATGACCGGAAGCAACCCTGACCGCTAAGGACTGGGGTCATGTAAAATTTCACCTCACCATGACGCCTGTTCATTTGGTTGTTAAGACTTCGAGTTCAGCGCCCGTTGTCAGCTGCATCCCATCTGGCCCGCCACTTTGCTATGCTCGTCGCATTTTCCTGTTTCGCTGCGTCTCTTTTCAACGCAGAATTTGTGACACTGCCTCGGCTGGCCTCATAGATGCATTTGAACTCTACTGCCAAGAGGTCGATGAGAAACGTGTCGGCTATCACCAGTGCTGTATCACCCGAAACGGTTAGATGAAGCTATAACTCGTATACATAAGCTAACCAGCAGCTTGGTTTTTATTCATCGCAATTCATTTAGGACTTGCTTAAAGCCAAAAGGCTGTCTTTGATCTGCTCAAATTATGTTCATATAATTCGCTTTATAAATATATTAATTTAAGGCGCTCAAAAATATATCCTTAACAATTTAATAAATACAAATTTGATGCGAAAATTCTAGCTATTCCAATGCAAGGACTCTGGCGCTTCTCTCTTTCTAAATCGCCGTTTCCTGGGTTTCGGCAGAAGGTTCAGTTTTCAGGCAACATACTTTGCGCCTCCAAACGCAAGCAGTCACAATGTGGGACTGATATTTATTCGCACAGTTGCCCGGTTCGCGGCACACGCCGTTGAGCTTCCTACAGGATTCATAGTCTGTAAGTAGATAAGAGGTTAATGTCACTTTAACTACCTGTAGGACGCTTATCCTACGATTGCGCTTCTCTTTCGTAAAGGTAAAATAGCCGCCCACAATCATGACCACAAGGAAGAACAGTAACACACAAATCGGATACACAATTTGCCTCGCCATATGGAAAATTCCTATACTTTTTTTTTTGTGAGAGAAGTTTTGGGGAATTTACATTGAAATTTCTGAAAGCTAAAGCCAGGCGGCACACGATGAGATACAAAACGCAGCCGTTAAGTGAGTAAGTAAATTATTATGATAATGCTCCATGGAAGTGCAGTGGCGGAGTCTATGGCAATGTTTAATTGAAACTTCTTAATTAAAAACTTGCTGGCTGCGAAAGGCAAAAGCAAATGGGAGAGAAAATTATGCTTGAGCCGCAGGGCCACGGCCGGGGGAGGAGGGGGGATTCTCGACACCTCCGACGAGGACGACTGTGTCTGTGTCTGCAAATCAGAATCAGTGCGAAGCAAAATAAACCGCTTAAGGACTTGCGATTTGAAGCGCGTTGAAAATAACAAGAAAACTGCCGCCAGCCAGACTCAGTAGCAATGACGAAGCTGAATCACTAGCTGAAGCAACAGCAGGAGCAGGAGTTGGAGCAGTAGCAGTAGCAGCACCAGCAGCAGCAGTAGCAGGAGCAGGAGCAGGAAGTGCCAGCCGGATGTGCTTGGCCAGAGAGCATTGGCTGGCCACAGCGACTGCCGGCCAGTTAGCTGCGGAGCTGAGCGGAGTCAGTCAGTGGCTATTGCCATTCCATAGTGGAAAAAAATTCAATTAAAAGCAACAGCACGTAACTGAAACTTTTCTTCTTCTACCACTTTTTTCTCTCGCCGTTCATTTTATTTTTATACTTTCTTCTTTTTTCTGCAACTTTTGTATCTTTCGGGCGTACCCTTCGACTGCTGTGTTTTCCCTTCATTTTTCTTTAGTCTATGTGTATGGTGTGTGTGTGTGTGTGTGTACGTGTTGTTGTTCGTGTTTTTGTGTGTATTTTTCTTCGTAGCAGCTGGCCTTAGGGCAGAGCCAAAGCCGGAGCCGGAGCCAGAACCAGAGCCAGGCAAACCACAGACACAACGCCTTTAGTTATACTCGTACTTGATGTTGGTGCCAGCTGTTGGCTTGTGCTAGCTCTTCTTTCAGAATTGCAGCTGGTTTTTCCATCTATTTTGGCCACGTCTAGAAGTTGCAGCTGCAAATTGAACCTATCAGTTATGGCAAGATATTCAAGCATGTCTAATAAAAGGTGCAAGTTGGCATTTGTTAGTCTGTCCGTTTCCTCGTGCTCCTTGTTACAGCTCAGTTAAAGCAGATTTTGGTGATGAAGAAAATTTAAAATGTTTTGACAAAATTAATGGAAATGCAGGAAGAGATATGCTAGCTAGCTGAGGTACCAGAGTTGACCTTTGCAAAGCAAAGTCACTTTTGATACTTTGTAGAAGTGCTTCAAGATATTATTGGGCTGCTCTTGTTGAGGAGGTGTTGGCTGGGATGCCTTAATGTTGGCTGGGATGCCTTATTGATTAGTGAATGGTAAATTAACATAAACGGATAATGAGGAAACTATTGTTGATTTGCTTTGTGGTGACTTTGTGATCTTTCGGCATCCAGGTCAAATTTTCTTCATAGAGTCGCATTCATGGCTCATAGGTTTTTCATACCAGCAGTAGATTTTGTAATGCTTTTTCTTATACTGAGGTTGGCTCGAGGCAGAGACATATTCATTTAACCATTTCTCATGTAAAACGACAATCTGTGCCTGGCCAGCATCACTAAAAGTAGTCCATGGAAACCATATTTGTTTTATATTTATGGAAATATACGATCTTTTTAAGGTTTTGATGTTGGTTACTTAATGCTCGGGTGACACTTAAATGAGAACTTCAGTTTCTCTTGGTACATGGGTGTACAATAAAATTTATTCATTATAAGAATCAAAAATGTTTCCTCCAGCTGACGATTTTTCAACTCTTTAACGCTTCTCCGGGATAAACATTGGATTAGAGCAGAAAATGTCTACTGTTGTTAGTTTCAGCGTTCACAGTTCTTCAGCTAAGACTGAAGGAGTGGAGACGTTGTCCAAATATATGATACTCACGGTTTCGTGGATTTTGTGTGCCAAAGAGAACACCATTCGGTAGACCTAATGCCTATATGAGGGCGGTGAATATCTCAGAATTTAGTAGCAAGTTACTTTACGCTCGACAGATTCGCCATACCTTGATATCATATTTAGTCGGATTTTAAAGAATACGTTTGCTCTACTGGAGGACGGATTATAAAAAGGAGACAAAAGGAATGTGCTGGGATAGAAAAATTAGACTGTCACGATTCCATTCGTCAGCAGAACCGTTGTCTTCGATGGTATCTGGCGAAACTAGACGATCTAGAGAGTTTTTGTCCATAATGCTTCCAAATAAGTTCCTTCGGGGCAACAAACGCTGTGCGAAACAATTTCATACTCACATTCATGGAGCTGCATCACTGCTTCCATTGCCGAATGCAGAATACCAACATCTCCATATCTACTTTAAGGGAAACAATGATGAACAAGTTATCGATTCATAACACGTGCTGATCGTGACATTGTCGCTGAATTGGAAGGATCTTTTGATCAGCATTAATCTGTTAGAACGTTTGTTTAAAACTGCTGTTGAACAAATAACAGATGATGACTACAAAATTGTTAAGGTTAAGACAACATGAACGAACATGTAATGCAGCAACACTGAATGAAGTTTTCATTTTCATAGTTGCCAAAAGAAGGTCATTCACGTTATATAATTCTTCAACGCAGAAGGGGTGATTGAGCTATAGAAAGGCTATATCCAAAGAACTTCTAGAATACCACAGAGACTTTTGGTAGTTTGTCAAGCAAGGCAGCTACAAAACCTCACTGAAGATCACTAGCACAGCAATAAACACAGATCAACAGGAGGGGTCATGCCTGGCTAACTAGTTTTCCATAAATTTAATTTCTGTTCCTTGCGAGTCCCAGTAGGGTGCAACAAATTCTAAAATTGTTCTATGAAATCAATGCAAACAACACTTAGATGGTTTCCCTCTATTCAGAAAACATTAGCGGAAGTTTGGCAAAAAATATTGTAGCGCTCAGTGCTGTGGCAGAAATTTGGAGACTACTCAAAGTCCAAATGGTCCAGCAGATGTGTCTGCTTTTTGCTCACTTCATTGCGCATATCCCTATGCTCTCATCGATCAATTAACCAATTTCACTGACTTTGATTTAATTTTCTATCAAATTAATAAACAATTTTAAGTGAGAGCCTCAATCATGCATTTGAAATTCAAGTCATTTAAGTGCAAATACCTTTTTATGATCATTCGCTCATAAGTCTATATTATTATACAAACATATATTCCATGCTATTTGCATATATTTATTTATTTCTCATGCCAGAAGGCGACAGAAAAAATCATGATAATTGTAATTACAATAATAATAAATGCTTTTTTCCATATAAATATTTACCATGACAACTTTGACTTCAATCAATTTCCATAACAATTCACAATTTCACAAAAATTCTTTTCATGTTCAATTTCCCAACCAATTCCACTTGGACTTCCACAGCCCCGCCCAATGCAAATAATGCACATATATACATATATATATATATATATATATATATCCATATATATATATGTTCGCTCTTTCATATATTTGTACATACATTCGACGTAGCTTTTATCGCAGCATGGCCTATTCAAATGACGTCACTAGAATCAGGTCAACAGGAGGCCGTGGCTGAAGCTCTGATGCTGAGCTGAGCCTGCTCAGGCAGGCACACAAATTATGTTACGGTGGCAGCAAAAATAGCAACTCACTGTGGAATATTTTGGAACACCTAAAAACTCACCTACACACGCATATCCCCAAGCCCCTCTCTCTCTTCCTCCCTGTATCTCTTTCTTGCTTTCATGCTCAGCTTCTGCTTCTGCTTATGCTGCTGCTGCTTTCACCTTGATCCTTGTGGGGGGTCCTTTGGGCGTGCTACTTAATGGCCATTCATTCTGTTGTGGTCCTTCCCGGATTTCTTTAGCTCGACCACCCGCTGCTCTTGTACAAAGTTCATTTTCGTTTTTGACATTTTTCAATTTTTGCTGCGTTGTTCGTTGCTTTTGGGGGTAAATTAAATTCAGATTATGCGAAAGGACCTCTTAACTAGATGGAGAGTTGGCAGATGAGTAGAATGTATGTAAGGCTGGCTGGCTGGCTGGCTGGGGGGGACTGAGGCAAGAGTGACTGGCATTTGTTTTCCATATATTGATTGCTTTTTAATGGATTTTTCGTGGACTCAACTGGGGCCATAAGGTGTCCATTTGCTATGCTCTTCATGATGCTGATGCTGCTGCTGCTGCTGCTGCTGTGGCCGCTCCTCTTCGCTCGCGGGGCATTAATTTTATTTACATAGTTAAATGGTTCAATTGTTTGGCTGTTGATTTAGTGCTGGAATTTCAGACAGTAAAATTAATTGTTTGATTTGTGGCGGCGGCAGCGGCTGCCATTTTCGGTGGCTCCTGCTCCTGCAATGGCAACCAAACGCCAACATCTCTTTCTATGTAGGTCACTTACATTTTACGCTCTCTTCTTCCCTCTCTCTTCCTCTTCCTCTTTCTCGCTCACTCTCACTCTCAGCTGAGTGTCCTTTTAGTGGTTCCATCTCGCTCTCTGGTGTTTACAGTTTTATTTGCACAGTTTATAAATAAAACTGTCAAGTAAGGCGGCTCATGCTGCTGATGCTGATGCTGATGCTGATGGTGTCCTGTCCGTGGCTATGTCCGTGGCAGCTGGTCATCTAACAATGTTTTCCCATGGATATTTTAAGTTTACTTTATTTACTTGTTGTTTTTGTTGCTGCTGTTGTTGTTGTTGCTGACCCACCTACCAAGTCAATGCCATCAACCTTATCTTCATGCTCTCATTCTCATTCTCATTCACATTGCCATCTTGCGCCATTTGTTATTCTGGCAAGAGCCAGAGTTAAAGTCCGTCCAGTCAGGCAGACAGTCAATCAGTTTGAACGTCAATCAAGCGTGTCGAGCAGCGAGCGCGGGGAAAGTTACTGGCGATAAGCGTAGTCCCTCCCAGTCCCGCAGTGGAGCAGTTCAGCAGGTAACTAACTGTAACAATACAACAATTGGGATGGCAACGACTTTGAAATACTCTGTATGGATTTATAGATATAAGCGAAAGATGGTATAGATATAGTATAGATACAGTTAAATCGGAAAATTATATATACGAGAGAGAGAGCTGGTATTTCATGATGGAGAATGATTTGTTTTTGCCGGTTGGTTTGACGAATTTTTCCTAAGACTTCTGGCAAACAAATGATCATGTACCAATCAGAATGGACCGTTCTACATTGCTCAAGCGGAACAGTTACCACATGATCTATTCGGCTGAAGAAACAGGTGACCATTTGCTTCGCTGTGCTTCTTCCACGAACAGCTTTTGTCGGATTTGGCTCTGCTGTTTTGTTACCATCTCATAAGCATATCTCCATGAGTCGCCGCCAGTGAAGATTTTATACAAACGGTCGAACTTTCTAATCATTTTCTTACACCAATCTATGTGAACCTTTTTTGAGCGATTGATATAGTGTGGGTTATCCAAAGAGAGCTAATTTGTAGTTTTTCGTAATTCTTTGCATGATCTTTGGTCCTATTTGTGTTGGCAATACTTATTTTATTCGATGGAACGATGAGCTGCACGGCGACATTGACGTGGTTAGGCGAATGAAGCCCTGACATCACTTGGTGTTACCAATTGGAGCAGACTTTTGTCTTACGGCTTTGGAAATGTTAATACTCCATAAATGCCACCTTATAAAGAAAATGTCTAAACGTTTATATCCCATCTTCTCGTTATACCTAAACTTCACTTTGTGATTTCAAAAGCAAGGGGAAGTTGTGAAAACCGCTCTTAGTCTGCCACATGTCCAAACAGAAGATAAAGAGCGTTCCTGATCTAATAGTCTAGATGTGATCAACAAAGCGGTAAGTTACACCACCTTGGAATAAGTTACATATGTCAGCGTTGTTGAAGCTATATGTAATCATACATATCTAGCAATTCAGCCATAACATATGATGTGATAATATGCCTAAAGAAGCACCATTTCCTGACCTCAAAATTTGCCTGTTGATGCCGCACTAAATATTGTATTTTGGTATTCATTCTGTAAAATCTCTAATAATATATAGGCTGACAAAAGAAGACTCGCTTTAAGTATTTTTGGGAAAGTGGGTCTTCCTGCGTCGGCTGTTAGATTTCTATCAAATGAATTTAGCCCGTGGAGCAATCAATTTCTTCATAAATACTCAGATTTCAACATATGTTCTACGAATTGTGTACGATTTACTCAACCACGAGTCTTGGCTATGATATCCTCCTTTCAGTGTGTACCTTAAGTATATAGTATAACGATTCAGTGTCATCAAAGAGATCAGTTCTATCCAGCCAGCAAATGATGGTGTTTGTTTAAGAAAATGAGTTTGCAGTTTTGAGTTTGTATGGTCTCAATGAAATCGAGGTAGATTTTATCAAAACGATGCCCAACCAGGATCAAAAGTTATCATTTCCATAAATCTTCGTTTGCTTTCTATGACGAGATTGTGGAAACTTCTTTTCTCTATCCGTTTCTCTTTCAGAGTGCGTAATTTGAGGGTTTCATGGAAATTTGGCCTACCATTTATCTCAGCCTCTTCCGCCTGCTGTAGATTGTTCAAAAGTCTTTTGTATTAACATCTTTGTACATGCCTAAGTAATCTATATAATATATAAGCAATAAATGAACCAAAGGCCTCACAGGGTAATATGTTCAGGATGCTCATGGAGATACATATTTATAACCAGCAACATTTTACCAAAGAATATATACTTCATTCACTTTAAAACATCAATTTTAACAGCCTTGGGCCAACTTCTTATCATCTGCTGTGCGACATCTATGATTATCTTACTCTGTTGCCGCATATCAAAGCTAATCGCAGCCTCAACATAGCTTCTGAACCCTTTCTCAGCTATTTATGTACAACAATAACAACAGCTTCTATATACTCGTACACAAAGTTAACACAGGGCTAGAATGCATAAAGTGAAAAGTAGAAGAAAAAAAACTCACCACGCTCTTTGCTCTTTGAGGCCAGCAACTCTTTAGAGCTGCTGCTGTTTGGGGGAGGCTCGGCGGCAGCAGCAGCAGCAGCAGCAGCAGCATTACTTGCTTCTCTTCGACTTCTTCGGCTAGAGAGCATAGAGCAATCTCTCACGCATAGACATGGCAACAGCACTAGCAATGGCAATAGCAATGGCAACAGCAACAGCAACAGCAACATCAGCGGCGGCAAACGGCTGCCTTTCATCGTCATCGTTTTTTTAGCACACGCGCCCGACTTGCTGCCATTGCCATTGCTGCCATTGCGAGCCGCCGCCTCCTGCTGGCTATTTCCGCTCCCTTCGGCCGCCTGTCGACTGTCAAATCAATTTGTCAGAAATCACTGACAGCTGCTTACAGCCAAAACACACAAACATGGCCAAAACCAGAGACCAGAGTTGCTGCTGCTGCTGCTGCCTCTGAAGAGTTGTCATGGCAAAAGAAGTGAACCAAAAAAAAAAAAAAGAAAACAAAAACAACAGCAGCAACAACAACACACAAGGCAGCGCAGGAGCAGCAGTAGCAGTAGCAGTAGCAGCATCAACAGAAAAGTCGAAGATGAAAAAATTGCCTGGGGTGTAAATTATTGCGCATATTTTCATTTCTTTTCAAATTGCTTTGCAGATTGCCGCCATTTGAAAATTGTCTACGGCATATCAAGCACTTTTGACATTTACAACTTATTTTTGCCTTCGACCCCCCTTTTTTTCTTGTTTTCCTGTTTTCTTTTTGTTTTTTTTTTTGTTGTTAAGAAAAAATCTCTCTACGCAAAACTTTTCAAGTTCGGCTGACAGACAAGCGGCTTTTGTTTGCCTGACATACCCAAACACACCAGCCCAAACACACACATTTCCATACATGGCCAGAACATTGAGCGCTTCCAGGCGTATACGTAATTTAGCAGACAATGCGAAAGCAAAGGCGATACCCAAAAGCAAAAGATTCACACACAAAAAAAAGAACGAACTCACACAAGCAAAGGTCTTTGACTGAGCCTACATAGTGTTGGATATGCTGTTAGTTCAAAAAAGGGGTAACATTACTTTCAGTGTGAAGATGGTGCGTACAAAAGCCACAAGAGTATGAGTAGATCAGTGTTTTCAGTGAACAATTTGGTCATATTTGTGAGCATAGGATACTGACAAAGGCATTCTCCAAACGTGAGTTTTGCATTCACCACATGGGAGTTCTTGAATTTCTTTAGTGAAGAAAAGTCAGGCTGTTTTGCACTGTAAATAAGGAGAAAAGTTGTTCGGAGTTTGGAACTCAAAATCAGTCTTTTCCTATTCCTCTTCTTCTGCTATCCCTCATCTGTTTTCTTCACCTACTTCTTATTTGTATCTCTCCCCTTAATTCGACCATCTGGCTTTCTTTTCTTTTCTTTTTCATCCCTCTTTTGTCGACATATGTCGTTTCTTCGCGGAAATATGCCGTTTCCGCGCGGAGATATGTCGAAAAAAGTTCTTCGGAGATTGGCGCTCGAAATCAGTCCTCCTTTCCATTTTGTCCCCATCTTGTCTCTCATATCTGTCTCTCACTCTCTCTCTCTCGTGTCGTTTCCGCAGGAGGACATGACGTTTTCTCGGAGAGATATAAGTTCTTCGTATTTTGGAACTCTAACTGCGTCTTTTTCCTATTTCTTCTTACTCCTTCTTTCTATTCCTGCCTCTCATCTGTTTCTTCATCTACCTCTTATTTATATTTCTTCCCTTAGTTCGAATATCTGGCTATATTTTATCTTCTTTTTCATCCTGTTTTTCTGGTCCTCTTCCTCTATTCTCCCTCTTATATATTTAGTAGTTTGAGTCCTCAAATTGCACATCTCTCCTTTTTCATTCTGATGTGGCTCTGTATTTCTTCTGTCCCTGTCAATGAACCCTCAAAAAACACAATCGAAGTATTTGTATTCTTCCTACTAATGAAACGTAACTCTGCTGTTGCCTCATTAGGCATTTCAAATACAGATTCCTTTTCTATGATGTTGTAGCTTCAACTGGTTTCGCTCTGTAGACATGAGTCGCCGCTTTCGTGCGGAGATATGTCGTTTCTGCATGGAGATATGTCGCTTCTGCGAGAAGATATGTCATTTTCTTGAAGAGATATGTCGTTTCAGAAAAACTTAAGGAATCCTGACAGAAAATCTTTTGCTCAGCTTTATTCGAACGCAGGCACGATTGGGAAGGACTTCTGTAGAACAAAATGGTATTCCCCGAACTTCCTGAGATAAACATCAATTTCCAAACTATATATAAGGCTTGCACTTCTCCTTGATGAAAAATTTAAAAATTTCATGACGATCCTATAGTTAAGCTGTCAGGGGCAGTGGCAAGGGACAGTGGCGCGCTTTCCTCCTCCCACTTACAGTTGCACTTTGGCTAAATGGCTTCCTAGTGGGCACCTATGAAAAAATTGCATCTTATGTGAGAATCTCAGCGTTGTAGCTATTGCCATTTCACCTGCGTGATGTTTTTAGATCAGTCAGTCAACCAGGACAAGGATCTGTACATATGCATATAGAAGAAGCTTGAGTAATCAGAGTAAATTAATAGAATTTGATGTAAATTGGAAGCTCAGAGATGATTTTAATCATGTTTGGAGGAAAATCTAATGTAAAGTTAATAACTGGAAATGCAGAGTTGTCTTGTTTATAGAGACAAAGCCGTATAAGAGAGTTGCTTTATCAGCAAAAATATATGTATTTCTTTTGCATGAACTACAAAATTGTATATGCTAAAGGTGAGATGATTGCTATTGCTGAAGCTTTTATAGATGGCGCTCTAATGAATTCATATTTAGTCCGGATGTGCTATGGCTTAGTTGATTTAACTTCCTTATGGCAAGGGTTTGTGCTGGTTCATTTTATGGCTTAATTTATGGTGAAATTTCCCCATATGATTTACTAATAAATTTAAAGTAAAACCGAAGAAACGTTTCACAACTCTCACTACCATCAAGATCTGGCTAACTTAAGATATTACCATGTTGCTAGACCTCACAGAACTTCACCAATTTATTTAAGAGCATTCTATATTCGATCTATATAATCAAAGACTTTATATTTATGTTCGTTTATACACAGTTTTTTGGGGCTGTGCCTTCAGCCACTATAACAGCAACAGCAACAGCAATGGCAATGGCAACAGCAATCATCGGCGTGTTGCTGCTGTTGCTTTTTATTTATTTTTCGTTTGTAATCTGTAGCCCATCTTTGTTGCCGGTTTCACTGTTCTTGTTGTTGTTGCTTTCATTCATTTTTTTTTACTTTGTTTTGTTTTGTTTGACCAACTACAACATACAAGCTCATAAATAAGTAGGCAAACGCTCCTCCAGTCTCAGCCTAACCCTAACCCTAACCCTTCTGCTTGTTCTTCAACATTTTCTGCCGCAGAAAATGAAAAATGGATTTCTGTGTCAGTTGGTTGCCATAATTTCAGCTTGGTTCAGCTTTTGCTTTGGCTTTGGCTATATACGGCTCTGCTTCTGCTCCATTCCCATCCCCCTCCTCCTGCACCCCCTGCTCCCCCTGCTCCACGAGTGACTGCTTTGACGCGCATTCATCATTTGGCATTCACTTTTGTTTCTTGTTGTCTGTTTTCTGTTTTGCCGTTTTGCTGTTTTCATTTTGCTGGCGTTTTTTGTTTACCGGCTTTTGCTATCTGTTTGCCATGTCTCGGCCCCGTTTATTTAATTAATTATTTTAAAGATTTGCGCCCTTTTTTGTTTTTAATTAATTTATCAAAAGTGCAAATAAAAATTGTTTTCCAAAGGGTCCTCGACGCAGCAACGCTGTTGTCCCTTGTCCCTTGTCTCTCTTGTTTTTTTTTTTTAATATTTTATTTAAAATAAAGGCAAACTTTAAATTAGCCCTTGCCCGATCCCTTGCCCAGTGCCCGCATAAGTGGGGCTAAGCTGCGTGGCGGGTTAAGCCAAGGCCAAAGTTGTCCTGGTTATTTTCGTTTTCTGTTTTCTGTTTTTTATGCTGTTGTACCTCAATGCTGATAGGTCTAATAACTCCCTGGGCTGCTGTAATCCTTTGGGTCGTGTTGCTGCTGCTGCTTTAGTAGAAACTGCGTGGCCTAATGGACATGGCAAGTCACGTAAATGACGCTGATGATTATGTTCATGCCGCTGATGATGATGTTTATGCCGGCTACGTGTTAATTTCTCAACGACAGGAGTTGTCGCATTGGGGCTGCCGTAGGCTTATGCGTATGCGTAATATTCAATGAAACTCGAAATCTCCAGCCATCCATTGGTCCATCTGGCTGCATTAAATATTAATTTGTGCAGCATTTTTGGCCAAAACGAAATCCCAATCCCAATGCCAATGCCAATGCCATTCCCAATCCCAATCCCAAAATCAGAATTCCATGGCCAGCCAGATTTCATATTTACGAGCATGTTGCTGCTGTTTGCTTGCTTTGCATATTGCGCACACATCCGTTTTGCCAAAATTGCCAAAAACGGAAATTAGTTACAGAAGTTATAATTAAATTCCTTTGCCTATGCATGTGTGTCTGAGCATGTAAACAGGTTGGGTAGCGTGTTTGCCAGCCGAAGGAGGAGGAGAGTCGTGAGGTGGTGTGTGACAAGGCAAGGGCCTACGGACAAGAACATAAGCCGTTGCCATAGACAACACTCGAGTGCTCAGCAGGAGGGCAGAGGCAGGGCGAGACTATAAGTTGAATCGTCCACATTTTGGAGCAGGCGTTGGTCCTTCAAAATAGTAGACCAAAGTCTTAATTAGAAACAATTTGAGGCTGACTGATTGCCGCTGCTTTGGCTGTGCCATGTGTGTCTGTGTGGGTGTGTGGGTGTGTGGGGGTGTGGGTGTGCCTAGCTAAAGGGTATCCATAGAATTCCATGCAGCATGAGTAGATGATTTCTGGCTGCAAGGCCGTGATGGTTGAGCTACACGCCCCGCTGACTCTCAGTCATTAGCAAGCTGATTTCAACTTGTCCTTTTATCAAAGCATTTGCATATGTTGCGAACGTTCCAAAAACATACTTTTATGATTCATTAAAAAGTTTCGAATAATAAATTTCTGTAGATGATGTTGGCTTAAAGATTATATATATATATATATATATATATATAGTTTATACAAGTTGGAAGAACTCTTCCATCGAGTAGTTAAGATAAAGTTTTCAACTCCCAAGTTGATATTTAAAATTTATGCGTGTTGAACATTTCTTGGTCATTTTGGCTTGAAAATGCTTAAATTTTCTCTCTCTACTTGCAGTAAAAGTTCTCATAACTATCATTTTGATTTACCTGTTAAATATTTGACAAGAGTTTTTGCAGAATTGCCCACTTGGCAGTACATTTCACATGTGGCAGCAACTGCCAACAACATTTGGAAATACAAAAAAAAGTAAGCTGTTTGGTATAAATAAATATGAATTTTTGCAAAAATGAAATATTCCTCCGTCGAAAGCAAGCTTGTTTCGGTCAGCATGTGAGATGCATACTCTTTCAAAGACTAGGGGAAGCTTTCATCTATATACATCTACATAGAATGAGTGAGTGAGCATTAATCAAGCCTCACCAAAACAGCTATGTGTCTGAAATTTTCATACCAGTTAGATTTTTTGGTCTTGCTTAGCACTAAGAAGCTGTTTTGCAAAATTCTAACTGCAAGTTGGCCTAATCGGGCTCAATAATTGTATGGAAATGCATTTGTTTCAGTGCAAACTTCGCATGCAAGCAGGCTGCGCTTCTTTATACCTTTGCAGAAGATTTCATACTTTTGTCACGATATTTGTAACGCATAGAGCGAAGTTTGTCCGAGCCCATGAAGTATATATATTCTTGATCAACATAAGTATAACAAGCATAACAGGACAAAACTGAAATAAGAAGAAATTCAACGAAAGTAGATTCCTTCCCCTGCGGTAGAGTGTGCCAAACTATGCTTCGCAGGGGAGACCTGGTCAAATTAGACCTCCCCAATGTTTCGTATCATTTCAGCTATACACATCTTCACAATTACCTGTGCCGCAAAGTGGTCAAAGGCATCCTACCTCTGCATAGTTTTATACTTCAACGAGTCGAGTGTAGCCATGTCCATCTGTCTGTCCGATTGTCCGCCTGTTTCTATGTGAACTTCTCTCTCAGTTTTGAAGCTATCGAGTTGAAATTTTCATCTTTCTGTTGTAAGCTGCTCTTATGTCCATATCGGACCACTCTATCATAAAGATCGCACCACTCTATCCATATAACCGACCGAATCGGAAGGAACTCTTAGTAGAGCAAAATTGGTTGTTGTTTTTTATCGATATTGAACCAAATTTGGCAAATGTCAGTTTAAAAAGCCTTCAAAATCTAAGTTTCAATGTTCGCATCGCTCTGCGCTTAGAGTTTTAGTGTGAATCATGGATGTGCTTCTATTCTATTTCGGTTTGAATCATGGAGTTGCTTTGAATATTTCTTCAGAGCTGAATTGGAAGGGCTGAGAATATGAAACCAAACTCATCTTAAAGTACAATTTGACTTCACTTCGAATATATATTTAATCTATCAGAAAGCCTACCAAATCGTAAGATTCTCTTCACATATCCAAATTTATCTTCTACTCAATATCATAGCAATTTTCCGTATCTCATTATTCGTTGTCTAATAAATTTTCCTGTGTTCATTCAATTAAGGGTCAGCAACGCCTACAGCACTTGCGAGTAGGGACACGTATGTGTCTATTATTTGATTCCGATCATTGCTCTCAACTCTTGTCGATTATTGAAATTGATTTTGTTCAATTGAATGCGAGGCGAGGACGTGCATAAATCACATACATATGTATCAATTATGGATGCCTCGTCGTCGCTGCCGTGCATCAAAATTTTATGAGAAGCAAGTATATATTTTGCATTCAGTTGGAAAGAAATGAACGACAAGGAGATGCTCATTGATGATGAAATTTGAGAAACTGAGAAGATTTCTACTGTTGTAAATCAATGAGAAAGAAGAGATGCTTGTAAGAAAGTGTTTCTTAAATCCAAAGTTCTTCCCAGCTTTGGCTTTAAATGCTTCTGTTTTTTAAGCAAATCCTTTGAAAAGTTGTAGGCTAGGATATTCGGTAAAACTTTAAACTTTATAGCTCCCACTCCTAGGCGGGGCATACAATTCATGTAATTTGATCTCACCTAAAGACTTTTTGAACCTATAAACCACGTTGAATGCCTTAAGCGTTGGAAAACTTGCATTCCCACAGACAGACAGACAGACAGACAGGGAGACAGAGAGGGGCAGACTGTTGAACTTTGCAGTAACTTAATATGCTCTTTTCCCTATGGGGCACGGAGTATAAAAACGGAAAAGACCCCAAAAACCAAAACCGGCAACCGAAAACAAAAATAGGCAAGAACAAGAGTACCAGGAGGAACAGAAACAGGAGCAGGAGTAGGAGGCCTGGCCAAAGCACGCACTGAAGTTTTATTGTTTAGCAAATGTTTGACATCAACGGTGGCGGCTGCTGCTGCGCCTGGCCCGAGCTCGGGGCTCTGGGCTCTGGGCTTTGGTGCAGGAACAGGAATAGGAGCTGAAGCTGGCACTCACTGCCGATTACAATTCTCGTTTGCGATTCGCGCATCGTTGCCGATCAATTATGCAAATGGGCGCGCCGACATATTCAATAATAAAGTGTCGCCGTTGACGACGCTGGTGCTGATGCCAACGCATGTCACGGCATTCATTACAAGTATATTGCGTAAACGCAATGTTGGGGCTTGTGTGTGTTGTATGTGTGTGTGTGTGTTTGTGTTGTGTTTTTCTGTTTGGAGTGGCAACACATGGCCTTTAATTTAAGAGCATGTGTGGTTAGAGAACTTGTGAGCACAGTTGGTTTTGGCCAGTTAAAAGTTAGCATATCCCTGGAGTGACTTGGTAAAATGGATGTCTCCCTATGGGTATATGAGCAGGATCAACAAAAATGATTAAAAGTGATGAAATTTTCTATTGGCTTACTTGCTGTGGAGGTTGGAATTAAATATTTGGTTTTACTTGTGACTAAAAGTGGGGGAAAATTGTTATTCAATGGGGAAATATATGAAAATTTGTAGCTCTTCTTCTTCAAAAGGTGTTGCCATAGCACTGTCCTGTCAGATATTGTTGTTCTGTTTAAAATAATAAGTTAATTCAATTAATTTGATTGGTATTGCTCAACAGATGAACAAAGCTAGTTTTTCCAGTTTTATTTAACAGTTGAAATAGTTCATCTGTGTAAAATGAACCGATGAAATGACCAGAAGAATGTTTGCTATCTTGCAAGAGAGCTTAGAAGCCTAGGGTATAGCTAGGCGGCAGCATTGCCGGGGCGAGAGATCTGCTGTTAAAGCTCTGCTCTAGTCGGCCACACTCACTCTCAAATGGGCCCTGTCGTCCTCTTTCTACCACTGCATTGAGCATTTTCTTCTCTCCACTCCTAATCATGCTGAGTAGACGGGCTGCGCCAAGTAATTTTGCGTTTCTCTCCTCTGCATTCGGTGCTCTCTTCTCATTCCTATTGCTGAGCTGCGTCTGAGTGCGATCCTACTCTCGCTCTCTTTGATAATTGCTAATGTTAATATTGGAACTGTGACTTGTATTTGTGCTTGAACAATTAGATCTCCCTTAGAAATCAACAGTCACCTCTTTGACAATCCTCTTTATCTCTTTCGATTCCAAAAGCATGTCAAACTTAGGTTGGTGAGTCTTCAACACATTTACCCTTAGCATTTCATTAATCAACATACTGTGAACCATATCATAGCCTTACTCACAGATACATTTCGATTTACTAGAGTTTGTTTAGATCTTTTGATATATCATCAAAATATTACATGACTTTATGGAAAGTAATCCCAAAATGAATACATCTTGGGACATTTCTCATTAGCAGCTGTTTAAGTTGATCCATTACTTCATCTACTATACACATTTACCTATCTCTTAGCAAATTTCGCCACAATTACCAGCCGCAACTGAATGGGACAGCCCCCTAAGCAGCCGGCCCTTACCCACATTTACCCGTGGGAGAGACGACGAGGCGCATCAATTACTTGAAGTTTTTGGTTTATTACCCATAGATATAGATAGATACGAGAGATGCCCGCAGCCGCATCAGCATCAGCATCAGCATCAGAGGCGCCAGAAGCAGCATCTGCTACAAGTCAAATAAAACATATTACAAATGACTCTCACTCTCCTCCGGTTTCTGGCCAGCACTCTGTCCCAATTGCTATTACTCAGGACTCGGAGTTAAGCGCCATGAGAAGTGCCGGCAATCTGACAAATTTCGCACAAATTATGCGGCCACACCACAAATGATGACGACAGCGATGAGAGCTTAGGCAAGGGTGAGGAGGGTGAAGCTGGTAGGCAAAAGGAAGCCGGCCCAGACAACGATGAAAACGTAAACGAAGACAAAATGGGGAGTGAGGAGTGGGGAGTGGGTGGGGCAGGGGTGTCTAACAATAGGCGACGAAATTATTATTGCATTAAGTGGAATTATTAAATTTCATCGGCAACGACAGCAACCGAATCGGCGGCTCAGCACAAATAAAAATAAATAAATCTAATCAAAAATAAGCACACAAATAAAATCGCAAATGATAAAAATAGAAAGAAAGCAAGAAAGGACACCGCCGCCGCCGCCGCCGCCGTTGTCGCATTGGAGGGGACAGGCAAATAAATCAATAAAAAGAGACAATGGCACTGAATGCGGTGCCACCATAGCATTGGCTCTAACATTTCAGCATTCGGAATAGGAATCGGCATTGGCATCGCTTGCTGGCCAAAAGTTTGGCGCCCCACTCAAATCAACATAAAGTTTGATATATTGTGTTGTGTTGTGTTGTGTTGTGCCTCCTGCCTGTTGTCGCATAGGCAGCCTTCAGCAGGACACAGTCCGGGGTCCATGCCCTGCGTTGATTTAATGGCCGCCGACCCTACACAGAGAAAAACACTTAAAATCGAATGAGAGAGAGAGTTTTCACAGTTTAAGTATATGCAAATTATATATATTATGTATATTTAGTGAAGCATTTCCAACTTCCGTTGGCGTTGCCTGGGCTGTGTGTTAGGCATCGTTGTTGCCTCGATGAGTTTCAAATTATTCCATAGAAGGAGCTCAAATCTAGACATTGATCATAAAGATCATTCTTCTGGCCAAGACTGTATTCCAACATTCTGTACGTTGGACGTGTTTCGATGGCGAGTTACTTTGCCATGGATCTCTCCCCACTTGCTCCGCTCCTCGAAGTCGAAAAGGACACCCAACTCATTTGCTAGAGCATCCCACAAATGAAAGCACTGCTTCCTATCTTGCAGCAAGTCATCCTGAGGCAAGCCAGTTTCCAGCATGATATACTGAGATAGTCTGCACACTTTTTATACAAAGCTGGTGAGGAGTTTTTCTTCTTCTTACTGTGTATGTCCCCATATGGATGAGTATGTTCATCCATTCTTATTATCTCCTCGCCCAAATAGAACCACAGATGATGTATCTTGTGATCATTTCATCAGATCACACAAAGATCCTGGACTCTGGGTGTATGCAACTAATTCATTATCGTTATCCTTTCTCACTTTCTCGCTCACTTATTTCTCGCAGTGCAGTGCAGAGGTGCGGGTAAGGGCAGCCAGCACTAGTAACTACTTATTAAGGCCGCTGCTTGTCGCCATTGTTGTCAATTTTGTCGTGTCTTTGACAGCCGCCAAGGCATGCTCAGAGGGGCGCGGGGCACTGTTTCGGTTGCTGCTGTTTGGCGGGGAAGGGGCATGCAAATTGTAGTCAGCATCATCATGTTTATGGCTATTGTGATTTTGGAATTAATTGCTGCTGCGGCTGCTCGGCTGCTCGGTAGGTGGCGCCAGTGTGAGAGCTTAAAAGGATTTGTACACAGTGACAGCAACAGTTTTTGTTTTTTCTGCTGTTCCTGCTGCTTCAGCTTCAGCTTCGGCTTCGGCTTCTGCTTCATCTACTACCGCTGCTGCTGTTGGTTACGTTGATTGCCCTCAAAAGTATGCAATGCTAATAAATTCAGTTTTATGTGCCTCCGTTGGCGCTCAATTTTGCTCCGCCCTGGCGCGGTCGCTTCTGGTTTCTGTGCAACTTGGCACCCTTGTGGCCGTTTTTTTTCGGAGTCAGAGGGGCCACTTTTATGACAGATCATTAAAATTTTTTCGGGTTTAACTTTAAGTAGCCTGTTTGTCTTATTTTTATGGCGCTTGATTCGGGTTGCTCGCTCGCTCGTTAGTAACTGAGCTGCTGCTGCTGCTGCTGCTGTGTCAAAGGGTGCATTAATATTGAACTTTATTGTCTTTTTGGGGTCAGTTTCGGTTTCGGTTTCAGTTTCAGTTTCAATTCCCATTCCCAAGCCCGCTTTTGGGCTAACTGGCCTCGGATCCAGAAAGTGTTAATAGCTCAGGGAGCAAGTGTTTAGTGCGGGTCGCCCGAGTGTTCGGGCATAATTTCTGGCCATTATTAAGGCAAGGATATACTTATAAAGGCGATTATTAAGTAAATTTTAATACAAAATATTCAATGGCTAAGTTAATTATAATTAATTTTATGTTTATAGAGAGATTTGGTTATTAAATTTGAATTTTTGCTAAATATTATAAGAAGTCTTATGAGCGCAGCTGTTTTCGAACGCTTGAAGGCGCAGAATTCTCAGTTGATTGCAGCCGGAAAGTGATCAGGTGGCCAACCATATGAAAGAGTCTTCTGATGAGAGATCGCGGCTGCTCTCAAAACAGCTCTAGAGTAGGCCAATGCTCTTCTGTTGTTAAAGACAATTCTATGTAGCTGAAACCATGGAATCCAACGGGCTCCCAGGGCATTTCAAAGTATTCTGAAAGCATTCAAGTTTTTCGCTCACTTAAAAATGAACCTTGTCATTAAAGAAAAGGTTTCGAGAAACACATCCAATTGAGCGTTATGGCTATTCAACTTTGATTCTTAGCCTAAAAACAGAGTCCACGCGGTGGCAAAGCTCTGGACAACGACAAAGCTTTAGTCGATTTCCAAGATAAGTCAGCTTAGTGGAAGAGAATATGCGAGACAATTTGAGAGTTACAATGTGTTTACTATCAGGTGCGCTAATCTCTTGCAAGATAACCCAAAACAACAACAAAACTCAAAGCTTTGCCCGGGAGACGATAGTAACAACGTACAAAGAGATTGTTCGTCACATATCGACTACGCCTTCCCAGTCTGCATCGACCACAGAACACTGTGCTGTGCTCAGCAACGGGATGCCATGCCATGACACTTACCAGACCACCCATTGCCAAACCGCTCAAATATGATCTCAAAAGGGAAACGGAATCCATCAGCCACATGATGAACCTCGCCACCCCTAAGAATATAGGATCTGACTTAGGATTGCTCCACATCGAGTCTATGGAAGAGACCATCCGCAGAGCTGGTGTCAGATAACCGCCCATCAATAAGGTAGAAGTTACCCTTCCCCGTTTCACCCGAGCCACCTTGACCCAGCTGAGATCGGGGTACTCTAGGTACCTTAATAGCTACCTAGCCAGAGTTAACCCCACACCACAGTCATTTCTTCCAGAGTCCTCCCCATCCCACCCATCTTACGCCTAAAGCCCTCAGTACCAATCCCGCCGAGGTAGCCGTCCCCTTTAATTTTCACTTTGTGCAGTTCTTTCTATTTACATGTATTCCATCCCTTTATGTACGTGCAAGAACAACAACATCTCTTAACTGTGAACGATAATGCTTCAGAAGACGTACAGTACAATTTGAAGATTATAGCTTTGGCTTTTCTTGTGACTTCTGCAGTATGCACACATTCGAGGGAGTTCTTATGTTCAATACTGCTAAGCTTTTTGGCTTCAGCTTTGCCTTCGTCTGGAGCTTTGTTCACTTTGTTCTTACCCTACAACAGCTGGCTTTAATAAGAGGTTAGGTAAGCTTCCATAGTTAGCCACAATCAACTCATTTGCATCCCCTTGAATACAATGATTTGTGGCATGAAAACAATACGATCAATTACTTAGGTGAACGATTATGTCTGTGGTAAAATGAGTTCTCAAACGAAACCATGATTTTCGAAATAAATTTCAAGCATTTTTCTGACTTTGTCTAATCCTGATTCCAGCAACTCCATTTCCAAGACACACTCACTTCGGCGCTCCTCAAAACGCTTCTGACAACTCACTTTAATGTATGTCAAACCTCAGCAATTGGCAACAAAACCAAGAAAAACAATAAAACGGCAGCAGCCTCCTTTTGACATTTGAGTGACATTATTTGTGTCAACAATAAAACACTCAAAAAATATATATATATAAATAAATTTAAATGAGGGAAGGCAGATGAGGGGCGCAGGGCCATGTTCTGGTGAAGCCAGTGAAGCAAATCAGGAAGGACATGTCACTAACACCAGCAGCAGCAGCAGCACCAACACCAACACCAACACCAGACGGGCAGTACAATTTAAAATTCAATAAAACTTCAATCAGCGTTTAGTAATGTGTGCAAGCGGCTGCTTACGAATGTAGTGTGTGTGTGTGTGTGTGTGTGTGTGTGTGTGTGTGTGTGTGTGTGTGTGTACTTGGGCAACACCCTAAAAACGATGAGGACAAGGAAAGCGCCCAGCAATTTAAACAAATTGAAAGCAAGCGCAAATAAAAAACAGTTTGTTGCCACTTTTCACATCAATTACGCACTTCAGCCAAAATAGACGACGACGACGGCGACGACGCTGTCGACGAAGATGCTGAAAAACCGAAGCGGCGAGAGCCCCACCACGACGACGAGGTCCTTCCACCCTGCCATGCTGGAATTTCTAGCCTTGCTGTTGCTGATGCTGCTGCTGCTGCTTCTAGTACAAAAATAACACTTGAAACTAAACGCGCATTCAGGCGAGGAGGACGAAAGCATTGCTGCTAGTAGACTCAGAATCAGCTTCTGGGCGTGCCACACCCACACAGCAATACCAACAACAATTTTCGCCTGCTAACACGGGCGCGTTTTTTCTTACTTACTTTTTTTTTTATATACGTAAGCCAGCTGGCAGCTTCTCTGCTCTGTTGTCGTCCCTAACCCCGAAACAATTTGAATACGTTTGTGTATGCGTCTGTGTGTGTGTGTGTGCGTGTGTGTGTTTGGATTGGTATTGGTGTTTGTTTGTCTATGTTTTCGTTTGCAAAAAGCGAAAGTAAATGTTTGAAAATCGTAAGGAAGGAAAAATCAAGTAAGCATCAAAGCAAGGCATACAAAAAGGAATTGATAAAAAAAAAAGAATTGGAAAACATATCCAAGACGAAGCTTAGATACTCTATCAGGATAGGTAGATAGGTTTTCAGGTATATCAGTTCACTCTTAAACTCTTCCAATTGAATTAGAAATTGACATAAATATATATGTCTGGTGAAAAGTAAAAGCAATAACGGGAAGATGGTGAATGTTTTGACATTTGAATAGTTCAATGGGATTGGGAGATTGCGAAGTGAAAGTGGATAGTCCTGAGTAATCTGACATAGAGAAGAATAGAGAGATAGGATAGTTCAACTGATAGAGTTGGTTAGCTATTTCTTATTAGAGATGTAAAAATGTATTTCTGTATTTCAGTGAGATTTGTATAACATTTTTAAAATTTTTAAATTTAAAAGGCGAGGAAAATTTCAGCTGGAATTTCATTTTCACCTTCCTATGCTTTCCTGCTAATATTCTTAGATGATTGTTAAATATACCAAAAAGTGTAAGCTTGAAGTATGTAGAGATATCATATTACTCAAAAAAATAACAGTCGGCTGTGGCTTAAGATGTCCTAGTCAATGGAGTTGAGGTAGAAACAATTATAGTCCTGGTGGAGTTAAGCGGCTGATATGCCACTGGCTTGTTTATAGGCAGGACATACAGTTTCCTCTTAGTTTCATAAAGTAGGGTCAACAAGTCATTTTCATTCGAGCAAGAAAGGATCCGCATTGAAAGAATCTATGTAGGGAATTCGACACTGGGCTGTTCATAGAGAAGCTCTGTGGTTTCGGTTCCTGCTCCTGAATAAGAAGTACAGGTGATTCAGATTCCTTAGGTTCTTCACCTGTAAAGCTAACAAGTTCTTTAGCAGATGTTGGCCCTGACTTACATTTAGTCTTTACAAAAAACTTGTATTCATTTGACCCTGTCCCAGATGTGTTTAGCCAAATTGAAAACGAAAATATGGTTACGATGAAAACACCCCACATTCATTTTCTATACGAACCTCAAACCATATTAACCAACTTTAAGCCGAAGCAGTAAAATACTTGTACCATTTTTAAATGAAACTAGCTTGATATATAGAGTTTTCATAATTTTTTTATTCCTTCCAATTAATGGGTTTCTCAAGCTGTTAGATTTATTAATGATCTCCTCATTTGACTCAAATCTCTTAACTCTCTTTAGGATTGGAAGCAGGAAATAGAAAGAGAGTACTAAATCTGGATGATATGCTGGTTAAGGTAGCAGTTCTAGTCCAATTTTTGGATTCTTGCCATGGTCAGCCATTGCGGCACCGCTTGGTTAACTTTTTATGTCAAAATATTCGTGTGAAATGTGATGCACCCGCTTAGTTGTTAGGTCCTTAGCGTCAGCTACCTTATGCACTCATCTGCTTTGATCGTTCAATATCAATTCATGGACTTTATCTAGGTTTTTTCTTGGAGGACCTGCCATTAAATCACTTTTTAACCATTGAAAATGATGGCGAAGAGACCCCAAGCGATTTCGGTGATGTTTTCTTACACCAAAATCAATTCTTAATCAGCATACAAACATATTTGTCAAAACTCTCTAAATTGTCTGCTTACTTTGTTTGTCAAACACTTCGACAGAAGTCCATTAACAGATGGTAGTTGACACGAGCAGTGTTATACTATATAAATTTACTACTCGAGAAATACAAAGAGTCACGAACTCAGCAAACGATCCTCTTATTAACTGAAAATACTAATCAACTATTAGAAAAAGCCTTACAATATTAAAGAATATTTAATTTTCTATATATATTTGATATCCCGGAAACACAAGCCTTTAAAGCATTTCAAGTATTTCTATATAAATCCTGGACATTGTTCTTTCGCAGCAAAAACATTCGACCCATTGGGAAGTGTAGGGAATATAAAAACGCAAGCAAGCAAGCAAGCTTTTTATTGCACGAGATAACAAGCGGGGAGGCATGGACTGAGTAGGTAGGTAGATAGCTATATAGCTATATAGCAGGCGTAGGTTATTGAAGACTGCGAACGGGAACAGAACTGGGTGTCCGGGCAGCCCTGTTTGATGTTATTATAGATGACGACGACGATGATGATGATGATGGGAATGGCTCTGGTGCTGGTGCTGGTGCTGGTGCTGGCTATGGCGATGACGATGACGACAGGGCAAGAGCATATATAGCACACAGTACGCAGAACACATCACAGAACACAAACACTGTCAATGATGATGATTCGCCGCCTGCTCCGCCTCTTCCTTCTCATCGCAAAAGCATCTGAACAGCCTTGTGTAGACTTGTCGCGTCTCGTCCCAGCGCTTAACTCAGATGCCTCAGATTCTGGTTGTGATTCTGTTTCTCATGCCACTGGCGCTGCCGCGGCTGCGTCTGTTACTGAGGACTGCCAATCAAAGTCGCCGCGGCAAATGTCTTGTTCTTTGGCATGTTCAGGTTGTCAAGGCTGCGGGAGGTATTGTCTGTCTGTCGTGTATACGCTTGTCTATATCTATCTAGGCTTGTGTGTGGCTGTGTGCGTGTGTGTGTGCGGGTGCGGGTGCATGTCTGTGAGCAGAGCATGTGTGGGTGTAGGTGTGCCTGTGCCTGTGCCAGTCTGTGTTTCGCGGCCATTACTTTGTTGCCTAGGTGTTTCTGTTGCTGTTGACAATGATTGTAAGTAACTTAAAGCCCGCTGGATATTCCAGTAATTGCTCTTAAACTATTTGAAAAACAATTTTCCATTAATTCTCCAGCAACACTTTAGCTTGAAGTGAAAACCAACGTGGGAGATGTGCAGCAGGGAATGTGTCAGATGATACTTTTGTGATTTAAGGTCAGCGTGTGAAGTTTGAGTATTGTGAAAGATGGTTATAGGTTTACTAGGAAATGTCCTTTGGCAACTTATCTCCTTATTGCAAGTGTTCTATTTGTTGGTTCTCCAGGAACGCTCAACTAATTTGGAACAAAGAAAAAGCTCCCATAGAATCTCATCATTATTGTTTTGCCAGCCTAAATGTATCTGAGGGGCATTGTTGTTGCCTTGTTGCACTTAAAGGTAAGCTACAGCTTTCACTTAGCAGTTATTGCAGTTAATATGGACAATTCGTAGCATTCCTTCGGGTCATCAAATAAATTTATTCCCATGAGAACTTTTACATCAGTTTTGGCATACTTTCAGTTTCAGTTCTCCAAGGACTATAACTTGTGTAGAGATTTCAGCTCTAAAGATCTATAGAGTATATAGATTATGCTTTTGGATGTGACAATAACAAGGTATAGGAGAGTAGGTTAAGGAGTTCTTATGAATTTAAACAAATATCGAGTGCAATTGCTTATAGCTGTTTAGCGATATCTAGGGTATCATATGGAAGTTGCCAGGAAGGCTCTACATGCTACTTACGCTGATGATATTGCACTGCTTTGCAGGTCTAATTGTCGCAATGACGCAGCAGGTGGACTCCAAGAGTACCTTACCACATCGGCTGTGTGGTGCAAGAAATGGAATCTAAAGGTCAACTCACAAAAGTCTACCAATCCCTGATTCACCTTTAAGGCCCTCATTGACCACACCTCACCTATACAATTGTAAGGAGTAACTCTGGACCAATCATCTCAGGTTAAGTTTCTCAGTGTCATCCTTGACAAATGTCTAAACTTTGGCCCTCACTTGAAAGCTGCGGCTAGAAGATGTGGCCAAAGAATGCGGTGGCTGATCAACAGAAGAAGCACTCTGTCACTCAGAGCCAAAAAAGGCTGTCGATGTGCACTGTATTGCCTCGATCTGGCTATTACAAAATCGTGCCATGCGTGCTATTACGAACTGACCCTATTATGTACGCTGCACCACCCTTCATCGCAACCTGAATCTGCATACAGTGGAGGAGCAGATTGGAAGGCACACTAGTAGATACAGTGATAGACTAAGAAGACACCACAGGATGCTCGTGAGGTGCTTACTCCCTGCCAGGTCTCTAAGGAGGTTAAAGAGAACAGGTTTTGCCAAAACTATTGGACCTTCCTATATCTTACACAAGTACAAATTCATTAGTTTACGCCCAAGTTTTTATCGCATCCAGCGAAATCAACAGTTTTGGTCTCCAGTAAAATATCCAAAGTGAAAAAATTCCCCTTGAAAAAAATTTCTATTAATAGCTAGAAACTCTTACCCCATTCAAAGGACTTTTAAACTTATAAAAAGGTAGAGAAATGCATAATTTATGAAAACTAATTTGGCAAATAAATATTAATCAAATAATTTAAAATAAAAGTTAAATTCACAATTTGTACAATTATTTCTATGAAAAATTATTGAAATGAACAGAGAGAGAGAGAGAGAGAGAGAGAGAGCGAGAGAGTGAGAGGGTGTACGCATCTACTTAAAAGCCCTATAAGTCCTGTAAGTCCTGCCACTGCCTGGTCGCCATTGCCATCGCAATTATCATATAAAGCTTCTTCCCATTTAACTTTTATACTACCTGCTTGTGTTTGCCCTTTGCGTTTTCTTTTGCCTTTGCCTTTGCCGTTGAATTTGCCGTTGAATTTGCCTCTGCCTTTGCGTCGACGTTTAGGCAAGTACTCCAAAAGGCCTTGCTCTTGCTTCCGCTGTTGTTTGGCTGCCTGTTTCGTTGTTGTTGTTCCGCTGATGCTTCTGGCGCCTAACAATATGCAATAATAACAATTTACATATTCATGAGCCGTTGGTACACACACACACACACACAAACACACACACACAGGCCCAGCACAGGCGGCAGTTTGCATAAAGAGCAGCGGCGGTCGCTCGCTTAAAAAAAAAAAAAACAATTTCACAACAACAACAACGCCCCCTGACGGAACAATCCCTTAGCATTAAACTCAACGTCAACCTTTTCCGTAACCCGATTGGGCAGCCCTTTTGTTAAGCCCAGCCGTAGTAACTGTAGCTGGACAAATATTTATACAATCTGGGCTCAACCCACCGTCTCATTTATTTATTTTCATATATTTTTATGATATTTATTTTGGTCTGGTTGTATTTATGTATGTGGATAGATATATTTTTGCATATTTGTATAAATACCCTGGAAACATTTTCTATCAAGGAGACTAAGGATGATGACTAAATGAGAGTGAATGTGTTAGAGGATATAAGAACTCTATATGGGGTTTTATAGCTGGAAGAGCGGCTAACGAGGATTCTGAAAATGGAAATAAGATATTCTGAAAATGAGATCAAAATGTTTCTTGAAATGAGACTAAAACGTTCTCTATAAGCAAGTGCAAATGATAGTATTTGTGTGGCAGCAAACGCGATTGGTATTCCTGTTCCTGCTATGTTTTGTTTTAGGATCAGCTCGCTTGCATACGCAGACGAAGAAGGAGTCAAAACAGAATCGCTTGTTGCGGCACTGTTTCCTATGCGTCGCCGCCAACGCTTGCTTTTGTTGTTGTGGTTTTCTCGCAAAAGTGTCTCTTCCCCTGGAAGATATTAGTATACTTAAAATGATTCCAAATGATTCCAAAGTTAACGTATGTCTGGTGAAAGGGGTGAACCCCTTTTGATTCCAGAAGCTTCAAGTCGAAACGCCAAAAACAACTTATATGAACCGGATTCGCACAAAAAGTAAGCCACATGATTCAAGTGCAAGTGTAAAGGAGAACAAACCTCTATATGGCATATACATATGTTTGATTGTTGTTTGTGATGCTCATCTTAACAGACGACACTTAGATTATGTAGTTTGTCCTTGCCTAAGACCAAACTCTGTTGCACGATACACTCTCAAGTTCACCTGACAAATGTTGGCAGGGCATTCTATTTTGTTTGTTTTGACACCGAATAGCCTGCATTGGCATTTAGAGTTACATTTCTGCGGCACGGACAGAGAGAGAGAGGTGAGGTGGTGGCTTGGGTCACCAAGCAGCTATCTTAGCTGCAAGTATCATCATCCCATTTAGTTGTGAACTTTAACATACTTGTGAGTTATTCGAAGAAGTTTATGGGTCAGTGCAGGCAATGAAAGGCCAAGCTTTAAATGCTTGACTTGGCCATTTTGAGGCTGTGGCTGCAGCAGCATCTTCTTTTGGTTTCTCTTAGATTCTTGTTCTTCTCAGCAGCAGCAGCAGCAGTGGCAGCAACCTACCACAAAAAGAAATCAAAACAAAGCAGCATGGCCCAAAGACATGGCTATGGTTATGGGTACAGAGAGAGGAGAACAAGATGCTTTTGCAGCATCCACAACAGAAGAGCATGATTGGGGCCAATAAGAGTAGTTCACCGACGGAGAGAGAGAGAGAGAGAGAGCGAGAGAGAAAGATATACAATGGCGTCGGCGCCAGCATCGCTTTATGCTCATGAGAGCAATTGAGCGCCAGCAGCACCCACAACCGCTCTCAATGTAGTTGTATCTGCAGCAGCAGCAGCAGCAGCGACGCCTTTCGGGGGGACCATTGTCACTGTCTGTTTCAGTTCCACAATCAGAATCAGTGCGAGTCCGAGTCCGAGTTCCGTCGACGTCGAGAGTCAGTCAGGTGCAGACAGTTGACGTGTACGGTTGACATTAAAATAGGGCAGCGGAAACGCGCTACACCGTCTCGAAATTGAACACAAAAATTGTGTGTGTCTGTGTGTGTGTGGCCTGCAAAAAATTGAAATAACAATTAAAATGTCAGCAAAAACGTGCACGAACTAAAGCATAAAATGTGATGCATAAGGACAAACTGGCGGATCAGCAAACTAAACCAACAAACAAACACGTATACAAGCAAAACAGCAACAACAAACAGAAAGTTGTCAAGCGTTCAAAAGTCTCGCGCGCGTGTCACAGTGTGTGTGTGTTGGTGTGTGTTGGGCCATGAGTGAGTGTGTGTGTTTGTGTGAGTAAGTGTCACATATCAGCAGAAGCAGCAGCAGCAGAAGCAGCAGCAGCAGCAGCAGCAGTAGTCGTAGCAGCAGCAGGAGCAGCAACAGCCAAAGCAGGAAGAGGAGCAGCAACACTAAGGCTCAGTGGAAAAACAGGCAGCGAAGCAGACAAATTTGAAAGCCAACCGCGACGTCAGCAGAACCAGAAGGTAGGGCCACAACATCAACTATTTTTCCTCAGCAGCATACTCACCACACCCTGATCCTGCAGGACCAAGCAGCAGCGGCGGCAGCTGGCAGAGTGACAGAGAGAAAGTGAGCGAGAGAGCTGCGCAGTCAGAGAACTCTGCCACAAGTTCTCTGTCTCTCCGAGTGCTCTGGCTCTGCCGCTGCTGCACGTGGAGTCTGTAGAACTGGCAATTGCCAGCCAGAGCCATAGCCATAGCCAGAGCTAGAGCCATACATCCACATCCCGTCGTCGAGTACCAAAAAAGTTATGAAAGTTTTTGGACCAGTTGTCTTTTGTAATTTTTCGTAGCATACTTTTATGCTGCCGCAGCAGCAACACAGTCAGAGTCGGAGGAAGCCAAGGCAAAAGTTTTACACGTTTTATTGCCACAGTCAGTGTATTGTTATTGTTGTTATTGTTTGCGTGTACGAGTATATATATGTACGTGTTGTGCCAGGATATGTGTGTGTGCGCGCGTTCTAATTTTTAAGCATTGGCCCCTTAGGGTAAGCATCCTCAACAGCAACGGCAACAGCAGCCACAAATGAAAATTGATACAATGTGTAAACAAAACTAAACAATTATGTGAAGTTAAATTGAATCTTCGGACGCTAAGACAAGCTAATGGACAAGGCGAAAAGCTGAGCTCTAAAACATATTGTATGGCTGCCTGGGAAAACACGAGTGGAAATGAAAAGATATACAATTTTTTTTCTTGTTATTTTTTTTATGAAATTATGTGGAAATGTGGAAAAGTTTTTATAATTGGTAATGGCTTTGCCTTAAAATTCTTTGAATATACAAAAAAAAAAGAAAAGAATAACAATTGGAATATAAAATATATAGCGACTCTGCAAGAATAAGTACTATATCTATATCAAAGGGCAATTTGCGGAGATTTTTATAGAAGATTTCCTAGAATGAGCATTATCTCTGTGGCTAATTTTATTTCAAGACATCCAATAGAATTATTCTTAGGAAATACATTTTACAATATATATATATATTATCTAGAATTCCGATTCTTTTGGGGTATTAAATTCTTTAGCTTTCTGTCAAATTTGTGAAATTTGTTTGTAAATAGAATATATTTATACTCGCCCTCTAGTAGAGTAAACGAGTTTATTGTATTCGTGCAAGTGTATGTAACAGGCAATGAAAGGGTCTAAGACCCCATGAAGTATATATATTCTTGATCAACATCAACAGAGCTAGAGTAATCAAATTTGGTACGTAAACTCTCATTGTAAGGGCGTTACAAATTTGCCGGAACTTGGGTTTTAAGCTGGATTTTGGAAGAGGATCTGAATATTGGTAGGGCGTATCTAAAGGCAAGTGCAATCACCTGCCCAGTATCTTTATATTATACTTTATCTTGAAGATAATCCCTGCTGCCAATAAGTGAGCTTCTTGCCAAAGTAGACTCCAAGGTAGCAGCGCGAGTTCTTCAGAGTCCTCGGGGTGCCTAATATGCAGAGCATATATATCATTGCATGAGAATGTTTGTCGAAATCCCGAGAGTTTTCTGTGATGAACCTTATACATCCACTATATATAAAGCTTACTTTTCTGTATTAGTTTTTTCTGTATTAATTATAATTTCTAATGCGCCAGTCACAATGTTCATTGAAATGTTCACTGAATTAATTGAAATTTGGAAATGAATGAAGAGTTAAACTTATGTAAAACTTATTTGCTTTTGACAATGAAATTTGAATACTAAAATCCATTTTATTTCATGAATTTTATGTTTTATGTTTGGAGGTGTGCTATGATGTTCTTCCTAAAGAGCATTTCACTTCTGATTGTATTTAAATTATGTGGTAGATCACTCCACTGACGAACAGCATATTCGGAAATGTGTCTCTAAAAACTTGCTAATTTGTGCCTAAACCAAAATTATATATTCATTCTAATTTATGAGGTAAAAACGAGTTTCCCATAGAGATAAATTGGTTCTTTCTGTGTTATAATTCTATGTATGAAGATAGCGCTCTAAGCTAATCCAACTGCTAAGACATGTCAAATTTTGTGTTGGCTAATGTGAATAATGGTCGAGCTCTTTTAACTTGAAACAATTAGATATACTACTGATGGTACTTTTAACTTATTTAGACCTGACGCATCACAGATTCCAAGAACAATTACATAGAAAAAAGACGTCTTCCAATACGTTTTGGCAATAAGTTTGCTGAAGTTTTGTGGTAGGAAACGCTGTGCCATGAGATATGCCTTAGTGCTCCATAAGTTCTACCTACCACATTGTTGTCATGATCATTCCAAGATAATGCTTCGTTGGCAGTTATTCCTGAGTTAATGACCAGCTTGACATATTTTATGAGTTCATGTTCAATCGTTAAACGTTGAAGTTTACCTGTGTTTTCTTTCTTTTTATAAATTATTATACCTTTGGACTTCTTTGGCCCTTTCGCTTATCCAAACTAAATCTCTATTACTGACACTAACACATGTATCTGTGTGACTATCTTTGACAAATGTTTGAGTAGTTTTCTGTTTTTTTGTTGTGTTAGTGAGATCTACAAAATCATAAACATTTTTATAAGCAATCGATTTGATAATATTTAAAATTTTAAGCTAAAATTGCTTCATAGAAAATTGATATTTGTGCAAAATGGAAAAGTTCATGAATTTTATTATATTTCATTTAAATCTAAACTTCAAATTTAGTTTTACGATAATTGTAGTACAAAATTGCGTTGAACTGCTTTTTTGGACTGGCTGCCATTGCGGTTGGGCAATGAATTTTGTAAAAGTTTTTAAAAAAGCACAATTCTCCATGTGTCCAATGCTGCACAAGGACTTCTTGCGGCTTCTTTCAAAGACTCAAATGGGTTGCTGCCCTGAAAATGTTGTCAGAAACAATGCTCCACATGTTGTCAATTAGGTTTACATCTGGACCTTCGCCATCGCATGATGTACAACTTGTATATCCATGAAATTATCCATGAAATTCTTCTCAAAGTGTTATGAGCTCAATTTCCAGATATTTTGTATATATTTTTGCAATCATAAGTCCTGTCGTAAAGCAATTTGCTTGCTTTCCATTAGTTATAAAGATAGCCCATACCATGACAGATCCACCACTATGGTTGCGCCTATGACATATCTGCCAATCTGTCTCCAATCTCTCTAATATTTGATGAATCTGTCTGAACTGAACACATTAAACTTCTTTTCATATCATTCGTCAGCCCAGAACTTGTGCTTCTCATAAGAGATTCTCAGCGGTCTTTAGGTTTGGGCACATTTGGTAATGCGAAGACCTACTTTAGCCTTACTTTGGGCGCATCTTATCATAACATTGAGGGCCAGAGTCCGTGAGTGCATTTTGGCAAGCAATTCCACTTTGAGAAGAACACTTATTTGATCGCCTAGGCAATATTTTTGCTGACCTATTGAAAAGTTTAACTAACTTTTGAGAGGGCGTCTTACTGCAGCAGCAATCTAACCTAATCCATGTCTGCTTTTAATATTATATTCTCAACAAACAAAACCACAAAAACTACTTAGAAGAAAGTACTTATAGAAAATAGGTGAAAATATATCTGTTCGGTTTTCTAATGAAATTGAATGAGAAACTGTTCAATAAGACACCGGTCTCTGTAACTCTGCATCTGCTGGGATCAAAAGTGGATAAGTTTCTCTATATTTCCCAATTTGAAATTATAAATCAATATATTTGTTTCATTTATGATTGACTAAAATTTATACCTTTTCGATATAAGAGAATCTCAAATATAAACCTGTCTGCCTGTCAAGGGGAAATTTAATAGTTTTCTTCATATTTTCTTGAGTAATTATAGCACTGCTGATAAACAATTGAATCAAAAATGCCCAAAACTTTCAACTCTTGAAGTTAAAAACAAACTTTAGTTTGCAGCATGAACTTCCATCCTTTCATTGTTATTAACAAACTTACGCCACTCAAAACCGCTCTGGATTCTATTATAATAGAGAACACAACTCTGACTACTTAAAAACTCACACAATTTCTCTCAAGGGTTGCTTTAGCAGAAATTAATTTCTTTATTCAACAACAACTCGTTGAGGAAGTTTCCATAATGAGCTTTCCATGAGAACATTCTGACATCATGAATATTTCATTTTCCTAGCACAAATTTTGATTTACGAAATTCTGTGGCCAAATCTAAACGCTTGGGCCCAACTAATTCTAGCCCAAGTGAAAGCCAGAACTAAACCATAGAATTCAAATGTTCCTATTTAAGATCCTTGCTCTAAAATGAAAATGCTTACATGTGCCAGTATGGGGCAACACTTTTGATAGAAAGGAAGCCAATAAAAATGTAGGATACTATGTCAGAGTGAATGCCGAATGCCATGTGCTGTGTGGCAGAAGCTGACGCAGGCAGGCGGGCGGGCATCATGTACGTGTAAATGACCGGAAACTGTGCTCAAGTGCTCACACACAAACACACACGCACATAACACAGCAACACAGACAGACAGACAGTCAGTAACTGAGCTGGAGATAGAAGAGCAATGGCTATTTGGCAGCTCGCTGCGGTGGTTCCTCAGCCTTCTTTTTTACTGCTTTCTATTCGTGTCATCCTGGCTTGGATAGCACCATTTCTTGTTTCCATTCCACTGCTTATACTTATATATATATATATCTACAATTCTTTTTCTGTGGTGCCAGGAAGCACTTCAATTGTCAAATTGTTCTTGTTTATTGTTGCAATAGTTTTGTTGATGGACAGGTTTGCCTTTCAGCCTCAGCCTCAGTCTCAGTCTCAGGCAGAGTCTCAGTCTCAGCTTCAGCCTCACTTACACTGGCAGGCAGTCTGAGTCTGGCCATAGTCATCCTTTTGCTGCTGCTGCTGCTTCTGTTTCAGCTCCATCTTCGTGTCCTTTGTCTTCATCTCCTGCTACTGCTGCTGTCCTTTCACTTGTTTTTAAAGTGATTTTCGCAGACGTAGTTACTTTTTATGGGCGTAGTCGTAGCGCACAAGCAAAACAAAACAATCAACACGGAAGTCTTTTTCCTTGTTGCCCGCTCTTGTTGTTATTGTTGCTATTGTTGTTCTTATTCTTGTTCCCGGAGTGTATATGCATGTGTATGTGTATTTGTGTGTTTTTATGTTTATGTATATTTGTGTGTGTAAATCAGCGTGGCCTAGTGCACTGCTTGAGGCTGACGTGCGCGGGCTTTTGTAATATTGTGATATTGCGATTTTATGTACAAGTCCCGGTCCCGGTCCCGTGTGTTTCTATGCGTCTGTTTGTATGTCTGTCTGTATGTGTGTGTGCCCCTGTGTGTGTTTGTCTGCATGAAGTCCTTTTTTGCCATATCGGCTTGACATTTAAGTTTTCTCTTTTCAAGTTTCTTAGAGTGCCTTGGTAAATCAGCAAGCAGCAAGCAGCAGCAAGTTGTAAGCCCTGCACTTTTTGCGGCAATATATTCTTGTCAGGTCAGCAATGTTGTGCTCTTCCCTGATGAGGTTGTAGCTCTTAGAATTAAGTATTGAAATTATTCTTGTTGATGTTTTATATGCGTTGAGCATCAGTTGGTTATAATTCGAGTTGGGAAGTCTTCTGCGTTTAAGCAAATTGTCATTGAAAGAAGACTATATGTGATATGAATGGGACACATTTTCAAAGAATTTGACTGCATTTTTCTTAAAGCTCGTGTTTTGCTAATGAGATCTAAATCTGTTAATTATAAAGCGAGCATTGAAGTAATTTCATTGACCTTCTTTGCTAACTTTATTTATATTTCTAGATATCTATAAAAGTCTTAATAAAATTGCACAATTCCAAAGGTTATTTTCTGCTTGTTCAAACTTGTTCAATGTTAGACATTTTGAAGGTTAACGGGCAAGCGGCACCGCAACGACACCAAGCCGTGAGGCTTGTTAGGCGCAAAGCCCAGGCTAGAAGCAGTCGCCACTCAACCAGCCGAGGGGCGACACGAATCGCGAAGACGAAAAAATAAACGCGGACTCGCTTGCCCACTTTTCATGAACGGAAAGATGAAGAACAAGAAACAATTTACATTATCTATTATCTAAGGTGCCTTAGTTTGGATGACTTCTTTGAGTTAGAAGAGTTATTAATACAACTAAAGTTGAAGAGATTGCTATGGTAAGAGCTTAGTAGTTATAGTAACACGGGATAGCTTAAGTTATAGCGCTGAATATAGATAGGATCATAGTTTCTAGTGGTTCTTCGAGGGACAGAAAACTAAGTTGGCTCATCAATGTCTGAGCATTAGTTTCAAGATCAGTTCACCATTTTGTAGAAAGATTCTATGGTTATCTAAATACGGAAGGTCGATTAACAGAAGCCTACTTGAAAGGGAATGCAGCGGCTCTGGCAAACCATCGATACTCGACATTTTCGATGTTTTCAGAGATGCTTAAGATACTATCTCTCGAATTTCCAGACTTCACAGATTAAACATTGGCAATCAAGTTAACACATTTATTCATATATATCGATAATATGGAAACATAAACTATGAATCCACTGAACAGCTAAGTAAAGACGCATATAATATTTTAAATGTTGTCTGAGATCCACATATTCTTATGTATATATAGTAGCGTACCTACATGTTTGGCTTTCAAGGAAGCTCATTAGTAGCCCCCTTTTGCTGAACATCCTCTTTGATTCTGTAGATGTCCCAAAATACGTTTTTCTTCGGATTGCAGACTGTCTTCATTGTGCTAGGAACTTCTGCTGAAGCCAAATCGGCAACTAAGAATTCTCGTTGTGAAGTGATGAGGTAGTCAAACATAAGGTAGAGTTTTTGAGGACTTCACAGTTCTTGACAGTTCTTGGTAGGACTTGAAACAGATATAGAGTCAACGTCTCTTTCGGTTCAATAACTGCTTTCTTCCCGACTCCAATTTATAAAAATCATCGGTTCCGCTGAAGTGCTAATGCAATTTCAAAGGCTATGGGGAAATAATCGTCGTTTCAGCCTAGTAATCACCCTGAGCCTGCTAACCCTAAAAAGTTAGTTCCTCTCTTGTTTGTATAAGTCTCACCTCAATGCCAATTATAAGAAGTCTTTGTCCAGTTCAGAATGGCTAAGTTTGGGCTGTTACCTTATCGATTTTCCATAGGAAACAAAACTACTTCAATGCCATTTAGCTGATTTTTAGAATTATTACCGATTTGTGTATCAAATGAACCTCTAATCAGATTCCTAAAACATTCCAAATTGGATTGTTCAAAATCTTAATAAGAAATTGTCTTCTTTATAACTACCAAGTTATAGTGAAATCCCCCACAAAAACAAATATTAACTTTCGATCAACAATGAATACGAAGACTCTGCCCACGTGTTTGACATTTTGTCATATCAAAAATGTGCTCCTAAAATGCAGCTAGAAAATGTCCTAAAAATCATTTAACAATTATCATCCCATGCCGAGGTCCATCAAAAGTAATTAGCCACATATATGTGCAATTTACGCTCTTGCACAGAGAATTTGTTGATATTTCAATATTTCCACAATGCACATAAAACTCAATTAAAAAGTATAAAAGCCCAATAACTAAATTATTAAATTGCACATACGCCGCGTGCGCCGGCTTTCATGCAATACAAAATTGCATTTGGCCGGACGGACGGACGGCAACAAAAAGGGGGAACAAAAACTGTCAGGCTTAATTTAATAAAATTTCACTTTGATTTGCAATGCGCGTGGCAAATGGAAAACGGAGAATGGAAAATTGCATTGCACACAAAGCAAATTGAAAGCTGTCAGCGAATTTGAACTTGCTGGTGTTGTTGCTTGACTTGCACAAAATACATACTTATATTTATTGCCTTATCGCTATATATTAGACGGGGGGAAGGTTCAGGAATTTCATAAACAGCACAACGGAAAATATTGAGATACTTGAGCGAGGCTTCACATACAGATACACGCAGATACACACAGATACTCAGATTCTGTATCAGATACTTACTCGTCGTTGCTGGGTTGAGGCAGACAAAGGCAAAAGGCAATTATAGAAATACAGACGAGCAGCAACAAATAATAAAACCAAGTTGCCATAGACAATCACAACAACAGCAACAGCAACAGCAACAACAACAGCAACAGCAGCAACAACAACCAGAATCAGAACCAGAGCCAGAACCAGAACCAAAGGCACAACGAGTGGGTCTGCAGAATCAGAGACGATGGCGTTGCTGGCGATGTTGACGACGACAAGTAGCTGCAAAAGTTCTGCGACGGTTTGCGCATATTAAACAAAGTTGACGACGTCAACGCCAGCGCCAGCCTCAGCGCCAGCCTCAGTGGCCACTGCGGGGAAATGGGGCAAAGGCAGCAGGCAGCAGGCATCAGGCAGGCAGAACTTGCCTCGCAGCAGCCTCATTATTTATTTGATTGCCCGCACAGCCAATGCTCGAGTTACCCTTGGGGAGAGCCAGAGCAGTCCAAGAAGCACACATTCAGCTGGAGGAGAGACTGAGGCTGAGAAATTAGAGGCTGGCAAAGCCAAAAAAAAAAAGAAACTAAACAAAAGCATAATAGTCGGAGGCATAAACGTAATTAATAAGGCAAATTAATGCAAACAATAATACAAATTCATTTTCATGCACAAATGAAACTAAATTACAACAACGTGAGCCGACAATAACAATAAGAACAACAAAAACAACAACAAGCAGAGTCAACGAAGCCGCAAGATGAAAATACTTACACGAAATTGAAATTGAATTTGGGAGAAACGAACCCTAAGTACACTCTTGTGCCAGCAACATCAGCATCAGCTTCTTCACAAAGTGTGTAGAATTTTTGCGAGAGAAAATATAATGGCATAGATATAATGGTACTTATATTTAAGTTAAAAGTTTAACTTGAGACTTTGGCAAAGCACTTTATCGGGTTATTTAATTGATAACTGGAAGGCAACTCTTAATCCTCAATGTCGTTTGAATACATTTATTAAGCAGATATTATAGTTTTGGCTCTTTGAATTTAGAGTAAAATGTTTAGCTTCGGATGTAGTATTTTATAGCCAAAGCCTTTCTGTATCTTCTCCTCAATTAAGAAAGGATGGAGTTCCTCCTTTCTGTATTTCGCTTTCCTATATAAAAGCTTACTATTCTCGAGATCTCTTCTTTTGTAATCCATATTCTCACACTTCTCTGTCAATGTTGTTCTTTAACAGCTTTCTTTCTACTTCTGCAAATTTTCTCTTCGTTTTCCCTTTGCATTTTCTGTGTCTCTTCTGACCAGGCAATGATAGCATTAAAACGTGATCGCCGTTCTTGCAACTGTACATTCTTCTTTCCATCTGCACGTGTCGCTGCCGTTTGCTCAAGCCGGACATGTCTTTATTGTTGAACGTTGTTTTTGAACCAATTCCTCATATTCCTTGAACTATTTGAATAAAGTTTGTTTTTCTAAAGAGCATTGCCTTGATGGGAAAAGTTGTGGCGAAATATGTCATTTTCATCACGAAATAAAGCTGATATTATTTACCGAACAGCGTAAAATATATAACTATCGGGGCTGTTCCCTTTTTCACTGAGAATATTAAAAGTAAATCGATTGGGATTTCCACTTTCACTTCGAACAGTTTGCGTTTTTCGAACTCATGTCCGAATCGTGCTGTGACGAAAGTGGACAGAACTAGATAGAACGATGAAGATCAACAAATCCTAGTGGATTCAATCCGCGCTTATTCTTCTTTGAGGAAGATTTGCCGACTGTATAAAGTATATATATTCTTGATCAGCATGACAAGGGGAATCGATATAACTATATCGGTCCGTCCCACCGTCCTTCTGTTTCAACGTAAAGATCTCAGAAGTCTTAAGAGCTACAGAGTGCAATTGCCATTAGATGCTTCTTTTGTCTGCTTCTTTTGTCAGTTCGAGTTTTATCCAGATCGGACAACTATATCATATAGCTCCCATATAGCCGATTGCTCCTTAATGAACACTTAGTAGCATTACTCTTTTGTTTTTGATCCAAATCAAACCAAATTCGGTTCGAATCCATTGGAGAAGCCGCCTCGTTCTTTCAGCAAATTTGATCCAGATCGGACCCCTATATCATATAGCCCCTCTATATCATATAGCCCCCATATAACCGATTACTTCAGAATGAATTCTTAACAGCAAGTTCTTTGTTTTAAATCAAATTGGATTCGTATCCATTTGAGGAGCTCTCAAGCCCTGTTACTTAATTTGATTCGATTCGGCATAGCTAACTTTCTTTTCTTGATTTACTATCCTTTAACCATGGATTCCAAACTTATTCCAGACCAAAGTCAGCAACGAATGAATAGCGAATGGTGAATGTATGAGATTGCTCTGAACTGCAAATAGGATGACTTTGTGTAAGATTACAGATATCTAGCTGAAATTATGCCTCCACACTGAAGATATTTTGAAAAAATCAACAAATTTATAAAAGATTTGTTTAACAATGAACAAGATTCCCATTGTCTATTCTTTGTTGCCAAAAAACGGAAGTTTATTCTTTGGCTTCATATTTTTTTATGATTATTCATGTTTGAATTTGTTAGCAGATTTTAATTGGCGCAAAAGTTTATCAAGCGTAAACTTTGAGGAGTTTTTCAAGTACATTTGCGTATATTTTGCTGCGGTTTGATAATTTGGTAGCCTTTGTTAGGCTTTGATAAGGCTTTTGCAAGAGTTTGATATAGTTTTTGAGTTCTTGAAAGAGTTTTCTAGTTAGTTTGGAAAATTTGAATGGGGTTTAACTGACTAACATACTTAGAGATTGAAAGATTTCAGCAGGATTTGTTGGGAAAGTTAAGCATTTCGCTGCTGTAAAATAGTTTTTCCAGAAGTTGAAGTAGTTTTCTTCAAAAGTTTATTCCCAAATGAAATGCTTAAGCACATGAATTGAATAACAATTTATGTGTTGCCATGGAAAACAAATGAAAAATGAAAATTTCTAAATTTTAACTAGATAATTTCATATATAATTTTGTGATTTCTATAAAACAGCCTTCAATTAACTGCAAGCTTCATATATAAGTTATTATACCCCAACTAATCTACAAAAGCCAACAAATGCTTGCTAATCAGCTCAGGCTATTCACAAATATACACATAAATATACATACACACACACATAAGCACACACCCATCGACAACAACTAAACAGTTCGTTGAGCAGAAAAACGAGGAAATCTACTTAATCACGTTTAATTAAGGTGAGTTTATAAGCAGATGTGTGTGTGTGTGTGTGTGTGTGTTATGCTGCCCCTCCATACATGTGTGTACTATTCTTTTTTTGTTGCTTTTTTTTGCAAATTGCTTTTATTGCTTTTATGGCAAAGCGAGAGACACAATAGTGAGCTGAGCTGAGCTCTAAGCTTCGCCCAGGTAATCGTAACTAACCTCATGTCCGTCCAATATGCCAACCGAATCCATGTGCACATAAATGCAAATTGGGGTTAAATGCTGGATGCCTGTGTGAATGTGTGTATGTGAGATGAGTCTGTGTGTGTGTATATGTGTGTGTGTTCACCACATCGGATTATAATAATAAGCAAGTGCTTAGCATAAATGGATTTATTGGCTGCACATTCATCAAGAGTCAAATGTTGGCACTTAGTTTGCATTAGTGACATTGTTTATAAGCCCAGGCGATGGACAATCATCATGATGATGATGATGGTGAGAGAGGGGGCGGAGTGGTGGGGTATGGGATATTGTTTGATGTTGATATTGATGCTTGGTCACCTAACTGGAATCAATAGTTGTGGAGCCATTGACTTGGACTATTGCTGCAGCTGTCTGCTGGCCGACTTCATCTTTAGCTCCACCTCCAGCTTGACTTTGGGCTCCTTTGTGTTTGGCTGCCGCCTCGGCCTGCTTATCTACGGTATAGCGCAGGACAAACTCCTTAAGTGCCTGCCGTTCAATGCGATGAATGTCCGTTATGTCATTCTCGGCAAAGATTTTAATTAAGTCGCTTGATGATTCAGACATTCTATAGTTCTATAGTTAACATTTTGAAGTTAATTAGGTTGCAATTACATTGTGACAGTGTGTACTTACCTGATTATGATTGAAATTTTTGATGCTGGATTTGATTTGTGGATTGCTTTAGGTAATTTTAAATTTTGAGAAAGATTTTACTTGGCCTGCTCTGTCCAAGGAATCAGCAAATGGTGGGAAATATTATTGAAAATTTTGAGTCTATATTAATTAGGTACAAGTCAACACTTTGTGGACGATGTAAAGTCCGAATCTGTATAAGAATGTGCCTTATCTCATATATATTCCACCTGAATCAATTACTCTATATATTTTTTACCTTTAACAATTCTAGAAATATCGAAAGCAACCTGAACATTTGATGTTTAAAGACTTTTCAGCTTAGATGTTCCACATCCCCATCCAATTGTGTCAATCGAAGCTTTGTAGTCCCCCACCAGGCCAGCCCAGCCCAATGTCATCACCCTGGCTGAGACCTGTACCCACCCTCTCCCTCTCATCTTTGACAATATGTCAATTATGCTACTTCTTCACCTTCTCCGGCTCCTTCAGCAATCTCTCAGGCATAGTAAAGCCATAGCCATCCTCGCAATCGTCACACATTTGGTTAATTGAAAAGGCATCAAGGCCTCTCATCATTAGCAGCAGCAGCAGCAGCAGCAGCAGCCTCATGCTCATGTTCGTGACTTATGTTGTCGCCGCCTCAGCAGACTCAGCCTCATCCTGCCATTTGCCGCCGCCCACCTGCTGTTTTTCCCTCATTTATGTAATCGATGCATGTTCAACAGCAACAACGAAGGCAACAACAAAGGCAACAACAAGTGAATAGCGTATGTGACATGTGCTGAAAAAATGAACGAAATGAAACCAAACCAAACGAAAGGCAAGGAAACGAAGCATATCAAGCATGAGGCGAAGCAGGGCAGAGGCGAAGCGTGTAGAGAGACAGCAATGCTAAAGGCATACAGCAACAACAACAGCATTAACAACAACAACAACAACAACTACAACAAAAACCCATCAAGCTGTAAGCTCGTTGATTTCAATTTGTGAATTGTAAAATGCACTTGTATTTGCATATTGCACATACGCCACGTTGGCCAGCCAGTCAAGCAGCCAAGCAGCCTTGTGTGTGTCACGTTTGCACCAAAAAAATAAACGAAAAAAAAACACAAAAAATAATAAAACAAAAAACCAACCAACGGTTTTTCTAATTAAGCCGCAGCACAACAAAAACAAACAAACAAAAAATAGTCAAATAAAAAGCACAAATATCGCGAAAGGGGGATATGGGATATGCCTGGCTCTACCCCCTACTCCCCCTCTTCATCACGCTATATAAATTACCAACGATATCGTTTTACTTATTTTGTATTCGAATATGTCTGTGTGTGTGTGTGTAAGCCAAACGGCTAGGGCTTAGTTTCGCTTTTTGCCAGCGTTGGCTAAAAAGTACATAAATTCCAAATAAGTCACGTTTCCGGCATAGTCCCTGGCACACACACACACATGGACAATCTTTACACCATGCAGACACACACACACAAGCACACACACGCCATCTAAAAATTTGCTTTGTTGTCGTTGTTGGCGTCTGCGGCCTGAGGCAAATAAAAAATGAAAACCTTTGCCTTTGCCACAGCCACAGCCATAGCCATAGCCACACGGACTCAGCGAATATAAAATGCCAAAAATGAATGTTAAATAAAAAGCAAGCTGGCCAAAAGCACACGATTCGCCTGTTTATGGAAAACTTTTCCTTTTTTTTTTCTCTTCTCATTTTTACTGTTTTCGTTGTTTTGTTTTGTCTTGTTTTGATTTGTAAACTTGCATAGTTGAAGTTGTTTTGTGGCTCGACGGGATATTTTTACCGTAAATTTTAAGCTGATTTGCAGATTATTATCGGCAACAATAACAACAAAAGCAACAATAGCCACAAAAGCAGCAGCACAAAATGGAATAAAATCACAACAATGACTGAAAACTGTGTGGGAGTTTATGGGCAACATGAATACCCATTAAATTGCAAAGGCAAAGAAGTTTAGGGCAAGGGGAGAACTTGGCCTCCAGGCGGAGGTGTTTGCCATAAGGAAAGCTGCAGAAGTCACACACACCTGACGAAACAGGGTAAACACTGGTATAAATATCTTCGTAGATAGCCAATTCCACTGTAAATTCCAGAAAAGTCCTGGCAGGCAGGGAAGCACTAGATACACTTATGGCAGTGCGTATCTACTGGCGTCCAGGTCACTGAGGCTTTGAAGGAAATGAGGCGGCGGAAGGCGTCAGGCTAACGAATGATAAAACAGAGAATGTGTGCATTTCTCTGAATATGCTCCAATTCGATCTAGAGAATCGCACACTTATAAAGACCAATCGCAGATGGTGATCGACTACAATTTGTAGAGTCTCCAAGATAATAAGCGCAGAGCGCAGTGACAAACTTAGTCGTTTTGTACTGCTTCTTCCTTGACAGCAGTGCAGATTAATGAGGGCACTGCCTAGTTTCCGAGCACGCAGCTAATCTTGGCATTTCCAACAACAAACAAACTTTGGAAAACCTCATCTGTTCCTGGTCTGGCACTGTCACGAGCAAGAATTAGACACCTACGCTGGCCTCTCTTTAGGAAGTGGGTAAGATTACATATAAGAAACTATTAATCTACGCAAAGGATGCCAGTTTCCTGAAGGATTTTTTAAGAAACACACGCAGCAAGCAGTTTTTCGGATCAACTAAAGGAATACTCTGGCTCAAGCGTGACCCCAAGCGGGTCGTCCGACTTAACCAGGGATATGTACGAGATACGCTAGACTTTAACAAATATAAGACGAAAAATTTGGTTTTCTTTTTATCTGCCTTATATATAATATCAGCCATTTTACCCAGCATTATCTTAGTTCGACTTTGGAGTATGAAGTTCTTGGAATGTAGAACACAGTTTAGCTTCAGAAACAGTATTAATCTTATTATTTTTCCCCTTCTGTAAGTTGACTATGTTCTTCTACCTCATAGACTTCCTCTACTCCTACTTCAGCTGTCTGACATATTTCGTTCTGCCTCCTTCTTGTTCTCTATTTCTATCTGCTCTCTTCTTAGCGCCTTCTATTGTAGGATATAAAGGGTCTTCATATGCTCTTCTTTCTTTTTTCTGTTCTCTCGTCTTTCTGTCCTGTATTCTCTATACTCTATTCTTGCTTCTCTATTCTATGTTCCCTTCTAGTTGTCCTCTATTCTATCTTCTATATACTATATTCTCGCTTCTTTATTCCATTCTCTCTATTCTCCCTTCTTTCTGTCTTCTATTCTCACTTCTATATAGTCAATTCTCTATTCTTCTCTATTCTATACTTAATCAGCATTTGAAGATAAAGATTATGAAGATTAAGCAAATTCAATCATCTACTTCTAAGCGACATGGCCGGAGAGATCTCATTCATCCAATATCTGATTCCCTATTCTGATCTTGCAACCTTGTCTACACCACACCTGCTTGCCTGAATCCTTAAATACCACCAAATTTGTAGGAAACTTGGTCCAGTTGCTAGTTGAATCCCTTTAAATGCTGAACTTGGATCTGCCATTGGCGTGTTGGTCCAACATTTGCCTAAGGATATGAACAAATGCTATCCTTTGCCGCAGAGCAAGCACGTAAATAAACCCAGCAAATGACTAGAGGGAGTTGCGTCTCTCAGCAACTGGCTGCTGATTTATTCTTTGCATTTATGTGCTGCTGCCATTGCCTCAGTTGGACTTGCTCTCTCCTTTCCATTCTTTTTTTGCAGCGGCAGCAGGAGCCACTGCAACTATGCGAGTGAGCATTTGCCCATTTCCACCATTTCCACTTCCATTTCCATTTCCATGCTGTCTCATATTATACACACTTTATGTGCATATTTTTATGCCATGTTCATGCTCATAGTTATGGCCGCTGCCATTTGCCTTTCATTTTTACGACTTGAATTTGTCGTCTGCTCTTCTCTTATTTTTATTTCCACATTTCTGTTGCTTTGCTGTTGCTGTTGCTGTTGCTGTTGCGTTTTCTCTTTCTTTTTGTCTGTGGCTTTGCTGCTGCTTTGTGTGAAGTTTAATTGAATAAGTTTTAAGCGGATTTCGTGAGCTGGCCAAGTGGCGTATGTGTAATGTGTAATTGAAATAAGCAAACTGGCAATTTTTGCATAACAAATAATGCCCAGGTAAATGTAAGCAGCAGCAGCAGCAACAGCAACAGCAACAGCAACAGCAGCAACACCATCAGCAACAGCAACACAAAAGGTGTTGCGATTGGATTTTGACCCTAAGCGAGATTTGCATTTATAATGAATGCTGCTGCTCTATCTATAAATATCTTATGAGCCAAATTTAGCATAATTGGCCGCACAAAGGGGTGCCGGCACAGCGCAGCTGGAGTTTAGAACTGAATAACAAATAACGTAAAACTTCAGCCGGCTCTAAAAATAAATCCAAATATGAAATGAAATTCAGCAAAGCAATTTTACCAAAAATCACTGAGATTTTCATACCCTGTATCCTGTAGGACAAGGGTATATTAAGTTTGTAACAGGTAGAAGGAAGCATTTCCGACGACATAAAGTATATATTTTCTTGATCAGCAAGACAAGCCGAGTCGATCTAGCCATGTCCATCTGTCCGTCTGTCCGTCTGTTCGTACGGATGTATGAATCTGTAGGTCTTGGAAACTATAAAAGATAAAAACTTAGAATTCAAATTTTAATTTTCCATAAATATGTTCCCAGGGTCCCACTTTTTAGGGTGGCCCTTATACAAACTATCTCCAATTTTATTGTTTTTATTTCATAGCTTTTTTGTTTTTCCTTGGAATTGAATTAAATTTTGGGATTATATGTTCTGGAGGCATCTACATTAACTGACAAAATTTTATGCAGATCGGGAAACTATATCATATAGCCCCCATGGAACCGATTTTTTCGGAATGAATAAAACATTTTTCTTTTTCATCATAATCAAACCAAATTCAGTTTGTAGTTATCTTAGGATGCCCTACGTCTATTGTCCAAATTTTATTCAGATCGGGCAACTATATCATAGAGCCCCCATAGAAACGATTTCTTCGAAATGAACACAAAATGTTTGTGTTATGTCCAAATCGAACTAAAATTGGTTTTTATTAATTTCAGAATTCCCCATGTTCACACACAAAATTCTATGCAGATCGGACACTATATCATATAGCCCCCCTTTAACCGATTTGTTCGGAATCTGGTGTTCTTTCATTCATGTTTGTTTTTCATCCAAATCGAGCCAGATTTAGTTTACATTCAATTTAAGAAGTGTGAACTGGTCCAAATTTTATCAAGTTGGGTTTCAATATATTTACAGTTACAGGATATTTAGCTGTCGACTGTTGTGTTCTTACTGGTTTTGTATTGCTTTTTTGTTTATTTTTGTCAGCATTTTCTGATGGCATGGAAATCAATTAAAAACGATGTAAAGGAAAATCCATTACAAATATGAAGCTGATATTTGCTAAAAATCAAATTTAGTTTTTACACAGAATTTGATAGAGCATAAATTTATGAATGTGAATATGAAGTTTTGGTGTTTCCTTTAAAATATTCAAAAATATGTGAAAAAGATTATTGATGTGTTAAAGTTAGCCCATATTTATTTATTTATATAGATAATTATAGACGAGAATCTTTTAAAGTTAAGAACTAAAGTAAAAGGTATAAGAGGGCATGTGAAGATAAGTACATTGAATTTATGGGATTCATTTCATTTCCATTGCCATGGCCCAACTCACAGCACTTTGTTGGCCAGAGATTCACACATGCAAAATATTGTCTAAGATAAGTGGGTTGGTGACCTTGAGGAGACAGCTATTAACACTCTACTACCACTTGAGAGATAAGGATCACTTGGATCAAGACACTTTTCACTTTTCTGTCGACCAGAATTTAAGAGCTACAAACTGAAGATGTTAGCCTCAGAGAGGGTATGAGAGAGGGTATATTCTCAGCAAAAACTATAGTAACTGCATCCAAGCTAATACTGCTAACATTTAGTCTACTCAGCTTAGTATGTCCTAGAACATTTTTTGAACATTTTGATAGGAAATTGTTAGTGAGGCCATTAAATTCTTTAAACTGATGGCTGAGGCATTGCAGCATTAGGCAAATCATTTGATATTTTCTGAGAAGAATTCATGCACTACTGAGTTTTACGATTGAATAGCTTGTTCAGAAAGGGTAGGAGGCAAGTCAATTTATATGAAGCAATCTCTGGCGCGTGCTTGACATTGAATTGCGTTGCGTGATTCAGGGTCCGTGAGATGTGAGATGGAACCATATCTTCGTTTACATTTGCAGTTAGGCGAGCGACAAATATAGATTTCCTGGAAGGAACGGCCGATAGCACAGCAGGATCTGATGTGCTACTCAGTATAGCAGGTGCAACTGCCGTGAGTACGGTGTTAGAAGCAGACACCAGATGTAACGGCTGCCATAGCAATAGTTGCAATGGCAGTAGCATCGGCTATGGCAGTAGCAGCGGTGATATTTTCAGGAGCATCCCGAGAAATGGTAGCAGCTTTAGTAGCTAGGACGCGTATGAGGGCAATGAAGGCTTCGCAGCATCATAGATAGCAAGATCAGCGAACGCATTATGCTGCTTTCCTTCAGATTGGGAATTTGAAACGTTGGATTCATTAGTAGTTAAGAGTTTCTGGTTAGCATTAGAGTAATCCGACAGATTATCCAACACTTTGATTGATCTTAAGTGTCCAAAAAACTCAGCTAGGAGACCTTTGAAGCCCCCAGATACTGCTTGAAACAGTAGGACTAGTCTGCCTCATAAAATTCCTCATGTCCTTAACAACAGTTTGACAGGTCTAGCATGTCCACTTCAGGACAATATTTGCCTGTATCAGGTCAGACAAGCGATCAGCGCAGGATGTATGGGCTATGTTGTTACAAGGCCAATAATAAGTCGACGCAAATTGTAATCAGCGGGAGCTATTCCATACAGTAACAGTTAACCAAAGCAAGATTTGACTAGAAATCGCGCGAGTTAGCCTATGAGTCTTTCTCTTGTCTTGCAGAAAAAAGCGATAAACAAAGCAATCAAAGGTTAGAACTGACTGAAATAACATATGACTGCGTATATATTTTCACTTAATTAAACAATTGTCTTGGCTTAACATAATTGTAAAGAGCAATATGAGCTCACTCGAGTCATTGTTAAAGCGTTTAAAATTAATTTTTAAGCTGTCTGGTCTGACTGTCTATATTTACTTCGTGTCTATTAAGTCAGCGGCAGCACCTGAAGCAGATCATGGCAGTTGCAGGTGCAACTGCTGCTGCTCTTATTGCTTGTCCAACTCTGAAATGATGTCCAACGGAAGGCGGCCATTTCCATTTCCTGTTGCCGTCGCTTGCTTGGAGCACTCAAGCGTATTTTACATTAAAAATCAACTTGTGCTTTTCCCTTTGTGCATTACTCTTGCCTACCTTTGGGCGCTGCACGTGCCGGCGAAACGCACTCATACACACACACACACACACACACAGACGCACACGCACAGACACAGTCGCAGGCATATCGCCATGTAATTTCATGGCACACAAGTTTTTAATTAAATTTCATGGCAGACGTTACCAAGGAGCAACAGCAGAGCATCAGTAAAAACTGCAGCTGCAAAAGAAAGGCGGGGGGTCCTGTCAGAGAGTCAGCGAGGCAGCCTTTTAACATGCAATCAACAAACCACTCTGGCATGCATATAGGCCAACTATACAAGTATAAGTATATATATATTTATGCATACATACACATATAAATGGCACACAAAACTCTAGCCTTAATGCATTTTTCAAGTGGCAGCCATGCTGATGCTGATGCTGATGCTGCGGCTGCTGCTGCCGAGGAAACAGCTGCCTGGCAAAGTCAACGATCCGCATCGACAGAGACAGAGCCGGACAAGTCTTAGAGTTTCTCTGCTCAGAGTCGTAGTAGCCCACTCGGGCGACAATCATCATCACATAATTTTATTAAGCTCTTAGCCCCGACCAGGGCAGACCACAAACAACGACAACGACAACGGCAACGACAACGGCTCCATAAACGAATTTGCCTCGGGCTGATTGTGGTTAAGTGCAGCTGCATCATTTTGTTAAAGGTCTAAGCAATTTTTTAAAATAATTCCATCAAAGTGTTTGTGGTCGGCCCGAAGCTATTACAAATGTGACCTATAAGAATAATGCAGCTTGAGGCCAAAGGAGTCTGTGATGATATCAGGTGTGAGAATGTGATACTTCTTCTTAGAGCACATTGTGATAATTTCCTCTGTTTGAGGTATTTAGATAAACGATTGAGATTCATCCAGTTTCATCCAGCTCTGATATAACCAACTTATTTGTTTTTCATCCAAATCAGACCAAACTTATGTTATATTCATTTGAAGAGGCGCCACATCAGCTGACCAAATTACGGCTATGTCGGACAACTACATTATGTAACTAACAAAGTCGGTTATATATCTACAGTGTGTATGGCTTCTGCAAGTCGAAGCTACTCTGCCTTTCTTGGTTTGTAGCCGTTCTTATGAAATTATCTAAATGATAGTGAAAGCCGCATAAAAATCCTTTGCATAGTTTAACAGTTCTAAGCATACGGAGGGACAGTTTCATTCTATATATAGAAGTAACCCTATATGAGTTGATGGCTATAGAAACATGAGCTATACTAAAACTATACTGAGAACGGTTTGAAATAGAGGAAACAGAGAACAGTTAATTCATAAGTGTTTTCATTGAGTGGAAACAAATCTGTATTCATTGCAAAATTCATGTGAATTATCGAACCAATTCGACTTGAGATCATAATATATTGAATTCTATATATGAAACTGAAGTGCCATGAGGAAAATGAAGGGTTTACAACTATGTGTATGTATATACGTATATATTTACAAACAACAACAACCCGCTTCAAATTCACTTTGCAATTCAACCTTTGGCATTTAGACTTCCTGCCATCTCAACCGTCACTTAATTGAATTTATTGTTGCCAAGGCCCGTTGCCGCCCACACCACACCCCGTCCCAGACACACCCACCGTTGATGGCTGTTCTCATCTTGCTAATATTTATTCAATTAGCTGTTGCCGCTGCTTGCATTTGTGGTAGAACAAACAAAAATGCCTGTCAAGCTGCCTGCCAAAGACACTTTGACTTTGTTTATGTTAAGAAGACAAGCGCTGTGGCCCCGGGCGCCAAAAGGGGGGTGTAATCGCTGGCTAGAGTGGAGGTAGGTGGCGGTGGAGGTGTGCCACACACAAGCACACGCACAGGCAAATGCAATACGCTATTGCTGTTGGCAATAGTTCTTAGGCAGGTCGTCTATCTCTTTCGCTCGCCTCAACACCGTCTGTCAGCATGTGTGTGTGCGTATGTGTGTGTGCGGAGCACACATTATATGCATGTGAGGCGGAGGTGGAGGTGAGAGGCTGAGGCAGACCTGATGGTGCAACAAGTTATGCCGCCGCAATTAGTTGACTCAACCCTCCACAAAATTTCTTGGCACTAATGCCAAAACTCAAGGCAGACAGCCAAACGACGGCAACAACAACAACAACAGAAGCAATAACAACAACAACAGCAACATGCAGAAATCCAACAACGGTGGAAGATTTGTGTGTTGGTGCGGCTAACAACGTGGCGTAAACGTTGCATTATGCAATTGATTTGCATTGGCCAGCCAACATGGGAAATGGGAAAAACAAACATAAAAACAATTATTATTATAATAAAATTATGCATGGAAAAGATGCAAATGTGAAAGAAATACTTTATATGTTTATCGAATTGCTTTGATATCATCGTTTTTTCAACTTTGGCTACGTCTCAAATCTGGAAGCTATAAATCACATGGAAATTTCAAAGCCATTCATATGAAATTTCCACCAAACAAACATTTGAAAGTATTTATAGCATAGAGCCCAGCATGATTACAATCAAATCGCTAAAAAGAAACATTCACAGATAACAAAATACTCCTCAAAACTGCAATTACTCCAAATAAATGACCACAAACACCAGTCACTACCACAAAAATGACAAGAAGAAATCATTAGGTGCCAAATAAGGACTGTACGGACAATGAGTAATCAATTCTATGTTTTGACTGCTCAAAGTTTCATCAGTTTGACAAGACGTGTGAGATCTGGCATTGCCATGATGCAGAATGCTTCGCCTATTGCGGTTGGTTTTACGAACTTCTCCCAAGACTTCCAGCAAACAAATGGTCGTGTGCCATACAGAATTTAGCGTCCTGCGTTCCTCAAACGGAACAGTGGCCTCATGATCCATTCGCCTGAAGACACAGGCGACTATTTGCTTCGCTGTGCCTCTTTCACGAAGAACTTTGGATGGATTTGGCTCGTCTTGGAATGCAGACACGGAGGATTGCTGTTTTGTTCCCTGCTCATACGCATATATCCATGATTTATCAGTTGTCGCGTTTTTATACACGTCTATTGAAGCAGCACATTCGACAATCTTGCATTATCAGTTCAAGCACTGCATCGATGTTTTTGGCAGGATCCCAATCTGTTTCTTTTCACCACTCACTGCACTTCGTTCAAGAAGTATGCCAGGACCACCTGAGACTTGTTCTCTGATGGCGCTCTCTCTCCCTTTCTTGATTCTTGCTCTCGCTTACGTTTAATGCATTGAATAGTAGTCATACAACGTGCAGATCGAAGCATTAATTTTGTGTTGGCAGTTGTTGTATGATTCCTAAGTTACTTGTCATAGTAATCATTTGTAGGACTACACAATCGTGATTGAAACTAAAGTATTTTATGCCTTTTAGACAGCTTAAATATCGGCGTACTTAACTTTCCATTATTTTTATAGTAAATGCACATTCTTACAAGATTTTGTAAGCTTCGGGGCCACCCGATAGAAAATTCGCTGCTTTTACCATGGTTATAGCTGGTTCTAATTGAAAACCAGAGCTCGCATATAAAAGTTGATCGTTATTTACGTTACGATCTGCTCACGACACTGACCAAAGAAGCATGCACACTCTATCCCTCCATCTCTAGGAGAACCAGACTTCGTTTTGTTTTACTAACCATCACATATAGAGATTTGATGGAGGGAAAAAAAGACGAGACGTTCGGCTAGAAGAATCAGCACCAGCAGTTCCACTAATCGAAAAACAATTCTTTTTTTAAAAATAAAAATTAATACAAATTAAAATTCAAAAAGCAGAAAGAAAATTATACACTACATTTCGCAAATAAATCTGCCGACACATACAGTTCACTTCAAATTTTAAGAGTCGAAGAGAGAGGCAGTGCTTTTGAAATGAAATGGTTGCTTTGATTTATGCTTTTTTGTTTGAAAGAAGCATCTCCGACCCCAAAAAATATGCTTTTATTTACAAACAATTGTTAAGGTGGAGTTCCCCTTTAAAACACACTGAAGTCAGATTTCTAATAGGACGATCCCATTGTGAGATAGATAGAGGTAAACATGGAGACAAACAAACACAACATTCTCTATATTTCTACAAAGCAAGCAAAGCGACTGAAATTATGATCGACGCTTATGGTGCCGATGCTGGTTCGGCTGATAATGGGCAATTGCGGTTTCAAATTGCAATTGCGTTGAAGATGCACCACGCATCCTCGAGACCCATCTTCGAATATACTGATAAGATCATTCAGATTACTGAAGCAGGCCGACATATTAGCAGGCGTAGCATCGCCCAAGGGTTTAGCATTGACTACAAAACAGTTTAAAGCTATTTACAAGAAGCTGGATTTAGAAAGAAGGGAATGAATCAAGAAGTGTCTAAAAAAACCACATAAGGGATCGAATTTCTATCTGCGAATCCTTGGCCAAGCGTAATGAAATCGAAACATATCTTAAACGGATGGTGACTAGTCATGAAAAATGGGTCACATATGACAACATAGTGAGAAAACGATCCTGGTCAAAGCGCGGTTAATCAGTTCAAACGGCATCCAAGCCAGGGATAATAGCCAGAAAAGATGTGCTCTGCGTTTGGTGGATCTGGAAGGGAATCATCTACCATGAGCTACTTCCATATGGGCAAACCCTCAGCTTGGACCTCTACTGTCAACAATTAGACCTTTTCAAGATTGCAACAGTCCAAAAGCTACCAGAATTGGCCATTAAGAGAGGTGTTGTGCTACATCAGGACAACGAAAGGCCACACACATCAGTTATGCCGTTCATCTAAGTTAGTGAGCTTTGAAAGGAAATGAATACATCCAACATATAGTCCGGATCTAGCATCAAGTGACTATCATCATTACTTGTCCTTACCAAATATATTCTTCGCTGAAGCTGTAATAAGTATAGTGACATTAGAAACAGGGTACAAAATATGGATTTCTCTTTCCCCAACCAAATATCTTGTTATAGTTTATAATATGATAATATATAACTATGAGACCTCCCGACTGTCTCAAAACATATCATCTTCTCTACCAAATAGTATGTTATACATCAATAATACATCTCATCTCCGCTCACCATAAATAAAGAGAAGACTTTGTAGCCAAGCCATGGCGCAACATATTTGGTTCCTCAAAAATTTCCCCATCAAATTTCACCAATCAAATTAATTACTTCTAGAATCTTTAAAACCTTTCATTAACTTTTACTGCTCTGCTCTTAACCATAAAATAAATCAGTAAACCCGTACGAAATCATGTTGCTCTGCACTGACCGAAGCACATATAGAGTATCCATCCGGATTCAACATGTCCAACTCATTGAATATTTATAGTCATTGGACTTGCAGATGCTGTGTGTGACCTCTCTCCGCTGTCAATGTCATTGTCATAGTCGTTTCGTGAAAAATTTGATTGCATACATTATGCAAAACTATATTTATAAATATTTAGCAAAATTGTTTATTCAGTTCGGTGGACGCCGTCCGTAAGTTTATGATGCACACAGGCATTGCTCATTTCTCGTATGTGTTTTCTCGCCTTTTCTTTTTGGCGCAAGGGAAATTTATGTGGCAATTAACAAGATTCTCTCTGGGGTGGCAAAGCCAAAGCGTTTACTCAAAATATTCATTAAAATTTTGCTATTGTTTGACCAGCAGATTTTTGTGGTTTATCGCAAGTGCAATGTATCTCTTTGTCTCACCATGAGGTGAGATCTCTTGTGTAAATTTAGAAATTTATAGTTATTTAAAAATTCATATATACACACACACACACATAGAGTGAGCCAAGATAGTGTTTTTGTGTATGCATTGTGTGGCACTTTTGTAGCCAAATATGAATAAATTATCGGTCCATTGTTTGCAGCTTGAAGAGTAACCGAATTGCCACTGCCACTGCGACCAGTCCAGGCCAAACACAGAGGAGTTTGTGCCAAGACATGGCCACAAGCAACACGGATAAAGGATACGACATGAACACAGACACGCACACACACACACACTGACACATCCACTGACATATACACGGACACATGGACACACAAACACACAAATAATGCCCGAGCATTGTCTTAACCCTGCCCACGTCATCGCTGGCCCATAGCCCAAAACCCTTAAACATGCTGTTGACATGGCTTTTGTCATTTTCTGGTTACGGGTAAGCGGACAAAAGCCCAAAACCCCCTTTCCCCCCCGTCAGCCACGAGGACCATGGCCAGGGCATAAAGTTAGACGTTATGGAGTTGGTTGGTTGGCAACCTTTGCCCGAGCACTTCCCCGCTGTGTTGCTTATGTAATTTTAATTTAAAAAAGATTCCAGCAAATGCAACACACAGAGCTGAGTCTCTCTCTCCCGCTCTCTCCCTCTCTCTCTCTCGCTTTCTGTTTATTTAATTAAAATTCGATTGGCCAATTGCATAACATTATTGCGAAACATTGTCAAAGGCAGAGATGCATTTAAATTGAATTTTATAATTTTAGGCAAATGAATGGAAGTTTTGTCTACACTCAGAAAATATTGATGGACCAAGTGATGGAAAGAAGAAAGAAGCTTTCATGCTGAGAAATATTCGTTTATATGGTTCTATATGATATGATTTTCCGATCGGGATGAAATACGGTAGGCTGATGTTGGGAGTTCTAGGACAGCTCTATACAGAACAGGTCCATCGTAGTGGTCCAAGATGGAGAATGCTCTGTCGTGGCCCACATTGTATAGCTCATTCAGGCTCGACATACCCACAGGTCGAGACATCCCAACTGCGTGTCAATAGGACCACATGGTGTGCATCCTGACCAGGGACTATTACAGCTACTCAGAAACTGATATGCCTCAGGAGTACCTGAAGAAGTTAAGCAATTGGTAGTGCAGGTGGAACATCGTCGTGAACCCAGCCACAAGACTGACCATACATACTTGGGAGTGACTCTAGACTGTCGGCTGAAGTTCAGGAATAAAGTCCTGGAAGTCGCACACAACATCGTTACCAGAGTGAGGAGGACGGGCTGGCTCCTCAAAAGCCTCAACAAGCTGTCCCTGAGGATTGAAATCGCCATATACACGGTGATATTGGCCCCACTATGAAAATACGCCATCAAAGTGTATGGAATAGTAGCATTATCATATCTCCACCGCATACGCATTGAGCTGTCCCGCATTCTGAGGTTTATCACCATCTACCTAGAGAGGGACATGGGGTCATAGGCAGCAAGATACCTCAATAGGCTTGTCATCCACTCCAATTACTTTACTCGACGTCTGGTATGAAGACGCGGGAGACATCACACAGTAAGGCACATACGGCTGCGCAGAACTCACCTAGAGGATGGAAAATGGAATGGAATGGAAAATATACAAAATTCTTAATGGATTTCTTCAAGAGAGGTACAAGAAGATCAAGACTTATCCATTCTTCCTATGACAGTTACGAGACGTAATTTGTCAGACCTGCAACCTTATCTTGTCGACAACTAAACCATGCTTTATCCAGAGGATGCTAAATGGGCTTTGGTAGAATATTTCAGTGAGGCCTGTGAGACCCTTTAAATATATATCAGTGTTGTTGTATTCTAGAAGTATATCTCTAAAACCATAGGTTTCTTTGAAATTTGTAATCCTTTAGGAACAACTTTTCGGGATCTTACGATCTGGCTAGATGCCTTCAAATAAAGGCTGTTAAAAGTAACTAACTTTCCTAGTTTTTCATAAATAATATTTGGCCTAAAAGCTTGGCAAGTTTCTCTGAGTGTAGAGCAGACTTTTGGTATATATATATATATCATTTTGGGATTGTTTTAATAAGCAAATAAGAAGAGCTATTTCACTTAGTTGATAGTTGATACAAAAATATTGATTGAGTTTATAAAACAGTTTTGATTACGCAAAATGTGAAATTAAATGTTGGTTTTTTTATGTCAATTGCCTGACTATTAACATTTTTTGTTGAATAACGTTTTCCGTTATGCATTTCCCTTGAAATTTGTATACCTTTCAACTTGTTTATTTTACATTTTCAATTTTTTTATTAAGTTGAATGTTTGCGCACAGTCGCTGCTGCTGCTGCTGCTGCCGAGCTGAGCTTGGCTTCATTTGAGTTGCCGGGCCAAGCCATTTCTGTAATTAATAACAACCTCGCCATGGATGTTTGGTGCCCTTTTTGCCTCCGCCAACTCCAAGCTCTGCAGCCCCAATCGCTGGGTCTCGGCCTCAAGTTTGCGTTCAGCGCTTTAATGATTAATGAAGCTAAAAATGTCAACTTTTTGCCCTCCCCACACCACACCACCCCACACCGCACCACACCAACGCTAACCACCATCCCACTCGCACAATTTGCCAGCGAAGGTGGAAAGTGAAGTGAAGTTTACTTTTGAGCCCTGACTATGGCACCTGCCACTCACTGAGCAAATCCGCAGCAATGGTCGCGCTGGAGCTGTCCATCAATTATTCATTAATCAACACTAAATACATAAATACATTTAAGTTGATATTAATATCCTATGGCAATTAATTAGCGAAAGTGGCAGCCGCACTTCGGCGGGTTGCAACTGCGCAACAATCATATAAATTCCGGCAACTTGCAACAATTTCAATTTGCAGTTTTTGACTGCAACAAGCGAGCGGGCGAGCGGGGGAGCGAGCGAGCAGCTGAGAAACTTTTCACATAAACCAAAAGAAGAGCACTTTGCACAGCGCTCACGGTGGATGCAATCCCAAACCAAATCGAAAGCAATAAGCAGTTGCCATTGGGCCATAAAACAAACAGAGCCGGGAAACCACTCGTCCTCCATCCTATGCCTGTGCCTGTGGCAGCCAACCGCGGACTTCAATGCACACTGTCCGCATCCCACGTCCACTCAGTAAAAATGCAATCAAGACTGTTGCAGCAGCAGCAGGGGTGGGGGCGGCATCAACAACAGCTGCAAAGTGCAACAAAAAGTGTCAATTGACAATGAAACCGAAATGTGATGCGACGTTGGCTATGGCTTTGGCCCGCAGTTTGCCAATCCGCCAGTCAGTGTGTCAGATTTTACCAGCCAAGAGCAAGACATAAAACCAACCTCCCATCCGCCTGCCATCCCAATCCCATGCCGAGTAAGTGAGTTGCTTTTGCTGTTAACGATTTGGCCATTTGGTCGAGCACTTTCATCCGCCACCTTGTGGTGCCAACTGCTCAACTTGTCTGGCCCCGAACTTGTATCCCACATCGCTTCTCATCCATTTCACAAGCGTTTATGGCAAAGTTTTTGGGCTCTTCTTTCTCGACTTCATACTACACATACAACTACACACTGGCTCCCGATGGGGCGCTCAATCTTCCTGGCTGTTCGCAAAGTTAATTGAAATGCCTTACATTTGCTTTTACCCAACTTCGAACTAAGTATATTGGTTTTAGTTTTCGGCCAAAAGTTATTGTGAATAATTCCAATTACCCATCTCGACTTAATTGAAAGTCTCACATAACTAAACCAACGGGCATGCTGGCGAAGGGATGGCCAATCGGGGGAGGGGGGACGATGATGTATGGCCCATGAATTAACACATGTAAGAGTATACGTGCTCGCAGATAGTTCTTGAAAGAGCGTAGGAATAAAATAACTTATGAATATATTCTAGGGACTCGCTGAGCTCAGTTAACTAATGAGATACAAATTTAGTCAAATCTGGGGGGATTCGTTGGCTGCCCACTGAAACTAACTATAACCATGAAGTGTGGAGAACAATCGCTTTAGAGAAACCAACTTTGTAGAGCTGATGGACTTGAGAAAAACTTAATACTGTCTTGAAAACCTTTCCTTGAAAGTCCTAAGGTGAATATGGTCCGTTCATTTCCATAATCCTAACCTCAAATAATCATTGTGAGATATGTTTCTGGCTTGCAGATTACGACAACGGAGTTTCTTCAGCCGTAAACAGACTGAAGCTTTGATTTATACTTATGCTAGAACACATAGAAAGGCGATAAAACACAAGTTAAATAGTTCTAAAGGTTTTCATTTAGCTTGCTTAAGGTCGAGGAGTGAGGAAACGCCGGTTAAAGCTCATTTTCATACAGATGTCCAACGGACAAGCAAACTTTAGCCGCTTCTCAGCAATCTAGCTGCAATCGGCATACAACAAAATGTATTCATCAGACTGTAGGCTCTTTGGTTAAAATAGTTCTAGATAAAATATGTTTTGTTTGTTTTGTACAAAATGGCCAATTCACCTGATGTAGATCCGACATCCGATGAAAATATGTCGACTATGATGGCGGACAACAACAAGATCGATGACATTACATATCTGCTGCAACTGGAAGCTGCCAAACGGCATGCAGAGGATAGGAAAAACATACAGCGACCAGTGGAGGAAAGCGCGCGCATCTGGATAGACAGTAAATCTGAGTATCTGCGGCCAATGTCAAGAAGGCCAACACACGCCAAGCACTGGAGCACTGTCACCCCAAAACATGAAGCTGATGGATGCTGAACAATTGCATGGAGATTTTGTCAGGATGAACTACAAAATAGCCAGCGATCGCAAAGCTTGGACAGCTGGAGGCCATCTACACGCCAACTGAACAAACATCATCGCATTTGCAGACAATCTGGAGTCGCTAAAGGAGCTGCGCGGCACATTGGAGAACGTAGGCAATGCCATGGAGTAGCTCAGCGAGTTTCAACAAACGTCACTAATGTCCCCAGTTACACCACATAATAAAATATAGTAACTTCTCAAATCAAGTCTAAAATTATGCTTGAAACAAGTACAGAGCATTCTTAAATTGAGTCTTTTAAGATTTCGAATGAGAAATTTCGTACATTCATCAATATGTTTCGCAGTTGATCAATTTTTGAGAATGAACGCATACTTATCAAATCGGGTATATCTTTATTCCGATCATTCGTGCACGCAACCCTTTCTACTTATTCATAACCTTATATATAAATAAGTTAATCCTTTTCAACATTGATAACAAAAATCAATTTCCCCTCCCCCCAGAAAAACATATTTTGTAGTGATTGGAAGTGCAGTCGATTGGCATTTGAACTGACGCACTCCATTCATTCCATTCACTTTCTAACAACAAAATGCACTCTAGCGATTCTCTCCCCTCACTAAGCTCCCATAACTCAACTGACTTTATACATGCACATACATTATTCTACTATTATATCGTATCTGCCATGGCTTTTAGGCAATCATTTACTTTGGTTGCCGCAAAAACAAATGCAAACGCAAACGCGCGGCCCAAAACCGAAACCCCCAGGTTTATCTTGACAGTCATTTAATGGCCACAAAGCGCTAGAATATGTGATTTATGTGTACATGTAGATAGACTCTGTTCTGTGGCGGGACGGGGAGGGGTTGGGGTGATGCGTGAGTGTGCATTTTTAATGGTCGTTCGTGAACCCGAACCCGAATTATACCAGGACCGTGTCCATTAGCAGGCCAACTAGAAAAACAGGACTTCTTATTGCGCTTATCACGCGACTCCTTCGCACTCCTTCTCCTGCAACTGCCAATGCTTTAGCTACTGCCTGTCCTAGGCTGATCCGTTGTCTATCATTTTTATCACCTCTGTGTGTGTGCTTGTGTGTGTGTGTGGGGTATCTATGGGGTTTTAGTTTATTGACCCACGGACTAGGTAAAGTTTATATGCTGGCAATTTGTTAACGATTGCTCCTGAGCCTGGCAAGGTTCAACGCCATTTGGGTCATAAATTTTGCAGGCTATTGGGCAATTTTCATGCAAGTTAATTTCCAGTTAAAGTTGAGATTCGCTTTGGCATGCCCACGATTACTATAAATAGCACGCATACGCCGCGTATGACACACGCGCCCGTAACATGATAGATGACTTTGCTCCTTTGCTCTTTGGAGGCGGCTAATAATAGCATCCAGAAAAGCTGAAGCAGAAAGCAGCAACAGCAGCAGCAGCAACAGCAGCAGCAGCAACCGAGCAGAGAGCATGTAAAGCCTTTCATTCATCCCCGTTGCCATTGGCGCTTTCATTAATATACATTTTCGTGGAAACTACGGGCGGGGGCAGGACAGAGAGAGAGGGAGAGAGTACACACACAATGCATTGACATTTCAATTAATTACGAGAGCAAAGGGTGGCTTGGGTCGTCGTTTGGAAGCTGTGACCTTTCAGCTAGCTTGTTGAGTGATAAGGCAAGCCTTTGACTGATTTTACCGAGGTGCGTTTTGAAAGTTACCGACTTTGCACTGATTGTTATGGTAATGGCAAAGCAAGCAAATGGAGAATGATGAGCTTGCTTGAGTATGGTAGCATACCAGATGCCTTGTTACTGAAAAGGCAACGTTGGCTTCAGCAGCATCTACAAGTAAGGATTGACATCTTCCCAACGCTCTTATCCAAAAAATTGCATTGGTTGGAAGAAGCATCCCAAGTTTCATAGACTTTAAACTGTTTGAGCTGACTTTCACTTCAGCAACATCAACTCTCTCTGTTTGAACTCATTCCCCAAAAGTCAGCTAAACTTTAACCTTCCAAAATAAGCTTCAAATATTTCTTGCTGACAACTTTATCGGTTGCACTGCACTCTGACCTTTGCCGGAGACCCAACTCTTTGGCAATTGCTGGTTAAATGTCATCGTCTAAAGTTTTTTGTTGTTTATTTTATATTTTATATTTCTTTTTTTCGGCTGACATAAACAATTTTCCATGTTTATTAAATGGCTGCGAGTCGAAATGTTAAAGTTAAGTCCCCGGCTGAGGTGGGCTTTATGCAAATCCTTATGGCGCAAGTGACACACACACACACATGCATACGCACACGCATAACAGCAGCAGCATCAGCAGGAGCAGGAGCAGCAGCAGCAGCATCAGCCTAAACGGCAAAATGCTACTAAGCCCACTTACTTACAATTCAGATTCAGCAAAAAACAACGAGGGGTTGGGCAAAAAATCATATTGCGAAAACGAGAGTGTAAAAAATTTTTGCATACATAAAACGAAGAGTAAAATGTAAGGGCAACAAATAATAAAAAAAAGAAGAAGAAACACAGGCAAGTGGAAGCGTTATACTAGGAATACTCTTGCCAAGCGGGTTAGTTAACTTCAATGATGGGTTCAATGGGGAGTTTTATAGTTAAGCAAAGTAGAAAACGGATTAAACTTAAAAGTTAATAAAAATTATAGAAAATAATAGAAAATGTATTAAATTTATATGCAAATTGAATTCGTTTGCACAAAACAAGTTTTTCCAATTCAATTTTGGTATAAAAACTTCTATCAAACAATCGAGTTAAGTTGGTTAAATCTTGGAATACTTTCCTCTGCTGTTTGAGTGCTCGATTGAAAGTGATTTTTATTCCAAAAACTCTTTTTACACAATTTTTCTTCTTATCACAGCTGAAGTGTAGACACATGGTAATAAAGTTTCTAGCTTTGTGGGGCTGCCCATGTGATACTAAGCCAAGAGAAGCTCACTTATATTCAGGATGCATTTCCATCCTTAGATGAAGTCTCCTTAAGAACGTTACAAGCTCGATAACTAGTTAATAAGATTCATTCGATTTGTAAGTGTATAATGAATCCAGTTTTATGGCATGCACGCACACAAGCACACACAGTTGCAGGCACACAGATACAAACACACACAGGCACACCCACATATAGCACTTGACTTGATTCCAAAGCAAGTGCCTTAATAGTGTGCGTGAGTGTATGTATGTATGTGCGTGTGTGTGCATGGGGTGTATGTGTGTGTGTAAGTGTGGACTACTTTCTCGCCGGGCCACAAGCGGGCGGCAACAAAATCCAATCAACATAACGAGCTACAAGCGCCGCTGAGCGGCATAAAACGCAAAAATATCTACATATACACTGTGTGTGTAGTGTGTGTGTTGACGTTGTGGTATGTGTAAGAGATTGCACACAGCATGCTCAACACGCTATTTGGCAAAAAATAAAAACACTGTGCGAAATTACACATATTGCCAAGTATGGGGTTTTGTGATGACTTAAGCCTAAGCAAAACCCTAAGCCCAGAGATGATGCCAAGTGGAAGGCAGCCTGAATTGACTGAGGCGAAATGGTATTATGTTTTCAAAAATACAAAATAATTGCCAGAAGAATGCAAATGGATAAACATTTTGTCGTTCTTCCCTTCGCATACGCACGCATACTTGTTACGCGTACATATTTATTTAGTACACACTTCCCGCCAAGCTGTTATATTTAATTATATGAAGCATACTTTTGGGAGGCCCTCAAAAGTGCTTGTGTACTTCAGTAAGAGGATGCGTTGTGCTTGTACTTGTAGTTGGTGGTGGTGCGGTGGCAGTATTTGCAAAATTTAAAAAACAAATACATAATAATTGCTTTATTTGATGCAGGATTTAGAACATATCAAGTGGATGATATTAGGTAGTTTTTATACCATTCATTAAATGGTATATTCAATTTGTTAGGAAGTTTGCAGCGCACAGAGATAAGCGTTTCCATGATGTTCTGTCCATCCCTTTCATCTGTTTCAACACAAAGATCACTGAAGTCTAAAGAAATACAGAGCTGAATTTCTTAACAGATGCCTCTTTTGTCTGCACGCTGGTTAAGTTCGAGTTTCATCCAGATCGGACAAATATATAATATAGCTACTCTATATCGAATTGTTCCGGAATGAACACTTAGGAGCATAACTTTTCTGTTTTTCATCCAAATCTTACCAAATTTGGTTGGTATCCATTTGAGGAGACCCTACGTCCGCTGGCCTCATTTGATCAAGAGCGGAGAACAATATCATATAGCCACCATATAACCGATTGTTCAGGCATAAACTCCTAGGAGCAAACCTTTTCTGTTTTTCATCCAAATCAATCGAAATTCAGTTTTGTGTTTATTTTAAGAGATAAAGAGGTTTATTTGTTTACCAAATTTTATACAGATCAGATCATTATATCATATAGTCCGAATAGAACAGATTTTTTCAGAATAAACAACAAATGGTTTTTTCTTCATTCAACTCGAATGAAATTTGCTTTGTCCGTTGAACGAAGTTGATTAAGATCGATCAGCTATCGAGCAAGCTTAACTGTAGCATTCGAAATCAGGCCTGATTTTAGCACAACTAACTTGAGGCTTCCTTGCCATTATGCTGTCCTCAAGGTTGAAACCAATTATGGGCTATAAGCCAATCTTAGGAAGCCTTTCATTGTAAGTTAAGGCAATGCTTGAACAAGATCAAGATCACTTAAACTAAAGCAGGGATCGCAAAGATCCAAAGTTGCATATGTTTGCGTAGCTATAAATTATAGGTTTGTTTTGAGCGAAGTCGCAGGACAGCAAGAGCCGAACTACATTCACGAGCACAACACGAAGGCACACATCTATTAATGTGAGTATAACTGCTCTACCGGATTTTGAACTCGTGCTCATTTCTGGTGTTAAGCTAAATATTTGGAATGCAAAGCTACAAAAGGCGGTTGTAAATCAAACTGACAGAAGCAACAAAATTCCAGCCTATGCTTTGTTGAAAAGAAATGTTTTAATTTATACAAACTTTGCTTTGAAGCAACCTTTGATATCAGTTTTTCTATATAACAACAAAAGAAATCGAATACATTTAAATATAAAGCTTTATTTCATATATAAATTAGATATAATAGTCTCCAAATAGAGATTATTTATGAAATGCAGCATTTCAACTGTCAGATTATGCAAAGAATATGGCTAAGAAAACATGATCTGCAAATTTTTCTCAAGATGTTCTGGACAAAAGCATGAAAGCCTCAATTCAAAAAACTGTCAATCCAATAATGTTTTACCTAGAACATTAAATGGCAGCAAAACTTCTGATGATTGACTCTGGCAGGTCAAGAAACAGCTATAAAGTCAGCTTAGCTTCTATTTGTGGTTTTTGGCATCAGTTTTCTGCTGTAGTCAAACACAGATGGGGCCGATCATCATGGAATCCTAAAGTATTTCAATGGCAGCTGAAAAAAAAACAAAAACCTAAACATTTTTTCGCTTACCCACGACCTTGAGCCGGCTAACCCAACCAGTCATTATATATATATATATATAATATAGTATTACGATTATAAAAGACACAACTTTTGACTATAATTTAGAAATATTTTATCCTACCGCAACATTCACAATTACAATCAAACTATATAAATCGTGTTGACATATATGTTATTAATGTATAAATTAGCTATGTTAATCATTACACATTCAACCTAGATTTCCTGCTTCCTGCTCCAATTACGACACGTCATTCGTGGCATATTACATTTGACATTTATGATTTACAACTTCAACAAATAACAAACAACATTTCACATTTTACATTTTGTTCATTCTTCGCTCGAAATGTGAATGTTATTTATGGTCCATAAATATAAATATGTATGTATACTTTTTGAACAGTGCCTTTGTAAGTACGTTCATTCAACTTGTGGTTATAGTCCAGCTACAACAACAACTGCAACAACAACTACAACAACAACCACAGCAGCAACAACTATTGCCACGTACAAAAGCTGAGCGACATGTAAAAAATCGCCTGAAAATGAAAACTGAAACTGAGGTAGACAGGGGGCTAGCTAGCATGTGTGTGTGGCAACAACAAAATGAAGACACTGCCAGGCACAAAAGTGTGTCGACTTGGCACAGCGACAACAACAACAACAACTACAACCGCAGCAGCAGCAGCAACAAGATTGACAAAAACAAACCAAACAACAAACACATTCACGCACAAATGAAATAAAAGTAAACCCATTTACACCAAAGTCAGCACACACAGTGGGGGGGAGGGGCAGTGTTGGCAGCGGGACTGTGCTGGCATTTGGCGCCGGCTGTTACTCCCAAAGCCAGCCAAAAGCTTGGCAAACTACAAATGTGGGGCATTTGGCAGTCGCAGTGGCAGTCGCATTGTTAACTTTCTTTGACAGCGGGCCAACAGAAAAAAAACAACAACTAGGACCGCCCGGGTCCATGTCCTGTGCTCGGCTGCTGCTCGTGCTCGTGCTGGCTATTGTTGTTGCCTTTCTCTATATTTTGTATCAGCTGCAAAACAGTCAACATTGCTGACGTAGTCAGGCTCAGACTCAGCACAGTAACAGCAAAAACAACAACAGTTATCAGATACAGCATGTGTGTATGTCTGTGTGTGTGTGTGTGTGTGTATGTGTGTTGTATTTATGGCACAAAATTGCAGGCACAGCAGCAAATTAACACAGCACGAATCCAAATCGCTTGGCCACAGCCTGTTGCCATTGCCCATTTACATTTGCATTCGCATGGCCATTGTACGATGCCCATTCCCATTCCGCCAACTCCATTCCCTGCCCCTGTTCCCTTTGCCTTTCCCCCCTTCGGCAACAAATTGATTATTTACATGCAACTGGAGCGGAGCAAGAGCAGCTGCCCACATAGCCGCAAATGCATGAAAGCCCCGACTCGGACTCGGTCATGGTCACACACATTGCATTGCCTTTAGCATTGCCACATCCTTCCTTAGCGCCACCGATCCACCTCCACCACCCACCAACACCAACACTACTATACCATGACAATGGCACAGTCACAGTCACAGTCAGGAGTCAGCGACAGAGTGGATACGTGGCATGGTGTTCGCTCGCCGCACGCACTTATCGCCAATGCACAGCACGTCAGCCGGGCTGAAGTGCACAAAAATGCCCATAATGGATTAATTCGATTGCAATATTCGTAGACTCCTCCTCGTACAGTCGCATGTATGTATACGCCTGCCATATTACAGCCTTTATCACAGGCAGCAGGCAGGCAGACAGGCAGTCCTTGTCCTTTAGCTGCAAATACGTTGACCGGGCATTGTTTTAAATGACCAAAACCATAATCATTTCACGGATCCTGGCCGACAAGAATGACAGGACGACAGCCTGGCTGTTATGACTATGTCAACGATATGCAAGTATAAATTCAGGGAACTGTGGAAATATATAGTTTTTCAATTCAGAGATTATCAATATTCAACGTTATGTCATTATGTTAAGCAGAGTATAGACTTTATACGACATTATTAAGGCCATATTTATATAACAAACTTCAATGCATTGAAAATAGTAAACAAAATTGATAATATTTTTCTTTAAAATTAAGAATAGCCGATTCAAATTAATCAATTTTGAATAACAACAAGAAAGGAAGGCTAACTTGGGGTAACTGAAACTTACGTACCCTTACAGATTCGGTTGAAGTTCGGTCAGCAAGCGCTTCTAAGACTGACACTTTCCAAATTTGCTTGAATTCGGAGGAAAAACAAAAGAAATCGGGTATACTAAGAGTTCATTCCGGTCGATTATATGGGAGCAACTTTGGCCGATCGGGAGCAACTTTCGTCGGCAGACGTAGAGGCTTCTTAAACTGACATTTACCAAATCTGGTTCCCTCGGTTATATGGGGGCTATATGATATAGTGGTCCAAGAGGCTTCTAAAACTGACGTTTACCAAATTTGGTTCAAGTTGGATAGAAAACAACCAATTCTGCTGTACTAAGAGTACATTCCGAATCGGTTGGTTAGATGGGAGCTATATCCGGAGCCGGAACAACTTTAGTCAGCAAGCGTAGGGGCTTCTAAAACTGATATTGAGCTAAGTTGATTGAATTTGGATAATGAAAAACCAATTTCCGTGTACTAAGACTTCATTCCGAATCGGTAAGTCATATGAGAGCTATCTGATATAGTGGTTCAATCTGGACGATTTTGACTTATGAGAGATTTACAGCAGAAAGAAGTCTTTGGTAACGATTTCAACTTGATAGCTGTAAAACTGAGAGACTAATTCGCATAGAAAGACAGACGGAGAGATGGAAAGACAGGCGGAAATGGCTACATCGACTCGGGTTCTCATGCTGATCAAGAATATGTATACTTTATGGGGTCGGAGATGCTTCCATCTATCTACTTTTTGCAAGGGTATGACAAGCTCCTCGTGGTTAGCTAGAAAATCTTTCTGGCAACAATTGCAAAAGGTTCTGAAATTTAATTTCTCAAAAAGTTTTACTAATTTGTTACGGATATAAATAGGCCTGTTTGCGTTTTAAAAGGTAAAATGATTGCCTTTCTGATCTGATTTTGTGTTTTCATGTGGAATTCATATTCAAAGTTTGGTTCGAATCGTTACTATTTTGATCGAAATGAACAAAGAATTCTCTAGGTGCACCGTTGTGATTGTTATTTTAATGAAACAGAACACAGAATTTATGCTTATGCAAGTCAGTTGAAAATATATATTCAAAGGATAACTAGAAGTATATTTATATATCTTAATACTATTAGTATCGAGTGGTAGTTACTAATCCATATTAATACATACTCAGAAGGTTCAAAAATCCTCTGACAAAACCAACCTACCATTGCTCCATAATTAACAAGTTGAGAGAGCATACATGTTTCATTACTTTCTTGCAGAGTTGAAGCTATTTTTCATATATATTCCTCGTTCAGAAACAATTTAAATTGCAATTCAGTTGCATTTTCAGCTTTGCCTGAGTGCATTCTTGCATTCTTACTGCAGCCGGAAGGCGTTAAGCTGTCACTTGAGATTCTCACAGTCAGAGACGGCTGTCAACGCCCACAATTTAAAATTCAATTTTCTGTTTTGGGCCACTCACAGTTTGCCAAATATTGAAAGTGTAATTTAATTTATGGGCTCTGTGTCCCAGGCATTGTCATTGGCAATGGCATGGCGATTGGCTGGCTCATGCTCAACGTGTGTGTGCGTGTGTGTGTGTGTGTGAGTGTATATTAACACGTGGCAGAGACAAGCATCTAATACTACTACTTAGATGTGCAGAGATGGGATCGGATGGTGTCGGTGTTGCTGTTGCTGTTGCTCATGTTGCCCAGATTGCCCAAATGGCATGTTAATTGGTTTAATTTGATTTCAAAATTGAATTTCACAAGCTCGACCATGTTGGTATGCATCTGTATGGCCATGTAGAGGCATATGACTGATTGAAGATTTGAGTATTTTAGAAATTTAGTTAGAAATTCACATTAATATTAAATTCTTTATATAAAATGTCAAATATTTTGGCACTTCATGTGTTTAAGAAAATTTGTTGATTATAATTGCAGCTCAGAATTTGGAAAAGCAAGAAATTAAAATTTAATTTAAATATATTCAAATTTTCATTGGCTTGTAAGCCTAAGAAGCTTGGCATATTTTCCTAAAAGACTAAGAATTTTCAAGAATAAAAACTCATATGGATGTCATTCCCCAAAGGTCTGTTCTTGCTTGTGTCTATCACACTTTGATATTAAAAGAAGAGGAACCTCAGTTATTCGCCACTTTATAAAGCTCCGCTACTGCTGATGGAGTTAAGGACACAAAGTGGTGTCTTCTGAGCTTTTGCCTTGCACTTTCAAGTAGTAGAAAAGATCTCAAAGATGTTTTCCTGAAAAACTGAGCACAATTAACTGGCTCTGAACATGGACAAATTAAGGAGCTTGCAAAGCTCAGCAGAAACATGAAAGAAAGGCTCGCTTGGGGTAACCGAAGCTTACATACCCTGCAGATTCGGTTGAAATTCGGTCAGCATAAGTGGAGGCTTCTAAGACGATTCATTACGATTCGTTTGGTTGTATGGGAGCCATATGATATAGTATTCCGATCTGGATCAACTTTGATCAGCAGACGTAGAGGCTTCTAAGACTGACATTTACCAAATTTAGTTCAATTTGAGTTTGATAAGAGTTCACATTCGACAGGGCTGTTATTTGTTCTACAAATCTTTTGATCTAAACTCAGCTGATGCTGTTGAAATGAATTTCAAGTAAATAATTGTGGAAGCAGGAAGAGGACAAATTTAACCATACCGGGACGTGCCCTGCACTATGTCTTCAAGATTGGTGACAGGGCCAAGAATGCCTTCTTCTTTCGCCAGATTCTGGGCATGCAGGTTATGCGTCATGAGGAATTCAAGGAAGGCTGCGATGCTGAATGCAATGGTCCCTATGACAATCGCTGGAGCAAAACCATGGTTGGCTATGGACCGGAGAGCTCACACTTTGTGATTGAGCTCACCTACAATTATGGCGTGAAGAGCTATGAAATGGGCAATGATTTTGGCGGCATCACCATACGCTCCAGTGACATATTGGCTCGCGCAGCACAGTATGCCTACCCCGTAGCTAAACTAGGGGTATGGACGCAGTCTGCTCACCTCGCCGGATGGCTACAAGTTCTTTGTGGTAACAGGTGCAGCTGAATGTAGGCAGCCTGGCTGCCTCGCGCAAGTATTGGCAGGAGGTGTTGCAGCTACAGCTGCTATCGGAGTCTCCGGAGTCGGCACTGCTTAGCTATGGTGGCACGCAGCTCAACCAGCTGAACGAACCGCTGGAGCGGGCCAAGGCCTATGGGCGGATAGCCTTTGCGGTGCCAGCCAGTGTCCAAGAGCCATTGCACGAGGCTGTCAAAGCTGCGGGCGGGACCATACTGAAGCCTCTCATCTCTCTGGACACGCCCGGCAAGGCAACCGTGTCCGTCTTGATTCTGGCCGATCCCGATGGCCATGAGATATGCTTTGTGGATGAGGAGGGCTTTGGCCAGCTATCGCAGGTGGAACCGCATGGCGGCCAGCGCTTGGACAAGTACATATGCAAGGATCCCTTCCAGGCCAAGGAGGAGGATTAGAATACCCTCTATGGTAACAATATCATAGATCGATTAAGGACACTGTCTGGAGTCTGTCCTGGCTCAACCTTAAAACAAAACTTATAAAAAATTTAATTGTTAAACTGAAAATTATGAAAAATATTCAACACAATATTGAAAGTTCCAATTTCTATATATATATATATATATCTCAAACTTACCTTCTCTCCATATAATAAACCTAATCAAAATATCTTTCTATATGTAAACATTATTTGTTTCTCCCTTTCAGCTGCCACAACACGCATACTTTAGAAGACCAACACGAACAAATACAACTAGGCATCTGTGGGTCCTCCTTTTACTAACAACATTCACATCTCGCCTAGCCATGGGCAGCGGACACTATTTCTGGGCGATCTTCTACTTTGCCAGCCTGTGCAGCGCTTCACTGTGAGTACATAGATCCTTAGCCCATCCGTAGTTGTAGCCACACCAACCAAGATATTTATAAAGAAGGCACCTGCCACAAAACAGTAGTTGCAAATAAACATAAGTATGCTGCATTTCTTACAATTATTGTTTTCATCTGTTGCTCCAACTGCAACGCCATGATCGCCATTTTGATTTAATGCCAATTACTTGTATTGCTGCTCTTTGCCGCTCTTGAGCCGCCGGCTCGTGTGTTGTGTTTCACAAGAAGAGATGGCAAGAGGCGGCAAGGGCCATTGGAAATGCAATTTACATACAATTGCCATTAAATTGCTGGCCGGTCGAGTGGCGGTCACGCCCCCAATATGTCATATATAATATGTGTAGCACTTATTACAAGGTGTGTACCAAAGTAAGCAGACAATGTTGTGGGATATGAGAATATGTATGTTGTATAGCAAAGATTAAAGCAAGATGATTTAAATGACTTTAATGATCATAGTGAAGAAATTCATTTGCATATACCCTTAATATATATATTCAAATTGAACTAACTGATCGATAAACAACGCACAGCCAAAGTCATAATAATGAGAGCTTAAATAAGTTAAGCGGTTTATTGGAAAACTTTGATTTAGAAGAGCTTCAAAATCGGGCTTAAAGTTTTCAAGGGAATGAATTTATTTGACGATCGTAAATTTTATGTATTTTTCTTGGATTGTTAAGCAAAAACTGTACTTTTCAATGCAATGAGGCAACAATAAAGCCGCGCATACTTATTTGGGGAGAACATGCTAGAGCTGATATGATTTTTGCTAATGATTTGTGACTCTCGAAAATGAACAAGCTAAACAACTAGCTCAATGTTCTCCATACTCTTATAGTTGATGCAATGAAAAGTTTAAGCATTCTATAAACTACTACGATATGGCTATATTCTCATCTGTATACCCCTGATTTGGAATTATAGCTTCTCGTACTTCAACCAACACAAATTTTTGCAAATGAATAAGAAACGAGTAGAACACCAACTATTCTTGTCTTAATATTTTTAAGGCTACGATTAAATATTATTAATATGAGTTAAATTAGCAAGTCTCCTGCTTACTTTGGAACACACTTTATACTTAAATGGCCGCATACATACTATACATACCATACGCATATGTAAACGCTGCTCTTTTGTATTTCAAGTAGTCAAGCTGTAGTCAAGCTGTTGTTGCCATTTGCATTTGTTTGTTTTTGCTTTTGTTTTTGCTTTTGCTTGGTTTTCCTGCCTCTCACTTGAATATTGAACAATTTACATATGAATATCATGTTTTTTGTGCAGTTTAACAGTTTGTTCTCACTTCACACAACCATCATTAAAATGTAATTAATTTTCGTGTAATTTTTGTCGGAGCATAAATTTTGGAATTATTTAAGCTCAAGTCGAGGTCAGAGTCCGCAACCAATGTGACTGTGCCTGGGCTTGTGATATGTGCGACAGTGTATAATGAGGATGTCTCCAGTCCAAGCAGTCCACCAACCCAAAAAAAATAACACTCCACCCGATTTGTATATATATATATATGTCTATTCTATCAAACAACAAATGCTGTAAATGTATGCAAATTTTTCATTTATGCAATTCTTTAAAAAAAAAAACAAGAAAAGAAAAAACAAAAAACTACCAACAATTTGTTGTTCGTAACTTTTTTCCAAACTACTTCAAATGTGTCTACAAAAAAACAAAAAAAAAAACAAAACAAAACCACAAAATTACCAAAAACAGTTAAAACTCAACAAAAATTAAAATTATACGTGCGTACCTATCCATATCCTGATTTCAGAGCAAATAATGCCAAAATAAATTTCCGAGAAAAGGAGAAAAAAGTCTTAGATCAAATTTTAGGTGCAGGCAAATACGATGCCAGAATACGACCGTCGGGAATCAATGGCACAGGTGAGAATACAACACAGTTTTCCTCAAATAATCTATACTTACCTAAATACTTATATAATATTAAATATATAACATGTTATAATCCTTGAAAATTATGCCTTGAATTTGTCTGACTTTGGTTTCTGTTTTAAAAGTTATCATTTCATTTTCTAGAAACTTAAAACTATTGGTCATAATAATTATCTAGCTAATTATACTAAAGTATTTGTAAGTCTCTCTCTCTCTCTATATAAGTTAAAGCCAAACCAAATTTAGCCTAGGCGGACCAAAACATTGCGTTGTTTAGCTTAGGGCAGTTAGCCGCCAGCCATTTTAGCCATAAGTCAAAAAAAAAAACCAATTGCAAATACGTTAACTCACTTTTGACAACCCCAAAACTCTATGCCAGATGGTCCCGCCATAGTCAGAATCAATCTATTCGTACGCAGTATTATGACGATTAGTGATATTAAAATGGTAAGTTCCATTACAAAACTCAGCACAAACAACCAAACAAACTATTGAATCAGAAATGACCCCGGCCGCCCAAAAAAAAAAAAACAAATACAGAACAAAAACCAGAGAAATCATCAACACATTTTACAACTATGCAAACATGGCAAATATATAGCTAATATTTAGCCAGTATTTACTTTTGCTTCTACATACTAATACCACCACTATGCTCACCATAAACACATGCTATATACTTAGTTACACACACACAAGTACACTTATACTTACATCAATACTATATGCAATACTTATAAACAACACACATATTAACACTTTGTTTGTTTTGCGTTCCAAGTTGCTTTCTGTCTCTCTATCTCTGCCTCTCCATCTATCTATCTATCTATCAATCTATCTATTTACCTCTACCTCTGTTGTTCATTTTCGTATTGCCATTTGCGTTTGTTTCGTGTTTCTGTTGGATTTTTGAAAGCATTCACTTGTATGAATATTAACTTTCAGTTTGCGTTCTTTCTAGAGACGACAGCGTTTGTAGCATTTCCTCTCCTTATGATATCATATGGTTAAACAAGTATCGTTTCATACCAAGCCATATAGACATAACCACATATAGAACTAACAAATGTTTGTATTATGAGTTTTAAGTTTCATACAAACACGCACACACACACACACACGCACACAGAGCCAGCCGAAAGCATACACACCACACGCATAGATTGGATGACTACAAAATCAGTTGCCTACTTTTAGGCACACACTTTGGCCAGTTTATAGATTTGCAATTTCTTTTGTTAAGGAAATTCAGCTTCAAAACGTTAAACCAAAATTCTCAAAAAAAAAGAAATGAATAAAAATGAAATGATTTTCAAGTTTGCTCTCAGAATTTTTGTTCAACAAATTAAATATGTGCTTTAAAAAATCCTTAAATGTGTTCATCATATTCAATATGTATTCACTTCCACCACACTCTACTCCTGCTCTATGTCTTTCTTTTTTCTCTCTCTCCCTGACTGTGTGTGTGTCTGTTCTTTACTAGCTCTGCCTCTCTCTCTCTCTCTCTCTCTCTGTCTCTCTATCTCTGTATCTCTGTCTCGTGCCCCGCGTTCCCTTTATTCTTCTCCAAAAACCAAAACCAACAAAGAGCAGCAGAATCATGTACTTCATTTTAATTACAATTAAGTTTTGATTTCATTTATTGTTCATATATACATATATTTATATATAGAGAGTTCATATAGTACGAGCCATATACATATTTGTTTTCTCGTTTGTTGGACGTACGTTTTGTCATGTTGACTTTTGCCGCAACAAATGGCCTCATAAAAAATGTAAAAGCAACATAAATATTTAAAATAGACAAGCCTCTTTCTCTCTCTTTCCCCCTCTATCTCTCTCTCTCTCTCTCCACACACTTGGTAATTTATTTAACGAATCATAGCGTAGCCATTTATAAAAGTCAATATAAAAGCATAAACTATATATAAATTTAAATAATAAATATTTAAACCAGATCCCGACACAGCTACTTAGTTTATGATCATTTTGTTCTCACATTCATTTAAGCATTTGCCACTTCACCCAGCTTCCAAAACACACTCTATAGCCCAACCCAAACTCATCAAGATAGCATTTCAGTCAACCACAAAAACAGCATCAGCAACAGCAACAACAACAACAATGCAACTTTCTTTTTAGCTTAACTTTTAGCCTAACTTAGGTGTAATAAAAAATATATATATATCTATAGAACGAAAATAGTAAAGCAATATAAACAAGAAGCACACTAGGAATATCAAATCTCATACAGCTGTAGCTTAGCTTTGTAAGGACTGTAGCCTGATATGTTCTTGATATGTTTTTCTAGTTTGTAAGCAGGCAAAAGGCTATAAAATTCAACTTTATTACAGAGAACATCATAAAGCATAAGGGGCAACGGTCATTGGATTAAATATATGCCCATATACCCATATAAACCCCTCAACGACGTTACGGTTGTTTTCACCATTTTATAGGCTAAGTTTTTAGTTGTTTAGTACAAATATAACATGACATCTATATGATGTTTTGCTCTAAGCTGTATATGTATCTAACTGTATCCTGTATCCTTCTGTAGCAGCGGGAGTCAGCTGTTACATCAAATTTGTTTTTAACTATAAATAATTGTACAAAGAAAACTATCAAAGCAAATGCGGTCTACTATGTATGTCTATGTCTATCTATATGTGTCATCCTCCAGATGGTCCTGCGGTTGTGCGTGTCAACATATTCGTTAGAAGTATATCGAAAATCGATGATGTTACCATGGTAAGTGCGCGCAACAAGCAACAACCTCAACAACAACTATAACAACAACAACAACAACTCAACAACAAATATATATATCCCTTAAAATACTAGAAAAGAGCAACTCTTAGACACTCTCTAGATCTGAGCTATAGTTCTCGCTAAGACTTTCTCAAGGCAGGATGCGTGAACCACAACTTGACATTTCTTCTGCGGCCCCTTATAATGCTAGCTCTCCCCCTGTCCCTTGCTCTCTCTCACTATCTCTCTCACACACACTCGTTCCGCCTCACTCCAGTCAGTGTGTTGTTAGATCAGCATATCTCAGCTATGGCTAGGCATTGAGCAAAACCAGCGAAACACTTCTTCAGTTGACAACCGAAACGATATGAATAATGATAATGATTTATGCTATATACATATATATATATATTAATCTAACTAATATTGGTATTGGAAAACATACAATTAATTGTTTGACTATCGATGTGAAATGTTTTCATTTTTGGTTTGTTTTCTCTTATTATTTCTCAACTAATATTCGGTAATGAAATATTTTTTGCTTTGAAACTAATTAGAGAATTCTATAAAACTAGTTTAAATATATTTTGAAATTAGTCTGTGCATATTAGTTTTTATTTAATTGATAATCAGTTTATGAAATTAACAGAAAAAATATACACATTTGCATTGGAATTATAAATTTGTTTCAAACTCAAAAAAATGTAAAATAACATATTCGTTGTTTTGTAGCAAGAAAATGAAATGAAATGACAAAACAATACAAAAATGTCTTTTTGGATCTCTGTTTTCATATGACTATCTCTCTCTCTCTATCACTATCTCTCTATCTATATCTTTCGCTATCTATCTGTGTCAGTCTATACAAAAATATATATTTTCCTAAGCCTAGACTACTTTTCTATACTATTTCCATTATATACACACTTAACCCCCGCTCTCTTTCTGTCCAACTGGCCATGAACTAATTTCTCAAATCTTTCGAATCTCTCGAAATTTCACATAATGTTAATAATGCCTAAACGATTTATCTAATTAATTATATATTTAATTAACCTATTTATAATTGTCTTCTAACAGAAATATCAATTCTTAACGGTCAGCTTATGATTCCGTCTAACCAATATATATTTATAGTTTTTATAATTCTGATTATTTGTTGCAAAGCCTCAAACGATTGAAATTTAATTACCTTGACATTGTTTACATTTCTATATAAATATATAATAAATCGATTTATTTTTTACTTTTTGTACTATTTAAATATACTTAGCCACGTAATTATGTACAACAAATCTAAAAAACAAAACTGTGAAGTGTCATTTTTCGTGTGCTTTGAACGTGTGTTGGTAATTCAATTTGTTATAACAATCCCAGCCCCTTTAGCCCCCCCAGTTAACCCCTCTATTAGTTTTAAATTTATTTCAACTTTATTTATTTTAACGCCAATCGCAAGGCAAACAAAAACATAATTTAACTAAAACTTATAATAAATAAACTTAACACTTAAAGCAAACAGCCAAAGGCGTTCTAGTTAACAATTTGTTGGCAATGAAAAATAAACAGGTAAAACACCCCAAACATTGAAAATGTGTGGCATGCATTATTCCAAAGGTGAAACAGGACAAATGATTTCAAAGAAAAGATAACATAGATGATAAAAACATGTCTCATAGAACCAAATATCATTGAAATACCAAGATGAGAAAAGAGCAATATAAAGGAAATGTTGCTCGAAATGAAAAGTTTCTCAAATGAAAACACTTTAACTTCATTTTGGAAACATTTTGTAGATAACAGGAAAGTCAAGAATTGCTGGGAAAGAGCATAAATAGACCCAAAAATGTGGTTAATTCAGCTAAAATTTCCAGTAATTGTTTACTTTTATATAAATCAACTCATAAATATCGTAAAATCAACCAAAATCTAGAGTAAATTGGGTGTGCCATGTAATACTAAGAGACTTTGAGAAATGAATAAGTAAATACTTGAACTTATAGATTCGTTTGTGTACTTAAGAACGAGGATAGGCAAGAATTCAACGGCTACTAGGCTGACTTCCTGTTGAGGCCTGTTCCTAGGCCTGTTGAGGCCTTTGAGATTTGAAAGTAATGAAATTTGCTGCACTTCAAATCTAGTAGATCATGAGTTTTTCTTGTAGCCTTTTCAAATTTTGTCAATATGAAGCCGTAAGTTTAAGTGTTTAGATATGAAAATGTCAAAGTTTTGGTTGAAAGTCAACTGACATCTATAGTAAGTTATTACATATATGTAGATCGAACCATAAATGTGGTAAAATCAAGCGAAATTTTCAGTAATTTACTACTTATATTTAGATCAGCTCATAAAGATTGTCAAATCAAATAGAATCTATAGTAAATTTGAGTTGTCACATAAAACTCTACAGATTTTGAGAAATTAATAACTACAAATTTGAGTTTATAGGTTGTTTATATACCTAAGAACGCAGATAATAAAAAACTCATGATTCCTTTTAGATTTCCTTCTGATTTCCTATTAGAAACGTCTTGAGGTGTTTTCAGTTTTCAGGCTGAGGGCTAAGAGATTTGAAACCAACGACATTTCAACCTTTTCTATAACTCAAGTCTAGTAGAATACGAATTTTGCCTGTATCTTTATAAGAAGTTGTCCAAATGAATCTACAAATTAAAGTATTTACCTATAAAAAGGTCAAAATATCCAGAGTTTTCTCTAATACCCCACAATATGTGGTTTAAAATCAACTAACATCCATAGTAATCTCTTACTTAAACGTAGATAGACCTTTAAATCAGGTAAAATCAATCCTTATCTGTACTAATTTGCTATGTGTACGGTTTCGATTGGCCTTACGATATTTAAGGCATCCTCACTGTATGACTGCCTACTGAGAGTGTACTTCTATTTGACGTAGGAACTTGACTTTACTCATATTGGAATTTCTGGTATCCTTGGTATCTTTGGCAGAGCCATGGACATGATCAATATTTATAGTTTCTGTCAGATGTGAGTTTCTTACTTCTGAGATCCATTCAGACATTTTTCAATGATTTTCCTTATATCTTATATATTTTGTTTAAATATTTATATGAAAATTTCAATTCTCTTATGATTTCTTACATACATTTCGTGCACACATAAAACTCATCAAAAGCAACAAACAAAATTTTAAATTTAAATTTGAAATTATAACTAAGTTAGAACTAAGTTTTTAGGCTAAGATAATAAGTCTTACGAAGGCCGTACGTAGTCTTTGTGATCTGTCTTTATTGCGGCAAATACTCATCGAGCACATGCTCCCCGATTTCTGATATGGTACAATTTTAGCAAATATGGCCACACGGGTACAAGTGAATATGTTTCTGCGCTCGATATCGAAAATCGACGACTACAAAATGGTGAGTTCCGCTCCGGCTCTCGAAAGCAAAACGAATATCTGCAAAAAACAGCAAAACAACTACAAAAGCGTTGCAAATACTTATCACAAAAACAAATACAATTACAACAACAACAGCCCTACAACTACAACTACAACTATAACTACTACAACAATCCCAAAGCGCTTAACTAACTCACTTTGCTCAAAATATGTGTGTCTATATCTACTATTTGCATATTCTTAACCCACTAAAAGCAGCTAAACTAATTTTGTGTATGTATTTTGTGCGTGCGAGTGAAGCCACATTTTGTGTACAAAATTCAATGTCTGAAGAAAAGTTGTAAACGAAAATGAAACAGAAAATATAAAACAAAAATGTATATGTGTGTGTGTGTGTGTGTGTATTTAAAACATTTATAAATACATAGTTGTATGTATAAAAGTAATTTTAAATTCGCCTACTTTGTATACATATGTATGTATATGTATATGTTTGTAAAAGGCCCCACAAGGGCCTATCTGTGTCTGAACCTAAACTCAACTTATTCTGTACAACTTATCAACTATATATATATATATTATTTTTGCAACTGTATTTTCCCTGTATTATACAATCAATATCTTCTATTTGGCCTTTACTTTCCCTAAGTTCAATTCTTTCACTGTAAAAATTCAAAGAAATAAACTCTGATTTTGGTAATTCTTTTGGACTTATGAATTTTCCTATTTGCTGTCATTTGATTTTATGGAGCATTAGTTAAGCTAAATAGTATTAAGTTAACCTTAAGTGTGATATAAGTTTGCAATTGTATATTTAGTAGTAAAGTCCAGGTCTAAGTAAGGTCTAAGTTAGCTGAAGCAGCCAGAACCAGCCAACACTTACTTAACTGCCACTCATCAGTTCCTTACAAGTTCGTTCAGTTGCGTTCAATTCACTTGCCTTTTCATTGCCAAAACATCATCAATTTTAACCGTCTTGATTGCGTATTTGTTTTGTTCGTTTAACTCGAGCAGCTCCTAAGTTCAACAACCTACGAAAAATGCTTAGTTTATTAAAGAAAAACACAAAACAGATAAGAAAATGCTTACCACACATAAAAAGCTCTGAAAAGCGTGTAACTGTAAGTACAAACTAAGCGATATCGATATCATCCAAGCAGATAACAACAACAAAAACAACAATAGTAATAATAATAGAGAGACGACAAAAAAACAGTAACAACAACAACCAAACACTCATCCAGGCATCTGTTTGTTTATGGTATCCTCATTTGTCAAGCTTCGGTCAGTTTGGTTTCCTTTAAAAAAATCCACACACACACACACACTCTCTCTCACATACCATATCCTGTTAGCATCATAAACAAGGAAAACAATACAAAAAAAAACCCACCAACAACTAGCACAGCTCTCTCACTCTCTGACAGCCAACAAAAAAAAGAAAATTTGAAATGTCCCACATAAATGCCTCGACATGATATCCGCGCGCCATAAATAAATTCCAATTATTTGTAATAATTATTCAAATTTATTTGTTTACACTTTGCTTCATGGAAGCGAAGCAAAAACATTAATTTAAAGTCATAAAATCGCCAAATAATATCAGACATTCATCACAACCTAGGTTATATATAGGATTTTATTCAATTCACTTAACTTAAATTTCATTTGAGTTTTTTACATTTCATTTGGAATGGTTCAGGAAATTCCCCCAAACATTTTAATTTCGAAACTTAAAACAACTCTATAGCATGCCCTAGCACTTACTGGTCTTTTTCCGCATGATTTTATGTGAATATAATACTTATAGATATGAGGTTAATCATATATAATATATTTATCATAACATTTTACTATACGAAGTCGAAGCCGGATTATATGTTTATAAGCTAAGATAATTAGGAGATTTTGTGATAGTTTAATTTGTTGCCAATGAAATTGCACACAAACTAGATTTTATAGAGTAGCTGAGCCCCTTTGGTGAATTCCAACGGCAGGGGGGGAAAAATCGTAAGATTCGTATTATAATTTCTTAATTTTGAGGTACAGATGTGCTTTTTAAATATCCTTTAGATACTTTTTTGATAAGGAAAACTTAAGTATGAAAAAGCAGGCATCAAAAAATATTAAAAATCCATAAATTATTAGAATTTTCTTTTGGTAGAACAATGAAATTGTTGAAATTTAGATAAACGGATATTCATTGAACGTTTCTGCAGGAGTATCAAAAATATAACCCGGGTCGGCAGAAACTCCTATTGAAATCTTAAGAATGGCCACTTACTCTCTCTCCCAATGGCCACTCACATTTCATTTATAATTGTTAATAATTTACTGAGCCTTTTGTTCTTATAAAAACCAGAGACTTAAATACAAGTGGACTTTTTATTGATAAGAAAATGTCCTGTTCACTTTGTAAACTTTATCGTTGACTCTTATAGATTTATTACAGGATTTGTCAAACATATATCAATGTATGGATATATCGTTCTTTTTCGCATATTGTGATTTATTTCTAGGTATTAAGTATGAAGAAGTTCACTAGACCGCTCAATAAGCTATATCGCCCAACTGTGAACATAAGTTCCTAAGTTTCTCTTTATGGTGATTTTCGAGCTTCGCTTGACTCCTGAAGTCAAAGAATTCAATTTATACTGAATCTCCCACAACAAGTCATGAGCGGAACCCTTCAAATACTGACTTGGAATGGCGGCAACAATTCCGAATTAGTCAAGGTTTCCCTCCGATATTTAATAGCACCAGGAAGCTCTGTGCCATCTGTAGCATTTGGCATCTGTAGCTGAAGAAAGAAGCAGAATGACAGATCAACATATAATGGAGAAAGTACTTATGAAGTCATGCCTTTTGGTGATCTGTAGCCTTTCTTGTCCCCAATTTATTAGATGTCCAATGGTATTAATTGATACTTGTCACTTTTTTATGTGTAAGAAGTACAATTGGAACTAAAATTTCAATATATTCAGGCTTAAGTTTGATTTCGGTGGAGTAAACAGACTTTTTAAGTTCCTAAAACACTGTCTTCTATTAATTTTAGAGAAATTTCAAAAGTATTTTTCTTTCGATACTAACAAAACTTAACTATAATTTGTTTTGCACGAAAGGGTCAACTTCCGTTCAAGATATAACAGGAGTCCTAAAATCCAAGCTAGAAATTTAATTTTACCGCCAAAATAGCGATTTTAGTTTAGTAAGTATTGAAAATTACAGAACTTGTGAGAATTGGGAGCATGGTGGAAAGGACACGTCAGAGATAGGGCAATGATAGAGCAGTGGCTTCAGAAAATATAAGATTGAACAACGATATTACCTGGAAATTGCGTTAGAGAAGGAAAGGGTAGACGTGCGTAAGTATAAGTCGCTTAATAGTTTACCAAGTTGATTTTCTATTGAAAGATATATGCTATTATGATGGAACGAGTTTTAGGGGGAAGTTAGGTAGTTGATCCCTCTGGATGGGATGGCCCAAAATGACAGAGGCAAGGCTATAGCAGTAAAAGTGGTGAAAGTTTGTAGAGTCATCGTAGTAAAGTTTGAAACCTTGACTACCTTGACTAATCCCTAGCAACTACTGCTACAGTCCATGAATTTAAAGAAGAATTCCAGAGACAAAAGAGAATTCTTAAGGGGCAAAAGTTTCTAGATTCAATTCGATAAGCCACTATCTTGACTACTACAGCATCAATTGTCCATGAATTTGAAGATCACCGCCATAGAGGAACAGCAGTGAAAGTTTCTAGAACGGTAGTAAGTCTAAAACTCTACTATCTTGACTGCTCAGTATTAGCAATTGCTATAATTCATCAAATTTGAAGATGACTGCCAGAGGACCACAGCACGAAAGGGAATTCTTAGGTCTTTTAGAAAGAAGTAAGTTTTCTGCAAGCTGATATTAGTGGCACATTCTCAGGATATACTCATTGCTGAGATTGAAAAACAATAGAACATAAACTTGCTCTGATGAGAAAAACCCTTCAATTTAACTTGTTTTAAGGGAAATGGTTTGCTCACTCATAAATATATTGTGGAAGAATAAATATGCTTTGCGGCTTTTCATAGAACTAAAATATTAATAACATACAGAGATAATTATAAACCTCATATGAATTTTGGGACATATTTTTAGGATAGAGAAGGAATGGTTTTACATATTGATAGAAATTAAAGTTTTTTGAAATGCAAAACGTTCTTTACTCCCAAGCTTACTGATGGTAGCTTAGGATTCTTCCTATATATGCTTCTAGAAAGCTAAACATTGCATTTATTTACTTTTTTTTTATAATTTTCAAAGATATTTCTACTTATTTTATATAAAACAGACTTAGACCAACCACAGGGTAAATACTTTGTAGGTCCTGCAATATCTAGATATCTAAAATACTAATTTTCAATCGGCTTGTATTCCAGAAATCTCAGATATCTCAGAAATACCATCTAACAGGGACTGGCTTGAGTTCTCAAATAAACAAATCTAAATTTCACTTTTCAAATGTTAAAAATATATCAAACTTTGTATCAAAGAATAGATATTTCTGGAATGAATTTGTTTTTCATAGATTGATTTAAGATCATATTCAACTGCTTGGGAATGTCTTATATAATTACCTATATTATCATACTGTTTTAAACTTATAAATAACTAGGTTAGATTTTAAGATATGCCTTTGTTAATTGAACGTTTAAGGAATGTTTCAGTGGAAATGCAATTGTACTGATTATTATTAAGAGTTTTATAGCTTGTTATACTGCCTGCCTGTGTACCTGGGCAATTGATATGCTTTGCTTGCCCGTTCCTGTGCCTTTGCCTTTGCCTGTGTCTCTGTCTCTGTCAGCCTTTCAATTTCCGTTCTTTGCATTCTTTATACTTGGCTTTGCTTGGGCACGTTGTGCGCTTATTGCTTATTGCTTTTGCTTGTTCACTGTTTTGTATTCGTATTGATGTTCGTTATTTGTATGCAACACGTTCGAATGTCGGACAATGCATTCGTAAATGATGCTGATGCTCCGTTTCAAATCACACCAACACCAACAGCAACCAACCCACTCCGCATGCCCATGCCCCTGCCCCTGCCATGCCCAGACTCTGGCTTGGTCTGTGTCGTCGCCTTGTTCTTGTTGCATGCAAGCATTTTGCCTGGCATTTTGATGCATCTTGGAGCAAATATGAAATATATATATATTCGACATGACATCATAACCAAAAGAAAATATTAACAAAAAAAAGAAACTAATGAAAAATATTCATACAATAACCATGCGGTGCATCAATTGTATTCCGCTAGCAGAAAATCAAAAACGCTTCTCAGTTAACGACAAATATCCAAAATCAGTTATCAAAACAGTTTTAATTATATACCCAACATATATAATTACCATATACTTCCACATGCCAAAAAAAAACCAAAAACCAACAACAAAATAATATACTCAAACCCGTTCGCCTCGCCTCGCCTCGCCACCGCCACGCCTTGCTCAAAATTTCATTATCAAACAACAAAATCAAAATTTAAAAAACAAATTTTCTTAAAATCAGCTAAAAAGTAATATGCCCCACTCCCTCCCCGCAATACACAGTCTCTATAAAAAAAATATAAAAAGAAATTCCTTTCAAATTTGGCCAAAGCAAAATTCACATTTGTAGTACAAATTTCCATACTTAGATATAAAAACAAGTCTGTGATTTTTCCCACTAATGCTGAATATCTGTATTTGCCTTCATCGACAACTATAACTATCCTGATTGTGACGGATGATCGGACCAATAGGAGTACAGTGTGCAGTTAACCTTTCGCGAACAATGGACGGATGAGCGTCTCAAGTTCGATGATATACAGGGTGAGTATAAAATATACCTAATTAAACCTATGGAAATGATAAACGCATAACTGTGAGAGGTGTTTGCATATAAGAAATGCTTACCATTTGTATGGCCTCAGATGTATTTAAGAACTTTTATATTGTCTTATTTATTCCTTAAGTAAATGGTGAACAAATTATTATAGCCCCTTCAATTTCATAACAAGATTGAGATAATAGTTCGATAATTACCCATAACTTTGCTTCTATGTATGGAAGGGAGTTTTCATAGATATTAAGATTAAATCTTAAAAGCAAATGATTTGGATGGCGGAAAGTAAATATATATATTACAATTTAGAATAAACAGCTTGGCAGTTGATCAGCAAAGGTTTCTGTTCAAGTTTTCAATTCAATTTTCAATTCATTATTTCACACCTTATATAGCAAGCTTTGAATATGTGTTTTGATTCCCTTTCTGGGGGAAATAGAGTATTCAAGAATAGATTGATGCATTTCAATCAAATTTGACATTAATATTGACTCTCGGGCGCCGCGTCTCTTCAGCCTTCTTCACCTCAAAGGGTACAGAAGAGTCCTAACAAAAGCATTAGCTGTTGAGTTTAGTTCATCTCCCACTTGTCTGACACCCAATATCTTATGAAGAGTGCTGTTGCTCACATACCACCGGGCATCACAAATTTGACAGAGAATCTTATTTTGAAGAATTTGTCTTCTTCTAAGCTGGGTTCTGGATCAGGATCCCCATATTGGTAGGGCGTATCTAAAGGCAGATGCAACCACCTGCTTGTATATCATATCTTTGTTTTCTAGATCCAATTTGCTGCGCTCGCTTAGAAGTCAGCCAAGCCTCTTTATTTTGCCCTTTATCTTAAAGCTAATCGCTGTCACATGCTGCCTATAAGTCAGCTTCTTATCAATGGGGACTCCCAGGTTGCTGTGCGGGTTCTTGAGAGTCATTGGGGTGTCAAATATGGTTGGGGTTCTGCATGGTTTCTTGCACCATCGCAGCAGATTTCTCTGCGCCACCTCATCTGCCATATTTTCCAGTTTGTTAACCGTCTCATCAGCGTACGTAGCCATCATCATAACATAGCATTCCACCTCTCATTCAAGACCTGGAACATGCATAGACTGTATAAAATAGATCTTAGGACACTGCCTTTGAGCACTCCAGATTTTACGCTTCTAATTTTCGAGTGTTTGTCCTTACAGCCCACTGTAAATGTTCTGGAGTGCAGGTAGCTGGAGAGCAGGTGGTAATAGTTCCCGGGTGATAGCAACTTTAGCTTATATTTAAGTCTAGTGTGCCACGTCCTATGGAATGCCAGCTGCACAACCAAATATATTGCGGCACAGTATACGTCTGCCTCAAATGCTTTGAGAATAAAGCCCACCACTCTGCTCAGGGGAGTGTCGGAAATCTAATGTAAAGATATTAGATAGTATGGGAGACAGACATGATCTATGATGGCATCCTGCTGTGATACTAAATTGAGATGATATTGCGTTTCCGACAAATGATCTGATGGAGTTATTATGGTGCTTTATTATGATTTCATTACAAAAATCTTTTAAGACAACCTCAATCAAATTAGAAGGCTTACTTAATCGATAGCAAACGACAATCCCTAACCAATTTTGATTAAAAATGTGATAAACTATCAAAATTTATACAATCATTACTTGTAATATGAATCAAATCTAACTTTTGTAAACTCCTTTAACTTTTCCATAATAATAATAATAATATTCTTGCAGGACGTCTAAAATATCTAACCCTAACGGAGGCGAATCGTGTCTGGATGCCCGATTTGTTCTTCTCAAATGAAAAGGAGGGGCATTTCCACAACATCATTATGCCCAACGTTTATATACGTATATTTCCTAATGGCTCCGTGCTGTACAGTATTCGCATCTCATTAACACTAGCCTGCCCGATGAATCTAAAGCTATATCCGCTGGATAGACAGATCTGTTCACTACGTATGGCCAGCTGTAAGTGCTTTGATATGGAGAATCTTTTGAATATGAAAATCATAATATGATAATCTTCTTTTCTGCTAGATGGTTGGACTACCAATGATTTGGTGTTCCTTTGGAAGGAAGGTGATCCAGTGCAAGTGGTTAAGAACTTACACCTACCTCGCTTTACATTGGAGAAGTTTTTGACTGATTACTGTAATAGTAAAACCAACACGGGTACGTTCGTTTGTTTGTCTGTTTTTATGTTTTCCAGAGTAAATTTGAGCTCTTAACTTTCGTTACTTCAACTATATATTATATACTTATGTTTACATTGATGTTTTACTTGATGCCTGATCTCTTCTATTTCTATCGGGTACAACTTTAGTTGAGTTTTCCACACATGACATTTGCTTAAGGCCTCCTTAATGATACTGCATGACACATAAAAGTTGGCTCAATAAAAACATTTATTTATATCCATCTATATAATGTAAATAGTTTTCTTGCCATATATATAGTAAAGTTTTGGTCCCAGCTTAAAAATATTATAAGCGACACCATAAGCACTTCATAGCACACCAGAACTCACACAGACACACACACACACACAGTCACAGTTAAGTCCACGTAGTTCATATAATGATGCCGTTTACACATACGCCATTTCAATGAACATACCGTTGGAACGTTATCAATACCCAAATCGCATAAAAACCAACTTTTTACGATGTAATTCACACACACACACACGAACACACTCAAGGCATCCCCCTCATGCACACACTATCACATTCATACTCATGCACACCCTCGCCTTCACTTGTAGCTTGCCGCCTTTATGAGCACTTTGAAATCAGCGCGCGCTTTAAGCAAATATTTACCTTTGAGTAAAGGCAACTATCCCTATCCTCAGTCTGTGTTCAAATGCGAAACGGAAAATGAAAGAAAATACTCGTAGCAAAAGAGCGCCAAAGTACAAGTACGGAAAGTAAATTAATCGAGGAAATTGTTTGCGACATTGTGCTTAAACTTGCACACAAAAAGTGCAATGAAGATGAATATGAGACTGAGTCTTCGTCACGATGATAATGATGTGAAAAAGCAAACGAAAGCCAACAAACACACATACGTATGTACTATACGTGTGCATGTATAAGAATTTGCCAATCAACTTGGAAAAACTGTAGAAGTTTGTATCAGTAGATACATAGTTGGTTGGGCAATGATAATTTACACTTGCTGCTTGCAAAGGTTGAAAGTTGAATGAGGAATTGTTGATGGTGAGAATTTGAAACCTTTTGAAATTGTTTAAGACAGATTGAGAAAAATCAGTAAGGCAAGAAGTTCTTAATAATAATATCTAGCAAAATCCTTGTGAAATTTTAAATAATATAAATATTTAATATGAAAAGCTTTCATAACCAACTTTCTGCAATCAGATAGTTTCCCTAAAAAAACATCAGGCTAAAGAAGCCTAACTTAGTTCACTGGATTTGGCCTACATTCACTTTTAGTCTAGGTTAGTCTAGGTTATTATATCATAGCATAAATTGCACCAGTATAGTTTACCATGCATTATCTTCTGGCTACATAGTTACGATTTAGCCAAGGCATAAAACCTTTGAGTAAGGTCAACTATATCTATCCTCAGTCTGTGTTCAAATGCGAAACGGATGTGGTTATCTGCCACCTGTGGACTCTCAACCCAATTGTTGCCAAATTTTTCTTCATTGAATATAAACCTCAGGATATAGATGTACATCATGAGGCCATACTGATGAATGAGACCACATAATGTTGAAAAGCTTACATACCCACCAGATCAGACAAAGGTGGCTCCGGCTACGGGTCTGCTGTATTAAACATCGGAAATGGGAGGAAGAATTTTACAGGCAGAATCAAAGTGATGTATTCCGCTGCTTGCTTTGAACTCACAGTATCGTCAGCTGACAAAGCTGCATCGTTCCCCCAGGCCGACTCGTCCTGATAAGGCTCGTCGTTTAGGATATCTTGCTAAGCAAGGTTTTGTTATCTATAGAATTCGACCAGCGCCTAAAGGCTGCAGCTACGACAAGCTGAAAGTCATGGCGTCAACCAATTAAAGGTAGCATAGTTTTACAGAGTTTATTATAAGTGACCTTTTTCACAGTGAAGAAGTGCATCCCAGGTGAACTTATGTGCATATAATGGGTTTATTTCACAGCCTCAGTAAATAGCTATAGATGCATAGATGAAGAGCTGTACATCTGTGGCTTACAGCTCTCGATTGAAATACAATTCCAGGCAGAATCACCACACGATGGCTTTGCCTGCAACATTTGGGCTACCACTGCTGCCATGATACTCCAAAAGGACATCAATCTCAATGATTAGTCTTGGAGTATGTGAGCATTCGTGTTGCCGAAGTTAAGATCTCAATGAGGTCCTCCATTCGTCCCGACAGACTCTTAGTAGTAATAGAAACCATTGACTTTACTGTAGATTTCACTTTCAGCTGTATACCAGCCTTGCTCTGGCTATCTACGATTAGGAATAAGTTTCAACCTTAGGCACCATATCATAAACACGGCGTCGAAACAGTATCCAAGTAAGCAATCATGAGAAATGACTGAAAAGATGAGCTCATATCAGCAAGCCTCTGATAGCACTGGCAATCTACGTTTAGGAATGTTCATCCTTAGCCACCATCTCATATGCACGGCGTAGAACTGGTGTCCAAGTAAGACCTTCATGAAAAATGTCTGAACACCCATAAAAGAAGAGACGCTAGTCTTCTGATAGAGGTTACTGTGGTACCTAAATGGGCTTATGCCAGCAAGCTTCTGACTAATATAATTCTTTGGTCATCCTAGCACATGTATTACTCATACGCCTTGTAGGCAAAACAACACATTTATAAGTGATGATGTTAAAAAATATCTATGAGACCAAACATAGGGCTTACAGCTGTACTACGAGTACATCTTCGAAGTCCTTGGCGGTTGATAAAGACTTTGGTGGAGACAAGGAGCTGATCTTTGCTTGACTTGCATAGGCCAAGGACTAGCATAAGACCATCCTTAAAGTAGTGCACTCATTCCCATTCTCGCCCATCGCTCGTTATGTATTTCTCAATAATAATTCATCCAATCATCCAAATAGTTTTAGCATGCGCCTCAATCTGAATTCATGGCCCTCACCAAATCATATCCTCTGCCATATATATACCTGCGTATATATTTATATAATTGAATATGAATGTATATCTTTATATTTGAAATGTTTCAATTAAGACTTTGCGTAGTTGTTGCATATATAGTAGGAGTAGCTCGTCTTGAAGTTAGTTGCTCACATAAAGTTTATTCATTTTATATTCTTCTATGAGCGTATAAATGGAAAAGTAAACTGCGCGCACAATATGAAAGCGTATGCTTATGCGTGGCATTGCACAAAGTCAATGTGTGTCAATGTGCAATCACAGCCAGAAGCAGAAGCAGAAGCAGACTCTGAAGCAAAAACAGCCAGCGATTGATTGATGGCAATTGGCAAATGGCAAATAAGCCAGGCCAAAGCCAAAAGCCACTGTGAGAATTGTAGCAGCTGGAGCTGGAATGCGTAGCCAAAGCCAAAGCCAAAGCCAGAAGACCAATGCCAAGTGCCAAGCAAATAAAACAGGCGCTGTATACAAATACAAATACAGATACAATTGCAATGGGGAAAACTCACTCGCAGTCAACAGCAGAATTGTATAAATAGCAAGCAAAATACAGAAGAGCCAAGAAAATGATGATGGAAATGCTGCTGCCACCCCAAGAAAACAGCAACAAAAACAAAAACAAAAACAAATACAGAAAAAACAAAAACAAAAAAAAATATGAGAATGTAAAATAATAAACAACTTTGTCTTGAAGAGTATGGAACGCTTTGCCAACAAATTAACGGAAATGAAGCACAAGAAAGGGGCGTGGGGCAATCACGTGGGGGCGTTTACAGGCGGAAGCTTAACAAACTGCCACAGCAAACAACAACAGCAACAGCAACAACAACTACAGCAAACCATAACACCAACAACAACAACAACGACAAGAGCCAGTACACAAAAGCCAGCGAACTTCATTTCCGTTAAGAATTTTGTTGCAAGAAAAATAAAGTCAAAAATTGAAATGATGTTGATACTTTTTGCCTATGATGCAGTTTCTCAGTTTTCTATGTTTTTCTTTTTTTTGTTTCTACATTTTCATTGTGATTTCCATTTTATAATTTTCTACTCTCCATCTCCATCTCTCTGCCACTCTCTCTCTGTGTGTCGCCTTTCGTTTGATTTCTCAGATATTTTGTTAACCTGTAAATACATTATTATGTCGCTTACCTTCCCCGCCTCACCCCTCCACTCAACCCATGTATGTATGTATGTACATAAAAAACTGAAAATGAAAATTCTTAATATATATGTGTTCCTCTAAATGTTGGCAAAATTGAAAAAAAAAACAAAACAAAAAACCAAAAAGAAACTGAAATCACTTTTTTATGTTTTCATTTATTGGATGGCATTTTTGTATTTGTATCTAAATATTGGACATGTGTGCGTGAATTGATTGGTTTTGTTTTTCCTATTTCTAATTTTCCAAACACTCACACACACACACACACATACACACAATCTCACAACATGATTGTATTATATGCAAGTGTATATATATGTATGTGCGTGTGAAGACAACAAATCAAAGATGAAAGTTGAAAGATGAAAGATGAACGATGAAAGAGACACCTGTACAAGAGCATCCCCCCATTTACGTACATTTTGAGTTTGACACAATTTATATACCCTTGTATACTCATAGGTGAATACAGTTGCCTCAAAGTCGATCTACTATTCAAGCGAGAATTCTCATATTACTTAATACAAATTTATATACCATGCTGTATGTTGGTCATTGTATCATGGGTATCATTCTGGCTGGATCAAGGAGCCGTGCCGGCACGTGTGTCATTGGGTAAGTGTCAACTTTTAACCGCAAGCCCCGAAGCAATTCATAGTCCAACGAATCAGTTGATCAAATATTGAAAATATATCAAGTTTACCTATACGAATAAGTAGTTTTGCAAAGCATGAACTTAAGAAATAGTATTCCCCACTAATTGCAATTCATATACGTAAAATCATATAAACATAATTAAATGAATCTAGCCTAAATACTAAAACTAACTAAAACACAATTGTTTTGTTTGAAACAAAGGAAGCAAAGCGGATATACATATATATATATTTTGAACGAGAACCACATTTTGTGTCCCAGTGGATCAGTTCAACTATTACTATTGCCACCTCTTATTTGTATTCATTGATGATCCCTATGCATTTCTCCCATACCCTATGTATGGCATTGTAGTGTCCCCCCCCATACACAATTACCATAACGCCCTAATACTACGAAGCTGATTCATATTAATGTCTTTGTCAACTTATTAAAACTATAATCTTTGCTCTGCTCTCTGCTACTAAATAGCAAACCTTATCTACATGGTTCAGAGTTTTCTTGTCGTTCAACTGCAGATCGAATTTTACTACTTCTGTCTTCATTGGTTTTTCATTATGACAGACTTTTCTTCGTCAAGTATAAGTTACTAAAGTGCTTGATACAACAAAATCTAAAAGGAATTTCGATCTTACCATGTAAAGGTTACTGAAATCTGTCAAATGTGCCTTGTGCGCGCTTTCTTATACTCTTGCAGGACACAGAAGGAAGCATCTCCGACCACATGAAGTATATATATTCGTGATAAGCATGATAAGTTGAGTCGATATAGACATGTCCGTTTGTGTGTCCGTCTATCCGTCTGTCTCTCTGTCTGTCCATCTGTCTGTTTCTATGCGAACTAGTCCCTCAGTTTTCGAGCTATCGAGTTGAAATTTCTACAACTGGCTTCATTCTGCTATAAGCTGCTCATATGTCAGAATCATTCAGATCGGACTTCTATATCATATAGCTCCCCTATAATCCATTCGGAATGAACTCTTAGTACAGCCAAATTGGTTGTTTCTTAACCAAATTGAACCAAATTTAGTCAATGTCAATTTTAAGAACATCTACTTCAACTGACCAAAGTCGATCCGGATCAAACTACCATATCATATAGCTCCCCTATAACCGATCCATTCGGAATGAACTCTTAGTATAGACAGATTGGTTGGTTTTTATCTAAATTTATCTGCTGGCCAAAGTTGATACAGATCTGATCAATATATCATATAGTTAAAAGCCTCCAAGCTGACCGAATTTCAACCGAATCTGCCAGGGTATGTAATCTTCGGTTACCCGAAGTTAGCCTTCTCTTCTTGTTTACTTGTAAAACCTTTCTTGATTCAAATTATTTTTACCTTTGCAAACAATTAAATATATTGAAAATTCCAGTCAATATGGTAAATGTAATCGATAGTGAACCGTAAACCAAGTAACTTCGTATTATATAAATCGATAACTTGTAGATATTGGATACATTTTCTTGATATATGCTATTTGATAATCAGATATATACTATAAGATATCAAATGTAGTTTTTTTTGTGGACTTGGCTTTTTCTATTTGTAAATGCTTATTATCTGTTTGTATATTCGTTTTGATTCTCTTAATGAGTATTCAAGAAAGGTCAGTTGAAGGTCAGTTAAATTTGATATCAGTATTGTCCCTCGGGTGCCGTCTCTTCTGCCTTCTTCTACTCAAGGGGTACAGAAGAGCCCTAGCAAAAGGATGAGAGAACTCCTCATGCTGTTCATGTTCAGTTTAGTTCATCTCCCACTTGACGGACACTTAGTTCCTTATGAAGAGTTCTGTTGCTCACATACCAAGTGTAGCCGCAAATTTGACGGAGTTTCTTATTCTGAAGAACCTGTATTCTTCTTAGCTCAATTTTGAAACAGATCCCCATATTGCTAGGGCGCATCTAAAGGCAAGTGCCATCACCTGGTTGTATATAATTTTGTTTTTGTAGAGCCAATTTGTTCCGCTCATTTAGAAGCCAGCCAAGCTTCTTATTTCGTTAGGAAAGTTTCAGGAACTAACAAATTCTCTTCTAGAAACTCACACTCTCCCAAAAGGGAACGAGTTTTAAACTAATTGCATTCCCAACTTCGTCTGTCTAAATAGAGATACACTGAATATACTCCAAGGTATTGATTATCCTGAAAATCCGAGGCTCTTTCTTATTTGTGTACTCCTATGCTTCTCAGCGATACAGATGATAATTTGTATATTTTCGTATATTTGAATGAAGCATTTCTGCTTTTAGGCTTCAGAAATGCTTTGTGTGAAATCCATCTAATGAAGAACTGTGTATCTTCTCTAGAGCATCCTCGTTATTCTTTATCTTATCCACCTTCTATATAAAACAACTCAACTATTTATTATTCATCTCTTAAAAGAAATCTGTGTGAACCAGATGTTAACCATATACGTTCTCTTGCTCTCAAGTTCTGTGTTAAAATTTTCAATTCAAGACGGCCCCAATAAGTATGCAATGCTTTTCTTCAGACAAGGTCTGATCTGATTTCCGATTTCCGGTGAACAAAAACGCATCCATTGTGAAGGTTTTACGTTTTGCTGTTCTGAATTCCAAATGAAACGGTTTCGTATTTATTGTCGATTGCAACTGATTTCATTGAATGTGTGAAAGCTGAATTCAGAACAGCTACGTTTGCTTCGCTGTCTTTTGGTGTTAATTTCCAAGCTAACTTAATTGAAGACTAAAATTGTGTAAATAAAATCTGACCAACAAAATTTGAATTACATTAAAGAATACTATTTAAGAAAATTGCCATGTTAGTTTTGCGGAATTCAGAACAGCATTCATAGACGTTTGCTCGCCTTCGGAGTTCAGAACAGGCCTGATATGAGTATGATTATGATTGTTCTCGTGTAAGTTTCAGATTTCCAAGCACACTTAGATACTTTTAAGATGTCCGTCTGCCTAAAGAAATGATCAACATCAGATTTTAGAATAGATCTTACCAAAACCAAATACCAAAATACAAAATTGAATTGCCAAAACAAGAGAAAAAACCTAAATTAATTAATATTACCTTTAACTATTTGAAGTGATTTCCCCCATATAATTCGACTATAACGATGTACAATTATTAACTAACTTACAGGTGTCACCACACTGCTAACAATGGCAACTCAGACATCGGGCATTAATGCCTCATTGCCGCCAGTTTCATATACAAAAGCAATCGATGTATGGACTGGCGTCTGTTTGACGTTTGTCTTTGGGGCCCTGCTCGAATTCGCCCTGGTGAACTATGCCTCCCGTTCAGGTTTGAATAAAGCTAGTAATTGAGATTTGATATGCTTCTTAACAAACTTATAAATGTATTAATCGATGGTGTTTATCTTTTTTTTACTATTGTTATTTTTGATAACTATATATATATATATATACATATATATGTGTGTGTGTATATATATGCAAGCCAAAACGTATCTCGTAACCCGTAACAAAACGCACACAACTGTACCTGCACATTGAGTACATTGAGTTATCGGACTGTCACACATGACAGACACACACACACAAACATAATACCCACACACATACACGCAAACATACACACGATAACTCGGCGCGTGGCACACGAACTTTTTGGGCAATAGAACAAACTATTTTTGGTCTACCTAATCATTTTTGTAATAATAATGCTTATAATGATATGATGATGATGATCATGATGATGATGATGATAAAACCCAACGATTTTAGCTGTAGTTCATTTATTTGAATTTATTATATATCTCTTGTTTTCTCTTATGCTTTTGTTATTCAATCTAATCGAAAGTGGTTGTTCGATGTACACTTATACTAATCCATTTTTGTTTTACTCTCTTATTTCATTATTCGCCCCACATCATCGACATTCAACCACTAAACCAAACCAAACCAAACCACACCAAAACCACACCAAACCCAAACATTCCAAACTGAAAACCAACAAAAACGCGTTTGAAAAATACCAAAAACCAAACACATTTGGACCACTATTCTGTGAACGATTGAAACCAATTTTCCATTTTAATTTCTTTGCTGTTGTACAAACTGCTTGTATATATGGTGAAACTATCCACAACTGTGTCTGTTTATTACCCAAACCCCCCAAAAATCCACATTGAACCTGTTAAACGACTCGAATTACCTTTTCATTTCCGTTTCATTTATTGACAAACACTTTCTGTGTGTGTGGTTATTTCTCTATCTGTCTCTCTCTTTTCCCCTCTCTCTCTCTCTCTCTCTGTCTCTATCTGTCTCATCTATCTGTTTCTCTATTGCTGTCTAACTGTATAAATGTGTATAAAATTTGTGTGCTGTGCGTCTAAATCACTATTTGTAATTCAATCACAATTCCAACTTTCGTGGAACAAATAACTTCTTGGCCAACATATTTCTCTATCCCAAAATGCATAACATAACATATACGGATCGGGCCGCAGACATGCATAAGGAGAATTTGAAAAAGAAACGCCGCGATTTGGAGCAGGCCAGCTTAGATGCCGCTTCAGATCTGCTCGATACAGATAGCAATGCAACTTTCGCAATGGTACTTATCTCTGATTTAACTACAAATACATTTTCTAGCTTAAAAGTGGTTCAGGAATAGATGGGAGAACCAAATCTGTAAAGATCTTAGTGAGCTGAAGTTAGTTTTGGCCAGCATAGATACATATTTGGTAAAGTGAAACTTTTTATTAAGTCGAGATAGAGCCAAATAGCAAAGCAGGTTATCAAATAGAAAGATATTGTGAGTAGCCAGATGACCTAGAACTAGCTGGAAAGCAAGGTGAAGTTTTTGATCAAGATATTCTACATCAGAGTGTAAAACAGGAAAGGAAAGGAAGGGAAAGGAAAAAGAATAGAAGTGATCTGCAGGGTAATGTAAGAATAATAATATATATTTTGGATGTTTTAGCTAAGATCGGATGTGGCATAAGTAATGCAAGAAAAATCTAATCAGCAGCATGATCGCTTTATTGCAGGCACAATCAGTTTTGTACATTTGAATAACTTCCTCACCAATGCAGTCGTCTCTGTTATAAGGTCCACTTTCATATCTGGCATTTATGAAACAGTAGAATGAGAATGGTTCTGATCTAGCACGTGGTTTAAGTTTCGTTTTCACATCTTCCTTTAAACAACAGTTTAACATATCCAATGCTGTGTGACAAATGCTGCCTCATCTGATCACATGATGATTGATACCAAATGAACTTCATCTTAATGTTGTTCGCCAAGTTTCTTGATGGTTTCCATAAAGGTGAACATGTTGAATGTTTCGATGCCTTCCAGTGTCTAGAAATCGTTTGATTAATGTGACTTAATGTGACATAATCTGTTTTGAGAAGTAAAGAAGTTTCTCAGTGTGTCTGTGTGAGAGTTAGATGGAGAAAATAGTAAAGAGAATGCAAGCTTAGGGCTAAGTACTTGCAAAACTTAAGGAGAGAAAAGAACGAACTCTTATACTGACAAAAGGCCCAAAGGCAGCACTATCACTATAGGATAATACAGGCTATCCACAGCACTACAGTCGAGAATTACTACAGTAAACTATGCTCTGTTGATGGATGTCTGATCTGATGTCTGATGGAGATTATTAGCGCTTTTTTCATTCAATTTGGTTGATTAACTAAAGCATAAGATGCCTATTTTTTGATGAAACAGCGTAATATAGAGAAATAAGATAGCTTCATCAAGATTGGCTCGTTAGTATGGGAGAAGTAGATCATTGATAACCTCATTTTAATTGGCTGTGGCATATGATCCCTGGATAAAATATGTCATAACTCCGGAGAAGTAGCATACATATTACTTTCCTTGTTCAAAAGTTTTCAATCTCTATAAACAGTTTAGGTAAGGACTATCTTCCTGAGCATTTTCGTTTAGAAATTCCCCTTGTTAGCCTTAGCAATTGTACTTTAGATGGCAAAACCAACTCTAGAACCGCTGCTACTAATAAAACTTTAACTGTTTTCTTTTTTACACACACAACTTTTTCATTTGGAAACAAAATTAACATTGGCAAATGCAAAATTGTTATTATAAAACTATTAAAACAACTATTTCCTTTTATATTTGCCTCCTTTTTATTATCAAAACAAAAAATTCAAAAAATCAAAAAAAAACAAACCAAAATTCAACAACTTTTTCAAACGTACTCATCCCAACAACAACAACAACAACAACCAACTGAAAACTAACCAACAACAAACCACATTAAAAACCAAACAAAACCCAACCAAAAAACCCAAACCTGAACATCAAATCATCACAAAACATCGCTGGCAACCAACCAACCGGAATTGAATGAAAAATTGCAACTGAAATTAAATCAAATTACGCACATGCCATTGCCATTGCCATTGCCATTGCCATCGCCATCATCACCGCCCTCCCCGCATTCACCGCCCCACCACCGCCCCTCATTTGCATCAACAACAATCAAACTTTCATCTCAAACGGCATCGCAATATTCACGCGGTGGCGGCGGCGGTCTACAGAAGCCCCTGGTTCGCCATCCCGGGGATCCGTTGGCGCTGGAGAAGCGCCTGCAGTGCGAGGTGCATATGCAGGCCCCGAAACGTCCCAGCTGCTGCAAGACTTGGCTATCCAAGTTCCCCACAAGGTAACTGCCCCCACAAACACTAAAGTAAACCCTTCAGCTTTGCCACATCGCTGATTGATTTAGTTTTTGTGTGTGTTTCGTTCAGTAGTTGATGGATTTCCTTTTTGATGTTGTGAATATGTAAAATATATATGTATCTACATATCTATAAATGCTATTATCTACATACTATCTCTAACTCTTGTTGACTTTTTTGCAACCACAAAACAGTAAATTGAGTTCAAGTTCCCGTGAATTGAATAAACCATAAAACCGTATCCGTACCGTATCTCGTATAATTTTGATGGTACATGCACTTGTGTGTGTGTATGTGTGTATCATACACGTACTCAACCTACACACACACACACGCATACACACACATATGCAAAAATCCAACCCGATTTCGTTGCCTCTGCTTTTGCTGCTTGCCATTTCGTTCGTTTTTTGCCAATGCTCGCTAATCCTTTATGTTCCAAAATGCTTGCCAAAATGATTCCAAACTGAGCGCAAAGTTCAAATCAAGTAAAATATGAAAAACAATTAACAAATTGTATAATTTAACTAACGCTTTAACTCTATATATATAACATTTTGTAACAATCTGATGAAGCTAACGAAATCAAGACCAGAAATCTCATATTAAGGGAGAGATTTGTTTGAGATTTTTAATTCTGTGAAATTAGTTCAATAAATGTGGGAGGAAGAGAGTGTGTCTCCATTTAGTTCAATAGGAAAGTTGTATAAATTTGTTGCTTATCTATTTATAAGCACAACAAGAAAGCAATGTTTGGGCCTATCTGTTTATCTACTCGATAAAGCAATGTTTAGTTCTGGAGAGGATAAAATTATCAAGCAGATAAATTACTTTTCATTTTCGCAGCTTCTCTATAATTATACCCTTGCAGAGGGTATTATAATTTTGTCACGATATTTGTAATGCATAGATGGAAACATCTTAGACCTCATAAAGTATATATATTCTTGAACAGCATGAGAAGCCTAGTGAATATAGCCATGTCCGTCTGTCCGTCCGTCTCTATGCAAACTATTCTCTTAGTCTGAAAGCTATCGACTTGAAATTTCTACCATGAACTTATTTCTGTTGAAGGCTATTTATATATCAAAATTGTCCAGATCGTACTACTATAACAGATAGCTCCCATATAACCAACCGATTCAGATTTAACTCTTAGTACAGAAAAGCTGGTTATTTTTTATGCAAATTGAACCAAATTTGGTAAATGTCAGTTTTAGGAGACTCTACGTCTACTGACCAAAGTTGATCCGGATCGTACTACTATAACAGATAGCTCCCATATAACCAACCGATTTGGAATGAACTCTTAGTACAGAAAAATTGGTTGTTTTTAATGCAAATTGAACCAAATTTGGTAAATGTCAGTTTTAGCAGACTCTACGTCTACTGACCAAAGTTGATCCGGATCGTACTACTATAACAGATAGCTCCCATATAACCAACCGATTCGGATTGAGCTCTTAGTACAGAAAAATTCGTTGTTTTTTATGCAAATTGAACCAAATTTGGTAAATAGCAGTTTTAGGAGCCTTTACGTCTGCTGACTAAAGTTGATCCGGATCGGACCACTATATCACATAGCTCCCATATAACCGACACATTCCGAATTAAACCAAATTTTGAACGTCTGTCTTCAACCGAGTCTGCCTACGTTCTGCTTACCTAAGTTAGCCGTTCCGTTCATGTTTTGTTTTGTTTCTATATCGAAGGAGCTAGCTGATCTTATTCAATGAGATTTCTGGTATCAATTTGTTACACAATGTTATTTTGTTTATTATTAAATTTGTATGCTAAACGTTTTTGTGTATGCTATGGTTTTTCTGTTGATTTGTTTGTTTTAAGATTTTCTATTGTAGAATTTGTTCAACTCCTTAGCGCTGACCCTCTGCCCCCACCCACTACCAAAACCAAAACCGAAACCTGCATCCCAAGCCAACACGCTCCAACTAGCTTTCCACACACGTTTCTTATACTTCGTAGATTTTTGACTCCCTAAAAGGCCACCTTCTTAAGTTTCCAGCACGTAGCTCAATGTTTTTCATTTTCCTTTTGATTAAAACAAACAAATTATTTGCTGCAACGTAATTAATGTAAAAAACAAAAAGAAATTACAACAAAAAACCAAAGTGATAAAAGCTACACCAAACTGATGTACAAAATAAAAACAAAACCAAATAAAAAACAAAAACAAAAACCAAAACCAAAACAAACAAATCACAAATCAAAAAGCCAATCTCTAGATGATCAATTAATGTGTTTCGTACTTGTTGAATATTTATCCAAGACAATGTTCTAGATCGAAGAGAATTGATGTTATATCGCGCATCACATTCCCGCTGGTCTTTGCGCTCTTCAATCTGGTCTACTGGAGCACCTATCTCTTCAGGGAGGAGGAGGATGAGTAAATGCCGTTACCGATTATTATTATTATTACCGATTACTTTATAGAAGAAATAGCTATCTATCTATCTATCTATCGAAATGATGACGATGAATGTATGATCAATACTAACCTATTACTTCTTTCAATTCTACTTTCATTTATGTACATTTCACGCTTTTCGTTCGAAATTCTGTTGCATTGTGGCTTTGTTGGCTTCATTTATATATGATTTTAATATTCGATTCAATTCGATTCGATTCGATTCAAACCAAAAAAAGGACCTTCTAAGGCGCGTCTCTGAAAACCAAAGGCTATGTAGAATCCAACATGAAATTAACTATATTGAAAATCGATGTCCCTGTCGGACATCGATCCAGTATGTCTCTCTGTATATGCTTATTTTAGTAAAACAAAAACAAAACAAAGACAAAGACAAAACACAAACATAAACACAAAATGGAAACGAAATTTAAGGCAAAGCATTATGGCACTTCCACTAAATACAAAATTCGATTATAATTATAATTATAACTAAATTAAATTAAATTAAATTAAACGAAATTGAGGGATGACATTAACACTAATTGTAAGTTAAATTGATCAATTGTGACTGCATAGTAGTTAAAAAATAATTATTAATTAAATTAAAGGATACAAAAAAACACAAGACAGACACACAAACACACACACACAGGCCAATTGACGAACGTTTGCTTTTTGAATTTTGTTTAACAGAAATTTGTTATAAATTAATAAATTCATATTATGCGTTCAGTTCGGGCTAGTTAAGTTTATATACAAACGAAATTGCAAACTAAATTGTACTTAAAACACGCCAACAGATCGTAGCTTCTCCGACCGTTTGTAAATATGGCATAAAATAAGTTTTAAGCAAATAGTTTAAACATTTCTAATTGTAAAAAGCGTGTAGATAAGTTAAGTTTAGTTCATAAAGAGTATGAAAAACTAATGAGAATAATTAACAAACAACATCAAAATTGATACCTAGATAAATTAAATTCAAACTCACAATCGATTTAAATAAACCAAACCAAACAATTTTTGAACAAACAAACAAAAGAAAATCATAAGCAAATTTTGTTCAAATTTGAAGCACACTGAAAATGAAAGTCTATTTTATTTTCCATCATTTGCAAGTTCGATTGGCAAACTATAACAACTAAATATATATTATATATATATATATAGATAGTTCAAACTGGAGCTGGTGGGTATTTTGCAAGCTTTTACTTTCCTAAAAATACTGATATGCTGCCTATGTATTAACTTTTAGACAATTAACAAATTATCGATTTGGTTTTTAAATTCAAATATTTTTAAATAACATTTGCTTGTTTCCAACACGCACTTAGCCATGAGATTTTGTTCAAGTAGTTACGTTAAATAGCTTACGAACATCATTTGGGATTGAGTCCCTCATATAATACTATTTGCCAATGATTCTTGATTTATATTTAAAATATATTTATAATTAGAGTTTTCATTCAATTATATAATATATATTTACATCGAGGTGCAGGCACACTTAGGTCTGCCCAAAGCCTCATTTAGTTAGTTCATTTTTCCTAAAGTAGTTTAACAAAACTAAATACAACGCCATAAACCAGTTAACAGACAATACAAATACCAATAATTTATTATGTAGTCCAAAGAAAACTAAATTTAACAAAAAATAATCACATTTATATTAACAACTAAACCATATAATAAGCCATATCTTAGAGATCAAGTTACCAAATATAAGCTTATCATTTTGTATCCAATATAGACATATATATATATATGATTTTTGTTAAGTGCCTTTTGTATGCAAATTAGACTAATGGGCCTGGGCAGCCGGAACGGCCAGGCCACAGCCATGGGAGCAGTCCTTTGAATTACCCCCAAGAGCTTGTCCAGAGAGCCCCTTCTCTGTCTCTGTCGTTCACCTCAATCTGCTCTCACTGACAATAAGTAAAACTGAGAGCAAAGCCATAGAAGACGACAAATCATCTGCATACTCCTCTGTGATCTGTCCCCTTGGCTGTTGCTTCTTCGGCTGCCCAGGCTCGTATTGCTTCAAAAATATTCTAAAAACTCTGCACTAACATTGTTCTCTCTTGTTTTTTTTTTTAATTATTGAATAAAAATAGAGCAACCACAATAAAACCAAAGCTTTAATTTTAGAAAGCCCAAAAAAAAAAAACAAAAAACAAAACAAATACTGAATTCTACATAGCAACAAAATACATAATAATTATATAACAAAACAGCAACAATAATAATTCAATGCAAAACTAACCCTTAAAGAGCCTTTTTCCTCATATTTTGTAGTTATATTATATTATTTAATTCAGCTTGTTTCAACTCAAAGTTTGATTTCGATATTCTTTCGACTCTCTTCAATAATTTCACCTAATTTCTCGTTTGTTTCCGAAAAGAAAGGTAAGAAAATAAATAAGCAAAATATTAAAAACAAAAGAAAACATTCAAAAATCAAAGATAAAGTTTAAATAAAAAGAAGGAAACAACAGGACACCTACAAAGCACCTACACATAATTGTTGTTTATAAGGAGAAGTCTCAAATACGAGCAGGCATTCATAGTACATGTCGTATAAGTGTTGTAAAACGTCGTGCCAAGCAAACAAGATAACAAGAAATAACTTAAAGACAAACAAAAAGATAAAAATTCGAGATATAAGAGCATAGTTGTATTGTATATGAATCTATTGAACATACAGGGTTTTAAATGTGAGCAAATATGTAGTTGAAGGACGTTGGCGAAGGACGATTGTCGTCTTGGTAAGTCAATGTCGCTGGGGAATATCCCCAAAAGCAGCCAGATAAAATAGATGATGTGTTAATTGATGTTGATTGATGTTAAATAAAACTGTAACAAGTAGACAGAACTTCGGCCAGAACGAAGCGGAAATACCCTTGCAGATGCTGAGCTAAGCTGTTGTCACCTGGGTTGCGTCGGGGTCACCTGGCTGGCGATTGTAAGTCCGAAGAGAGAATAGAGTATCTTCAGAAATAGTCACACCAGAGCGTTGTACAAGATAATCAAGGGATTTGTTGCAGGGACAGGCAAGTGAGCACTGGCATGGAGAGGTGGGGAGGTAAGCTTCTGGGAAAGATAACTTCCAAAGAAGACGAATTGTTTTCTATACTCGAAAAGCGAGGCCATCTAAAACAGGTAGTTGAAGTGTAAAAACATTAAGACATTTGCATAGCGAAATACGTAGAATGTTTCTGAAAAGCTTGGGATGCTTTTATGATTACATTTGTCAACCAAAGCCTCAGCTTCGCATATCTGAAACAATTCTATATCAATTCTGTATCACAAATATATCTAGAGTTTTCCAAAACTCAGCGATCTCTCTGTTGTTGGAAGTCCCACATCCTATAAGATAAGCATAATGCTCAAACTGAAACCATTTTCAGCTTCTCTCTCTTTATTTAAAGAGCTAAGACTTGAGTCTGTATTTCATATATGCCAAAACGATAAAGTTTTAACACTAAACAACACCAGAACTTTTCTCTAAGTGTCAATTTAGAGCTTTCATTTCCAGGCTGAGTGTTTCACCTTTGCTTTGTCCAATCACACATCATGACACAGTCAGCCCCCCTCCTTGACGGAGACATCTTTTACAACACAAAATTAACCGCAAACACTGTTCCCCCTCCACCCCGCCCTGCATCGCCATAGCCCAACTACAAGCCAAACTGCACAATATTGAGTGCAGCAGCGACACTTTCTCAAAACACCTGCAAGAGTATAAACGAATTTACGTGAAACCAAAAAACACTTTGGCAAAGCATTCCAATCGAGTTGAGAGGGCAAAGTTTTTGGCATTTATATAAGAATATAGTGCATATATATATATATATAAATATATATATATATAGATATATATGTATATGTATAAGTATATAGGTTGTGTGCTGCTTTCAGTTGCCGTTCAAACAATTTGGTCAATTATCATTTAGGCAAATTGTTCAGCAGCGGCAGTCCAATTTCAATGTAAATAGTTTAAATTTAAATATAATTGTAAATGTCATGGAGAAAATGTTTAGGTTTAAAACAAAAGTGCACAACTTCTAGATGCGTTCTAAAACAAGACTTACAAGTTTTTGAGTAAAAAATGAAAACAAAATGAGAATCCATTTAGGAAACATAAGAGGTGGAGCATGAGCATGCGAGGCGAAAGCAAACTAGCCGTAAGTTAATTTATGTGTAGTTGTTAAGCCATGAAGACGGTGTTGCTAAAGAAAAGCCATTCTAAAATAGACTAGTGAAGCATTAACAATACTAAAACCTAAACTAAATTTGTCAAATTCATTTGCATTCACACACACACACTCACATTTCACTAATCTTCACACTTGCTAAGGAAAATTATGCTGCACGAATTGATTGAATAAACACACAAAAAACCAAAACCAAAACCAACTGAAAGCGAAACACAAACAAGATGAAAATTTAGAAAAATCATAACACATATCCTCCACAAGGGCCGCCAACTGTTTGCCCAATTTCTAACAATCAAAACTTCAAACTATAATTTCTAAAAAAATTAAAAAAAAAGAAAAAGCAAACCAAAAATATTTGAGTGTAAATACAAAAGCGAAAAATGAAATTGAAATTGAAATTGCATCAATAAAACACCGCAAATCACCTTACTTTATAGAGCTAAGTGTACACCCATACATACATAGAAGTACATACACATACACACACACTCACACCCACACATGAACAAAATTAGCTAAATATGAAGGTTTAAAGTTAAGATCATGAGGTACTACAATTTGATGTTGCTAGAAATTACTCAAAAACAAAGCAAAGAAACAAACAGAGCAACAACAAAATGAACAAGAAAGCCAACTAACAACCACACTACGTATACTTAACGCAACATTTTGCTAAATAAGAAAACTCAAAATGAGTATACAGGACAGGACAGGACAGAACATGTCTGGCAGCCGCAAAAACAAGACAAAAATGGTTAAGTGAAACAAAAATAATTAGCATAGTTATACCAAATAGTTGAAATAATTGTTGTCACCCAAAAAGAAAAAGAAAAGAAAATCAAATCGAAATGCAAAACACAAAAACCCAAAAAGAAAAGGAAATGAAAATTGTGTAAAACCCCCCAAAAATGAAAAATGTTTGTGAAATGTTTATAAGTAAATGAAACTAAGCAAAACAAATTCAATTGAAAAGGAAAAAAAACACCTTGACATGTTTAAATAAAAAACAAAAATGGATATAAATATTTTAGATATTTAATCATGGTTTTGGGCTTAGCAAGGTGGGAAGGCAAAAAATAATTTTTATTTATTTTATGTTAATAATATTTTTAATTAATTTAATAATATTTTTAATTCAGTTAAAAATATTATTCTATTGAATCGTGGTAATCACATTACTGGTAAGTAAGCAGTGCAAAAGCAGTGCATTAAACGATTGTCATATCAGTCAGCTTTCAACATGGAGCACATGGTACACCACATTATAGTTTCATAGCTACTTGCTGGCTTGCCAAGAAAACCTATAACATATATTTTATAGTTGAAGAAGTTGGAGAAAATGGTATATTAATGTTATCACGAACTTGCCAACGCATAGAAGGAAGCGTATATAAAAGTATATATATTCTCAGAAGATCTCAGAAGTCTTAAAAGCTACAGAGCTGAACTATTTGCCAGATGCTTACTTTGTCTGCGCTTCCAGATCGGACAACAATATCATATAGCTACCATATAACCGGTTGTTCCGAAATGAACACTTAGGAGCATAACTTTTCTGTTTTTCATCCAAATTTAAACAAATTTGTCTTTTATCCCTTGTATTCACACTAGCCCCACGCCCACCTACCAGATTTGATATAGATCGGTTATATATTTACATTGTTAATAGTATATAACCTTCGGCAAGCCGAAGCTAGCCATCCTTTCTTGTCTGCTCTTAGTATTGGCCAACTGCAAGCTGAAGAACAACCATCACTCGATGGCTCCCTCTGCGACTTCAAGACTCTGCTGTCTGTTCTAACGTCAATACAACGTCATCATCATCATCATCATGCACTGTGCTTCCTGCCCAACCGCTACTGGTTGTGCGTCGCCTACAGTCCTGAGGTTTTCTCAACCACATCGAAGGCCGATCACCCACAAATCAAGATATTTTCGAAAGTTAAAGCTTATTAACTTCCGATAATCTGCCTCCTAACCATATTTGTATTTGAACTTCACAGCAAGTGAATAGCCTCATCGATTTCATAACCTCGCTCAATACAAATGATTTCGTGCTATCACAGAGAATTCGCATAGAAGAATCAAACCCATTAGAAACTATTTGAATCAGAATTATATAATTCATACAAAACCAATTAACCAACCACATGCAGTTCCCCCTCCCCCTCAACTATTTCATGCAAACGAAAATTGCATGTCACGACGAATCCAGAGAGGCAGATAGTGTGAGAGGTTTGGGACTTTAACCGTTAAATGATCGACTAATTTGTCGCAGTCTGGTCAATCATGGCGATAATACTCATGATATCGCTTACATTATCGCGTGCCTTATGTTTGCCTTGTGATTCAGTGCAATTACGAGAACAATCCGAGCTTGAAGCTGCCCCGGTCTTTCTTTAAATAGAGCTAGCCGAATCGCCAGCGGCATCAGTTGCAATTGCAAAGTATTTGAAAAATGTTGGGCCAGAACAGTAGTCCCAGAACCAGCTATAATGCCGAGCTCAAGATCTGGAGCGGTGCGGCCGAGTCGAGTCTGTACAACGAAGATCTGACCATTGGCCAGATCATCTTTAGGCAGCTGAAACGCGAACCTCAACGGATCTTTCAAATCTCGCACACGGAGCAGACGCGCCTAACGCGTTCCCAGATGCTTGTAAATGCGGTGAAGTTGAGCTGTTATCTGCGCCAGCAAGGATTTTGTGAGGAGAGCCACATTGTGGGTTTGATGGCCAGGAACACAACGCATCTCGCTGCCATGGGCTATGGCTGCATGTTCAATGGGACGCCTTTTCATGCCATCAATCCCAATGTGGAGGAGCAAACCATACGTAGTCTGTTTGGCATAACGAAGCCCAGAGTGATTTGTTGCGATGTTCAGGATTATGCAAGGATTAAGAATATAGCTGAGTCCTTGGAGGCGCAGCTGGTAACAGTTGATGGCAGTGTAGCGGGTGTGACCAGCGTGACAGATCTTTTAAAGATGCCCCTGGAGCCAGACTTTGAGCCTAGAGAATTTGAGCGTGGCGTTGATCGCATCCTTGCCATACTCTGCTCTTCCGGCACCACAGGCACACCTAAGGCAGTGACCCTCTCCAACAGCCGCAAGATATTCGAAAGTCATAGGTAATGCCAAACACAATCCCTCCTGGCCATAGCCTTAACCGATTTGATGTTATAGTTATCTCAGCTCCGCTGACATTCAGTATGCTCCCAGTACGTTGGACTGGCTGACGGGTCTAATCACTCTAGTCCTGGCTGGTGTCTATGGCACAGTGCGCTTGATCTCCAGGGATCCATTCAGCCCCATGGAATTCCTGAAAATGTGTGAGCAGCAGGAGATTAGCTGGACTGTGCTGGCCAGCTCTCATGTGGCCATGCTTGCCAATTGCCCCGCCGTCAGTTCGCAGAATCTGCGCAGCTTGCGCCACTTTCTCTTCGCCGGTGGACACTGTCTGGTGGCCACATTGCAGAAAATGCAGACCCATCTGTCTGGCCAGGGCATCCTAACCAATGCCTATGGACTAACAGAACTGGGAACCATGGTCTCCTGCAACTATTACACCCACACGAAGCCCAAGTCAGTGGGGCATCTCTTGGGCAATATTCGGGTGCGCATTGTGGATGCTGATGGCAAAAATCTGGGACCCAACGAGCTGGGTGAGATCTACTGCCACAATGGACAGCACTGGAGTGGCTACTATGGCAATGCCAAGGCCACCGCCGAGCTGCAGGACAAGGAGGGCTGGTTTCACACCGGCGACATGGGCTACTTCGATGACGAGAACTATCTGTACATTGTGGAGCGCAAGAAGGATATGCTCAAGTATCTGGGCATGATGTACTATCCCCACGAGATCGAGGAGGTAATCGCCCGCATGCCCAACGTGACCGAAGTTTGTGTCTTTGGCATTTGGAATGAGATCGAAGGCGATGCAGCCGCCGCTGCGGTGGTGGCCAAGCCAGGCAGCCAGCTCCAGGCGGACCAAGTGGTACAATTTGTGAGCCAGCACATCAGCGTCAAATACAAACAGCTCAACGCCGGAGCTCAAATAGTCCAGCAGCTGGCAAAGAGCGCCAATGGCAAAGTGAATCGTCAGGCGGTGAAGAAGGCCTATATGGCAAGCCAATCGGAATAAAGCAGCAGGAATGTAGTCCAAAGAAAGCAATGATGCGGCATCACAACACATACATGTTCCTAGTTGAGTGGGTGAAAGTGATGAGCTCCCCTGCACTGACAGGCATAGCGAATCCTTTAAATATGAGTTTAGAAAGAAATTACTTAGATGCAAGGACATTCTTACAATCCCAAATAAACTTACGACTAATCTTGAACCACTTCCTGGTGGAATTTTTAAAAATCTGCTGGCAGATTAGCTAATATGGATATGATCTGCAGCAACTACAACAGCAACAAGGCGCTCTCATTTTACCCTTGCGAATGGTATTATAATGTAACGTTTTTTGTAACGCATAGAAGGAAACATCTCCGAGACCATAAAGTATATATATTATAGATCAGCACCACTATATGATATAAAGCTCCCATATAACCGACCAATTCGGAATGAGCTCTTAGTACAGCAAAATTGGTTGTTTCTTAGACAAATTGAACCAAATTTGGTCAATGACAGTTTTTGAAGTCTCCAAGTCTGTCTGACCAAAGTTGATCCAGATCGGATCACTATATCATGTAGCTCCCATATAACTGACCGATTCAGAATTGTCAGAATTCAGCCAAATTTGGAACTTGTCAGTCTTAGAAGCCTCAACCGAATCTGCAAGGGTTTGTAAGCTTCGGTTACCCCAAGTTAGCCTTCGTTTCTTGTTTTCTTTTATTCTCTTATCCTTTTCCTTTCGCCATGGTCATCATAAAGTACTTTGCCAAATTATAGATGACACTGAGAGACAATGTCAGCATGCTGATGCTGCCTCTGTGCCTAGACTTAGGCAGGTAGACTATTGCACAACAGATTCTTAGTGTTCTTCTGGGTCATAAAATCTACCTTGTGTACAAATTTCAGCAACGTATGCATCTCTTATGGATTTTCCTGTCAAAGTCAAAAAGTTTTATATATATGGATAGATGTAGATGTACAATTTGGAATATGTTTTGACCAGGCCCACTCTTGGGAGTTTTGAGCTCTAGGAGTATAGCAAACAGTTCCTCTTTGGAAGTACATACATATTCTTTACCTAACATATTGAGAAGATGATCTCCATACTGTGTCTGATCTATCTTTATCTCTACCACTTAATTATGTTTCTATTAGTGGGTCTCTGACTCTAGCTTTTCTATGTCTACTTTCTCTGCCATCCATTTTCTTCTGTTATTGTTCTCTCTTCCTTCTCTTGCCTTACGTCAAATGATAGTCCACACACATACTCATATGACGTTCTTAAAATTTCTTTGCCTACTTTTTGGCAGCAAAAAAACAATAAAATATAAATGGAATTCAGAATTTGCTTATCTTGATCTTCTATACAACCCAGTCCCAGTCCAGCCACGCTAGTGATCTTTCTGCTGTTCCGAAAGATGTGTGGTAACCCATGTTATGCGGCGACAGGTCAGCACTCCAGTTTGGAACGCTTGAATAAGTTTCCAGGACACATATTGCACGAGAAATGGGACAGCGAAAGATAGCGTGCTGGCAAAGAAGGAAGATTTGTAATACAGATGAATTCCAACCCAGACTATTATAGATCTAGACTTACCGTTCATCTGGTTGCCAATAAGCCTATATGTAAGTTGTATATAGACATCCTTTTGGGTATCATTATGGCTCTTCAGGACTGGACTGGCACATGGTTGATGATAAGCTTTAGAGTGTGTGTTCTATTCGCTATCATGAACTATTGGTGGCTTGATCTTGGGCGGATTGCGTAAATTAAATCTACTCTTTGGAAGCGCATCTATCGACACTTCCTTAGTCTTCTTCTTCGGCTTCTCCTGCACTGCCGGCAAACGCAGTCTAAGCTTTGGCGGCAGTGGCGGTGGTGGCACAGGTGTGGTCAGACTATGCCTCATAGCTGGCGTGGCATTCACAAAGATCATCTTCTCCATTGTCTCCTCGCCCTTGAACTTCATTTGCAAGTCCAAATCGGTGCGATTGTCCACCAGGCCACGTGGCTTTAACACATATGTTGTGGGTGTCATCTTATCGTCCTTATACTGCACCTCCAAGTCAATGGGGAAATCAGTGGCCAGCACTTCGGTTATCTCGAATGGTGATTCATCAACCACATGTAGACGCATGGGCAAACGAGGATGAAAGCGAAATGTGATACGCTTCACATAGCCACTTAAATCCACTTTATCCGTGGCACGCACATAGACGCGCCAAGTGCGATCCAACTCACACTCGTCCTCCACCATACAGCCTATAATCAGATCCTTTGTGATTACGTCACGCTCGAAGCTCCCAGTGGAGAGGGTCTCGGATGAACGGCAGCGACTAACATTCTGGCATTTGCTCAGATCATAATCATCATTCAGGCGATGTGAGTAATTAGGACTCTTCGAGGCCATTGTGAAGGATTTAATAAATGGCAGAATTGAAATGGGAAATGGAAAACGTGATGGAAAATCTTTTACTTTAATTTTGCCTAAGTGCAGCGAGCTTATATTTGTATGATCAATCTCCACATGGAATAATAATGTATGAATGTGTTCGATGGGCTTATCAAAGCTAACTAGATTCTATATATTTTCATAATCTCTTTGTTAACTGCCCGAAGCTTCCCTAATGCCAAAGGGGGGTGACACGGAAGTCTCTACAGAGAGAGAGAGAGAGAGAGCAGTGTTAACTCTTATCTTCATCGAAACCTATGACTTCCATCCCACTCTGGTAGACTTAAGCTACTTGATCTGCCTTCACTATTGAATCGCAGGGTCTGTCGCGGTGTGATATTTCTGCACCAACTGGTTAATGGTACAATTGATTCTTCTGAGCTTTAAGCGCTCTCATATCTACCTCAAACAGTAACAGACCAAAGTGCTTTTTCCCCTATCTTATTACAGGTATAAAAACATACCCCCACGAACTTCTCTTATCAATTTTTGTTGTTTGTTGGATGAAGAAGTCGTTATATCTCCAATCTGGCCCATAAACTAGTCAGCTGTCATCTTTATCTTAGCTTAATCCTACATTTATAAAAAAGCAGCTGCAAGCAAATTAAAGCAATCTTATACCGACATCACATCGTAGCAGACCAACATGTCTTTCAGGCCGAGCACCAATTTCGATCCAGATCACAAGATCTGGAGTGGACCGCAGGATCGTGATTATTTTGCCCCAGATCTGTCCATAGGAGAGATCATTTTCCATGAAATGCGTCGACACCCGAAGCTGATTGCCCAGGTTTGTGTAGCTATAAGATTACGCAACTAATGGCTAACATCGAGTGATCTCCTTGCCAGATCACGGCCACAGACAATACTGTGCTGAGGCGTGAGGAAGTCCTTATGAATGCTAAGAGAGTGGCCAGCTATATGCGTGAGTTGGGCATGATTCAGTCGGACATCGTGGGCATTATAGCCAGGAATACCACACATATATTTGCCGTGGCCTACGCCTGCTTCTTCAACGGCATTGCCTTCCATTCTCTCAATATTACCTACGAGGAGGCGACCATTGAGAAGCTCTTCAACATCACCAAGCCCCGCCTGATCTTCTGCGATGGAGATGAGTATGAGAAAGTGAGAGCCGCCACGGATCAGTTGGATGTGAAGATCATCACAATGCGCAACCATCAGCCGGGCGCCATAAGCATTGATGACGTTCTGGCCACGCCCATTGAGAAAGACTTTGAACCGGCCCGACTAATTCAAGGCAATGATCAGACCTTGGCCATACTCTGCTCATCGGGCACCACTGGCCCACCCAAGGCAGTTACTATCACAAATAGCAGAAGACTGCTGAACTTTAGTGGGTGAGTTTAGATACACTTTGAATACAATGAAGGAGAGAACTTAATTCCCACGTTTCCTCTATTAGTCACCTGACCACTGGGGACGTGCAGTACACACATAGCACCCTAGATTGGATATCGGGTCTGGTCACCACAGTCACATCTGGAGTGTACAGCACCAATCGAATTATTGCGCCCATTCCATTCGATCCAGCTGCTATATTGCGGATCATTGAGGAATATCGGGTCACGTGGCTAATCCAAACGCCTTCCCACTTAGCCCTAATGGCAAACTGTGCGGAATTCGAGAAAGCCAACTTGGAAAGCTTGCAAATGCATATATATGCTGGAGGCACTTGTTCAGTAGAGGCGCTACATCTAATTCGAAGTCGCCTGCGACACGATTGCCTGAACTGTGGCTACGGCATGACAGAAATAGGCGCGATGGCAACTATGAACTATCACTTTGATGAGAAACCCAACTCGGTGGGACGAGTGCTGCCTGGCATCAAGGTGAAGATAGTGGACGATCAAGGCGAGGGTGTGGGGCCAAACAAGGTGGGTAAGATTTGCGTTCAACATAGCCAGCATTGGAGTGGATACTATGGCAACCCAGAGGAATCTCTCAAAATGCGCGACCCAAAGCTATGGTTCCACTCTGGCGATTTGGGCTACATGGATGAGGAGAACTTTTTATATATAGTGGGGCGAGAGAAGGAAATGCTCAAATATCAAAATATTATGTATTATCCCTATGAAATCGAGGAGGTTATCTCTAAGATGCCAGGCGTGATCGATGTCTGTGTCTTTGGCATATGGGATCAGTTCAATGGGGATTTGGCCGCTGCAGCCGTGATCAAAAAACCTGGCTCACAACTTTTTGCTGAGGATGTGGTGGAATTTGTTAAGCAACACGTGGACACCAAGTACAAGCAGCTACATGGCGGAGCCATCATTGTGGACGACTTCAAGCGCACAGCCAATGGCAAGACAAATCGGATGGCTACAAAGGAGTATTTTCTAGAGATAAGGAATAGCATTGCTTAGTAATAGTTTATCCTTCCTGTCATAGCTATATATATGTAAAAAACTATGTCAAATGAGAATTTTATAAACCAATTCTTTGTTTATTTTATTCCTCATTCCCACAAATTGGACATCCGCTTTATATACATATGGTTGGAGTTGAAATTATACCACTTATTGGAGCGCTTTTTTGGTTGTGATCTTATGAGCATCATCGGCTCTTGTGGACCTTGGCTTGGACTTGCTCTTTTTGCGTAAATTTGACCTCTTCTTATTTGACACATATTTGGGCACATCTTTGATTTTCTTCTCCTGCTCCACTGACATCAATCGCAGTTTAAGCTTCGGCAGCGACGGCGGTGGCGGCAGGGGCGTAGTCAAACTATGCCTCATAACTGGCGTTGGATTGAGAAAGATCATCTTCTCCAGCGCCTCTTCGCATTTACACTTGTCCTGCAGATGCACTTTGAAACGATTCTCCAACAGGTAACGTGGCTTAAACACATACGTTGTGGGCGTCATATTCTCGTCCTTGTACTGCACCTCCAACTCAATTGGGAAATCCGTGGCCAACATTTCGGTTATCTCGAATGGCGATTCATCGGCTACATGCAGACGCATCGGCAAACGCGGATGAAGGCGGAATGTGATGTGCTTCACATAGCCACCAATGTCCACATCGTTCATGGCACGCACATAGACGCGCCAAGTGTGTTCCAGACTGGGCGGACACAAGTCGTAATCATCTTCCAGCAAACAGCCTATAATGAGATCCTTGCTGATGATGCGCTCGCAGCTGTCGCCCTCCGACAAACGAAAGCGGCTAACGCGCTGGCACTCATTCTGGTCATGGTCCTTGTCCTGGGTCAGCCAGTGTGAGTCAGGGAGGCTCTTTGAATCCATGTCATTGGTTTAGGGCTTAGAGTGAAAAGTGTAATCGAAATGAAAGAAGAAATGGAAGTGAAGGAAATTTTTAAGAATAGAAAAAGAGAGAAATAGTTTCAAATAAAAATTTTGTATGTAATCTGTGGAAATGATTTTTCAGAGAGAACTAGATTCAGCAAGAGCCTGGAGCAGAGAATTAGCGTATCGATGTGGAAATAAAATGAGGGTTTATGTTTTTAGCCCATAAGCCGAAGCATTTGTTTAACTAGAAAACCCTTTCTTTATACTCTCTTTGCTTTTAGTACTACATTGTTCCTCCGCCTTTAACAACTTGTCAGGTTTATACAAAAACATCTCTCACTCAGTTTTACCAAAGATCATGGAACTAGAAAGTAATGCCAGAGAGCAAGCATACATTTGTTTAATGGAGAAGGGTTAAGAATGTTTAAAAAGCTAGTCTTCAATGGCTTTTAGTTAGTGCCTCAAAGTAGGCAACGTTTTTTAAGTGTTGATCAAAACACTAGCAGGCCTGAAGAGGAAGATCAATACAAATATATCATAGCATACTTTTGGGGTGTGCAATTTATTGAACATTCTGATATATGAACTTGTTGCTTTCAAAATGAATTAATTATTGCATGATTTATTAAATATCAAAAATATCAAATTATTTTTAATGTCATTATATATATTTTTTTTATAACTACATAAAATTTAAACATGCTACTTTTATATAGATTCAAATTCAAAGTTCTGGCGTAGATAGAAATTCAATATAAATTTAGAGTTTAGAGTTTAGCTTAAGTTTAGAGTTACTATAACTCTATATAATGCTGATTACGACAATTGGATTCTCATTTAGCTTTTGTTAAATCCATCCATTCCATAAAAATTGTCTGCGACACATTCCAGCCTTCAATTGTTTACGTTTCCCTAATCCCAAACTAACCTACGACTATATAGACTTTCCACATTCCACATATATTTGCCCACGTAGAATGATTCAGCAGCATAAACAAAATTTCGAGTCAAAAATATTCAGCATAAATTTTCATTCAATAATAACAACATTTTGCGTTGCTGATAAAGAGCCCATGTGAATGAATGAGAGAGATAAGAATAGAATAGCAGAGCAAGTCAAGATCTGACGTATTATATATGGGGGGTAGTGTTAACATGCTCAACAGCATGCTAGACTAAAATTTAATCAAATTGATAAACTCATGACAATGATGGGTGAATTTAGCTACTGCAAATGAGGCGAATTTCATCAGAGGCACAAAATCGTAGCGAAGATGCAGTTGCAAAAATTCCAAATCATTGAACGAAGACATGAATTATCATATTTGAAGGGGGTCTATAAAGCTTTTGTGTCATATCGATCGCTATATATTGATGACAATAGATATTTGATGAACAATCTGTCTGCCCAAAACACACCTCATGGCGTATGCGTGATACTCATCGAAGCTTCAGCAAGCTAAGCTAAGCTTAAACAACAACACGCTTATTTATATGTTCGGATTCGTGCCCACAAATACGAGCATGAATCGGAATCATGAAAAGTTGTCGAGTCACTATTAACGGTGCATTCTAGAGTCTGATAGCCGCCCCGTAAACAGCTGGAGAGCGGTTGCTTGATTTGTTTGTAGAAGCTTGAGGTTTATTTAATTGCGTCGACGACGAGGCTGTTGATGTAATCTGGGCAGCAAGTGCTGGGGGGCAGCAGCGGAATTCTAAATTATACGACGAGTCTATGGGTATTATCTAATAGTGCGAATCGGCACTTACCTCTATAAAAAGGCAGCTGTAATGGCAAATTTTAAACACTTTGTAAAAAACACATCAAGCAGCAACAGCAGCAGCAGCAGCAGCAACAGACGAAAATGCATTTCAAGCCGAGCACAAACTTTGATCCAGATCACAAAATCTGGAGTGGACCGCAGGATCGTGATTATTTTGCCCCAGATCTGTCCATAGGAGAGATCATTTTCCATGAGATGCGTCGACACCCAAAGCTGATTGCCCAGGTATGTGTAGCTATAAGATTACGCAACTAATGGCTAACATCAAGTGATCTCCTTGCCAGATCACGGCCACAGACAATACTGTGTTGAGGCGTGAGGAACTCCTTATGAATGCTATGAGTGTGGCCAGCTATATGCGTGAGTTGGGCATGATTCAGTCGGACATCGTGGGCATTATAGCCAGGAATACCACCCATATATTTGCCGTGGCCTACGCCTGCTTCTTCAACGGCATTGCCTTCCATTCTCTCAACATTACCTACGAGGAGGCGACCATTGAGCAGCTCTTCAACATCACCAAGCCCCGACTGATCTTCTGCGATGGAGATGAGTATGAGAAAGTGAGAGCCGCCACGGATCAGTTGGATGTAAAGATCATCACAATGCGCAACCATCAGCCGGGCGCCATAAGCATTGATGACGTTCTGGCCACGCCCATTGAGAAAGACTTTGAGCCGGTCCGCCTGGATCAAGGCAATGATCAGACCTTGGCCATACTCTGCTCATCGGGCACCACTGGCACACCCAAGGCCGTCACTGTCACCAACAGCCGCAAGCTTATCAACTCTAGTAGGTGAGTTGATGCTCCCTATCGATCAGTATCAATTGGTTTCATTCAACTCCCACTCCTCCCCCCATAGCTACTTGAGCACAGAGGATGTCCAGTACACCCACAGCTCCCTCGATTGGATTACGGGTCTGCTCACCACAGTCACATCTGGAGTGTACAGCACCAAACGAATTATTGCACCCATTCCATTCGATCCAGCTGCTATATTGCGCATCATTGAGGAATATCGGGTCACGTGGCTGCTCCAAGCGCCCTCCCACTTAGCCCTAATGGCCAACTGTGAGGAATTCAAAAATACCAACCTGGATAGCTTGCGTTATTACCTATATGGCGGTGGTCGCTGCGCCGTGGAGGCCCAACATCTTATCCGAAGTCGGCTGCGACACGATTGCCTGAACTTTGCCTATGGCTTCACTGAGATTGGAACCATGGTATCCCTGAACTGGAACTTCGATGAGAAGCCCAACTCGGTGGGACGGGTGCTGCCTGGTTTCAGGTTGAAGATAATCAACGACCAGGGCGAGGCGGTGGGGCCAGACAAGGTGGGTGAGATTTGTGTGCAAAGCTGCCAGCATTGGGCTGGCTACTATGGCAATCCACAGGAATCACGCAAAATACGAGACCCCAAACAGTGGTTCCACACCGGTGACTTGGGCTACATTGATGAAGACGGCTTTCTCTTTATTGTGGAGCGCAAGAAGGAAATGCTCAAGTTCCAGAACATCATGTATTATCCCAATGAAATCGAGGAGGTCATCTCGAAGATGCCGGGCGTAACAGATGTCTGCGTCTTCGGCGTCTGGGATCAGTTCAATGGAGACGAGGCCGCTGCAGCCGTGGTCAAGAAACCCGGTTCACAGCTGCATGCCCAGGATGTGGTGGACTTTGTTAGGCAACATGTGGACGCCCAGTACAAGCAGCTGCATGGCGGAGCCATCATTGTGGACGACTTGAAGCGCAGCGCCAATGGCAAAACAAATCGGATGGCTACAAAGGCTTATTTCTTGGAGGCGAAGGATAGAAACTAAATAGCTGAATATTGTGAAGAATTAAGATTTGTACTGGAGCCCTGCATGAGTGCACACTAAGCACAAAATTATCCCATTTATACACTATACTGGTCGAGTCATAAGCCAAAGCAAGTGTGTGTGCGAGTCGTAGAAAATGAATAGAATAGCAAAAGCGGAGAGCTTCGCTGTCTCTCATTCCTGCCTTTAACGATATTGGCGAACTATCTGTGGGCATAGTGGTACACTGTGCACACTATGATAAACTAGAATAAGTCTGTAGAAATTCTGTTAATAAAATTAATGTTTTTTTACACAATACTCATTTATTACTCTCCATTCTCTTATATTAAAAGAGTGACAGCAGACAAGTGTCTCTCTAGTAGAGACTTTCTCACGATTTTCGTAACAGTGTGGAGCGAATCATACGAAATGACTGAGTCTCAGGACAGCTTAGCTTCTAGTCAATGTGTCCGCAAAATGTATAACTCATATGGAATTGAAATTATCGTTTGAAGGACACACAGGTATTTTAATAAACATTGCCCCAAGCCTGACTCATTTGTTCGAATAAGGCTTGAGTTTCAAATTAGCGCCGCCACTGACAACGGCAGCTTTTGAAAGTACAAATGGTCAGCGGGCATTAGCACTGCTTGTCGTCTGCTTGAAAACTGACACTGCTTGATGGAAAACGCCAGCCACAGCCGTTACATTTACATTCAAGCCGTGTGATAATGATTGCAGTGCCATTATGTACTTTATATTAGATTTCATCAATCATTCTACCTAAATAATGTATGTTAGCCGTATTTATATATAAAATATATCTTTGACACAGTCTTTCAGTTAAACTCAAACTTCTTATTGCCAAGATATACTTAATGACCTCATTATTTTATGGTATGGAAATCTTCAGTAACTGATGCATCCAGCCAAATCAAATTAAAAGTAGTCTTTAATAGCATTTAATAACGATATATCTTTGACATCAAAAGAAGAGAACATAAAACAACACATGCAAACAAAATATTCAATATAACCCTAAACTCTAGGACTGAACTTAGAACTCTAATTTTCATGAACAGAATTTCAATACGAATCGTAGCGAAGTATTTGTATGAGAAAGTCTCCTTTAATACCACAAGAAGAACAAATTAGTTAAATTAGCCTGCTTCGGAAGAGAAGCCGAATCTTGAACTTGGACATTTGCTAAAAATATCATCTCTGTAGCTCTTGAGACTTCAGACATCTTTGAGTTGAAACAACCTGAATAACAGACGGACGGACATAGCTATATCGAATTAAGAAGATTCTTGTGAGAAGTATTTCTATCTATTTATTTCTACATTAGATTTATTACTAGATTTCCCCTTAAAAAGTCAAGGTCTCCCCATGTCTCACCTAATTAAGGGCCCTTGCTATCCCTCCTTATCACTTTTATGATCTTTCATAGCTTTTGGTTGGGCTCAGCCTATCTTGAGCAATTGCTTATCGCTCAGCGGACTGATAAGTTGGTGACGTTTCATACCGTTTTGGAGCACAATCGGTTAGCTGATAACCCATCGTGGACTGGAACTGTCACTGGCCCACGCATAGGTAAGTCTACTCCATAGCTGCACCAGTTCCAGTTGCTGAAAGACCTGCGCTCCGCTTGGACCCACGCCGCCCAACGCCCCAGCCTTATCAGTGTTGCCAACATGGACGGCGCCCGAACGCAATTCGATAAATACACAAAAATTTGGAGTGGTCCAAGGCCGGCGCACTTCTTTGACGTTGACTGCTCGATTGGTAAAATTCTGTTCGCCTTTATGCGTAATCACCCACAAAATCTATGCCAGGTGAGGTTAGCTCCAAAAAAGTCCCCAACTATGATGACATTTATCGAGCTTTGATTGATATTTTTTCTATTGCTCAGATATCTGATACGGAGGGCACGGCGCTGACGAATGGAGAGGCCATTAGCTTCGCCATACGCATAGCCCAACAGCTGAAGGCATTGGGTCTCAAGCAGGACAATGTGGTTGGTATAGCCGCTAGCAATACCACCTATCTGATGCCCGTGGTGCTGGGATGTCTGCTGAATGGAACGCCCTTCCATGCGGTTAGCCCGTGGCATGATGAGGCCACATTGAAGCACTTGTTTTGCATCACACGGCCGAGCATTATCTTCTGTGATGGATATGTCTATTATTCGAGGCTGAGCGCCATAGCGAGAATGCTAAAGGCTTATGTGTACACATTAAAGGATCACCGGCTGGGAACACCACGGGTGGAAGATCTCCTGGAGCCCACCAAAATGGAGATGTACTATGTGTGAGTATAAGGAAGGATTTGGAGTACAATGAAGTAGTTCAGCTCCTAATATTTTGCAGACCCGAACCCTTGAAGCTGGGTGGTGATCAAACGGTGGCCATACTCAGCACATCGGGCACCACAGGATTACCCAAAGCTGTATGCATATCCAATTCAGCTTGCCTCTTTGATTTCGGGTAAGTTTCACAGTGGAAACATCGGAGTATTAGCTCTTAACTCTAATAACTTCCCTTCACCTTTGCAGCTTTGTCACCGGCCAGGATGTGTTGCTATCTTTTAGCACCATCGACTGGTCCGCTGGATTGTTCAACATGCTCTTCAGCTGCTGCCATGGCTCTACCAGAATCATCACCGATCGCGCCTATACGCCGGAATATCTGCTGCAGCTAATCGAGAAGTACAAGGTCACCTTGGTGACCCTAGTTCCCCAGCAGGTGGCCTCTCTGGTCAAGGCCCCCACGCTCAGTAAGCAGCGTCTGGCCACCGTGCGGTTCATCAGCGTCGGTGGTGGTAATTGCTATGTGGCCAATCTCCTAAAGATGCAGGAGTTCCTGATGAATGGTCAGATATCGTATGGATATGCCCTCACCGAATGCGGCGGCGTCTCGGCCAACATGGGCGTGGCCAAGCCCTCGTCGGTGGGCAAGGTGGTGCCAGGGGTAAAGGTTAAGATTCTGGATGATGCCGGTCGCAGCCTGGGCCATGGCGAGACTGGGGAAATACTTGTGCACAATGGCAAGGTGTGGAATGGCTACTATGGCAATCCGAACGAATCGAAGCGCCTGCAGGACTACCAGGGCTGGTTCCACACCGGCGACATGGGCTACTTTGACAATGAGAACTACTTGCACATAGTGGAGCGCAAGCGAGATATGCTGCGCTTCCATGGCGCCCAATACTGTCCCTACGAGCTGGAACAGGTCATAGCCGAGCTGCCAGATGTGATCGAGGCGTGCGTGTTTGGCCTGTGGAACGAAGTCGATGGCGATCCCGCTGCCGCCGCCGTGGTCAAAGTGCCCGGCAGTCGTCTCACCGAGATGGACATAGTCCAGTATGTGGCCAAGCGTCTGGTGGTGACCCACAAGCAGCTGCACTGCGGTGTCTTCTTCCTGCCCGAGCTGCCCAAGACAGGCAGCGGCAAGGTGCTCCGCCAGCAGGCACGCGATCAGGCTTTGGGCAAGGAATGGCACGACTATCGCAATGGCTTCTAACCAACTCTCTGACATTACCCCATAGTTGTCCTAGGATAAGTTCATTAGATGATAGAAGATGTTGACGATGATTCACTCGGTCAGTATTTATGTACAGGGGCGGCTGACTGCCAAAAAATAAAAGGAAAACACAAGCAGACATACTAAAGTTGTTGTAGATAAGGAAATTGAAGCATATTTTAGGCCAATGTTTTGGCATTATCAAAAGCTTATCTAGGTGCGATAATATGTATATATATATATATATATACTGACAGTTGCTTTTAGCTGAGGGCTGGTTAACAAGGTAGCGATCGAGCAACTTATTTTTGATCCTGATAACAAGAACGATATTGGAGAAACTTAATTGGATTTGATAGAAAACTATGATATTAGTGGGAATTAGAATGGAGGAGGTTCATCTTCAAACCAGGTCTATTAGCCCATATGACAGGAGTCCAAGTGCGACAGTCTATATGATGTTTAAGCGGTGCTAATAGTTGTCTTGTATCAAACTTCACTTCGTTCGGGACGACTTGAACGTGCTACGTCAACGTCCCGACACTCAAGAATATATATATGCTCAACTCCAGTCACAACATTAACTCAATGCCATAAACTTCTCATACCACCCTCGCTGATCTGTATACATTATCTATACACCATCTAATCATCGCATTCCAGTTGAGCAAACCCTTTCTTTCGATGCAAAACTATTAAACATTTTTGATTGACAGCCGAGTTGCACTTTTGTACGTGATCTTGTCATCATTGCAATTGGATACTTTAATATGCCTTCCCTCCACCCTACCTCCCTCACCTTCAGCTTCACCTACGCTACATTAAGTGACATGAATGTTATCCCCCCCCTCAGCAACTGCAACTGAGTCTCAATCAATGCTTCTTGGGTGCCATTCCAAATATAAACCCAATATTTTGGGAAGATCATTGATAATGATCGAGGCTGCGCTCGCTCTTAAGCTGATTGACATGGACCGCTCAGAGGGCTCTTGTTGTATTTTTTGTTTTTTCAATGTCAAGTTCATGAAATACGATCCCTGGCATACAAATATGTATGTGTGTATATATTTGTATTACTTTTTGGGCATTTGCATTACGATAATGTCTGTGTACTTAACATTTATTTCAAGATCAAGATCATGATCGTCTGTGGTTGCTGCTGCTGCTGCTGCTTAAACCTGCTCAGGCGTCTCAAATATGCAGGAAGTGGAAGGCGCAGCCAATTGCATTAGTCTCGGCTAGCCCCATGGACGTTGTGGAGCAACATTTCAAAGCCCAACGGCGCCTTGGCTTGACTCTGGACATCGACTGAGGCTGAGGCTTAGACTTAGACTGGAACTGAGACAGATTGGCCGATTCTAATTGTCATGCAAATACCAATTATCATTTGTCAGTTAACGCCACTAATAATAATGTGTCTATGTGTAATTAAATGCCTACGCTTTTTGAAATTGGAATTGCCTGAATGATTTCTAATCAACAAACACAAATCTCCGATCTCCGATCTGCAATCTGCGATCTCCATTTTGCGCTCAGTGCTGATTAATTCATTAGCAACTGTCGACCAGTTTGTCAGTTACATGGCAACCAGTGCCGCCGTGTCGCCATGCCCCCCATCCCGCCCCTCGGCCAACTCACCGCTCACCGCCAGCTCCCACTAACTAAGTAATTGGCGTTCTTAATCGTGTAGAAAATGTATGTGCCCCGTTCCGAGCATTATATAAAATTGTTATGGCTATTTAAAATACTTAAAAACGTATTTATGTCGATTGTGTATGCTGTTTGAAGAATTGTTTAATTAGTTTTCCATTTGCATATGTCAATCGAATGCCAGCAGAATGATTTGCGCCCCCCTGCGCCGCCCTCAAGGGGGATACATAGATCAGTACGCTTCGGCCGCACACTTGAATGCCACTCAATGCCCCTCTGGAGGCAGACATAAGTCAGCTGTGAGTTAACCCTAAGATCCTTCCTTAACCAAAACTATGCTCAACTGAGATCGTATTAAGTCATTGAATGCAGGCAATGTTATTAGGGAAGAGTTGAAGCACAGAAAACATATTAAACAAAATTACTCAAAACGACACGTGTTATGCTCTATCTCTTATCATAGGACTCTACTTTTGTATAAGGATTGATAGAGGATTGACTACAAATTTAAATGGGAAGAAAATTTATGATATATTGATTATTTCTTGGCCAGGTTTGGGCAAACAGAGAGGACAGTGAGAAAACTTCAATGAAAACCAAATCATCACAAACATCATCCTCAAGTTGAGTTTCTTTTAACAGGAAAATATTCAACAAAAATAAAGGAAAATACAATGGGTGATATACCATCTGAGTGTTCGATTCTAGATAAGCCCAATTTTTAATCCAATGACATCATTTGTATCCGCAAGGGTTAGCTTTCTGAAGGCCAAAGATCGTCACCAAGGTATACCCAGGCTGGATAATATAGCCATTGAAATTCATATAGGATGGGTTGAGACCCAAAAACCACAATGCAAACAGCAGAAAATAAGTATACTTCTCCTCAAGGCCCTCAAAATAGCCAACCATTTCTTGAGGTTTGGAAACATGGAAGCCAGAAGAAAAGGGGGAAGAGCGAAACCAGTTCTATACAAAGGGGGCAGCTTTGCTTATCAATGTCATTCTTCCTGTTAGACAAACCTTGATGGGTAAGTTTAATCTATAGAATATCCTGAATGAGTTAGCAGTTCGTGTTCGTAGACCAAATTCTACAAAAAAGAAACATCACCTTTTGGCGAAGCGCAAATTAATATCAAATCTGCACAGATCATGCTCCTTGTATGCTCCTGGTATGGTATACATACTCCCCTGTTACATGCTTCAATTTCTAAGATGCTCTGTCAAATGAATATGCCCCACTCCTGATACCCTACCCCATAACCAGGCCTAACAACTTTGACACATTGGCCAACGACATGGGAAGCAGCAGCAGCAGCATCAGCAGCCGGAGAAGGAAGGGATTGTGTTTAAATATGTTGAGATCAGAATTTATGGCGCTTAAATTGCAGTCATGCGCATGAGCGGCAACGACTAACAAGATCAGCCTCAGCCTTAGCCTCAGTCTGAACCTCAGCCCCACTCCTCCCAGCTATCGATCGATGCTCGTATTACCCCTTTTTGCTATTGACTAATGCCAACTGCTGGCTGGCTGGCTCTCGCGGCTTAGGGCGGATGTTTGGTGTCAAAACACGCGCAGACCGCAGCCGGAGCAGCCATTTCCTTAGAATTCTACACCGATCGATGCAGTCCTTGGGAGTAATTTATGTAGGCGACGTGTTTGCGAGTGAAAACAACAGCAGCAGCAACAGCAGCAGCAACAGCAACAGCAACTAGAAGTAGAAGAAACGAAGATCTTAGTCTGGTTGGTTCCCAGTTTCAGATCGATGTTGAACGTGTGAGAGCTATAAAAATAGTTCAAGTTTAAGATGTGTGTTGTTATTGTTGGCTATTGTTGTTGTTGTTGTTGCCTGCCTTTATCAATTTGTGTTAATTTTCTAAGCATGGAGAGCAACCAAAACAGGCAAAGGCCTCCTCGCATAGATCATAAAATGGCACCCCCAGGCCAAGGCAAGACAAGACCAGACTCCGTATCCGTATCGACATTGAACAGCAAGGAGAAATGAAAAATTTACATAATTACCGCCGTGTACCGCTGGCGGTGCTTTTGTGAGAGCCGCCCGAACGTGTCAAAATGAAAAGTGTTGCATGATTAGCGCGTAAATTATGCGGCCAAGGCATAAATCTGGTCCTCATCGAGATAATCAAATAAATGTGGCGATTAATAAAGATGAAGATGCCAGCTAGAAATACACTCAGAAACAAAATCTTATGGAAACTTAGGAACAAAGAAATAAGGGATTATTTTTGGAGTTTTAGGTAATAATAGATTAAGTTGTGGGATATATATATATCAAATGATAAGAGGATATGATAATGAGAAAAATAGTGGGTCATAAAAAAATAGTGGATCTATAAAAAGAGAATTAACTAAAATTTAAGAAAATATCTATTAAGATTTTGTGAACTCCCCAACTGGTTGAAGCTGCTGAATTAGGAAAAGATTGTGAGTGGGTGGAAATGTTAAGATACAAAATGAATTAACTTTTATTAACAATTCATGTTATCGGGTACATAATTTAGAAGTTCTTGGCCAGACGCACAATGCAGTCATCGGATTCGCCCATGCGACGGATCTCACCGCAAATGGCGTCTTGGTGAAGTCAATTGCACAGAGTCATGGTCCTTGGCGTGGATGATTCTGTTGAATGCCGAGCATTGGCGGGGCATGTACAAATCAACGTTTTCACCAGAGTCGTTCTCCAATTCCGTTTCTTGTAAAAATTTACAGCAATGAAGGCGAATGTCAGCATCGATTGTGCCTAATCTGGAAGGAGATGTGTACTGCCGGTCTGTGTTTCGTGAAATAATTTGCAACACTACTGTGAACTTTGACTTATGCCATAAATTATCTACAAATTTAGGTAATAATGAAGTATTTCTTCAAGCTCCCTAGCATTTTAGGCAAAAATTTACCAATTTTCAGACTTTAAACTGCCTTAAACTTAGATCAATATGTCCTAAGATCTAGGAAACAATTGACTATATTTTGGGACAGAAATTATTGCATCCCATTGACCATTTCTTGTTTTATTACCCAAAATGATAGGACATTTTTTAGTCATTTTCAAAGACATACATTTTTCTGAGTGTATCTAAAGCCAAGCAAAAGATCAATGCGCCTGCTGATGATGATTCTTCGCCTTGTTCTTGGTCTTTGTCTTGGTCTTGGTCTCTCGCTGATCTGCTTTGTTGGCTTCTCTCTGTGTTGGGGCTCGCCAACAAGCAGCTGTTTTCATTCGCCTGGCGCCTCAAGCGTGCGAATTTCTTGCCGCCCGTTGCGGATTTGGGTAGGTGGAGGTGTGAAGAAGTTGTTGCCACAGTCAGGCAGGCAACATGCCAAGGCTTTGGCAACATGTTGCTTGTTGCTCTATAACAATTGTTGCTGGCGGGCCTACATGACACATTGGTGTAGCATAAACTTGGTCAACCAGGCTGATGACGATCATGTTGATGTTGTTGCAGATGAATGCTGATGATGATGCTGATGTTGATGGTGATGTTGCCTGCAGAAACCGGCTGCGGCTGGCTGGCTAGCTTGTTGCTCATTTTCGCAGATGCCGCGATAGACACAATTCTTAACACCACGTCTCTGCCAGATTGGGCTGTGTGCTGCCCCGAGGATATCAAACAAAAAGTTGCTGTCGCTGCTGCTGTTGTTAAGAGCAAAGTGTTGTTAGCAACCTACAACAACTATAACAACAACAACAGCAGCAGCAGCAACAACAAGGACAACAAGCAGCAACTAGTGTCAGTTATGTTTTTTAGCGGTGGTTTCGTATTACCGTTGAACAAGCAGAGGAAGAGAGAGAGATAGAGAGAGAGAGACGGTCAAGGTCTCACCTGTACCTGCAGCATGTGCCGCCTCATCATAGAAATGTCGCCTTACTTCGTCGTATTGCACAGTGCAGCAAATATTACAAAATCTGCAGATCTTATATAACCGCCTAAGCGAGTAAACTGATCTTTACATACCTTTAAAAGAAATTCCCGAATTCCTATCAACATTGCTGAGGTATCTTTGTCAAAAGTTCACAAATATTTTCAATATAGTTTTACACAACTTTCTTATCAGAATCGAAGTAGATCGGCATCCACAGAGCCAACCGATGTGGCAAGGCATATTTAGCAAGCAGGAGAGCAACGTTTGCGTTTGGGTTGCTTCACTGGCTGAAATATGAGGAACATCGAGAGGGCATACAAATAAGAAAACAAGACGAAAGTAATAAGAAAGAAGAAAAACAACTAAGAACACCTGGAGTAAAGAGGCTGAGGAAGAGAACAGACGTAAGAGCGATCCCGGCAAATCCGACTAATAATGTTAACTTTAATTCTTAAGAATCGTAAGACTGTGATTAAAGTACTCTCAAGTCTTCGATCAGTATTATAAATATTATCAATTTGACTTAACTTTAACCACTTAAATCTTTAAATATAGATTTGATACTAACTAGAACTACGGCTTCGAATACTCTGCCCTATCTTCATAGATAAGATGAAATGAGAAACCAATTATCTGACAAGAAACAGTTTATAATAATTGGCTCGGCAAGCCAAATATATGAACAACCTATAACAAGAAGTTTAAAAACTGCCCAAATTTCATACTAAACTTTCTCTGCTCTTCTCAAAAGCACTATCTGCTCATATTCAAAGAAGTCTGAAGCAGCCTGTAATCCAGATAAGCTACTTTCATACCAACTTCAACTGGGAACTCTTAAAGCTGGACTACCAAACGAAGAAAGAAAAGTTATGCTATCAGTTTTCATTCCGGAACAATCGGATATATGGTAGCTATATGATAAAGTTGCCCTACTTTGATGAAACTCGAACTTGACCAGCTTGCAGACAAAGGAAGCATCTGGTAAAAATTTTAGCTCTGTAGCTTTTAAGACTTCTGAGATCTTTGGACATGGTTATATCGTTGCCCCTTATCATGTTGATTAAGAATATATATACTTTATAAACTTCCTGACAAAATTAATATACCATTTTGTGATTGGTATAAAGAAGTGTCATCAAATTTCTAATGCTTCTGCCATGATATTTAATTTGAACCTGCTTCCCCCATATATTCGCTGCACTGTGCCAAAGACTTTCATTGAGACAGAGACTGACTCCAAACAGCATTGCATTCCATTCCGATTCATAGCCAAGTCCAACTCATAGAGGCAGTTGCCGGGGCAGACATTTCCATTTCCTGTCGCATGCGCCACATAAATTAGTTTTCCATGTTCACTTGTCAATTGTATCGCCATTTGGCCAGTTGAACTTGTTTTTGGCTCTCGGCGGCATTGCGGGTGTCCATTCCACTTTGGATTCCAAATGCGAATGATTACACTTATCAGCTGTGGCGTCGTCGCTGTCCGTAGCTGCCGCCGGTTGGCAAACAATTTGCAATCAATTTTGGCAAGCCGCCGCCAGCGTCACCTAATTGCCGCCACATTTGCTTGTAATATCATTTATTTATGGAGCGGCCTCACGCACAGGTCGAAGTAGGTAGTAGGACGCTGATAGGGCTTGGCACTTTTGCATCTTGGGCTGCTTGGATAAGCGGCTTACTGCCCTTGAATTCGGCTAACAACAAACACGGGGTGGTCGAATTTGCTTTCAAATTGACTTAAAGATGGGCTGTGTGGGAAGATAAAAAGTTTAGAGGGAAAAAATTCTGGGACACATTCAGTTCTTTCCCTTTTTCAACGACTCCCGTTCCCCTCACCATTCCACAATGTGTTCGCTATATAAATGTTTGTTCAAAAGAAAAACTTCACATAAATCTAAAATAAATAAAAACTAATGCAAATTATTGTTATCTCAGCCGCATCTCCATCCATCCAATTTCAATGCAGTTCAAAGATATATAGCTGCCCTCCGCCTCCTGCCTCAGACACGCCACTCTGTCTGCCAGGGTTCAATCCCAATAAACACTTTTACTCGCTCTCGCTTATCGCAATGCCCATAAATAAAGCTCACATATACATATACGCATATCTATTCAGGCTCAGGTTGGTTGTCATCGATTACGATTTCTCTCCTATTTGGTAAATATGTAAAGTTATATACTGACTCTCTGATTAATTGCAGTTAAAGTTAAAGAAAAAACAAAAACTAAATCGTTTTCCTTATCGCTCCGCTCTGTGAGAATGCCTGTTGATGTTGCACATATTTCAAGCTGAGTGTTTTGCCGCTAGATCTTCAACTGTTTCCGTAGTGTAGCGGTTATCACGTGTGCTTCACACGCACAAGGTCCCCGGTTCGAACCCGGGCGGAAACAATGAAAGTAATGGTTTTTTTTTTAAATTTCGATAAGCAATTTTTTGGTTTTTATGTTAAGTTGGGCACTGGCATTGTAGCCCCACACACACACACACATATGCGCTTATAGGAATGCTTATCTATAGATATAGATATACACGATATTAGTTTATAAGCGATTAGTGTTAAAAGTAGATTAAATTTAACAAGAATGAGGGGCTAACTTCAGGTACCCGAAGCTTATACATATAGTATGGATGGAGGATAGCTATGTAGCCAGATCAGATCCTGGTCAAAAGTAATCAACGGAAGTGGAGGCTTATAAATTGCATTTGCTGCACATCCAATTCAATTATACATACAGACTATATTCAATCCATATCCCATATCCCATCCCACATACCCATACCCATAAAAAACCTACAGCACACACACATACATATATGCTTTGCTTTTGCTTTAGAGCAGCGGTGGCCACCAAACTTTCATCTACAACAAAAACTATTTTTGATGTCGCAGGCTAATCCGAATGTGCGAGCTCAGGAAACAAAATCTACACTGAACCAAATTATTGTGTAATTTATTGGCATTCATTTATTAATTTTTCTGTGTCTACTTTTTCTGTGGTTATGTAAGTTCGCAGTAAGTCTAATCGGTTTATGTCACTCAGCTTATTTCGATATACATTTTTATATGTTTCAGCAGATTTGATCTAGATCGGTTATATATTTACAACGTGAATGGTATTTAAGCTTCGGCAAGCCAATGCTAGCCTTTCTAATTAGAAACAAATTTGTTTTCTTTTGTGTCGTAGCCAAAGCGTTCTCGGAGCTCTAGGGTCTACTAGCTGCCTATCGCTGAGATATAGTTAAACCGATGGTCCATCCCTTCCCTCTCACACACAGCGCAATGCAAACTGTGTTGCTATTTATTACACTCTGCTGATATTTTATATGATATAGTTGTTCAATCCGCGCTGATGAAATTTAGTCAGCAGACGCGGATGCTTCTAAACCTGAGATATACCAAAGTTAGTTCAATTTGGATAAAAAAAATAACAACACATATTTGATGTACTAAGAGTTCATTACGAATCCGAAAGTATAAGATATAGTGGTCCGATCTGTACAATATTAAGATACGAGTAGCTTACAGAAGAAAGAGATCTATGATAAAAATTTCAAAGCTTTAAAACTGACAAACTTCTTCGCATAGAAACAAACAGACAGACAGAAATGACTAGATCGACTCGGCTTGTCATGTTGATGGAGAATATATATACTGTACGGGGTTGGAAGCGTTTGCTATGACCTGTTTGCATTGGCTTGTTGCATTTGCATGAATACAATATGCTCTTTTAATCTGCTAAAGCACGATTATAATGATTTATAGCTAATATTAACTTTAACAAGAAGAAAAGGTCTGTTCTAAACTAAAGAAATGGATTTTCTACCTTCTTATATCTGGTTAAGTTCCAGATTTATCTCGATTGCACAAATATAGCATATAGACGCATATTGAAGAGTTTGTTTCCGAACACTTATATTGAAAATGTGACTAACACAGCCATAGAACCAGATATATATATGTACACCAAATGCTTTCTTTTCTTGTGTCAATACAAAATATCCTATACATTTTCTGAGTGCATTGGATTTGAATGATCTTCATTTTACGATCATTGAGCTGTGCTCTATATTAAGTCTGTACATAGTTTCCATTTGTGTATGTTTACCTATAAACATGCAACTCTCAACACGCGCCGATATAACCAACTGTTTAACGATCGGTCTGAACTACACCCAACCCCAAGGCTACCAATGTCAGCCTTTGTATTTGAATGGAATTCTTGACATTTTTATGGCGCTCTCTCACTCATTGGGAGATGAGATGGCTGCTCTTAAAACTGAGCCACCCAAGGTGCATATATGTATATTTTGCTAGAACTGTGGAGAATTTATTAAACTTAGAATTCAGATTTTCTGTCAGCTGACTACGAATTGGTTTCCTGTACTGCTTTTTTTTTCATTTATTATTTCCTTATATTTCCTGCACTGTCAATAAATTTACTAAATCTACGAAATCGTCCTTTAGATGGACTTACCATGTCAGTTTCCGTAGTGTAGTGGTTATCACGTGTGCTTCACACGCACAAGGTCCCCGGTTCGAACCCGGGCGGAAACATTCGATATGTGCGGTGCAAATGACATTTTTTGATTAAAATTCGAAATGCTTTTTTTGGCTTTTATATCCTTGCAGGGGAGAGGTTGTTATAATTTTGTCACGATATTTGAAACGTATAGAAGGAAGCATCTCCGACCCCATATAACCAACCGATTCGGAATGAGCTCTTAGTACAGCAAAATTAGTTGTTTTTTTTTTCAAATTCAAACAAATTTGGTTGATGTCGTTTTTATAAGCCTCTACGTCTAGCTCCCATATAACTCTGCATCAGCAAGCTAAAATATATACGCAGCAGATAAAATAAAAGCTTTTCTGGAAAGCTCTCAATTTCGAGTGAAAAATGTCAATGCACGAACACGAAGGCCGCCTCGCCGACACAAGCATGAGTCATTTGTGCACGTCGTACTTCACTTCCATCATGGGGATGTAGCTCAGATGGTAGAGCGCTCGCTTAGCATGTGAGAGGTACGGGGATCGATGCCCCGCATCTCCAAGAAGAACATTTTTTTTTTAGTTTTGATTAATTTATTTTTAATATATATTTATATACATTTTTTTATTTACTTCTTTTTATGGCCACCTTTTTATATCAATCGACGTTATTTAGTTGTAGAAACTCTATAGCCTTGTCCGGATGTAAGAAAATATAAACCTTGGAAATTATAAAAGCGAGATTTCAACTTTGGATTTTTATTTGTTATTAATATGCATTCAGATCAATTTCATTATATTATTTATATAAAACATGCATTTCTGAAATATCTAGAGATCCATGACACGCTTTGTAATATTTTTGAAATACTCAGCCATATTGAGAACTTTCTGTAAAATTGTAGATTTCTAGATAATTTATGAATTCCATATTTATTCAAATATGCAATTTGATTGACATTTGTGACACTTGTGCTGGCTGTGATGTCAAATTATTTACCAAATAGAAAATCATTCCAACTATTTTAAATGATTATGTCGTCCAAGCGAGTTCTTTCACACGCTGCTTGCCTACATCCCAGTCTCAGTTTGTAATGCAATCGCGCTCGAGCTGTCGGCTCCATCATTAGCTTGTTTTCCGGCTGTACGGCCGATGGACAGGACAGATGAAGGCGGAGCTGACTTTGCTGTTAATCCAATTAAAGCATATTCATCAAATTTACGCAATGCAGGCCGTGAACTAGAAACGCAACCAAAACGCGACTCAGCCAAAAGAAAGAAACAACAAAAAAGAACTGACACTTCCGTCGCAATGTTGATGTTGGTTGATTAACGGCCATTTATTTGAATTGAACTCTTTTTAAATGCTGAATTAAATGAATATGAAGAACAAAAGTTAGGAGATTCTATATAATTCCATATGAACATGTGTATAGATAGCTTTAGAGAAGATTATTTGGCTAATAGAGACAATATATTATATAGAAAATAAAATTAGAATACAGTATTTAAGAGGGCTTATGTTTTAGATGTTGTTCTGGTGCTGCCGATTGAAATTTTCAATCCCACCGATGCTGTAGATCACTGATGTGTTCGTTTTTCATACTGAAACTGAAAGAATTACATTACAGTTCAAGTTATGATAGAACAAGTTCAAGTGGTGGTAAACGTGGCCACTATCGACACATCCGGATCCATATTCCACCTCTGACTCGATTGCATGCTTCTAATTTTGGAATTGTTGTCCTTATAGCCCACTGTAAATGTTCTAGAGAACAGTTTGCTTATATTTAAGGCCAGTGTGCCAGACCCTATCAAATGCCTTCTTCACATCCAAATATATTGCGGCTCAGTATTCCTTTGTCTGAAATGCTTTGAGGATAAAGCTCACGACTCTGAGGACCTGCTCAGTTGCCGCGGCTTCTTCTAAACCCAAACTGATGGAAAGGTATTGTGCCGGCAAATCTTTCCATCTCGTACATCCTTTCCAATAGAATTTGAGAACCCAGAAAGTAGGTTTATGGGTCTGTATAAGGTCAGCTTACTTGGGTCTTTGCCAGGTTTATCGATCAGGCACTTCCACTATGCAGGAAAGTGACAAAAGTGTACGATGACATTCAAAATGACAGTCAGCAGTATCACCGCAATCCTTGGATTATCAATACTCTCAAGGCCAGGAGTTGAGCTTTTTAGTTTGGGACTGCAGCTCCTTCACAAGACTACGTCTCATCTAGCCAGCAGCTTAAGGCGGAGACGCTATTTCTCTGCTTATTATCTGTAGTTCTTCTTCTAAGATAATATTGAAGAAATATTGTCCTTTCAATATTAGTTATCTTAGGAGTCTGTTGCTTATCATGTCAATAGTTTCACATTCAGTATGGGAATACACTCAGTGTAGGTGTAGAACAACTAACACAAACAATTCTATATTATATTCCAAAATTGAATTCCATGTTCACACCATTGACCATTGATTATACATTATAAAACATTGCTGCTAACTAAAACAGCTTCAGATCCTTTCTTTCATACTGCAATTGGAAGGCAACACGCATAAGTGTATGCTTCACTATTCAATATCTCTTCTTGCCATCTTAGTTCTTTTCGGCTTGGGAAGATAATGATAGCCTAAGCCTATAAACAATGGCACAAGATACTGGTAACTTAATAACATTTATATAATGAATCCGATTGCTTATTCAAAACTATGTTTTACCTGCTTAGCTTTAGCATTGCACGAATCTTCATCGGCTTTTCAACTGAGGCGCCTGCTAGACACTGGAAGATTCAGGCGACTATGGATGTGCGCTAAATTGAGAATGAGCCGCACATTGATCGCTGGCTGGCAGCATATATTTAAGAAACGAGACGTGACTCGATCGGAAATCAGAACGCTTCCAATTACAATTTCACGGGGAACCTCACGTCGAGTGGCAGCGCAAAGGAGACGTCGTTTGACAGAAGCAGTGTCTGCTGCCGACCTCAGGCTCTCTGCCATGACCTCAGACTCCGGCATGTGGCAGCAAAATAAGTTATACTTTATTTTAGATAAGAGCAGAATAACTGATATGTACCTTGTGCGCTTGATAGCCCGGGTGAAGGTGCCGCCCTTAGAAGGATCTCTAATATATATACCTAGGTGCATTTTACATAAACTGACAAACAGAAAACTAAGGAAATTTTTTCGGGATCAGTTTAAAATTACGCCACTGCCAGAGCGTGTGCTGCAGCTGGAGCGGCCTGAGGATGACCTAACCGATGAGGATTATATGCAAAGCTTTATCAATGCCATGAGACAGGTGAACCGGAATACCGAATATACGGTACTGATCACCCAAGATGAACAAATCAAAGCTAATGCTGAGAATATAAATATGCATGTTTACACGCGATATGATGTGGTGTCGAAGCTTACACATCCACAGCTCAATATTTCCTTATTTTGTTAGTCTAGAAATTTATTAAATTTTCAATAAAAACAAGTTAATTGATACTCGAATGGGAGGCGTACGCCCCAGATGTTCAACTAATTCAATCAGCGAAATGATCTAAACGGTATATTCTCCATACGTCACGTAGACCCAAGCACGCCCATGATGCAACGGAGAACAATGTCAATGCCAATTTGTTATTAAACAGTGAAAAACAAAACAAACCATAAGTTAATGAGAAATTGAAGGAAAAAAATGATTTCAAATGTAAACATTTTCAACTGTAACTGTAAAATTTTCATTGTAAATGAATTTTCATTTCGAACATAGGCAAAGGCCTTAATAGCATCTTCTATTAATATCATCAGGAATACTTTTAACTCTTTTAACTCTTCATTCTTTCTTTCATATATGTACATATATCTTCCAGTCGTACTTGATATAAAATGCTTACCGCCAACCAATTTCATACCCTAAATAAACCACATAAAATTGCCTTTTTCAGCTTTTCCCAATTGGAAACTTATAGTTCGAAAAGTGAAAGGTAAATAAAACTAATATATGATATGAATATGCTAAATACTAAATGACATTCAGAACTGACTGTGGGCCATCTGGGTAATTCTCCCTAATGGACTTCTAATCAGGCCAAACAGAGTGGGGAGCAATTAAAGCTGACAGCTTTGATATCAGCTGGCGTTGGCTAGCATGATCAGAGAGCAGCTGACGGCATGGTCAAGAGAAGGGAACTGGTAGGGGAAGCGGAACCTGTAGCGCCATGGCATGCTCATGCCCTCGTCATGCTGATGAGTGTGAGAGATTGATTCAGAAAGTGATGAGCAAACTCAGTTCAATGGCAAAAAAATTCAGAGAGTCTACGCGTGCCGACGACTAGCCAGCCACGACGTCATCAAAAGAATCGAATATGCTTTGCCCGCGGCTGCCACTTTATGCTGATATAAGCATTATATGATCGATAAGCGAGTGTGAAGAACCTCAAATTATATGGAACATAAGTACATGCTTAGGTTAGAGATGGGAGTCGGCGTGATGCCCAGCACGAGCATGATATTAGAACTTCCTAAGAGAATGAGGTTGGATCATTATAAGCTAGCGAAAGTTTATATTAATTGAAACTTTAAAATAAAACTGCAATTATCTAGGTGTCAACTGAAGGAAATCGAACATAGATATCTGAATTTGCTTTGTTGTGAAATAAACCATAAGCTAAGCCTGTGCTTTATACGATATTCGCTAGCTTATTTGCGATATTTTCATAGAAACAACAGATCACAGAACATGGCTGAAAGTCAGTTGGTTGGATCGACGCTTTGCTCTTACTATTCACCTCTCCGCTGCTTAGGTAAAATAGGAAGAAACAAGAGAGAAAGGCTACCTTTTGGGGCCCCAAGCTTCAATACCCTTGAGCAACCTTCAGCAGAAATAAGCCTATGGTGAAACTTTGAAGGCGATAGCTTTAATACTGAAAGACTAGTTCGCAAAGAAACAGTAGGACAGACGAACAGACCGACATGATAACATCGACTATTCTTGTCATACTGATGAGAAGTACATACATAGTTTATGGGAAATACTTCCTTCTATGCCTCACAAGGTTATGATGATTCTACAAGATCACAAGAACAACTGTAAGTTTCCATTCATCATAGGTTGAAAACTTTAGTCGAAGGCCTCAAATATCTTAACTTTAAGCCAAAGGTGAAATTTCGCTTGAGCCTGCGACCCATTCATGAACCTGGACGTGTTCTTCGCGACTTTGTATTTCCTTTCAAAGATGAGCCCAGGCCCACTGATCACTCTGATCCATCAGATCCTTTAATAAGTGGCACGAAAGTGGCACGGCCCACCGCTAATACAGACTTACTTCACACGAATATGTTGCCAAGGGGCAACATAATTATTATTTGACTGCTGCGGCGGTTCTGCCTCGTGTTTCGTCTATTCATGCGAAAATTTCAAAAGTGTATGAATGAATGAATGTGGGAATATATGAACATAAACGCCGCGACAGCAATAACAACATCAGCCAGAAAGCAGCCCGCAATTTCGCCATTTCAAGGCCTACGTGACTTGTCTCACACACATATGGAACTTAGCAACGGCAAGTGGGACTGTGACTGTGACTGGGTCTGGGTCTGGGGTGCAGAGTCGAGTCGAGTCAAATTGAGTCTCTCCGTCTGGTCTGCTCAGTGCGATCGGGCGAGCGTTTCTCTTTACCTGCTGATTCTGTTGTCATATGCTCATGTTGTTGTTGTTTTTGTTTCAATTTTTATTTCAGTGCTATTTATTCTAATCATCGTTTTACACAATAGCGGCAAATTGCACACCGTGTCGTATGCGTAACAAAAACGTTCGTCAGTACAATTCCATTGCCTCCCTCCCTTGAGCCGATCGTCACATGATCTTGACATTTCGCCACACGTGCTTTAGCATTGCGATAAAAGGTCTTTGACAGTCGTCAGCGTCCGCTGGCAGAGATATAGAGTAGAATCTGCCCTCACGTCTACAGGTGTGAAACGGGTTCGCATCTCCCTCTAATAGATTGAGGAAATTTTTGCCTTATCGAAATGAAAATGTGTGCCATGTATACATCTATATCTATGGCAGAAAGATTGCCCCGAAATTAAATAAACAAAGCGAATGTTCACCTGCCACCTGTGGCTGCTTGTTTACAGCTCGAGTATCTTTATCGGAAAGTTATGGACTCGTCGCTCCTTGGGGGTGGCGAGCGATTTAAGAGGGCCAACAAATTAATTACTTTCTCATTTCCATTTCTTTATTTTTGGCAAATGATATATGGCTTGTGGGCAGAACTTAGAGATGGGCGATTTGGAAATCAGGTTAAAACTGTGATGAATAGCTAAAAATCAACCAAATTGGCTGGATAATATATGTGATCGATTAGTGTTGTACTGGGGATTATACTTTAAGATGTAATTAAACGATTTTTAAGATGAATTTGCCTTTTTCTTGATGTACTTTATCAGTTTTTAAGAGAATATCTTACATAAATCAATGAAATCCCTGCTAGCTGATGAATAGTTTCAAGGATCTGCTGTCTTGCTGAAGAGTTGCCTAACTATCGACAGTATTGGCAATAATATCGCATATAACTTCTTGAGTCTCAGAAATTGCTGATACACAGGACAGCTGAAAAGCTATGTCCCTATAGTTGGATTTTGCAGCTATTCCCCAAATCTGCACTCCGTATAACCAGATCGGGGCTATACAGTGCACATAGACAGCTCTTTTTTCTCTGAGTGACATGGTGATGCTTCTTCTGTTGATATTGTATAGGTATAGGTGGGTGTGGTCAAGGTGAAGCAGGGTTTGGTGGTCTTTTGTGGATTGACCTTTAGATTCCACCAGGCAGCCAATGTGGTAAGGTACTCTTGCAGTCCACCTGCTGCCTCATTGCGACATTTAGAGCTGTAAATCAGTGCAATTGCTATGTTAAGTGAAATTATGTTTGCATTTATCAATCATTAAAGAATGCTTTCTTCATGGGAAAAATATTAAAAATTCTACATTAACTATGGAACTGATTTGCTTTCGATATTTCATAAGAAAATTAATTATCTTTAATACCATAATCACTACAAATACAATTACCACTAACACTAGTCTTGGCCAAAAGTAGTCCCAAAATGATTACGATGACTAGGAATGGTTGTAAACATTTGAAAATTCCATTCGAATGGTCAGTTCTAATGAACAAGAGGATTATATATTCCAAATGATAGTTGTATAATTCCTATGTCCCTTGCTAACGTAGTCATTTGTGTGAATATATAAAGTTAAACATTCATGATTGATCGAAAGAGATTGTAGTCAGTCGAATTTTGAAATGCATCTAAATATGAACTTCCATCTGGTACCAGATTTCGAGACAAAGCAGCTCCCATGGATATCTCCCAAAAATATAATTAAAGCGCAAATGATAGAAGCAAATTCACACAACAACAGTCAATCCATAGTTGTTCCTTTACACAGATGGATCAAAGACACACTATGCAACTACATATTCAATTACATCTGAATTCCAGCTACCAAATCTTTATCTTTATCTTTACTTTATTGCTCTTTCACATTAGTTTCTAAATATTTAAAATAATTAAACATTCATTTCCCATCTCTAACAAGATATTCTGAAAAAGAAAACTATTAATGAAATATAAATAAAAGAAAACCAAATCTCTGTTCTCTTAGCACGTGTTCATAATTTATTCCAAGCAATTCGCTTTCATTTTTCATTTGATTTTTTCAGTCTAAAATTATAAAGATTTCTACTTTAAACAAATACGAGTATGCCACAAAAAGTAATCTAGCTTAACTATAAATTATAATTTAATTTTAAATATTTCTAAATTATATACAAATTGAGGAACTATTAGCTTGTTTCGTGGTTTATCGGTGGTCCATTTTTAGCTTCGGAATCCGAATCTCTCACCAGGCGGAACTGGAGGTTCTATGCAGCCAGATCATGGCCAGCAATTGGAGTAGCAATAAACAGGTGCTGCAAAAGGCCATGAGAAAATTATAGAAACAATTTTCGAAAAATGTTTTTTAAAATTTAGAAAAAAAAATTCAAGAAAAAATCGATAGCATTCCAAAAACCATGCCAAAAAGTTTAAAAAATTCGGTGTAAATTTTAAATAATTTTGCAAAAAGATTCCAATTGAAGGTGGAGCGTGCAAAATGCCAGATCAAGAACTATATATATTCTATATATATATTATAAGTCATGCAGGTAAGATATACTAAACAAAACCAACAACTACTTTTCTTCGCCAGGCTTACCACAAAATCCATGTACAGTTGCAAGAACGCTTTATTTATATATTAATTTTAATATTTTAATTTTATTTTTTATTTTTATTTATTTTTTTTTAATTGTTTGTTTGCTTTGCTCATGCTGATGCTCGCTTAATTGATATTTTTTCTTTTTTTGTGTTTTAAAATTAAAGTTTAATTGTTGTTAGTCTAAAATTTAAGAAACTTAAATAATAATTTATAAATAAATTATTTTTGTATGTAAAATATAATAAATAAATAGCTAAATTAATGTTTAAAATATAATTTCATGGACATTTGTTTTATATAAAATAAATTAAATTGTAGATTTACTCGTTTTTGTGTTTGTTTTGAAAATATAAATAAAAAATACATTTTTTTTTAAATTTTTCTTTAAAAAGATTTGTGAGTTTCGGTTCTGTATCTTTCTTTCGTTTTATCGTTGGCTTGATTGTTTCGTTTATGGCTTTTAATATTTGTAACATAATTAATTACGGCTTAAACTACGCACTGAGAGGCAGCGAGGTGCGTTCGACAAATACTCGGGGAACTTGTGTATATACAAAAGTTTGCTCTTCATCTAACGAGTATGCGAACTAAATATATTCGATTGGTTTTTCATTCACAGGGGACACACATGGTATAATATACATAAATAGACTCTCAATTGATATATCAATTTTAATTTATCAAAAACAAATTTCACATTTTGCAAGTCTGCTTTTTGAGTGTGTTTTGCCAGCGTGGTTGTATTTTTGAGTATTTTTCTTTATTCATGTGATCAGTTTTTATATAGTTTAGCAATTTTTGCAGAGACTCAAGTATTTCGGGTTAGCCAAGTGGGACAAGGAGTAACTAGAGGTAAGTATAGATAGATATATATGGGATATTTTGGCTAGGTAAGTTATGCTTCGATTTTTTTTTATTTTGCTTGCCAGAAAGACATTCACCAGGAATGCCAAATATATATATTGATATTTGTATGAGCGTGCTTTGATGATTTGATTCGCTTAGCTATATGGGTTTGCGATCCAGATCAAGATCAAGTCTTATAAAATACTCGAGACTCCGTTCTAATACATTATTCGTACATATAAGTATGCTTTGTTATGGGGCTTTTGCAGGCGAAACCAAGGCAACCAACCAATCACTTTGGGCATGCTGAAAGAGTAGCTTACCAGGGAGAGTCATACTTTACTCTGCCAAGTGGCACAAGAGTGGCTCTAGAGTTTGATACTTGCCTTGGTCCGCTGCATCAAAAATACTTTGTTGAACCACAGTCAGGTTGGTAAGTTATGCATAGTTATAGTATGTATGTATATGGTGAGTTTGTGCTTGTGTGTATGTGTTGTATGTATACATATATGTATAAGGTAGAGTGTGTAATGTGAGTTGTGTGTGTGTGTGTTGGTATAAGTGTGTTGTAAAACTTGCAAATTACATATATCGCATACTCAAGCCAAAACTTTTTACAGAGTTCATCATCATCTTCATCATCATTTTCATCATCCTCCACTTAATATACTCGCTCAAACATATTTCCTTCCTATCATATCATGTAATATCGTTTAGCTTTAACATAAAATTTCCTTTTGAATAGAAAAACTATTAAATTTTCACACTTTGTACGTACCAAAATCTACCAAAAGAAAAACAAATTAAATTTTGAAAAAACAAACGAAAAATTTTAAATAAAATATTAATAAAATAACAACAACAACCAAATAAATTGCAATAAATTTTTGTAAAATTTTTGTAATAGTACAAAATGTGAGAAATATTATCAATAAAGTTAATGCCAATTAAAAAAGAACTTGGAGTAAATTTTGAAAAAATTGTTATAATCGAATGAGAAGAAAGTGTGTTTAGGTTTTATTTTGGGCAAAACTCACAAATCGTAGTACAGCGAATCATCGACAGCTCCGCCACGTGCATGCTCCGGGTTGGTGTCATCCTCGTAGCTGTTGTCGTTGTCCTCGCCGCTTGTTGGCTCGTCATCCTCATCCTCCGGCTCGGAATCGGGCATATCCTCCTCGTTGCTCAGGCTCATGCGTACATTGCGCTCCACGCGATCGCTGGTCTCGCTGAGCGCCATGGCCGGCAGAGGAGAGCTGCTCTCCCATAAATGATCTGCGGGTGGAACCAGACTGCTGGCCATGGTGGTTGTGGTTGTGGTTGTGGTGGTGGTGGTACTACGCTGCTGTTTCCTGGGGCCACCAGTGCGTTTGCCTGCACTAGCAGCAACGCCGCCAGCTCCACGCTGTTTCTTGAGATTAGGCCGCTGCTTGGCTAGCTTGGGCTGCTTCTTTTTACCACCGCCGCCTGGACTGCCATTGCCATTTCCCCTAGACTTGGGACCTGGAGCTGCCCTGCCTGTCGCCGCCCCCACTGCTTCGCCACGGCGCTTGCCTGTCTCTAAGCGCCCCTTCTTGCCGCAGTCTGGTGGCGGGCCGCCCTCTTCGCGCGCCTTCTTGCGCAGCTCTTGGCAACGCTGCGCCTTGGGGCCCAGCTTGCGCAAGGGGCCAGGGCCGCCACCTCCTGGACCTGGTCGCTTCTGGCAATTGTGCTGCTCTTCGCTTTCATGGGGCTTGCACTTCCGCTTCTTTTTCTTTTTGTGGTGGTGGTGGTGGTGGTGCGGGGGATGCTGAGACTGCTGCTGATTACTGCTAGAGCTACTGTTACTGTTACTGCTATTGCTAATATGGCCACTATCGCTTTGACTACGGTTACTGTTACTGTTACTAATACTAATCAGGCTGCTGGCAGGCACAGGAACGTTGCTGCTACTATTACTACTTGCACCACTGCTCACACTTCCACTCCCACTCCCACTCGCACTCCAACTTCCAGCCGCACCCGCACCCGCACTCTCACTCCCACTACCATTGCACTGAGGTGGCGGCTTAAAGTGCACCGTATCGATCAGTTCGATTAGCGGTTTGCCCGTATCACAGAGTTGGCGCACGCCATGCTTCACGCGATTGGCCCCAAAGTTTTTCGCTATCAACTGCTCCACGCGCTCACCCGGCACCGTTTCCGGTATCGCGTTTATGTACGTGGCCAATTTACCTAGCGATCGGGTTGGTGATATTTGTGTGCGACGCGGTTCGCCAAAGCGATTCAGCGCCAGGTAGAAGACCCGCCTCACATTCGAATTGTATGTGGAGGAGTATGTGTTGTAGTTGTGCAGCTCCATACTCTCGTTGAAGACACAATCGTCGGTGAAGTCTTTCTGCAACGATCCAAGAACTATCATTAAATTATTTGGCTATAAGTATTGCTACTAAAACTAGGTATGTCATTTGATTGGGTGATTGATTGATAGAGGGGATGTAGTGGCAGATGTATGGAATATGGAACTTGTAGAGTATAATGTATACTCAGCATACTCAGTTGAGCCTGCGAATGTATCTAGCGAATGAATCTACTCCTATATTAGACTTAACTCAAATATATTTACAAATCATTCTCCAACTCTTAAACAATCAAATAGAAAATCTCCTTCTTTTGCTGCTTAGATCGACACCGGCAGATCCACTGTTCCTATGATCTCCTCTCCTACTACAAAGATTCCTGAACTCAATGGCTACCTAACAGTTGCCAGTCGGCGGCCCTTTATCTAACAAAATGTCGAAATCTGTTAGATAAATGCGCTCATTATCACAGGATGTGCTGGCTATCGGCGTTGCCATCAACGATAATGCTTAGACGCCGGCTATCTGTAACTGACTCTGTACCGCTATTGACCCCTGACCCTGACCCTGAGGCTAACCATAAAGTTAGTTAGTTTATGAATGCAGCATGACAGCCAAACAAAAGGACAACAGACGAATGAATTCAAATCAACATTTCAACTGAGATCGACTCTTTCTTAGGTAAAAATGTAAATCAACAGCAAGAAAGGCCAAGGCAAAGGATTGTCCCCACGTCTCCCCTCTCTGGCTGCATCTACTTTTCCGTCTGGCCTTTAAAATTGCCGCCTCGCTTTTGTTTTGCATTCATCAGATCAAATTCAATTAACAACATTGAATTAATTCGCTTGTCAGGCAATTAAAATTGTTCATGTCGAGAGCCTGAGACTGAGACTGAGACTGACATGGGGCAAGCAGCGAAACAACAACAACAACAACGGCAACAGCAACAACTGTGCAACAAAGCAACTTCCATGTGGAAATGTCGCCGCTTAAATTTAGAAATTAATCAAGGAAAAAAAGTAAAGGCAAACGGCGCGCCACCACACGGCCGGCCACACCAATTTGATATGAAATGAGCCATCAAATGGGGATTCAAAAGAAACTCCTGACTTCCACTGAAAAGTTGGCAAAACAAAAAGAATATGGCAAAAATGTTGACGCCATTTGGAGAGATAGAACCACAGAGGAGAGACAGCCAAAGATTGCTTGCTCAGACAAAATTTTTGACATATGTGACAACAACAATGCGTTTGTACTCGACATTCCCATGCCCGTGTGGCGGCGTTTCAGCTCTGAATTGGAGATGGTGGCGGACCATATTCGTGAGGTTCAGTAGAGCAAAGTATACCAAATTTTAGGGAGAGCAGATCTATAAAAATATTCATATATTTCAATGTTTCTTATTAGTGGGCTCAGGGTCGTGAGTGAGCGCAAGACTTGGGATTGTTTTTTTAGCTGCTATTGGAAAACCCTTAGGAGTCAGTTGGCTTATATGATTTTGGAAGTATCTCACTCTATTTAACAAGAACACAGATAACAGAAATCTAAAAATTAGAGTTCGGTTGACTTTACAGATGTTTCAAGACGTATCAGAGTCGATCATCAGAAGTCTTCTTGGCCAACAACACCATCTTATGGCATTTCAAGCCAACCAACCAACCAACCCTATAGAAGCTTAAAATATAATGATCTTTATTTACAAATCTGGTCAAATCTCCCTCTAGTTGATGATTTAGGTCTGTGTTGATACTTCAGTAACCAATTGAAGGACTTCTCATGCTTCGAGTCACGCACGATCACGATATGCCACACTAGGTCAACGAGTAAACACGGCCTCTGGCCTAACTCTAGTCCACATTTACAGTCAATGCCTTTGAGTTCGTTTAGTGTCTGCATCTTTTATGATTTCCCTAGCATTTTCATTTATTTTTAGTTTAATGGTTGACGATGCACATGAAAATTGCAGTCACAGAGGAAATGAAGTTGTAGTTATGAGATAGCCAAGTACGCCAACCAGCCAACAACCACAAGAGAGAACCTGGCCAAGAATCCAAAACCAAAACCAGTACCATTAGCAGGCCCAAGGCAACGCTTATCAATTGGCGCCGGTTGTAGTCAAGGGTTCAACCTAGCTGGGCTTAGAGATAATCCAAAACGGAACCACTTAGGGAAAGAGCATCTGAGCAGCTATGTGCGAGTCTCAGTCTGAATCCACACGCGTCACGATATCCGCCAGCTACATTGTTGTTGCTCTTGTTGTTGTTCGCTTTATCGCCGCAGAACAGGACAATACTCGTAACTTTGATAATACATATTGTTGCCCCAAACATATTCATTGGCCTTAGACGGGCCCGAAATGCCCATTAATTGGTCACTGCGGGAGGTCGTTCGTTGATATCCAGCATTGTTGTTCGCTGGGCAGCTTAACATATTATGCAAATTAATAAGCCGGCAAGCATTATGAACATTTATGGCCACAAAACATTTTAATTGGCCCAAACCGTTGCCACCATCAAAAAAAGCAGCGCGATGACAACACGTGATTGTGATTGTTACTGCAACTGTGACTGTGACTGTGACTCATTCAGCATGCGCCTTGGGCTCTAAACAATTTATGAATTGGCAAACATTTTTTGGCATTTTAGATTTTCAATTAGCCTTCCCATTAGCCGAGAACGAAATCAGGTGCCCGCCCCAACAACAGTCACAAGATCGACGAATTTCACAATTTAAATGTCATAATGCCAAAGCGAAGCCATTAAAAATCTAAAAGAAAAACCAAGTCACAAGAGCCGCGAGAATGACACGAAACAACTAGACAAATATTTGCAAAATTCATTTGTAAAATATGAGAAATAATATAAAACACTGCAAACTACATATTTGTTTATGAAGTGCTAAGAACAACAAGTAAAAGTCGGTTCCGGTTGATGAAACAAATTGTGTTTTGGCAAATTATTGCTATAATTAATTAGGCAGATAATTTGTGGGAGAAAAACAAACGGAATACATATACGAAATGTTGCAGTCTTTGACGAAATCACATGCTCTATTGGTATGTGATTCAGATTAGATGTATAAAATTAGAATATATCTGAAGCCAAGATTGATCTGGTGTGGGCATGGAGGAAACGAGCGATGATCACAAAGTGTCGAATCAAGCTTCAGGTTTGTCTACATCCTTATCTCACTCTCCGAAGCTGCAAAATACTACTCTACTATTTGCTCTATACTTATTTGAACTATTTGTTGTGTTTCTTATAAGGTATTTTATATGAGTGTCTCCACTAAGATGACCAAGATCGAAATTATCAAATTTGGAATGTGGAAGAAATTATTGATGTTTTATGCCAAAACCCTTTGATCAAACTACATCTTTGAGCCTTAGGAAGCACATTTACATTGCATATTAGATATGGAGAACCATATAAACTTATAATATGATTGTTAGCTAAGGAAATCAACTAAAACTACTAACCACATCCAGACTAGCAATACTCGCAGAGGTTAACTCCATTGAAAGGGCAATGTCAAAGTCTCGCTCCTAAGGCACCGCCTTTGTGTTCACTGCAAGTACTTCAGCTTCCTTTATTCTAGCTAAACTAAACTGAAAGTGAACCAGTATAGGATTTCAATAATGTAAGCTTTAATGTTCGGGCATCCCGCTGTGACGACAGCCAGAAGATTCTCTAACCGCCTCACCGGACGTATTGGTCGCCAAAATAAACAAGGCAAACCAATAAAACGCCCACTTGACCAACTTAGAGAATATGTTTGCTATGTGCTATATGCCCATGCCGATGTTGATGTTGATGTCGATGTCGATGTCTATAGCTATAGCTACAGTGCGGCGCCTTCAAAGGGCCGCCGCAGCGTTGAGGCTTACAAAGTAGCCGCTGTTGCTGAAGCGCATCAATCAGCACCAGAAAAAACGCAAGTGTAAAATATCTAGCCAGATACAACAAACGTCTTGACTCTGACAGAATTGGCACAAATGCGTCTATTTCGGATATGGCATGGCAGCATGCGAAAAGGTCAAAGTGCTTTTCTTGGGCGACAAAAACACACAGAAAATGAAAGATAAAAAATATACAGAAATGAACGGACGCCGAGCGGCCAGTGAAGCGCAGCGACAGCAAACCAAAGGCGCCAGCTAAAAAGGCGTTGAGAAACACGATGCCACAGATGATGATGATGATGATTAGGATGAGGATGAGGATGAGTTTGTTGTTAGGGTAAGGGTTGATGCTGTTGAAGATGAGTCTTCATGGCTAAGCACAGCGGGGAAAATGTCACATTCATTTTCGATTGCCCTGAACCGACCTCACTTGGCACTTGACTGACTAAGGATGGCAGCAACAAAAACAACCCAGAGAAAAGGATCAAGGATATCAGAGCAAAAAGGATCACATGGGGCACACTGCTGTTAGACAGGCCCGAGCCCGAGCCCGATGTCCTTTGTTTTTGTTCAACCTTTGCCTTAGGGCACTTAATTTTAAATTTATTGCTCTCTTTTATTTTGTTTGACATTTGGTTTGGGAATCCTCTATATATGCTCGATATATATCTTTCAACGATCCCTTTGTTTGGGTTTTTGTGTTTGTGCAACAATCAATATTTGCCGCTACATAAACTGTGGCCATAGATTAGTATGTGTGAAGTTTGTAATTGAATTCAAATAACAAAATGATCCAAAGACAATAAAAATATGTGGCAAAAATGTTGAAAGCGAATAGAAAATGGTGGAAATGAGGAGGATGAGTAATGCATATCTTTATAAGTGAACTGTGGATTACTTATTCCAATAATTATATCACTGATAAGCCACATATCGGTTATGCTTACTTACCGAGCTATAGACAGCGCCACAGGCATCCATGCACAGGTACAGGCAAGTGGCCACACTTTGCATCTTAATGCGTCCCACATCCACAGTGGATCGCTGCAGAATGGCTGCAAGAGAAGAGAAAGTAGACATAAATTAATTAATTATCAATCAATTTCAACTGCAATCCACAAAAAACTTAAATCTCAGCTCACAAAGAACTCTTGATGAGCCCAAAAAAAAAAAAAAAAAAAATCAAAACCTCGCCCAAAAAATCAGCTTGTCTTTTTTACCAGCAAAAAAGTGTCAGCGTGTCAGGATGTCAGAGAATTGCCCAAGGCCCAGAAAAGTGGTTAATTATATGGCTGACACTTGGATAAGGTGTGCTAAAAAAATATACACTAAGAAAAGAAAGCATACCCTAAAATGTAGTAATTTGTTCTTAATTCAAAATTCCTAATTGAAAACAGTTCCTTCGGAAGGAGTCTTGCTTTTACTTCAGACCTTTGTACTTATCTCCCTCTGGAAGCTTGTCAAAATCTGGGTTAAAGTTCAAACATAGTTTTATCTTCCTTTGCCTACTTTATCATGTCGAATTTGTAAAGGTTAGACAACTTTTTTCTGAGTGTATAGCCAGCCGTAAAAATGGGCCACACTCAATCAGCTTTTGACCCAGCAGGAAATCGCATCCAACTTGCAAAAGTCCCACCTCTAAATCATAGAATGCAATCTTAACACTCAAACTGCCTCCTGGCTGTGCAAATTTGTCATTTGCACGTGTACGCAACGGCTATAGCTGTCCAGATGCATAGTTTCTATAAAGGACATTAAAATTATCTTTGGGTTAATTGAAATTGCAGCCATAGAATTCAAGTTCAACAATGTTTAAGGTCAAACCACTTGTGTGGCCTGGCCCAGGGGCCCAGAAATGAAAACCCAAACCAAAATCGAAACCGAAACCGAGCGCAGACGGAGACGGAGACGGAGACCGCCCGCCTGTCAGTTGGCAGCAATTGCGGCCTGGCCAAAGTGTGTCAGCACTTGGTGTTGCACGTTCAATGAACTTTATATGCACTTTGCCCGTAATAAACATCATTTATAAATACATACTTACATGCCCAGCTTGTTATGAGTGTGCAATTGAACATTGGAAAATTGAAATTGAAAATTTGTAATTTGAAATCTAAGCAGCTGCCGGTTACTGCCGGGTAGCATCAAAAGAAGCCCCACGCTGAAAATGTTTTCGTTCATCAAAAAGAAAATTATTAATAAAGGGGTTTTCCATTGAGTGGCCACTTGAGTGATGGAAATTTTGATTTTCTATATACACGGACGCCAAAAATTTGTGTACACAAAGTGAGTGTGTGTTTTGTTTAAAGATTTGTTTATGCCAAGGCAAGAACAAGTGTGAGAGCAGAGCGAGCACATTAAAGGAGGCGAGATTTTGGCATGCGAACAGCAGCTGGCGCTAGGAATGATATGGACAACATTTCTTTTGAGGAAGTGGATGGAATGTGTCTTAAGTTGAAAACTTTGTACATTGGAATTTATGAGCTGTGGCAAATGAAAATGTGGAGATGGCAATGCAAAGTTCATGATTATGTCAAAAGGAAAGTGCTTCAATGTCATGTGTCAGATGTTGCGAGGGCATAAGCATGTATATAGTACTATAAAATTGAGGAAATCAGTTGACAGTTTTTACCAAGTCTATGAGGGGCTCCTTGGTTTTAGTAATGTCATTTTCCTCTAACCATCGTTCGCATATTATGTTCATAGAAATGTTCATTTCTGGTTTTCATAAATTATTATTATGAACTCAAGAACATTACAAGTTTTGGCTGAATATAGTCTCCCGCAAACATTATGGAAGAGACTATATGTGCTCTATATTAGCTCTGTCAGACCTATTCCTTTTGCTACCAGATTGTGGCTTTAAGATTTCTTACTCTCTAGAACAAAACTCTGTATCGCAAGAAGTATCTCTTCCTTCGTTGTATAATATATAGGTTCTTTAGTTGGCATATTTAACTTTTGTGAATGTGTAAACACGTCAGTTTATGGCTACATTTGGACATCATTTTGAAAGGATACAGGATAAATGCATGGCCTACTATATTTGAGGTGTAGCAAATGTTGAAATGTCTTTGGTTTTTCTTTCTTTCATCACTTAGTAGGCGCTTTTGATGAGCCCTCAAAACACCTCAGAAACGCTTAAAAAAAGAAATCAGTTTAGAAGCCGTTGAGTGTTTCCCTATCTTTGCTTAAAAGGTACACAAATGAACCTATATATTCACATTCACTCCTCTAAATCTCTAGGGCTTTCCGTGACACCCCCAGTCAGATATTTTAGCTAAGACACTCGAAGCACGCCGTTGCTTTGCTGTTAAGAGCGTAGGAAAATAGTCATTCGCGAGGCAATTCTCGTGCGAAGCTAGGCAAAGAAATGCCTATATAGGAAGAATTTCCAGCGAGCTTGAGGCAACGTTATCCTCTGGTTTGCCAAATCCTACTTTATCAATTAGATGACAAAAGACAGCGCCAATTGTATCCTCTCTATAACTAAATCCTACTTTATCAAGAAAATGTGATAACGGATCATGTGTAAAGGCACAATGTGCTAAATTTACAATACCAAATGCCATTTATATTTTTATGCATTATCTTATTTAGATTTATAGCTTCAGAAGTAGGTTATATTACAAACGGAACTCTATGAAACTTTGCAACACTCAATAAAAACTATGTTGAAAGTCGAACAAACTGCACAAATATCATAAAATTGCTGTCAACTATGCAATTTATGGCTATATACATACATATATATGTCAGGTCTCCCCCAGTATACAAACAACTACTAACTGGTATGCACTCGTGTACAATATCAGCGCTCTTAGGTGTTTTATTTACACATTCTCCCCCAATTCCGCCTCCTCTAGCCCCACCCAATACGGAAATTGTAAACTTAAAGCAAAAATGCCCAGAAAAATTATACAAACTGGCAGCAGATCGAGTGCATTTTACTATGCTATGCTTAGATTTATAATTTCCACCGCTTTGTAAAAATCAGAAGAAAAAAAAATGCCACTGCCATGAGTAATTGTTTCAATTTTGTGTAGCGTTTGGCAATTGTTTGAGGCATTTTAGTGGATCGGATAGCTTGGGAAAAAAAAGGCAAAAGAAAAACTAAACAAATTACATGCTAAGCGCGTCAGTTCATTTGTTAAGATGATCATGGCGGGACCGGGATGGGTGGCCATTGTCGGTGTGTGGGGGGTAGGGGCAGTTTGACAGCCTTTCACTTTGTGGTGTTGCATTTCACTTGGGCCTGGGTCGCGCGTACGTCGTCGTGTTCGTGGTGTGACTTTTTGTTTTATTTTGGTTGAGGTTCATTTAAAAAACGATTTGTTTTGCTCGAGTTTAACATAACTAATTTTTCTTTCTTTATTTTTTTATGTTTTAGATGCACACTCGCGCATATAAACACGCACACATGCACATATATAGAAGAGAGCGACAATTTTTGACTCTTTAAATTGTTAAAGCAAATGTAATTTATTCTGGTGAGAAAACTTTGTGATAGCCGGCGGCCGGCCTGCGTCTGCTTGCGCGCTTGCCTGTGCTAAATTTAACCCCCCAAACATAAGCGCAACGCACAATGTGTTTTTTAAGAGAGAGAGAGAGGCACACAAAAACAACGCACGCACACATTGTGTACATGCTGATGGTGCTGCTAGTGTTGCTCTCTTGCTTGTAGTAGAACTTTGTCAGCGCCCGTGTCATGAGGCGCCGTGGCTTAGTTGGTTAAAGCGCCTGTCTAGTAAACAGGAGATCGTGAGTTCGAATCTCGCCGGGGCCTTTAGAAGTATGCGCACATGTCAGCGACTTTTTTACATACAAATTCTTTTTAGTATAAATATTTTAAAAAAATTTGATTTGATAAGCAGGATGTTGAATAACTTTTGCTCAGTGGTGTTATGAAATTGTATATGTATATACTTCATTTTCCAAGCTTTTTGCAAATAAAAGAAACATTTTTTCATTAATAAATTTCTTGAACTTTTCTTTTTTATTTTCAAAACGCTTGAGATCTATAAATCTTGCTAAAAACTGCTTTGTACTAAAACTTTTTGTTTTTTTTTAAATTCAGTTTTCATTAGAGTCACCCCTGATTCCATGGTTTTTTCTACATATATGGAAAACTTTGCTTTCATAATGCATAACTGCCTCGAGGTCAAGCAAGCAAGGTAAATGGTATATGTATATTCATTGGGAATTATCTCAATAATCATATGAACTAAATACAGCTCTGGGACGAATGGAAGCTGCCACCATTGACAGCTTACATCATTAATGCTTTGTTCCCTGTACAATATTTGTATACCAAAAATAAAGAACTCTAAGATACATTCATAAGGATAATTAAGTGATCATCCAAATCATTTAAAACTGAACGATCTGTGCATCAGTTGAGAAATATTTGTGGTCTCACAGTTCAATGAACTATTTATATTGAAATTTTGTGCAGGAAATCACCAATTGGCTTTGACGAAATCAAAAATACACCAAAATAAAAATGATATTAAGATCGAATAAACAAATTCCTGGCACGCATTTGAGCTGCTTTAAATTACCCACATATTGAGCACGTAGAGGCAGCCGGGGCTGAGGTAGGAGGCGACAATCCCCAGCGAATGTCACGCACTGACAATAATTAAAATGTCAAAATATGGCTGTCAAAATGAAGTTTCAAAGGTGTCCCCCAATTGAGTTATGTTTGTGCCTTCAAAATGCAGTTTCCCCGCCCGCCCGCCTGCCCAACACATATCCTCTCCGATAACCGTTAAGAAGTGGCTGTGGCGCAGTCGCAGACGCGTTGCAGCACAATTTATGCAAATGAGGCCTTAATTTTTTGTCGGTGAATTCGACAGTTTTGGTAATGTGGAAATTTATGTGCAGGCCTTTAATAAAATTTGACAAAAAAAGTTATATAGGCATTTATTTAAATATGAGCATTAAAGTCCAACATGAGAAACGTATTTCTGTATTTCAGTATTATTTTTTTATATAATTTTAATTATACAACAACAACAATAATGTGTGACATTTTGGCGTGACATTTAATGAAAATTTATGAACACTTTGTGGATATTTAACATAATAATAAAGCGAAGCAGACATATGATATATCTCTATGGATCTCCACTACCGTATGACGCCGCTTTTGTGATCAAATTGCGTCTTTTTGTGTTTGTTTATAATTTATGAGCGTGGGCAGAGCATTTTGACAAAGCTTATCCATCAAATGATCACATCTGCAGCTGCCAAGAAAGAGCAGAGCTTAAGTCAAGTTTGAGTCTATTAAAACTTAATTAGTGGCGGGCTTATTGAGTTGTCTCTTAGCTAGAGACTCTATAAAGTTGCATGTAAAAAATAAAAAAACAATTTGAGCCTATTTATATTAATGGGCCATTAATCAAACTGTAGGCGGTATGACAACAGAGTATGACAGAGCTACTTAAGAAGTTTATGGATTGTTCTGGGCTTCTTTTTATGAAAGTGACAGTTTCCCAGAGGCATTTCGGGTGGGTGAAAGCCAAACTGGTTCACCCTTAAGTGCGGTTTTAGTAGATCTCATGCCTGAGTGCAACAATTTGCGACTTAGCCAAATCTATGCGAACCCAACAGACATTCAGGATAAACGTTTCGAGTGCAATGCACACCCTTAACTAGGCCGATGATATGATGTCAGTGGAGTGGTTAAGAGGGGACATTGTAGAGGTGAGATAGCCCCTTATAGTTGCGATTTCGACTCCCACTACTGAATAAGCAGCTACTCAGCTCAGTCAACTTGTACACAAATTCACTCCCCAAAAAAATCGTACATTTTCCTACGTCTCTGTCTAATATCATATGATATGATACATATTACAGTGATTGCATCTTTTGTTAACATGCCAATAATCGTATTGCATTCATCTCACACAGAGAGGGGGTTTGGCAAAACGGATTTCCGCAAAACCAACCTCTATCCATGGTGGCCAATTTTCCCTATTTGCTATAAATGAAAATGCGCAAAAATATAAATTACAAATATGCTTGACAGCTGGGCAGGATGTTTTCCAGCAGTTAGGGGTAGCTCAAATGTGATTGCAGAGTTTACGCCTAAACGCCCACAATGTTTGGGTTTCACACACACACACACACACACATGCATATGGCATAATCATGTTGGTTTCAAATATGAAAATTGATGAGAAATTCCCAAGATCTATTGTGTGCGCTCTGCTTGATGGGATTTGTCATGGCCACTTGGTTACCGACGCCTTATCACCGAAATTCCGTATATAATCTTAGTGGGGGGAAAACTTCTTTGTGGCTTTCACTGTTAGGGCTCTAATTTATGAAAATGCTACCGTAAGAATTTCAATATCTCTCGAATGCCATCTCTTCTGGCATAAAAGGGCAGCCTCTACGCACTTAAACAAAAGCCCCAAAAATAATCTATGTAGATCCCAATTCATTAATGAAAAATGAACTTAGATATTGAGGCTGCCTTGATTTGATTAAATTAGACTAATAATGTGTAAAGTATGGGCAAACGGAGTGGCCCACCAAAGGAGACAGAGGCGACCCATGGGGAGGCGATCTAAGCCGCTTAGAGTTGAAAGTTGCCAGTGAAAGTTCAGATACGTTTTTTTTTATCTGGCAATTCATTTAAATAAAATACTAAAAAACATAAAACAAAACAAACTGTGCAACAAGACATTCTTACAAATTAATACAAGCCCCAGAAAAATATACAACCATATTTTACATACCAAAAACTTACAACATGATTTCGTGTCGAATGATCAAAATAAACATGAAAAAATATGTTAAAAAAATGTACAAAAAACATTTTTAAAAAAGATGTAAAGAAAACTGTAAACAAATTTTATAAATGCACATGCCACGCCCTCTCTCTGATGCAGTGGGGCGTTGGAGTGGTGGGGCTGGGACTAAGATTGGGACCTGGCATCGCATGCCTTGGCCTAACCCCGGTGACAGGCCAATTTGAGAGGCGCCCGCTGCGTCAGCATCATCATCAGCAGCACCGTCTGCGTCCAGTTTTTGTTTTTCCGCATTTTCGTAGACCAGTTGGAGTGGAAATGAAATATGTAGATGAGTCTTTAATTAATTTGAGACACGACAAGACAAGTGGCGTCGTCTGTGGCTAAGTCTGAGCATCTTCTGGCAGCATCATCGACAGCGGCGACATCGTTGGCTTTGAATATGGAATGCCTCCTGCCGTTTGTCGCAAGCTTTTTAGGCCAAGAATCAACAGGCCAGCGCAGACAGATGGACAGGTACAAGTCCAGGTTCAGTTGCAGTTGGATTTGGATTTGGTTTGGATTTGGATACGGATTCTAGTACCTGTTCTAGGTCTGCTGCATCTACTTGGACAGGTGTACTGGGCAGGTGTTGACTCATTTGCTTGAATGGCCATTAGAGAGACCATTGATTACTTAAGTGTTTGGCTTAGGAAGAAGATATGCTCTACTAATATTGATCTAGGTTTAGCTTATGAATTGGATATGGTATACTGATCTGGAACTACGCTTTGACCACGAATGGGCTCTTAATAAACAGCATTTCAACACAAAATCCTTCCTTTCCTGATCTCAGACCTACATGTGGATCATGAGCCCATATCCAGTTTGCTTTGAATGAACTAAATACCAAAATTATATTCTTAGTGAAAACGATATATTTCCTCAGCTTGTGTTAGCAACTGATTTGTAGCTTTTGTGAACATTTCAGCGTGCTATTCTTTAAGGATTGGCCTGTGCTAATGTCAGTAAGTATATCTGCAAATTGATATATATTTCATAGAACAGACAACTTATATTCTACCAATTCATCATAAACCATAACTTTGCCTTGATGACAATCTTCACTACGAACCACAACAACTTGCAACTTCAAAAGCTTGACACGAAACACCACTAGAACTTCTGGCTTCACTTTCCGGCAGCCCGCATTTACACTTATCTTTGGATTGGCAAAAAAAAAAACAGCATTCAACTATTTTAAAAGCCGCATGTCTGCATATGCTAAAAATGTTTTATGGTCTTTAGGTTACGACTGCAACTAAACATCTCTGTCCCTCTCTGTTTTTCGCACAACTTCATGAAAAATGCCGTCTAACCAGACATTCGGAACGTAACTGACAGCCAGTGCTAGCTGGGGGCCGCGACCGCGTGTCCGACTCCAAACCAATTTGACAACTTCAACTGCAACATCAGAGCGACTTTTTGACAGCGCAACGCATCTTATAACAGTTTATTTTGGCCGCTCATGTCAAATAATTAAAAGTTATTTTTGTTTGCATTGCATAAATCAAATGCTGACAAAATTTATGGCCCCCTCCGCCGCCCGCTTGTTAATTGATTCGTGACAATTAATATTAGTTGTGGCAGATTTAATGAACAGCTATTAGAGGCTATTAAAACACGCCCCCTGGCTGGCCGCAAGACCAACTTTCTACGGTAATTGAAAATATCTAACAAAACTGGACTGAAAAACCCAAAGCCAAAGCCAAAGCCAAGCCAGTCGCGCTTGCCGACAAATGTCTTAGGTTTCATTTCTGGGAAATGCAGATGAAGTTGCTGATGCTGTTGTTGGTGTTGGTGTTGGTGTTGGCTGAATATATTTATATAGAGACAAGTTGTCTGCTTCGAAGTGCAGTCAAAGGCCGCCAAGCGATAGGCAAATACAATGGGACTGACTTATTTCATAGGAAACACGCCCACAAATCATATGGATAGCGATAGCTCTAGTCTGGGCCGAGTCTCTACGCCACTCGTCTTATCGCCTTGACGAATTGTTGACAATTTTCATACTTTGTGCAAATTTAATTACAGCATTAATATGTCACACATAAGGCGACAGCTTCAGCGATAGCGAGGGCAGATAGTGCCGAGTAGACTGATGCAGAAGTTGGCAAATATTTGGCACAAAGGGCAAAGAGATCAAGGAAAACTATATAGAATGTGGCTACAGAGGGAGAAAGAGAGAGAGAGAGATAGATGAATTCAACTCTCACAGTGGCCATGAAAAGGCTGAGAATTTATTATATCTTTCTCTAGATGTGATTATTAGTTAGACAAGTGCGTTGAAGACTGCCCATTCCCCTTAACCTCACTCTTCCCACAAGTTTCTTTCTGTCCTTTCATCTTCTTTCTCTTACCATATAAAACCTATACTGAGGATCAAGGCATATGGATATTAATATACTGTAGAAGTTTTAAAGAGATCAATCAACTAGTTCAGTCGTCCATTAAACACAATCCTACCATTAACAAAACAACCATTTCTCCATTTATATATATACTAAGATACCAAGATTTTCTTGATTTTCTATACTTATCCATATACAACCCATTCGAATCTCTAGATCTTATAGAACTTCAAAAATGTTCCATCATGAAAAGCCTATCTAAAAGTGCTTTGCCTCATCTATAATTATGTAAATTCCTGCGCTCTAGTTAAAATACTCTCAGGCCTCCCTCATTCATTGGCCAGACAACTGCCTAATCGTTCCCCTATGAGAACCATCCCAGTCCCCAGTCCCAGCTAACCCTGTGCTCATCACCAAACCATATCCATATAAATTAAGCTACTGTCAAAGTTCAAAAGCGCCAACCAATCTTCCAAACTTTTGCCGCTGTGCGCCTCATTTGTGTCAGAGTGACATGATTTAACCATGTCATGGGGTCTGAAGATTTGGTTTTTATGGATGGGGAGAATACATACATCCACTGCTATTCCTGCCCAAGCGACTTGCTGACATACATATGACTCTCTGACTCTGACTCCGACTCCGACTCCTATGTACATTATGCGTATAGGTCACGCTGCCAGCTGCAGACTGTTCAACAACCAAACTTTTAGAATCTGGAGCGGAACCAATGCTTTGGATATGTATAGGATGTGTGGATGGATGTATGTATGAATGTGTGCCCAGCCAAATTGTCGCCTGTCAGCGCTGGGCAGTGACAAGAGACTTTTTGTCGTCTGTGTGCAAAGTATTTTTAGCTGTCAACCCTCAAGACATTTGACATGAACGCGAAACATTTCAATTAGTTCATCGAATGCTCAATTTCAGTTAAATATATGCATATATATGTATATGGTGGTATGTCTGCAAAGTGGCTGCTGCTGAGGCAAAGAGTTGTTAATGTTAAGCTAACGACGCTTCCTCAAATGTTGACGCTGGCAAAGATACACACAGCCACACATCCATTGAGTTACATAGATAGATACAAAGTTACATTTGAAATTGCATTTGCTTGCGCTCCATTTGCAGATACAGATAGCACGTGTGTGTTTGCCCTGTTGTTGTTGTTGTTGTTGCTGTTGCTAGTTGATATCGTTAAATGCACACGTAATCCAACATGTGCTAAGCAAGCGTATCTATGAGATACACACGCGCCCACCACGAGCTAAATATCTAGGTACATACATTTATGTCTATGTGTGTGTGTGTGCGTGAGTGTGTTTGTATGTTGGGGCGTAAATAGCGCAAAGTGCGCTTAGTTGAATTCGCAATTAATTCACAGCAAATAGCAAATGTTGCAAATAAATTAGCAAACTGCAACAACAATAGCCACTAAAAGTAAAGAAACAAAGAGAAAAACAAAAAATTGTAACAAAACAAATCCAAGTTCTGCATTTGGACTGCTAAAATACCCTAAACTGCTGTTCGTTTTGTGGTAAGAAGTCATATGGAAAAAGTCAAGGAATAATGATATTTCATACATCTTTTCTAGTTGCCTCTATTCTCTGCTAAGTTAACAATATTAAAGCTAAAATTGTACAACTTCTTAGGCTGAATGCAGTGAGCCATATTGTTGTAATTCCATAAGTTTCTGTTGAATGAAGATTAGTATAAATATTTAGAAGTTTGAAAAGTCAAATTTCTTGAGCTCTAGCTAACATCACATTCATAAACCCTACCTAAAAAAAGCTATTCGAGGAATAATTAGTGCAGTTGCTGGTATAAAAATCTATAAGAAATAGCATAGGCAATCAGCTCAGATGTCATATTCTGTTTCTTCTTAGAATTATCCCAATATATTTGTACTAGCAAGTCCGAAGGAAGCTGTCCTAACTCCTTTTACTATGCCCCAGAAACTTTCAGAATTTTCTTTAGTTTTCTTAAATCTTTTAACAGCTTCTTTAAGTTCAGACACATTTGTTTGGTATCCTAAAAACTTCCAGAAGTATTTTAACGATTTCAAAAACTGCAAGAAGTTTTTGTAGTTTCTAAGGTAGACTTTGTCCTAAGAAACTTCCCGAAGTATTTTTACAAATTCCAATAATTGCAAGAAATTTCTGAAGTTTCATAAATAGACTATCTCCCAGTCCTAAATGTCAGCTGTAATTCTTCTACGTTGAAAATCCCAATCCCATATGATTGTAATTTATGATCTCATCCATCTCTGCCCAAAAAATCTGCTAAAATGTTTTGTGTTTTCATGCCTTGAGATGCTTTGGGATGCAGAAAACCCTGTTTCGTCTATTGTGATGAGTTAAAAATTTTAATATTAATAGAATTTCTACAATTTGTGAATAAAGAAAAGAAGTTTCTAAGATACGTGAACATATTTCCTAGTATTCCCCTATAGAAAGGTGTTATAGAAAACTCTAGAGCAATGGTGGACTCCCATTAGCTCTTTTGGCTCCCATCGCTCTTTCGCTACGATGCAAAGAACAAGTTCAGCAGCCGAAGGAGCTGACAATACCGAATACAAAATTAAGCAGCAAGAAACTGCAACACATGCACTGTGTCTGATATCGTCGCGCTGACAGATTCTAACGATGCTGTAGAGATCTTCCTATGAAGTTTTCAATTTACAGCCTCATTTTTTAGTATTTTAAGCGGATCCAAAAGAAATACAAGAAATTACTTGATTTGAGCAAATCAATCTCCACTCAAAAGACATTTCTTTTTGGATCTGAAGCCCTAAAAAACTTTAAGCCATACTTGAAAGCTAAAATTAGTAAATTTCTGCAATGCATTCAACAAATTTCTGCCACCGAATTCCATAAGTTGCAATTTTCCACTATATTGAAGGGTTTTATTGGCCTTTAATTTCCATTTCTTAAAGAGAAATCTTTCCCCATGATCTTACAACTTGAAATACCCTCTAAAAATCCAATATCTTTTGCAAAACGAGACATGGCCAGAGAGCACATAAAATGCAATTGAAGCCGCGCAAAAATTAAAAGTGCGACAACAACAACTACAATAACAACATCGCTTATCGACGACGCTACGGATTGCAACGTCAACAGTTTTTTGTTTCACTTCGTTTGGGTGTTGCGGCTGTTGTTGTTGTTGCTGTTGTTGCTGCTTTTTCGTCGTTCGCACACGAAACGGCGCAAACGTCATAATTATCGAAGCAAATGAATGCCGGCCGGGCACGGGCAACTCAGCTCGAAACAAATACAGCTGCAGATACACAGATACACGGATACAGATACATGCGAGGCTTTTGCCAGGCACAATGTAAAATATATTGACTTAGGTCAGTGGCTCATTGAACGCAAATGCAAATGCTTGTTTTTGTTGTTGGTAATTCGCACTTAACACTAACATGTGTGTGCGTGTGTGTGTGTGGAGGTGAGCCTAGCGTGTGTACCTGTGTATCTGCAAGATACAAAATTGCAAGTAGCACTGGCAAAATGCGATAAACAAACTTGACGCCAGCCAGATACTCGCATTCGCCGTCTTGCCTTGTGATCAGTTAAATTTGTTAAGTAAATATTGAGGATGCTCAGCAGCAGCAACAAAATGTTACCTCATCGATCAGATGTAGCCTCGTGAGGGTGATCTATAGATCTATATACATATATAAATATTTATTACACTTGGAAAAGAAAAGAGATTGAAAAGAGTCGAAAAAAGGTTGTCATATTTAGAAAAAATTATTTATATTATACAAAATATTTTAGAAAATTTTGTAAAATTCAGAAATCATAATTTGTGATTTGAAATGTTTTAATGTCTCTGGTGAATATGTTTTATGTCTGAAAGGGCTTCGTTTCTTTAAAATTATGGTGCTTTTCCAAGGAGGGAAGCGTACTCGTATCTTTTTGCAGCTCAGACGAATGTCTTAACTTTATAAGATTGTTCTTAAAATCTCAAAATTTGAGAGTTGACAATTCTGCTCTTAATATACTTTTTATAAACATTTTTTTATAATTTTTAATAATTTTATATTTAGTATTTCTTTAGATTTAAAGAATATATATCATACTCTTCAGAGTTATGTTTAATTTAGATTAAGACTCTAAATTTAAAAAGCTTCCGAATAAATTTCACAAAAGATGTCGTATAAGAAGTTACACCTTCTTGAATTAGGTTCAGTTTAAGCCAACCCATCATCTTGGGGCCAATCCTATGCCTATGTGGCCCAAATTTTAGCCAATTGTGCTAGCAAGAACGAGAAGCTTTCGAAATATTTCTGAATGTTTGTTGGTTTCATGAATGTGTTCTCCTTCTAACAATACTATTCCTGGGCAAAAGTATCCGTTGGTTTTTGCTGGCCAGGAGCATCCTCTGCCTCATTTCTGCAATGACCTGCTGCCCGTTTCTGTTTCTCTAGATTACTGTGAAGCCTTCTCAAAGATATGTACGTGTACGATTCCTATTTGATCATTCACCAACCTCAAGTCTGTCTTAAACAAAGTGTCCCTCGCGATGCCTTCTTTCCTTCAAAGATCATTCAGACATTTCTAGAACTCATGATAGATGTTTGCAAGAATCTCATGGCCCCTTCTCTGTCTAGCTGGATTTTAATCAAGTTTTGAAATCAGATTTGCATCCTTTTGCATCTTTCCACAAAAAGATCATTTGTAACCACAAAATATTTCTAAAAATTTTCAAATAAATTCAGCTTTTTATTGAAACATCTCAATCTTATAGCTTCTTTTAAAAGTGTATTCCCACATGAGACCAGTTCTAAGCCTTGGCTTAAGAATTTCAAAGCCGCAAAGTCTTGCAGCTTAAATTACCCTGTCCCGTATCTCAAAACTATCAGATTTCAGTGAATATAAATTTATGATCTGTTCAACAGTTAACATTTTTATTAGCCATATATAATGCTGTCAATCTTCATAAGAATTTTCATAAAAGAATTTCCATTCGATATGTTTTATGTGTAATTGCTCATTAATTAGCATCAGCATAAAAGATATTCAGTTATTTAAAAGCCAACAAAAATGTTAATAATAGAGACGTGCGACATCTGTCAATGGCTCGACAATGTTAATGAAGCCACATAATGCCGTATAAAAGATTTTCCATATCAAAGACAAGACACGGCTGCCCTCGAATGAGAGTGAAAGTTGCGCTCCAAAACATAGGCAACAACATCATAAAAATTGTAAATTAAATTGTGTTTTAAAAATCCAAAAATAAACAAAAAGAACTACAACACATTTAGATTGGGAGATACGGCCCTAATGGAGGCTAGATATATATATATCTATATGGCATGTTTCGCTTTATTGTCGCCGCCATGCATCATTTGGATAAGAAAATTTAGCTTTCAGCGATGCGTTTTTGCTTGGCTGTAGAAAATTCATAGAAGATCCGTTCCATAATGTTATTACGCTGAGAAAATCTTTACGATGTGTTAAACTATTTATAATTCGTTTTGCTGTTGCTATTAATATGTTCTAATTTCGATTTCTGCCTTTGACTTAATTATAATTTAAAGTGTTTGCATTAATTGGGGCTCATAATGCGGCGGGAAATTGTATGGCACTGGAAATGGTGTGCTTGAATGAGGATTTTCCCTTTTTTCGCATGCATGAATGGATAATTGAGCAGTGGATGGGATGATGTGAGTGTGTATGGAAGAGTGCTGAAGTGGACGATCATTTGAGTGGGTGCGATGTGGCTGGCCAGAGCAAAACATGTTTGAGTAATGGGAAAAACTAGGGAAATTGTATAGCCAGACAGAGACTGGGGTTGAGCTGTAATTTGTTAATTCATTAGTTTATTAAATGCATCAAATTTGACCTAACGACATGAAGAAATTTTGAGTTTTATGAAGAATTCCATTAATATTTTGATGTAAAGAAGAAGAAGTTCATCAGACCTCCTAATTAGGGAAGCAACTCACTTAGCAACAGCAAAAATGCATCAGCCACCTGATGAGAATATCAAATTTGGCCTAAACTTGGTCCATACCTAGTCTGGGTCAGAGGCTGTCCGCAGAGCTGGAGCCAATGTTGTCCTCGGAGACAGACCACCGCCCATGAACAAGGTGGAAGCCAACCTTCCCAGAAACACTCGAGCCACCTTGGCCCAGCTGAGATGCGGGAGATGCCCTAGTCCATACATATCTATCATATCTATATCTATCCTAAACAAATGCGTTCTATGGGCAAACAGCATATGAAACATCCTAAGAAAATTTGACTCAATATATTCAACATTTCCATTAAAATTAAGAAAACTATTCAGCTTGACTTTCAATCAAAAATAAAATTTTAACTACTTCTCACAATATCTGTTAATTTAAGACATTGCTCAATCAACTGCTGCCATATAACATGCATTTGCAAATTATAATTTGTCAGCCAATCAAAGCGGCCGGCCGGACTCACCTGTCATACAATTTTCCGGCACGCGACTTGAGGCTATTATAATCAACCATAGATTATATAGCCTGCAACTCGTCCATCCATCCACATTGTGCCGCTGCCCACAATGAAAACGCCGCTCTGACATTTGGAAAAACGTTTAACAATGCCACAATGGGAATGGTTACGTCTCTGTCTCTGTCTCTGTCTCCATTTAGCTCTACAACACCATGTCCAACCAACTCAATCTCTGGCTGGCGCTTTGCCAGCAGCAGCCGAGCACAATACAAAGCGTTGGAAGTGGATAGATGGTATTGGATGTGGTTGTGGATGTTGGTTGGCCCGTGCCAATGTCCATGTCCAATGGCTCCTTTGGACATTTGTCATAGCCAACTTCAGCACTTGCCAGCCAAGTTGTAGTTGCCATTGTCGTTGTTGTCGTTGTTGTTTTTGTTGTTGCACATATGTACAACGCTTTTGGTGGCCGAGTTTAGCATTATGTTCACACTTTACTTGTGGCTACACTGTTGCCGTTTGCCTCGAGATCGCTTATCGATTGACAGGTAATTGTGATTTATGCAAATTTGTGGCCTGTGTCTCGACACCTTTAGCTGACAATTTATGCGGCCATAAGTGGCCACAAAATGTGGAATGCAATGCCGTTTTCCATTTGGCGTGCCTCGAATGCAAGAAATTGTCGAATTTTTTTTACTTTCTTTCTTTCTTTCTTTCCTTCGATCAGCGAACATCAGCGAACGCAATATGGCCATGTTAGTTTTGGCTTTGGCCAGCTGTTTATTTGGAGTTGGGACTGTGGCAACAAACGCGTGTGGAGGAACCCACACACCACGAACTTACCCAATTCGTTTGGTTTGTTGTTTTCATTTCTATTAATATTTTCTTTGGAAAATTATTGTTGCACCCCATAAAAACTACACGCAGAGCAGAGCAGCAAAACATCATCATCATGGAACACAGACAGGCATTAATCACATGCCGAAAAACTACAACAAAAAGTGAAGAAATTTCGCATAACTTGCTTGAGCCATATGAAGTAGTTTTGTGTTTTTTGCGCATTGTATTGTATTTTTTACAGTTATTTATAGAACAAACAGAACTAAAAACCAAAAGAGTTGGCTATAGCTGAGGCAGAGGCCAAAACATGCGTCAATAACCCCATTCCTATTTCTTTTTATTGATGTGTTCACATTTGAAATAAGCAATCCTTTGGCCATCAATTGGCTAAAGATTACAGATACGAGAACACTTATTTGCTAATAATTTATGCCCCAACAAAACTAAGTGGGCTATACTAGTACTTGGCTTATAGAGATTGTCAATGATGTGATAGTGGGCTGTTGGCTTAGAGAGATATATGTACTGCTATCTCTCAGCTTATCTGACAACAATCTAAACACTTTACCAAAGCCTTAAGAAGACAAGTTTGCTTAGCTTAGGCGGCGTCTTCTGATTTCAGGAAATGCAGTACAAATATTTATGGAAATTCCTGAATAGTTTGGTGCCAAAGTGATAGGATCATTAAGCTGTCATTTGTGTACGATCGAAATGCTTTTCTATTTCCCATTTTCAAAATATTTCTCACCCAATTATTGCAGGTCACACTTTAGATGATAATATTGCCCTAAGAGATGGAAAATACCTTTTCGAATAAGCTCTTTTATTGAATGTCTGCCATAATTTGAAGTCTACACGTGGAAAATAGGCTCAATATAATGCTAGAGAAATCTCTATTCAAGTTATAGTTTTTTACACAAAATGTGAAGAATATTTATCTCTTTGTTTGTTCTTGCATCCTATAAAATGTCCAAATGAATAGAGTTTTCTGTGACACGCCCCAATTGGTTCTCCCTGTGAAGTTAGTAATATTTTCTTTAAGTGTACTTATTCCATTGAAACCACCGCTGCCATGAGCATAAATCAGACAAAAGATTACAAACAGCACAATTGCAGTCGCAGTCGCAGTCGCAGTTTTTGGCATAAACAACAGTTGGAGGAGATGGAGAAGGCGGCATCATAATAAATGCGTGGCTGCCTCTTGAGTATCTTGTAGTTGTTGTTATTGCTTTTATTGGTTTGCCTTTTTATGGTGTTGTAGTACATTGTGAGTGGGTAAGCCAAGTGCGCCACTTAATTATCGCCCTGTACATAAAAAGTATCTATAAGTTATATGTACTTACTTCCCTTATACAACCATACTCAGCTACTGTTGCGGCTCTCAGTCTCATCATCATCATCATCATCATGATCGTCATCATTGCTGCTTGTCCTACTCAAGTGCATTTTTATGATCGCTCATTAATTTTACGACTTTGAATTTGTCGAGCGTTGTGTATCATGATGATGGAAGATGTCTCAGTTCAAATGGGTTTCCATTTCCGATCCCACACAGGCAGACAGCAGATGAGAGCAAACACTTTTGCTTGTTGCCAAGTCACAGATATGATGGATTTTTGTCTGGGAATTGTTTGATGTAGTTTTTTATACGGGATTTACATGTGAGATCTCTTTGAATTCAAAATGAATGGAAGCACTTTCGTTAAGCTATGATTGGGAAACTATTTTCCAAGTAAAAGTTTGTGCAAGAGAAAGCTAAGATAGATTCTGGGAAAGCAGCAATTCTCTGCAGACACATATTCAAGGTAATGCAAGGAGATTTAGAACCATTCTTGAACCATATTTGATATGATAATTGAACGCATATGGTACAGTGAATGAAAGGATATCTTTCATCGTTAAGGTAAGTATACCCATAGCTCTTGCTATTTACTTACTTAAGCGAGTCTACGCTACTCAGCTGCTTAAGCAGAATGGACAAAAAATAAACAAAAAGCTTCTACAAAGCAATGCCCTTCCTATTCCTTCCTTCCTTCATTAAAATTCCTAAGGCAAACTATAGTCAGAATAGCTAAACTCAATTCGGTAACTCTCCTAATATTTCAATTTCCTACTATTATTTCCCCCAAGGACAGACTGCTCATCCACATGAGACTCTCTACACTTACTATAGAATACATATTTTCTGTTCACGCATTTGCTCCATTGACCGATATGCATCGATCACATAAGTTACAGAAACGAGAGCAAATAAAAAAGTAAAAGAAAAACATTGCCTCCGTCTGGCAATTCCCATTCATGCGCACGCATATTCCATGCCATTCCATATCCATTGCCAATGGGCCATCCTTGCCAAAACACGTACCACAATCAACTAATTGGCTGAGCGCGTTTCTCAACTGTCCGCTTTTGTAGCTTTCATTAGCATGCAGATGATGCAGATACACCCAGATACAGATTCGTTTTGGGATTCAAGACTCAGATCCAGGCTTCGCCCCCGTACACACAGGTACACTTGCCAGCAGGCGGACACTTCACTTAATGGTCGCTACGTGTTTGGGTGCCTGCTGCCTCGTTTTGTTTTGTAATTAATGTGATGTGATGTGACCTTAACTGTGCCTTGTCCGGCTGATTAAAAAGTGTTGACAAACAAGTTGTAAATGCGTGCAAATGAAACGGAAAACAGAAATCCTCGAAACTCGCTCTTATCGGCGGCCAACATTTTGTCATTTTAATGGACGATGGATGCTTCCCCACCACCGCCGCCACCAAATGTCGGGCTAATTAAAGTGAACATGTGCCAAGATCAATGTCGGCGGCGCCATTGTGGCGTGCGTATCTGTATCTGCATCCAAACCAATCCGACAGATACATTGAGAGTAAAAGCCAATAAAAGTATGCGAAAAATGCTACCGAAAATTAATTTATGCCATTTTCATATGACTTGTCTTGTTTCTTGGCTCTTTAATTGCGTTTTTAAGCTGACAAATTGCGGCAAGCAATGGAATTTTGTTATTTTTCGAACATCCAGCGATTTATGCGCCAACAACATGCAAATTTCGATAGTAGATGGCATTGAACTTTTGCAGGAATGAGCATGAGCATGATCATGTTGGATGAGGCAAAAATCTAACCATATCCTGTTGACAGCTGCAGCCTCAATCTTGTTTATTTTCAAGACAGAGACAATATCATCAACGGCAGGCCACACCCCGCCACAATTTCACATGAAGCACGCTTGAAGTTTGAAGGAAATAAGGTAGGTTGGTTAATGATATCGTTGGGGCAAGTCGAAGATTATATACTCTTGCAGTTGTGATAGTTAATGTCAGATGAAGCAAGAATGAAGAAGATGAAGAGCCAAAATTGTTTGCAAAATTGTTTTAAAACAACATTAGATTCTTCTCTGTAAGAGTGTAAAAGTTTGGTAGGAGTGGCTTATGAATTATCCCCATTTTCATACTAAAACTTGAATTTAATACTATACTTTTATATGGCTACTATATGATATAGTCTTCCCATCCGAAGAAACACTCAATTTTGTAGTAAAAACTTAAGATTTGATCTCATTTTGCATCTCATTCAGTGATGTCAGAATGTCTAACATGGCCCTCGTGCGCATTGTCGATATAATGAAGCTCTCTCATCCTCTTTGCCAAGTAACGGACGTGTGTCTTTCTTTGATGACCCGAGAAGATGGTTGATATGCTAGCTATATGATATAATGATCTGATCTTAACGGTTATGATATATGTACTACAACAAATTTGGTTTAATAGAAGAACAAATGAAATGCCTAAACTGGTTAAGCTCAAAATTAAGAGACCATTTTTCATACAAACAAAGATATACTCCTTATATAGTATCAAACACACCTTTACCCATACCATTACATAATCGAAATACCCTTCGTTAGCGTATCAAATAGATAGTTGTGTGTAGTATAGGCCTCCATTGTCAAGTCGTGAGTGGCTCATAACATCCAAATGTTGATGAAGTTGCCTGACTCCGACTCCTTCAAAAAAAAAAAGAAAGAAACAATGTCAACAACGATTTGCATGCAAATTGCATGAAAGTTTCGCATGAGGAAGTTGCGCTAACAAGGCTGTTAAGGCCATTAAACTTCATCTTTTTCCATAGGCGGTGGCGACAGCAACAGCTCTGCTGCGTTCTGTTCTGGCCCTGCCCACCATTTCTATTCCGGCAACTCTTGGTTTCCCCAAGTCAAAGTGCAAATATGTGGCCCTTTGCCCATTGAGGCCGCCTCCACATTACTCAAACTCACGCCAGCGCACAACTTCAAATCTCCATTCAGCTCAAACAATTCAATTCAAAGATCTTGCCCTTTTAACCGCAGCCTAATGAAGCTGAAGCCTTCGCCACAGAGTGGCTGGAGCCTGAGTGTGATCCTTAGGCGGTTGGCTAAATTTAGCTGCCGCCACCGCCACCACCAGCACCACCAATATCCACCACCTACGATAAATCAAAGTTAATCAGATCTAGTTTCGATTGGGTTTTTATGGTTGCGCAGCCGCAGCCGGAGGAGTCTCAGACTTCGTCCCAGCCTCTTTTTCCATGCCATTTAAATTAGCTGCCGGGTTATTTATCGCATTGTTGCTGCTTGCAGGTTTCGTTTAGCGCCAGGATGCCGCTGGGCAGCGGACAAAGACATGCGGGCACATCAGACACACAGATACAGACACGGCCCAGACACAAAGGCCCAAGTCCAGACTGCAACTGTGACTCTGACTCTGACTCTGACTCTGGCTGTGTCTGTGATGGTTGAACGGCAGCCGCGCCTGACTGAAGCTTCAACTGAAGCTGAACGTGAAATGCTACCAATGCCTATCCCGATAATTACGCATATTTTGTGGCCGGTTTTGATGTCCCTTTTTATTTTTATGCACAATTTTCAATGCCCTTAAGCCAACTGGGCATACAAATTTCCACAGAGTGAATGAATTTATTAAAGCTTCGTTTAATTAAAAAAAACTTCTTTGAACTACTTTATAACAGGGGAAGTGCTGGAAGAGATATTTGTCTTTAAATATAGATTAAAGAGTGAGATTTGTCAGCTATCTAGAAGGAAACCTTTGATCAATCATGACTTCCCATAATCAAGGGTCTAGGTCGAACTAAATTGAAAATCAAATTGTAAAAGCTTCGACACTGAGTTGCCCATGCTTGTGCAAGTCTATATAAAACATAGCAAACAACCCCCAGGTAATATAACATGGAAATAGCAGCCCAACACAATATATCTTTCAGGGCCAACACCATCACCAGGTAACATCAAATTTTATTAAACATGCCCCTATAATGTTTGAACATAACACAGTTTGTGTTATGCTTGACCTCCATCATCTGATAGTTTACATCGTTTACCCCCTCCTACTATATAGCCATTGCTCCTCCAAAAGGGGCAAGGGCATGAAAACTTCGGCGCCTCAATAATAAGCAACTCCAAGTTCCTTCTCCCTTTAAGTCCATTTTGTGGCTGGGGTCTACGTATTGTCTTTCGGTGTGAATGGCAATCGTTGGGTTTTTAGTAGCTGTTAAATGGCACGGACACAGTCGGTGGTCTCGCTCTCTCAATGGTGATCTAGTGCTTGGCTTGTTTTTAACACCCAGACACTGGCCAAGTTGCTGAGGCAGTCGACTTTCAGTCCAAGTCAAAATGGGTTTCAATTTACACACTTGTCGCCTGTTGGCTGTGGCTCTGGCTGCGGCTGTGTGGATACTGGATTCTGGATGCTGGAAACTGGGATCTTGCCCACATATTTGTGTTGGAGCTGGAGTTGTGCTGCGTTGTCATCGCCTGGCTAAGGCGCTTATTTATTTGGCGAAGCGGCAAAAGAACTCTACTCCAACGAATGTATCGTATTCGCATCGCAATTATAAATCAGTTTAAGTCACTTGGCGGGGACGGAGACCCTGACATAAGGCAATGAAACCTTTGAGCTTCAGCTCTGTTTGGATTTGTCAAGTGGTGCTCTACGTTGGTCCATACGCCTGTGTCTACCTGTCAATCCTGGGGGCAGCTTTCCACGCTCCGTGTGGCACCTTTGTTTGCATAATGCGGCTGCTGCTGCTGCTGCCGCTGCTGCTGATTGCCAAACATTGAGGAATGAATGACTAAGTGAATGATTGCCGACGGCAGCTGCCATCAAGCTATCAGCTTAGATCCCACAGATCTCACACAGATCTCTCGTTGATATACTCGCCTCGTCTGTGTTTGCTAATAACTCAACAGCTAATCAGCGAACTGGCATGATCATGGCGGGAGGGGGCTACAGGGGGATGGCTGGCACAGCATGTAGCCCGTAATTAAACGAGCAGAAATGTATCTTTGTATCTTTTTATCTGCCAACTGTATCTACAAAAAACAAACAGCGTGCCCCGAGTGTAATTGCCAAGCACATGCAGAGACTTTCGGCTTCGGCTGCAGAGCTTCGGTTTCGCTTTGCCATATGCATTAGACAAATCAATTATGCTGTCTGTCGGTAGTTTTTTTTCGTGGTAGTCTTTTTTTTTTTGTTTTTGGTTTTTCATCTTGGGTGGGGCTGGGAAATGTTTGACCTAACTGTGATGATTGTGGGCTGTGTGAACTAAGCTGGATGGTCTGGTGGAGTTTGGGAGGAAGTGAGATACTTGATGAGGTGAAAATGCTACTTTGAAGAGAATGAGGATGGCACTTTATGAGGTCTTCCAAATCAGGTTACTCAAAGATGATATCAACATCTTTTTGGCCAACAATATGATAAGGATATTATCGTTTTATAAACGCTTTTGCTTAACCGTTTATTAACAACAGCTAAGAGAGATTTTGAAACAAAGGAGACCAGACTAGCAGCTGACTTTGAAACTGAAATATAAACTTTGATCTATGCCATAAAGTCACAGATCTTTAGTTAGTAGTTTCACATGATATTCCCCCATTCATACTTACATCTAACCCCACTAAGCTAAACCCTCTATTCACCTGACCTGCCTTACAGTAAAGCCATGTTAAAAAGGCATCAAGGAAGTCTGTCAGCTGACTGTGTTAAGTAAGCACCTAAGCTCCAAAACCCAGCGAACTATAAAAGCTTATCAAAAAATACAAAAATATAGTGCAATAACCGATAAACATTTGACATTATTATATATATATAGAATGTGTATGTATGTGTGTTTTGTCATATTTATGACAATAATAAAATGCGAAATGAGATAGCAAATCAGCAAACGAGCCGCACATTTAACGCACTTTCCTATTGTTATTGTATCTTTTCTTTCCCCACAGCTTTTGGGCTTTTGTGCAATAAATCAATTTAATTGATGACAATTGGCGCACCAGCAAATTTCGAGTCGAAACAAAACGCTTATCGGCAAATTCTAGAATTTGCATCTCTAACACTATTAGTCAATGGATCGGATCGACAATCCGACACAAGCACAGGCATCCCAAGCCAGCTGTGCCCGTTCCCCTATCATTAATTTATCTGCAAATGCTCTGCAGCTATCTATCTTGCATTTGAAGTGCATTCCAAGGCAGGCAAGTGTGGTAGGGGGAGGGGGGAAGGGTCCACTGATTTATGAATTTGACCGGGAGAGTGCAAAGAAGTCAACGCCTTGTCCAATGGCCAGTTAATGACCCTGCCATAGAATTTTCTATTATTTTTTTTGCCAATCACATTGAATTTATGTGGCGGCACGACCCAGAGAGGAAAACAATTGGCTATCAGTTGATGGCGTTGATTTCAGCATTGATTGCTTATTGGCCACTAAGTTAGTAAGGCAGCAAGGCAGCATACGGGCTGAACTTTCAGTAGTTTGGCTTGATTGCTTCTTCGATTGACAAACTGACAGACTGACCGAGTGTAGACAATGCCACCAAGATCAATAGCTATGACAATTGCATAAAATTTGCAGAAGTCAAAGAAGAAACGCTAGAAAAACGCTAGGAAGACGCGTGCAAGTCGCTAGTAAAAGTATTCATATTTATTGATATGTGGAATTCAGTCACATTGGGCTAAAATTTATATTGAAAATGCTAGTAAAAACAAACAAAAGAAAGAAAATATATCTAAGGTCAAGTTAAGAGTTCGTTAAGTATTAATATTGAATATGACAGTAAAAGCATAAACAAAAGAAAGAAAATCTAGCTTAGGCAAATATATCTAATATCTTAGCTTCTTCAGCAACTCAAATATTGAGCCATGGCATTAGGTCTTATATCCCCTGAATAGTGGTCTAGACCTATCTAGAATTATTTGTAATCCTAAAAGAGCCCAAATTAAGCGTTTGTGTGAAGTCCAGAAGCGGTCAGTTAGTCGATCGGTATTGCTTCGAAAGTCTTGGCGACGTATCAGTATCACATATTTAGATAATAAGTTGACTCAAAAGAATTAATACAATATAACAAATTATGCCATTCTAGGTATGAAAATATAAATAATATTATTATAAGGTATTTAAGAAAGTTTAAATAACACAACAAAATTTCATGGCATTGATAATTTGAATGCAAAATATATGTAAACGAATTTTTATACGAAATTGTATACGAAATTTTATCCGACTCGTATTCGTTTATTCAACGAAGTGAGAGAGAAACGACAAATCTGTATATCACGATGGAGAGTCCACATCAAAGAAGGCCTTTAAATCTATAACAACTTCACATACTTAAAATCATCTAAGAAATCTTGAAAAATATATTCATTCTTGCTTTTCAAATTACTAAAGTGGATCTTTAAGTTTCAATGTCGCTTCTCCTTGAGTAGCTTTCATTTTCCTTTCATCTTGCTCCAAGTATCATTTGTTGTCTTTGTCTATTTAGTCAGACCATTAACGCCAATTTGTGTAGAGCCTAAATAGTGTACTATAACTAACAAATCATACATAAACTGAGATAACTGTGTGTATAGAGCAACTATGTTGTGAGTTATTTGCAATGATTCCAAAGGCTGCTTTCTCGCGGTTTTAAGTTGTGTGTGTCGGCGTGTTTATTCAATTAGCATTTTTTCCCTATGCTGATGCTCTGGCTAGTGTATATGCTTGTCGGCTTTGCAGAGACAGAGGAGAGAGACCAGAGCGTCCGATGGGGCGGGCGGCGGCTGGCGGCAGACAACGATGACAGAGACATAATTGCTGGCTATTTATCACCGGCCAAGTCGGAGACAAGGCAAACGCACTGACAACTCAATGAGCAAACTGAGCGGCAATTGCAGCCGGCTACGCACTCTAGAATTAACACACCTAAGGCACGTAGAGATGCACTCTAGGCGAGTGGCCTGTGTGGAAGAGACACCTGCCCTGCCGTTGGCCAGGTTCATGCTCGTGCTCATGCTGGGCCATTTAAATGCAGACAAAGTAATTGCCGAGCGTTGGGCTGATTAAAATGGATTTATAAATTATGCAGATCGCTGCGGCGCGATTAGGATCGCTTTAAAAGCGGCGGCTCGGCGATGCACTGCGTCGGCGGCGCTAACAAAGTCGCAAGCCAGAGGAAGAGATTGAGCCTAGCCAATTGTGCCAACGCTGTTGTCTACGTGCTGACTTTGGCTAATAGAAAGATTTATCGGTCAGGCCTGGGACCAATGCCATGGCAATGCTCCAACTAGAGCTCTCCAACCAGAGACAGCCGATTTCCAGCTCAGCGATAAAGTCGGCCGCGTTACGATTTCAATTTTCATTTCATTTCATTTGCACGGCGCGTCAATTCGCTTGGCCCAAAGCATTATTTATGTTGGACTGCAACTCGTCCGAAGCCTTCGCCTTTCCTTTTAATTTATGGCATTTAAATTGCGATTCCTTGTCGCTGAAGCATCGCAGCATCGGACATTTGCAAAGGCGCAAATGTGCTTACCTTCCACACTGGGATCAGCCTCTGCAGAGATCATCTTCTAAGCGGCATTTTTCACACCTTTTGAAAACTGTAACGCTTTTAGGGTTCCTCTCTCAAAAGTGGTTTTCTATTAGCAACTGGACAGCCCACATATGTACCCGGAGTTTGGGCAAACGTTTCGCTTCTATTTGATTTGTGGCCAACAAGTAAACACTTTTTTTTCCATGGGAACAAATTCTTGAATGTGCAAAATCAGTTAACGGTTGCGATCTGAACGTTTGCTTTACTTCATTTTTTGTAAGTTGAAGATGCCCTGCTGATCTGTGGATATAGGTGTGTATAGATGAGATGCTATGATAGGAATTGGGATGGCAAGTATATGTATTTCAATTGATTTGTGTAGTCTAGACTATGGAAAGTAAATTGAAGATTTGGAAGAATGGTTTAGGAACTTTTTGAACTTAACACAGTATGAAGTTCCTAATGTGTCTGAGTGTAGATCAACCTATACCTTTCAGTTGTGTCTGGGATGTTTAGACCCCTGGATGTATGACATTAGAGACTTCAGCCCCTACATTAGCTTCACTATAAAAGTACTTTTGAACTCCTAATATCAACCATTTGAGCTGTCATGGCTCTCTCTGTTAAGAAATCTCAAATCTTGTAATTCCACCTTGGTGTTCTTATATGATCTACCCGACGCTAATCGCCCATCAACGCTGCTTGACATTGGCACGCGCTGCAGAGATGCAACCCGCATTCATGCTTATAGGGTTACCCTTACCAAGTCCACTTCTCATCAGCTGCATTTGCTCTCATAATCAGGGCTAAGCACTTGAAGCATCTCTACATCACTTCCACTTTATTTTTATCGAACAAGAACATACGATAGCCGTGGGTGTTCATTTAGCTGGATGTGAACTCTCCAACATCAGCAGACTGGCAGCTGTTTGGCTACATGAGAATTGATGTACTTACAACATCATGCTCAATTAAAGTATTAACTCTTCAGCAATGATCATGATGATGATGGTCATGGTATCTCTAGACAGGCACGCTGTGGGTGTCGTTCTTACAGCTGCCTAGATCTACTTACTCTGACTGTTTCTGTCTGCATCAGAATCTTATAATCGATGGCTGCATTGGGCTCTGCTCTGATCTGATCTTACTTAGGCATCTCTTACGCTCAACGGGCGTTGAAAACTTGACATCAATCAGAACCAACTGAGATACCTGTTGCAGCAATCCGCTCGCCCCTTTACCAGCAACTGTTAATTGCTTTGGAAATTCTTAGATGTTCGGACACGCATGTTTTTCGCCGATTAGATACCGATCTCAATCTAAGTCAACTGACCTAACGGTGCCTTGATTAAAATTCAATTCAATGCGATTCACATATCGCATACCATGCCACGACGCTTTCAATTCAATTAAATTCAATTTCATTTCAATACGTTTTTTTCTGTTTTGATTAAGATTGAACATGGCTGGGCTACCAGTTTTTCCAGTGGCGCCGCCTGTTCAACCTGTTGATTTGCTTATCATTCGATGCTGTTAATGTTGCTGTTGTTGGGGCGGCTTTCCACGCCATTGCCACACAGTTGGCAAAGAAATCAATGCCTATATCTTTGGCATTACATCAGCAACATGTCGATATTTACATATCTATCCATATCCAAGCACCTCTTGTGTCTTTCTTACATGCCAGCTCTACTCTTAACATTGGCAGATTGATTTGTATCTCTGTATCTTTGCCAAGTCTAATGAAGACAAATGCCTCTTGGATAGGCCAATGATTAAAAGGCTGGGCGGTCCAGATCGTATTTCATTCATTCATTCATACAAATATATATATATATATAAATCGAGCAGCCATAGGAAATTAATACCATTAATTGGACAGTTTGTAAAATCAATGAAATTTCATTCGAAACGCCACTTGTTGTTTGGCTTTCTTTTGAGTAATCAAATGGTGGGGGGGAAATGGTGAAAACTAATAAGCAGATGGATATGGTAAGGGCAACTGGGAGGGTATAGAGCAGGTGTCGTGATTGAATAGTTGAACCTGTTTTTTGCAGGCATTTGTATGGTCACTTATTGTTTAGCTTTTACATCACTGTGAAGGCTGTTTTTGAAAGCCTTTTTTAAGGCAAGAAGATGAAGAAGAGAAGATGACAGTTGATTTGCTATGATGTGATACAAATATTACACCTATTTGAAATTGGGTAAACGAGGGACTTCAAGTGGTGATGAGTCTTCTAAAGGGGCTTAAAAATGTCTACCATGGGTCTAATTCTAGCCAAAGAACTGAAGATCGCCAAAAGCTTGAAAGCAGCTCAGGCCAAATATGATGATCTTTGAAAACTGCGCTGATTATTGTAAAAGAGATAGCGTTCACCTTTAGGAGGATTCCTATATTCAGATTCCTATATGTTACTCAATAACAGACCACTTACAGTCACAGTTCCTAGTTCAAAGTCACAGTTTTTGGAGCACCTCATAGATCACAACGCCTGTCTGGCTCTCTGGCTGCTTGGCTGCGTGGCTGCGTGGGTGTGCGCAGTAGTCAAACAAACTGCCACAGCTGTCACAGATGTTGCATAGGTAATTAGCCTAGCACCCCACACTAACAAATGCAACTGCAACAACAATAACAACAACAACAATAGCAACGAATGACAGGCGCCTAGCCCCTTGAACAATGCGAACCCTGGTTGACATTTGTCAACAATGTGTCAAACCAAATGTAAAATGCGCAACTCCCGGCCATAAATTATATGTCTATGACAAATGCCAACAATGACCAGTTTCAGGTTGCGTCTCTCTGGCCATATTTATGCCATTTTATTACGTGATATGCGATATCAGAGACCGAAATGGACTCAGCCAGCCTCCAACTGGCACTGAATCTGTTGTGAGTGGTCAATTAGTGTTGCACGATTTTAGTGGGCGTCGCGACGTAACTTTATCTCGCTTCTTTTGGCCACACAACAATGCCAGGCTTTTGTATGAGTTTTCTATTTGAATATTTTACAAATATTATTTATTTTGTATGAACGGACGACTATGTGGATTGCACGCCGACGCTAATGGGCCTGGCCTTTGCCATTGCCAATGCATTATCATTCATTCATACATAAATTCAACTGCCACAGCAACGGCCACGGCAACTGCAACTGCAACGGCGATGTCATTACAAAAATGGGTCAATTCGAACTCCCCGAATGCCGCCACGTAAATGAAGTAATCGTCATCGAAAAAAACAAGCTGCGAGAATGAAATACAAAAAGGAAAGCAAAAAAAAAAACACAAAAAACTGTTGGGACAAGTTAACAAGTTGTAAGGCCGCCCAAGGGGTCCCACTTTCAATTGTCGCAAAGGGAACCGGGATGATTGTGGGCTATGGCGAAGATGTGGAAGCCAGCAATTTGTGATGCGACCAAATTGAACGTTTAAATTTATTGTCGCTTTGGTCCCTCCCCCCCTGCTCCAAAGTCGTGGGTGGCCCAAGAAGCGGGTTTCCCTTTTGGTTATGTTTTACTCTGTTTTTGAGGGAGCGAGAGTATGCTCAGTTGATGCAATGGCCATGGGTATTACAAATGTTCCAGGGACACCAAAGTTTCGGCTCAAGCAAAGTTTCAGAAGAACTTTCTTAAGGTAAAGTAACCAAGCCCAAAGGCTTACAAATTATTTCAAATTCTGCATCCTTATAAAAGTCAAAATGTACTACAATATCTAGTTTATATTTTACTACTTTAAGGTTCGCTTTCAAATCTTCCCATTGCGGCTAAACTTCACTTTGCCACTTTCGTATTGACTTTAACAGTTGAAGCAATGGCAAAGTCAAGTTTAGCGCTTACAAAAGAGAAGAGCTGAAAATGGCCCTTAAGGCTTAAGATAGTTTGAAATGAGAGATTATAAAACACAAGCCAGTGGCACCAGGAAGCTTCTTTTGGGTTTTCTGTGGGCCATAACTCCACATATATTTACTACGCTCAAAATTGGCAAGCTGAAGGTCTGAAATTTCTATCACATAGCTAATGATCCTTGCATTGAGATATTTCAAATTTCAATAAAGTTCATAAAGATTCTTATTCATACAAATCTTATATCCCAGATCTGAACAGTCAAGATATAACATGTGCTAAACGAAGTATCCCGCTGTTGTGCTTTCCCTCTAGAGCAACCTGCTTCTTGATTTCTTGCTTCCTCTTTGATTTTTGCAAGCCTGCACCCTGCCGAGTTGATTTGGAAAGTTTGTTGACATGGCCTTACTGGGTCATTGGGTTCTCATCCAAATCATTATGCAATTGAAATGCTGCCATAAACGTGGCCATAAAACGGCTTGAGCACCAACTCGTCTGCGAAGTTTATCTCTGCTGCATCTGCTCTTCTACCAATTGAAGAGCCACCACGTCGCAACCAATTGTTTGCTTTGGCAATTACTTAGCCAGGCAACCATTTAACCATGGCCAGATCACCTACACCTACATGCCAGATTCCGATTCCGTCAGCAGCAGACAAGTGTTTGGTCAGTGTAAATACACCATAATAAAAAGCTGGGCCGCATTTGGTGTTTGGCAAATTAGCGAGCTCGTTAAGGTGTTGGCGTCTGTGTCTGTCTAGGAAGCAGCGGCCCTGCGGTTTTCTATTGACCAAAAAATGCCATTGAAAACAAACATATTGCCTGGCCAGGGTGAGGAGGAGTTCTGGTAGATGGAGTTTTAACTCAGCCTGTTTATAAGGCATAAAGTTCTTAGCACTTTTTAGTGGCGCTCATAAAATTTCGCCTGCCACGGAAGCATTTTGCTGTTGTCTAAAGAAAGTGTTTGATCTGAAGGCGAAGTGCAAGATCGGTGCTAGAGTTTGGGATCTGTTAGTTAATTTGAGAAAGTGTCTGGATACTGTGGAGTGGTGTCATAAAGTCTTTGAGTTAAAATGATGCTGAAAATTGCCCGGCTAATAGAATTCAAATTCATGATGATGATGATGATGATGTGTGCTTGGGCAGTTTAAGAGAAGCTACTTTTGGAGTAGAACATGAATGAGGGAATGTGAGCAGATGAAGGCTAGGGGAAAATTGTATGTAGGCAATCAATGGATAGATGTGAAGGGATTACTTTTATCTGATTGATAATGACAGAAGAAGAAGAAGAGAAGAGAAAGAAGAATGAATGAATGTGTTTAATTCTTTGCATTTTTATAGGAGACATTTTCTTCTAATAGATCTCTTTCTGAATAATAATAGCTCTCTTTAATGAAAACATTTCAAGTTCATTATTAACAAACATTTCGAATTGAAAACCTGCGAAAACATTTGTGCAAATGAATGTTCAACTTGTTGAGGACCTTAACACACTTCCCTCCATTGCTATGCATTCCGCCAGTCAGTCGTCAGAAGTCAAACACATAACAAGTTCAAACACCCACACAGAGCTCTGAATTCCATGTATTCTCGTACTCAGACACAGTCTGGTCTCAATCAGCAAGCCATTCACACTTCCTCATTGCAATTGGCATGGTATCATAGAGGAATCTAACTCTAACGCACCTCACTAATTGAAACTCATTGTTCATTTTGACGCGCATCAATTGCCTCCACAAACCAGATGCAGGAGCTCATAGAGAACCATAGCCATAGCCATAGCCAGGCCAAACAATTGACACTTTTCCAATTGCACCTCAGAGAGCCGCCCGCACACCTTCAGCACATATGAAACGCACTTGGTTTGCGTTTGCGGCGGCCGTCAATTAGTTTAAATAAAGGCCCAGGGCATTGGCAAAGGGTGAGGGAGTGGGCTAGGGCTTTGAGAGTCAATGGCCCAGGGCAGAGCTAGCTCGCGATCGCCCAGACGAGCCCATGTCTCGCGTCTCGCGTCTCGCGTCTGGTGGCACGCATGCCATTAGATTGTTTTTGTATACAACACGGGTTGTACGGGCACGGGACACTCTGTGTGTCATCACCTCAATTGGGTACACTTCCTACTTGTAAGACGCACACACACACACACACACGCATGTGCTTTTGAGATGCGGCATAACTATCTGTAAGATACAAGAACCATTAAACGTCGTCGATTGCGGGCTTTTCACTTTTCGAACGGAAGTCATTTGGCCCGCTTTGAGCTAATTTCCCGCCTTTCAGTATACCCCTTTAGCTCTATGTTTATCTACGCAAATTGCACGCACTTAACCCGCTTCCATGGCAGAGTGGAATGTCTAGCAACTATCTAGAGCGGTAGCGGGTTAGCAGGGGATCAGCAGCAGCGGGTTTTTCCATGTCCCGATCAATGTTTATGGCCTACGCGCTACGCTCCTTGAATGCAAAATCTTCAAAAAGGCGGCCCAAATGTGAGACAATTTGTAGATTGTCGAACCGTAAACTTGAGCTATTAAGTGCGAACATACATATTTGTGAGAGTGAGAAGGGGCGAATGGGGCGTACAGCCTATCTGGCTTTAGTTTAAACCGGATTCCCATATAAGCTAAAGCCTTGTAATTGAAATTTGTTATTTTATGCGCGTGTGCGGTTGCCACTGTTGAGGCGTTGTTGCTGTTGTTGTTGTTATTGTTGTTGCCGTGAAATGGTCATTAATATGTCATTTACAAGCCGGCGAATGCGAATTGTCGTTAATAAATTGTTTCAACTTTTGCATGCTTAAAGTGCAAAATAACAATAATATTTATAATAGTAAAAAAAATCAATCAGCTGCTTTCTAAGCCTTGCAATTAGTTTATGGCAAACACAAGCAACTCTATAAGAAACTATAAGAATATAGATTAGAAACGATCAACTACTTGTAAGATCAGTCTTCAATTACTAATGCAGAAACGATCCCTATAAAACACTCAAACAAAGAACAAAGACCATTGAAGCACAGGCTTAGACTAGAGGGAAGCCCTATCAGGTCTATTAAAAGATAAGAATATTCCTTCAGATAACATCCCTATAAAATACGCAAGTGAACCCAAACAAAGAACAAAGTCTATAGCCATTTAAATACAGCTTTAAACTAGACATATCCCTATCAGCTCCATAAAAAGTTAAGAATGTTCCTTCAGTTCGAAGGTCGACTGAGTTTGTATTGCTTTTTTAGCAACAGCTGCCTTAATCCTGATACCATCCTGGCCACAAACCTACTTTGGCTTTTGGGCAGTACGTCTGGGAGGCTGCCTTTTGGGGCCAAATTCTTAACTATGCCTTGATCAATCATATAGATCTTTGCTATGCTTGATATCTTGATATGCTTTGTGCTGAGGAACAGTGACTGTCAGGTGGGAATACGTGCCTCCTTTCTAGGCTCCTTTGTAGCGGTGAGTGTTCACTCCCTGGCTGCTTCATGTCCTTCTTTCATTATACCGAGTATTTGACTCTTGCCTGGGCGAATCCGCGTACCTTGTCACCTTCATGCTCAATCATTCAGTACACTATGGTCTGGCTGCAGCCGCTAGTTCCTAGGAGCTTTACTTTCTGCCAGAGTTCAAGCGATACAATAACATTTAGCTAGTGGGCGTGGCACTATCCACAGCGAAACTCCAGCTGGGAAAGTACTCGATGCGGTAGTTGGCGGACAATGGAGAAGAGAAAGACCCTGGATACGTTGGAAGGAGCAAGTTACTGAAGCTCTGGCATCACTTGGTGGTAACAGTAGAGTGGTTAATGCCTTTTACTGATATAAAAGATGTACTTTGGCTTAGTGGTTATTGAAATCAACAATAATCTCTCAAACATAGGAGATATATCATTAAATTTCCTTGAGTAATCGAACACAAAAACTAATAATGAAAAAATGTAAGCTGAAAACCACACAATTCGAGTTTCTGGACTCAAAACTTATGTTAACTCGCAGCCGACTAGATACAATTTAGCTAATTTTGTAGCAGATCCATTGACTTATGTATAGGCAGATAAGATACATTTTCCAATTCCCCAACAGAGACTTACAGCATTGCTTAACGTCTGTCCAAAAGTGGCTCGTTCACGACCCACCCAAACATACAAAACACAATGCCAGTTATCCCCAGCAATTTGTTACAACTTGATTCAGCACCTTTCCACATTACAAACACTGCAACAAATCAGTCAAAAGTAAAGAAAACACCACTTTCTATACATATACCCGCTTCCCCCCAATATGCTGGTGCTGAGTTGTAAACACACACTTTACACACACCATTTAGTTCATTTGTTCATTTGTTGTACGTTTCGTTTCATTTGGTTTGGTTTGCTTTGGTTTGCATAGCAATGCGATAATTTTACCATACATACATACATACATACATATATATAGTACAGTACATATATGCTCTCCATGTAAGCACGTTCATGGTCATTTGAGTCGTAAATCTTGAAGTCTATATGCCTACAGATACAACTTTTCACAGCACAGACAAACACGCGTCTTGAAAAATGTAAAGAAAATTTGGGTTAGCCAGAAATAAAAAACGCAAGAAACAAGAAACCGAAGCGAAAGAAAGAAATATTACTTCAAGTGGCATTTGCATGCGGGGCCCATAAAATCGGCCAACATCAGAGCGCAACAAGTGGTAAACAGCCAAAACATAGCCACCTACAAGCTGCCAGCCCCAATCCGCATATTCATTGCAGAAACATAAAACTGGATCGATTTATTAAAACACTCTGCGTTGGCGATTCGGAAAAGTTGGCCAAGACTTGTTTTGAAATTTTCGTGCAAATTATGTGATTAATTTTGCCAGCGAATAATTTTGGACGTTTATCAAAAGAGCATTCAGCTGATATCAGATATGTGTAGAGTAGTATATATATGACTCATATTCAACTGAAATGCCAAACTTTTGAAATTCTTGAGTATGGTAAACCAGCGGCGCCAAACACACCTAATTGCAGGTCTGCCATAAATACTTATGTATCATAAGTTGCAGCTATGAAATCGTGTTATCATTATCATCATTGAGGTATTATCGTACGCACATTGCCCCACATCATACAATGTAGTGTTAACTGTGTCAGAGACATAAATAGCAGTAAGTAGGTCCGCTGTAGAGTGCCGAGGGATTATAAATTAATTGCACTGTAATTGCCCATAGAGGGTGGTATTATAAAACTTTATCGTTGATAAGATGTGGGCCACTTGGACATTTCAGCATAGCTGGTCAATGGGAGAAGTTATAGTATATACTATATGCTTCTGTTTAGTAGAAGATTTGGAATGTTGAGCGAGAATTGTTATGAAAGATATATGAAAGAAAAGAAACAGATTGCCACCAAGAGAGGGCCGAATGTCAGTGTATCTCGATGGGCATCTCTCTCTGTAGGAGATTTCCCATGAAGACAGGTTGCTGATAGAAGCTTGACTATCTGAGAATATACATCTTTGGTTCAAAATATGAAGCAAGCAGACCTTAATGGCATGTATCTCCGATTGGAAGACAGTGTCCCATTGCATTTGATACTAAATGAGAAGGAATCTTCTTATTGAAGGAAACTTTCGAGGAGAACCATTAGCTTATATCAATAGCTTTATTTACTTTCATGTTTAGCTATACTTCTGAACAGTAAGCTATTGAATTCAACCGGCATTATGAAAACGCACAGCATTGTAGTTGTTGTTTTTGTAGCAACTTGACTGGATACCCGGTTCCTCCCTGGACGTAGACCCTAGTGCACATGGGAGGCAGCATGGTAGGTGTTTGTTATGCTTTGCCGATACTCTCTATATTATATCAACCTCTTCCTTATATACTCACATAAACGTGTTGTAACTGCATGAAGCTAGGCTAGGCTCCGCTTTGCCATGGCACAGATCACTGTTTGAGTTACGAAAGAAGGTAAACTCTTAATTCCGAAGACGATTTTTATTTGGGGGTTCAACAGAACTTGTGAAATCGAAATTGCCTTTCATTGGTAGCATGATTCTATAGGGCCTGTTTTCACATTATCTTCCTATCAAGCAATCAAAGGCAATTTCGACATGCAGCCTTAATCATTAGGTTAGAATCGTTATCCCACAACAAGCAGTCTCTACAATAAGAAATTTAAAGATCTCTAACTGACTTTTGCTGTAGCTATCAAAAATACTTTAAACATTTCAATTCCTTAAATTTCTCGTCCCTAATTGTTCTTTCTGCCCCTGCCTGAATTCCTCTTAGGACTCTCCCTAGTCAAATTCATTTACTCTAAGCTTTCATATTACGCATACGCTGCTTAAGCCCATACACACACACACACAGCTCACCTTCACTTAAATATATAAGCCAAAATAATTTTATATATACAAATTTTACTAGTGATATAATAAATTTAAAGCAGCTTCTTTCAGCCTGCTTCTCCGTTTTGTCTTTTTCCAACTTTTGTTGTTAATAATTTGTGTGTCAATGTTTGCCACTGGCCACTGAGTGGTCTTCGGCGGTTGGCCGGCTGGCTGGCTGCTGGTTTATTGGTCTGGGGTGAAAATGAATTGGTTGTAAAAATGCTTGTAAAACAACGCCAATATAACCACGACAACAATAACCACAACAAAAGCAGCAGCAGTCAGGCAAAAACTGCGTGCAAAATGTCATTAATCATTATAATTTATATAGCCCGGCCAGCTTCATAAATATAACGCAACTTGAAAACTCGTGAAACTTCAACTGTTGCCGGGCTGCCTGCTTACAAATTTTACGAATTTACGCATAATTTAACATTCTTGTCAATGTTGGCCAAGTTGAGTAACTCAGACCTATACGAAATGTATGCGGTTTTACATTGCGAGCCGCATTCGACCATAGAGACGTGGCCAGCGGAGTGTGGGTGATTGCGATTGTTGATGATTTGTCTATTGGCCTAGACCTTTTATATAACACACAGTCAGCCAACTTCTTGGGCAGTTTTCAAAATCAAAATCCCTACAGTTCATTGCCACCTGGCTAAAAATAAAAGAGTCACCACCGCCAAAGCCAACCGGCTGCCGGAAAAGTTTTTGCCAAGATATAGCATAGGCGGGCAGATGATGAGGAGCCAAGAACGCCAACGCCAGGCTAAATAGTATAAATCCATTTGACATATTGCGTTTTCCGTTTTAGTTCATGTAGAGGTATGTATATATATATATCTAGTGAATATATATATCCAAGACTAACATAACGTTATCTAAAACAAAACACTTTCGCGGTATTCCAAGTCCATGAGGCTGTCGCATAAATCACACGCACATCGCCTGTCCACTGATGATGAGCCGCTCGCTGCTGACAATATGCTGTCAAGTGTCACAAGTGTTCTCTTCCCCAGCAACACCACCATTAACCCACCCACGTGAAAACTGTTGTGTGTTGCCACTGTTTGATTGTGTGGCTATCTATGTGTGTGTATGCTCCAAGAAACTATCTCCTAGAGCTTTGGCTACCCTGGAGAAAACTATTTAGAAGGGTGTCTACATTGTCTATAAATCTGTGTGTGCCTTAGTATCTTAATATAATACAAATTTTTGAAGCCATCTGCATATATTTGTATAAGTCCACTCAACTTTCCTATGAATTATTAGGCTGTTCTAAGGTTCACACTAAATTTCAACTCTAAATCTAAAATAGATGCAAAGTTATGATGAATTTCCTTGCGTTTCCATATAAAATTTATGTAATTAAGAGTTTCATTTTTTCAGAGAGCCGCCTTAGTACGCACCTATGCCATGAACTCCTTAGGTTTCACCCGTATGTTGATACTTAATCAAAGAAATATAAAGGGAAACGCCTAAGAGAAACAAACACGCTGTTGTTTCCAGTGTAAACTATCGTAGCGTACCTTGCAGCATACCTTGACCTAGATTTTGACCAACTTCCGCTTCGAGTTTCCCATAGCTACCTTAGTACGCACCTATGGCATGAACTCTAACTTGTGTGAAAAGCTTAGAGCATTCAGGCTTATGGCTTGTACTCAGTCAATCATTTATCATATATAGCAAGATGATATATAGATAGATAATACATATATAGTAAGATGATTCCATATGCTAGATTTGCTTCTCTTGTTTTTGATCGGTTTCGAAGATAAGCTCTCGTTTAACAGTCGTAGTCTCATTTGATATCTCAAATATATATAATACTTTGGATTATCACGAGGTATTCTTTAGTCAATCTAAGATTCATATGAATTTGTGAACAATAAATTTCTTTTCAACCAAAACTATCTGCTCATTTGTGACGTAGCCAGCCGACGAGATTTTGTTGTAAAATTATTTATTGTATTATGTGAGGAAAGTGAACTAATAGCCGCCATACATATATATCATTCATTGGGCCATGCCATTGTGGAAGCTCTCGTTCTATAAGCTCCCATGTTGAAATTCTTTTGATGAATATATTAATCATGATTATGGTTTGGGCAATTTAGGCAATCTGAACTGTGTGTGCTTATGAGAAGTGCCTCTTTTGAAGTCGAGCATAATTTTCAGTTGCTGAAATCATGAGTCCATAAAACTCAGAGAACAAAGCTAACATTTGTTAGACCAAAATATTAAATCAATGTTTGATATTTATAGAAAGCAAAGCCTAGAACAGCCTGCTATAATCAGAATATCTATTGAAAGACGCCGCATTGTTGGCTCTGCCGAAAATCATGAAGAAAAACATACAGATCTAGTATGGGAAAAGCAATTAACATGCCAAATGCAAGCCAGTGACAGTGAAAGTAACCGCAATGGCAACTGGAAATATGGCAGAGGCAGAGACGCAGTCAAATCAATGTGGCTGCTGCCGTTGGCAGTTGCTGTGTTATGGCAGATGCAACTGTAAGCCAAGCTAAGGCTGAGGTGTCGAGACGACTTCATCAACTCAGCTCGAAGCCAAAGACGTGCCGTAAATTAAGTTATCAAAAAATCTGTCGGAAGCTTTTAGCGTCTACTGGTCAAAATAAAACGGCTCGTCTTGGACATGGACTGAGGCTTGGACTTCAGTCAACTTCACACCTCGCACTCGCACTCGCACCACGCACTAAATCAGTCGCGTAATTGCCGTGCCCGTTGCCAGGCCAAGACAACTTACCCAGCCAAGTACTCCCATATATCATCATGAAAATATGCACGCCCCAACATTGTTGTCATGGTTGTTGGGGGAAAGGGTTCAAGTACAGATACAGCATCAGCTTCAGCTTCAGCGTTGGGTTCGGGCTTGGGTTCGGTTTTGGGTTGACTCCTTGACCAGGCACCGTTAGCATAGCTTCAACAATTTACAAAATCCGCAACTGCAACTGTCTGACTTTTGGAGGTCAACTGGTTGATGATGATGATGATGTTGATGATGATGCGTGGAAACTGTGTGAAATTTCAACAATTTTCATTTGTTTGGACATCTTCATTTTCAACAGTTGTCATTGTCCGTCTGAGAGGCTTAGCAGGTTTTGCACTTTGGCAGACATTCAACAAAAAGGCGCTTTCGAGCCTATTTAAAAGCAAATGCATTGAAAAATTACTTTTCCCTGAAAATTCTTTTGTATTTTAAATGTTCATTTACTATTTAGAAATTTTAGAAAATTTTATTAAAGGCCATTTTATTTTTAAGAAATATTTTGTAAGCTAAAAGATATTTCTGAAACTTTTATGAAATATGATTTACTTGTCGGGAGAATAAGGTTGCCGGGCAGATAAGTTACGTATCGTTTTCTTATCTCTTTGATAAAGCAGATTGTCAAGATGATAAAGGTGATGAGAACAAAAAACACGTGTCGTTTGGTAGCGTTATATGAACATTTCATATGAGGCAACGCTGTGGAGGCCTTGCCTCTCAGAATGGTCGATAAAAACTGACTGAAACTGATCACACTGGTAATAAGAACAGCCGATTTGGTGTTTATTTGGTGCAAACACTATAAATTGTAAAGAAAAGAAGACATATTTTGGTGGATATGAAGCACGTTTTTGAGGACAAGAAGTCTGAAACTAGAAGCAGAATGAGCAGGTCTGGCAACAAATGGTAGAAATTTGTTTGCCAGAATACTCACAGAAGGTCTCGTAGGGACTTATTTGGTGTTCCTTTCCCAAGCAATCAAAAAATTCTATAATTTCTCTTTCTGTACTATAAAAACTATATATTCTGATTCACCTTTCTTCCCAATCTCATATCAGTAACATAGAATCCCATGAGAATATAATGTTTTATGAACTTAATTGCTTTACAACTCTGGCCAGAAGTTGGCAGACCTTTCTGTGATTTCTGATTGCTCTGAGCGTGATTTTTGGTGCACTTTGTACAATTTACAGTCCATAAAAGACTCACTCACTCGCTCGCTCGCTCGCTAATAAACACAAATAAATCGCTTGTGAAAGTGTTCATGAATTGCTGCAATGAAAGTGAGTATGTGGTTTGGTGCGAGTATATAAAACTTAGAGTACCAAAAATACCAATCCCGTTCGAGTTCCACTTGTTGCGCCATCATAAAAATCATTTTAGACGCCTACACACCTATAAAAGCTATATAATAGCAAGGCTTTTCCTATAACAATTTCAATCTTATCGCGCCCAAGTCGCATTATCGCTTGAGGCAGGCAGCCGAAATCAAATTAACACTCGGCCGAACGACCAGTGGCTGCCACACGTACAAAGTGCAGCAGCAAAAAAAAATTAAGAAATAAAACTAAAAATAAATTTACAAAAATTTGTAAAGCTGAAAACAAAACGTAATCTTACTATCTAGCCGGCCCATCTGTGTCGGTGACGTCCCAATGACGACGATCAGTTGGCGCGATAATCAGGCGGCGAAACACCAAACTGGCCACAAGTTGTACAACAAGTTTCAGTGGCTTGTCGCTCGCTTTGTTATCAGTTGTGCAAATTGCCGGAGTGGTGGCACAACAAAATCAAGAAGTGAAGAAGCTGTGAATGAGCAAAGGAAAGGAAAGCCTGTGAGACGCAGACACAAAAAGCAAAGTTCACATACCCTTGATCACAGCACACGGAAGCTGAACTCCGCTGGAATGGAGATAACGGGTTTTTTATCATGTAAATCGGGCAAAAACCGGAAGGTGACTTCAACATGAAACAGGTCTGGGATTTTTTGACTATGTTTTCAATTCAAAGATTCGAAAAAAAACTAATAGAATTTCATTGATTAACCGAAGCATGATCGAACCATTCTTACTTATGAATATAAGACTGATCAGGCAGCAACTGACAATGTTCTTCGCAAAATCAATATGGCATATTTAGTGTCTAATTGTAAGATATGAGAGGTACTATTTATTTAGAGAATTTCGTAAAACAAACCCCCAAAGACGAATCATTCTCCATGAAGACAATGCGAGCTCTCACAGGTAAATTTTCCGGCAAACAAAACATCGAATTGATGCCTCATCCTCTGTACAGTCCTGATTTGGCATTCAATGACTTTTGTTGCATCAAATTATCAGCGATTCCAGTTCCTAGTGAAAGGAATGATCAGTGGTCTATGATGCCAATGATAGTCCCTGGCGATTTTAATGATCAGGGATCAGTTTTTGGTAAACAGAATGATCAGTCCCTGGTGAATTAATCGATCTCTGTTTAATTTTTAATGATCATGATCCAATCTTCATTCCTCTGCCATGCTGTTAGCTTACATTTTGACAAGGACTGGTAAAAACTTGAATGAAAACACAATAAAGACAGAACTTCAGAGTCCTTTTTATTCCGTTCATCAACTCCTGATCATTGATCAAGAATTTCATTTGTTTTCCTAAACATTTTGAGACAAGCTATATGCTTAAGTTATCTGATTCATAATTATAGCATTAGTCAATTCATTCTTTATACGATTTTGGTAAATTTTGATTTCAATTTCTTGGTAATTTGATGAAAAAGCTCAAATGCACCTCACAGACAAGGGTATAAGGAAAATGAAGCTGTAAATTAATTTGGCCAGCAGGCTTCTCCTTTATTGCGATTGCGGTTGCTGTTCCTGCTGCTGCTGCTGCTGATGCTGCTTCTGCTTATCGCTGATTGCCCTGGCTTCGGCTTCAAGTTATGCAAATGCCCCAATTCCAGATGCCGATGCCGATGCTGATGCTGATCGGGTTGCTGAAACACCTCAACCTGAGTGACTGACTCATGCCCAGCGGCTGCTAATCAGGCCGTGGGGTTCATTAAAGTAAGATTTATGCCAGCATTTAGGCCTTAGCACACACACAGAGGCATAAATTTATATGCCAAATAATACACAATAAGTTTTCCTCTTTGGGGGCCCCCGGCCGCAGATTGCCAAATCAAGTGTCTAAGTTAATGATGCTCAACATAAACAGCAACAGCAAACCACACATCTTTTTTTTTAAGAATTTTCCCTCGTCTTTTTTTCTGTCGAATTTGTGCGTGTTACGCAGCATTTTCTTTGCAGACAAATAAATATACAGCAGAAGCAGAAGCAGAAGCCGAAGCATATCTTTTTTATGAGAACTTTCAACTTGTGGGCGCTGAATGTGAGTGGGCGTGTCGTTTATACTGATGATAATATTCTAAATATTTCTTATGGCAATGCGCATTAGTTTATGTTGTTGTTTATTGTATGCTTAAGTTGGAAATCGAAATAAAAGAAACAACAAACGAAGCGAAAGGAAAACAGAAGCAAGCAGAAATGAAATGGAAAGCAAAGCAAACATTTTGATCATTAAATATTTCATATTTTTAGCATATAGATCGTTATGTTTGAAGAATGAGTGAAGAAGTGCCTACCAGCAGGGTGGATGCTTTGAAGATCAGCTGGACTCTATAGCTATATAGCTGAGGGGAAGGTCAAATTTTTTATTATGGAAAACTGTTGATGAAGTTAGGCATTTAACAATTATGGCAATTTATAATCAGATTAATTAAGTGTTTTATTTAAAGAGACTATTAAAGCAGACGTAGGAAGGGTGAGCATATGGAATCCACGATCATCTTTTTATCCACTTAGACTCTCTATGGGGTTAAGAGTTTGTCTGCCTCCCTTTAGAAACTGAGTCTAGGGAGCTTTGAGAGCTATGGAACTCTTTAGTTGTAGGAAGCTGTTCTTCTTCCGGAAGTAGTCTTTCAATTAGTTGTCAGTTCTCAGTCTTCTTTCTCTGACTGGCTTAACTTTCTTTTCCTTTTCATTTCCCTCTTTCTGTCCTCTGCTTAATCATCCTTTTCTTAAATTTTCTTTCTGCCGTCTTCTGTTCCTTTCCTAACTTTTCTTTCTATCGTCTGCTCTCAGTTCCCTTACTATTTTTTCTGTATTCTTTTTAGATTTTCTTAGTAAGATTACTTCCTTCTCTTTTCTCACTGTTCTTTCCAGCCTCTTCTCTCTTCACCTCTTCCCTCCATCATCTCCTGTTTCTTACTGCTTACTCTGCATTCCTCTGATCCCAGCCAAGAAAGCTGCGCTACGCCATCGTAACAGTGCTGGTAGAAAATCCTCTACTTAGATATAAATATTCCAAAGGAAAAAACTTGTAGGATATGAAAAGAACCCTTTAGACTTATAGAGATCGATATATAGAATTTCATATATATATATAAATATATCATCAGCATTACTTACTGTATTCACTTTGCTCATCCTGTGTGCCATTGACGGTGCCATCGGGCAACAGCTGTAATATATGATTCTTCATATATAACTGAATCTTGCGATCTGGATTTGTCAGATCGGATACTGTAGATCTTTCGTTGCGATCCAAATTGTTGATGGGATTGTTGTTGTTGTTGTGATTGTGATTGTTACTGCTATTTATGTGGTGTAGATGTACATGATTATTTCTAGAGTTATTCAGTCTTTTCGAACCAATCTTAGATGAAAGCAACTGCTGTGGTTGTTGTTGTTGTTGTTGTAGTTGTTGCTGCTGCTGCTGCTGCTTCTTCTTCAGATGTTGATGTTGATGTTGAAACTGATGTCGTATACTGCGCTCAGTGCGTGAAAGTATCGCTAAATGTTCGCTTGCGGCAGCTGAGAAGACAAAGCCCAAAGGCTGCTCCTCCTCCATCTCATCAGCATGATCCCCATCAGCATGATGATGATCAGGAGCTTTGTGATGTTGGGGTTTCTGTGGTGTGGCTCGCGGATGCGGTATGGATCGTAATGGGAGTTCGTTGTGTTGTTGCAAACGTTCGGTTATTAAATTCAGAACTAATACTTTGATTTGGATTTACACTATATTCACTTGTCAATGCTAAACTACTACGACTACGATCACTTTGCCTATCATTAGCACTATTATTTAAACTTAGACTTAGTTTTAGATCTACTACACTACTATAGTTATAGTTATAGTTATAATTGTTGCTGTGATTGTAATTGTTTGTGTTGTTGTGGCTGCTTATGTTGCTGTGATTACTGGGCTGCTGTTTCGACATGGTTAACGCTGGCATGGCAAACACCAATCCCGGCCAGGTAATTATAAACGATAGCAATGCGCCCAGCAGCGCCAGGGCTCTCCAGTCCAAGCGCATGTTTATTCGCATAGTAGGCGCCCTCCCAAATAGCAATTGGCGGCCGGTCGTACAGAATTGTTTCGGAAGCAGCCACACTTCCTCATCAGCGACCAATTACTATATAAGCCAGCAATTCTCTCAACTTCGACTGATCAGAGCAGTCCACACACTCTGCTATCAGCTCAAATTTTAATTATTATTTATTATGTTCAGGTTTTTGTTATTTCTGTTTCTTCAGATGTTGCTGGACCACGCCCTTGAAATATATGAACGCCCCCCGTTTATGAAATCGTTTACTTTCGTTTCGTTTGGTTTTTTTACTTTCTTCCACTGCCGGTTTTTATTGTATTTTTTCGCCTCTCTCGCTGGCTGGAAATTAGGTTATCATATCGTAGATTTGTTTAACACTTTTCAATTTGAATTGTCGTCGTTGCTGTTTCTGTTGCTGTTGCTGCTGCTGTTGCGGATCTTCATCTTCGTCTTCCCCGCTGATAATGCATGTTATCAATATCAAAGACAATGACTTTCTTGTCATGTCAGTTCCGTTCTTTTGGTTACGTTTTTATACGGGAAAATGAAGCAATTCAATGTTTTATTACGATTGTTATAAATTTTTAGTTATTTGAAAACTGCAACGTTGACATGTTGCGTTCAAGAGCTGCAAAGAAATGGAGAGGGGAATATATTATAATATTTATGGTATGAAGTCGTGAAATAAATGATGTTATATATAGTTGGTATATATAGAAGTTTGAAAACAGTTAAGCTGTCTATCAAATCATCCCGCAAGTGTCATATGGAATGAAAATTTATGTTGAAAAATCTGTGAGAGATATCTGTCTTAAAACATGCCATTTCATCCCAAACAAAACTCGATTATTTTACATGAAATATTAGATATTCTGGACTCAATGTTGGAATAAGCAAAGCAGTCAATTTTTTTGGTATTTAAGAGACAAATTTAACTTTTAAGGACTTCCTCTTTAAGTTGTGGATCTACTAACAGTATCTGGTCTATAAGTGTGCTCTTGGAATCAAAGAATGTTCTTCTTTGAAAGCAGTTCTTACATAGTTAAAGTATTCCTTTAGTAGATGCTTAAAATTGAGACCTTTTTTCTTAAATGTTAACTCTCCCGCCACGGATCTTGTCTTTGTGTTCTTCCTGTACCTCTTCAAGTCTCTGGCTTTATTCTCTAAGTCTTACTCATCCTCTAATGCTGTCTCTATATCTATTTAGTTCATCTTCTCACTCTCCTTATATGCCTCTTTCTTCTATCTCCTTTCTCATCTGTCAATTTTTAATTCTCCCACATCTTCTTACTCTCCTCACGTGCCTCTTTCTTCCATCTCCTTTCTCATCTATCACTTTTCTGTCTATCTTCTTCTCTCTGCTTTCTCTGTGTCAATGATCAAACACGATCGTCGGCAAATTTGCGTCATCAAATCTTATAGTCTTCAACTGTTTTATCTTTATCAATGAATTTCACAGTAAACATAATGCTGATATGATATATATACTATAGTAAGGATCAGCAAGATAAAGGAGCATATGATTTGTAAGTTTTATGATCTATCAGAAATTTCATTGACTCATTTCTCTCAAACAAAATGTTCGCTTCAAGCCAAAACTTTCCACTCTGCTTTTCGAAATGACAATCAGTCTATATTCCCGAGATTTACTCCCACTTGTCCTCTGTTTTCCATAACATGGCCGTAGTCAGGATCTGGTCTTAGGGGGTCCACATATATTGTGCGTAGAACTCTTGCCATAGAACTTAGTGTCGAGCTTGAAATCTTGCTGGGGAAATCTGCTTGCCTGCCCCCTCGCTACGCCCATTTACCTCTCTAGCTCTTAATAATCTCCACCCTCTAGACTCTTTGTCAGCTTTATGACATTTGAAATTGCTCAATAATTTCCATTGGCATTGCCAAATGAATTTAAATTTATGACATTTTCGAATTTGGCTTTGAAAAATTCCAACAGGCAAATTTGCGCCAAAGCATTCATGGATTGCGGATTAAACAAAGTAGTACATAAATTCTTCAGCTAAGCACATTTAAAGCATTTTATGACATTTAATTAGTGTGCGTCTAAATTAAGACGATGGCAACGACGACGTCAAAGTGGCACAGTTTATTTTTGGCAACGGCTATCAGCGACGACAGACGTGCAGACAGCGCAAAGATACAATTGTATCTATGTATCTGTGTATCTGTGTCCAAAGGCGGCTCGTCAAGTGGTCATCAGTCCGTCAGTTACATAAATACTAGATAAAAAAAAGGGAGCCTCGAGCGACAGTTACGCAAATACTAGAAAGAAAAAAACTCGGTGAAAACATCGAAAATGACTTTACCCCACTGAAAACTTGGCCAACTGTGCGGAAAACTCACTTTGCGAAGGAAGGAAAAAAAAGAAGCTGGGCAAAACAAAAAGCACAACACGACTGTCGACTTGGCAAATTGTTAAAAATAAAAATGGCAACAAAAACAATTCGCGCAGAAAACTGTGTCGAATTTGAAAATAATCACGCACTAACTGCAGCAGCAGCATCAACAGCAGCAGCGGTGGCAAATGTATCCGTGAGATACAGATACGAGACTAGGATGTGTGGCACACACAGGGCGTGAGTGACGTTGGCGCTCTGCACTTAGTCTTGCGTCTCTGCCAATTGCTGCCGGCTGACTTTTTGGCACGTGTTCAGAAAACCTATGCTGCTGCAACCACAACAGCAGCAACAACAACTTCACCTAAAGCATTTTTTATGCAACATTTAAGTGCTCCCCGATTTAATTACTATAAACAAAAACAACAACAACAGCAACAACAACAATTCAATTGGCGACAATAAAAATAAACAAGTCAAGCCATTTGTTGGATCTGCCAAAAACTACGCATCGTGGAGAGAATATTTCCCCAAAATTTCACTCATCAAAATGTTAATGGCTTGGCGTTTGCTGCTACTGATGATGGGAACAGGATTAGGAACAGCGTGTGTCCTTCTTCTCCACCTGCCTTACGCATATCTTATGCAATGGAAAAGGTGCGCAGATTATGTTTATGCAAAAATGTTGTAAAGCTTTGCCGCACATGCGCCCATAAAATGTTGGCAATAACGACCGGCAGTATCTCCGAGCAATTGAAGCCATAAAAACACAAATTTGCATGCCAGATGACAGGAGGGGAAAATATAGAGGGGGGGAGATTTGGGGAGAGAAACGGAAAGAGACAGATTTCCCAATGTCAGTATCTCTATAACGTGTTTCTTAACAGCTTTAGCTTAATACCAAAGTTACGGCTTCAAACATGCTTTACAACTTCTGCGCTTGGAATTCTCAAACAGTTTGAACTGAGTCATATGAAAGGTTCATTCTACATGTTCTATAGGATTTAGCTGCTTCTGGCAATAGTACTCACTACTTCCTATCTCAAGCACTAATCCTATAGCTATAAGCAAGGCCCTAATGGACTTAAGACAAGTGTGACAATAGTGATATGCCTGATAAATGTTAACCTTTTGTTCTAATCATGAAACAATAACTAAAGACCATCAGGCGAGTGCGTAGCCAGGATCTGCCATAGAACTTAAATGTGATACAAATTAGTCCAAGCTTAAAATCTCTGTCTCTTTTGTCCCCTCTCTTAAACACAAACTCATCGTCAGCTGGCTCAATATATTAATGACGTAGATGCCTAGAACGAATGAAAACTCGTTGGCCTGCTTGCGCTATCCTATGTCTCCATTTCAGGGCCCTAATGTTTCCACGTGGCTTTGAATAAAACAGTACTATGAGCCCAGCCGTCTCTTCCCTTATCGCAAGTCCTACGCCTTAATACGGCGATGGTTGCTAGTGGTTCACTATTGGTTGATTTAGGCTGATCTCTATGATCACGAAGGGCTTTATGAAAGGCCTTGCTCCTTCGCAAGCGTTGGCGATCTCTATAATATTTGCTACCAATAGCGAACATCCAGGAAAACCTCAAACACTAGAATTTTAAACATACTTGATCTCAAACTGGTTCACCAACAGAACTATCAAATTGTCATAAAATTGGAATTGGTATAAAAATGATATCAATGTTTTTCGAACTGTCATAAAAAAAGGTATTAAAATTATATCAAAATTAGCATTTATAACAAATATTTGTATAATTTTTTAAAAGAAGACAAAGTCTTGATTGGAACTTAGCTAAAAATGGTAACTAGTTTCTTACTTATATAAAAGGAGAAGCTCATAAGCTATGAATACCAGAAGTGAACTAAGTATTGAATCAACTGGAGTCCTAGCGTTTTCTATTTGTATCACATTATGTGTTTTTGTAGCAAACTGGGAAATTGGTTTTTGATTCCCCTTATGGGTAAAAATGATGCTCTTATTCAAGAAAAGATTAATGAAAGACAGTTAAATTTGACATCAACATTGTCCCTCGGATGCCTCTCCTCAAGGGGTAGAGAAGAGCCCTAGTAAAAGCATTAGTTTGCTCCTCAAGAGAGAGGAGATCTCTAGCAAAAGCCTTAAGCCTGTCAAAATGTTTCGTAGCTGATTAGTTTAGTTCATCTCCCACTTGTCTGACAGCCAACCTAATGAAGAGTGCTGGAGCTCACGTACCACGGGGCACCATAAATTTGATGGAGTGTCTTGTTTTGAAGAATCTGTCATCTGCTAAGTTGGGTTTTGGTAAAGGATCCCCATATTGGTAGGGCTTATCTATAGACAAGTTCAATCGCCAGCTTGTATATTATCGCCTTGTTATTTAGAGCCAATTTGCTTTGCTCATTTAGAAGCCAGCCACATGAGCTTCTTGTCAAGGTGGACTCCAAGTTATCTGGATGCCTACCTTGGCAGCAGATTTCTCCGCGCTGAAGTGTTCACATATGAATGTTTGAAGAAATCTCTAGAAATCTCATAAAATTATATGTTATACTTCCATTATCTATAATCCCCAAGTTTCTGTTAATACTTTCAAGTTAATGCGGCAGCCACTATATGTTTATTGCATAAAATCAATAGAAAATCAAATCTTAATACTGGAATCCATTTTATTTCTTGATTTTTATGTTTGAAGGTGTGATCTAATGTTCTCCTTAAGGTCCATTTCGCTTCTGATTATTAAGCTTGGACACAGCCAGGCAAATGCACAAGTTTCTCACCCAAATTGATCATCGCAAACCCTTTACGCTCTACAAATTGATCAATCAAGCTTTCTTGGAATGAAATACCTTTGTATAATTTAAAATATGCATAAACCTTTGACTTTGGCAACTCTTTATATGACTTTTATGCCTTTCACCCAACCTGAAAGCAGCTGCGAAAAAAGAAATGTAAAAGAATCAAAAAGCCTATAACCAAAATGTGTGCCAACCGCAGCTTCCATTCTTGTCCGACATTGTTTATGCCGCCAGTTGGTAGAATTTATGTTAAATTCTGTAAGGGCATCAAAAGCAGAGACCGTAGCAATACATATATATATACACAGGGACACAGTTGAAACAACAAGCCGAATAAGGGAACTATTTGCTGAGAGCCGAGGAGAGACAGAGACGTGCCAAGCAGGGCGACACATGTGCCAAGTTATAAAAATAACCAAAAATAATATAACACCTAGATACAAGATACAAATGTATCTTTTTTTATGAGCTACCTCTGTCCGTGTATTTGTCCATCCGTCTGTCATTCATGGTAAGCCCCTGGGCCCGACAATCAACAAATTATGAAGCGCATAAAAAATAATGAAAACTTTTAATGTCCCATATAAGGCAAACATAGTATCATGTGATATGCTGTGTGTGTGTGTGTGTGTGTGTGTGGGGGGGAACTTTACAACTTGTATGGCAAGATAATTACAGTTATTGCTGGAAAACTGATCCAGCTGATGGTAGTCTTTAGGCCAAGCTCCTTAAACAAGAAGTTAACCAAAATTGAGAAAGCGAAAGTCTTGGCAAGGCGGCTGACAAACCAGAATCGCATGGCTAAATTTATTTATCATTTATCAAATTTACACAAATCGATCAGCTAGATCAGGTGAAGTAAACCCGTTATATGCCTATGCATTAATGATGTTTTTCAAATATTTATATAATGCAAAATTAGCTTAACCCAAATATTTGTTGAAGCAGCAATTTGAGCGGCATTTTGAATCAAATTAATGTCGGCATAAAAATACATTTACATTTTAGCGGCAAAAAAAAAATAAGAAATAAAATAACTTAAAAGACTACAAAATAATGAATGGCAAGAAAAGTGTGGCGGCTGGTTTTTGAACAATAAAAAAATTAAAAAAAAATATATATGTATATATTTATATATATTTATATACATATATTTTATTCACATTTTTGTGAGGCTGTGACAATGGGCTTGGCAATGGGGTTTTATGTAAAAATGTATATAAACTAAGTGATGTTATATCTGCTTAGCTTTGATAACTTAAAGAATATCATTCTGGGAAGAATAACTTCAAGGGGAGGAATAATTTCGATCTCCTGAGGAGATTTACACGACGACTGTGCGGAGTCTTCAACTCCAAAGCCAACAACATTGTCTAATGATTAGATTAGTAGACACTAATGTATTCTAGTTAAGCCATTATCTATAATGTTGCCTTCAGCTTATTGTCAATGTCAAGAGTTGATCTCATTACGTAGAAACACTTTACACATATTGGCAAGGGTAAATATAGGAAAGATTTAGAGAAATGAATGCGAATTTATGTACCTAAGAACGAAGATAGAGAAAAACTCAACAGCTACTAGATTAATTTACCTTTTTAAAGAGTTATTGGGGTGTTTTGAAGGATCAAGACCTGAAACCAACGACATTTAGACCTCATCTAGACCTCAAATCTAGTAGGCCATGCATTTTTTTGCTGTATCATTTTAAAATGATGTCCAAATGAAGCTAAAAATTAATGTGTTCTTCCTATTTCGCATAGTTCCTGCTTCTTATCTTCACTTCAATCGGAACTGGGTGACCAGTTTCATTCAACCATTCTGAGAGAGATGAGAAAATGAAGCGGAAGCGGAAGAGTGTCTGTTGGACATCTTTCTCCTATAGATAAGAAGATAAGAAAATGGAACTATGATAATGGAAATTATTTGTTCACAGAGTCTAAGACAACTTTTCATCATAGATAAATTATAGCTGTATAAAAAGGAGTAGACTAAAGATCACATCATTATATGTTTATATAGAATATAAGCTTTTGATATAAATAATAGTTTCTATTATGAATATTTGACCTTCTTTTCCAAAACCATAAACTACTCCAAAATTGTGACATATATCCAAAACCCAATAAGATCATTCACCTAGATCTCATACAAAAATCTCTATTTATTTGATAGGTTCATCAATAGTTTTCCTTCTGGTTTATCCAGTTATATTGATTACGTCGAACTTTATATACGAAATATCATAAATGCTTTGATATCAATTCGATATGGAAACTAAAACGCATTAAAGTGGTCATAAAAACAACAAAATGATAGCTAATAAAATATATAATTAAAACAAAGGCAAAAGCATTCACTTTCAAAACCTGCTGACGGAGCTTGTTATGGTTCCTAAACAAAAGCTTCTTATTAAAATATATTTTATGCAAATCTCTCAGAGTATATTTATTTTAATAGTCTACTAAATATTTTAGCATATTTTTAGCTATCAAAATAAATTAATTTCACATTTTTTTGTTTTAAACAAAAGTAACAAAATAAAATGTAAAAGAAAACACAACAAAAAAATTCAGAGGCAGGCAAACACATTTAAATTGCAAATGCTAGGTGATAAATGTGTGTCTCCCCCTCCATATATATCTATATAACATTGTTGCTCAAGTTCAAACTGTCAGATCTATGTATATCTAGGCATAACCCCCTCCTCGGATATAAGGGGGTAGCCAAGCGTCTGACATGAACTAATTAAGTCGCGCTGTTTTGCTTAGATTTATCGCTGCCCAGTTGTGCTCTCTCAATCGTAGAGCATACTTTCCAAAAATCTAAGCCTAGGCTGTCAGCGTGACCATAAAAAACTATAGCAAACTATGGCAAAACATAACATAAACAAAACACACACACACACATGCACAAAACGCAAATGTCAAACGCATTTGAAACGCATAAATTTGTTGCTGTTAAAAACGCTCGCTAATCAGTTTGTGCGAACAGCCCCAATGGCTAAGCCTGAGCACAGTTCAATGACTACTCGCTGTCCCAGTCACAGTCACAGTTCCAGTCCCAGTATCCAGACCCAAGCCCAGACCTTTCGTCTGTGGGGCCAACCTGAGCTGGCTGAGCTCCAACAACACCCGAACAATTCCGATTTGGTTTGGCCATCGTAAAGGCGTTGTGGAGCGAGTTGCTGTCGAGTTGTCATCAACCTAGCGACCGACAATGATGATGATTTTGCTTAATTTATCAAAAGAAATGTCGTGTTGAAAATGCACAATGGGCATGAATTTGCTATGAATATTATGTTGACGGTTTTATATAAATTAGCTGTTGATAAGATACGGAGAATTTTCTGAATGCTGGTTTCCGTTTCCACTGCGAAAAGGAAAAGTAAATGGAATTGGAATTGGATTTCCGCAATTTGTCATTCATTTTGAAAATTTAATACTAAAAATAGGTGAATTTAAACCAGTTAAACTAAGTTTTCTAGGAAGACTTTTTCTTCCGTAAACCAAACGATGAGTAGCTCATTCAGAAACAAAAGCCTTCACATTGTCCTTCTTAGTACTACAAGTTTTAATTTGAAGCCTATCTCATATAAATATCTTTTTTATACCATTTTTATGTCCTTTCTGGAATTTCAAACAATAAAAAATGGCTAAAAGGGTCTTAACCCAAGCCAGAGTATTAGAACTACTAAGGACATTATCGAACATTGATGGATCTTCTTCTGATGTTGATGACATCGAAGTAGATGAAGTTGAAGTTGCTGAAGTTTGTGTCAAGCCAAAGGTGCAAGATATGAATGACTCTTGAGTAAAGGAATTTCGTACTTAAATCGAGATTTTTCGAACTTGTTCAATTGTTTTTTTTGATTGTGCTAAATTTAGTAGATTAGGGTTATTTTCATATCTTCTTTGTAAAGTTTAAAGCATTAATAGACCAGGAGAAAGATGCAAAAAATGGGAATAAGATTCATATTTGAAGTGATTATTCCTACAGAAGCTTTTTATTACAGTCCTCCATCTAGTTAAGTTGAAACAGCTGCCAACATTTACATGGACTTGGCTCTATTTACAAACATTTTCATCTTTAACTAATACAATTAACATCTGGTTTTAACCACAAGAATAACCCAACTAGGTATACCTAGAATCCCCTTTACATTAACACCACATGAAGAATTATTTATGATTGCGGTGGCAATTTTGTTGCTTAAAACAACATAATAAATAAACTAAGCAATCAAACTAAAAGTCTTGTTGAAAAGTAGTTTTTGTAATATATTTTGTTAGTATTTCTAGAAACCAAAGAAAAACTAAACATTTCCCAACAAATGGCCAACCATTTCAATGCCAAAGCACAAACATTTGAAATAGCTCAAAATAATTGAGTTGATTTTGAAAAATGAAAATGAAAACGAAAACGAACACACAATTTCACATCGTGCGAGCTTCTATAATCATTTAAGATATAAATGATGCAGTGCAGTATAGTATATATATTCTATATAATACATATTGGGTATTTTGTGAGGTGCTTTGTCTGGATGACACTTGTCAGAGTCAGAAGGTGTGCTATAGAGACACATACATATATACATTTGGATACTTAGTGAGAGATGGATGTGCGGTGGCTTTAAGCTGACAGCAAATGCCTAAAGATGAATGTATTTTTAAGAGCAAATAAGATAAATATATATGTAGATTTATATGTATATATATATATGGATCAGGATCTACAAATGTCTCTGTTTCTGTTCAGCCACAGCAATGCTGCAGACGATTTGTCGATTTCAATGCTGTTTTGTCATTGCATCTCCACCCTTTATAACCATACCTCACTCACGTGTTTACAAAACAATTAATTTTCTTTGGAAAAACAAACGGAAAAACTGAAAAAGATACCGAAACATAACTCAAACAAAAACGCGCTGCATCGTTGTGCACTTCATTTTGTATGAGAAACAAAAACAATGCGAGAGCATCTACTAGATACTTGAGAGCGCATAGATACTTGCAAACAATATTTAGAAAGCAGCGAAAGAACGAACAACAAAAGGCAGGCAAAAGTGCAGCGCTTTTGTGTAATCGATTTGAACCGGAAGCCATTGGGCCGCCATCCTTCCCATCCTCTCAAGAGATGTAGATGCAGATGCAGAGTTATTTTAAATATTTAGTGCACGAGACAGGCGAGGGCAAAGGCAATCACACTGACGGCGGCATTCAGACAACAACTCAACTGAGAAAAGCCATTGAATCGCATACCCCAGATTGTACAAACTACAAAGCAAATATCACTCTGGCCTGCGATATTGACAAATGTATCTGAAAGATGCGAATTTTATGCACAAGCACTTGTATTTGTAATTTATTTTAAAATTCATTCGATTTTATTTCATTTTGTAATTCATGTTTGTGCTGCTAATGACAAATTGCTGATTGTAACTTAAAGATCAAAGTATCTAGATAGAAAATTCATGTTGATGTTTTGCTGAAAGATTTGTAAATACTGATTAAGTCTTTAGGATCAAAGTAGATAGATATATAATTGAGGTAAATATTTGGCTGAGATATGTATAATCGCTGATTGAATTAAAGTATCTAAGAACTTAAGAGCTATCCAGAGGTTGAAAAGGCACTAAGGAACTGGGAAAGAGCTTATAGTTGCACTATATAGATGAGAGAGAAGTTCAGTCTTGTATGGGGAAAGTTTTCAGTACTGTGACTAAATGACTTCTGATGATAGTATAGATAGTTTACGATCACTGATATTAACAATCCTTGAAGCAATGGGTACCTGTGTTCCGAACATCGAGAAGAAAGTTTCCAAATTATGAGAAATTATGAGAAATGGAAGTAGTAATGCAATGCAGCCTTTGATCAGAAAGATTTTGAGTATGTAAGATCACTTAATGATCTCTTAGCTAATGAGGAAGTTTCTCAGTATGTAAGATCACTTAATGATCTCTTAAGGTAATGGAAAGTAGACTACGTTAAAGAAAGTACTGCATTCATTATCTCATTCTTATCTAACTTAAATCCTAAATGCATTCAAATCCCTCTTTAATATATCTTCAACTTGCAACTTCAACTTCTATATAAATAGCTCTTTCACACACAGCTTAACATCTCCCACACCCACACTTTCGCACATTCATTGTAGTCTAATTAAAAGTCACGCACTTTACGCGCGAAAATTGAAAAATGACAAAAACAACAAATGGGAAAAGCAAAGAGAAAAAGCTAAAAATCAAAGACATGCAACGTATTAGTAATGTGAAAAGAGACAGCAACAACAAGAAGAACTACAACAATTACTTACGTCTAGGATATTTATAAAATGCGTCAAACAAAAAATAAAACTCTAGACAAGAAAATGCGCAACGATTTTCATTTCTGTCGCTTGCTTTTTTTCTTTCTTTCTTTTTTGTCTACCTAAAGTTGTCACCAAGTGTGCGTATCTATGTGTGTGTGTGTGTGTGTGTTACCAAAATGTGTGCCGCACATTATGTGGTCTGGTCTGGTGTTCAGGCTTCAGCGCTGCAATTTCACTGCAAATTTTCCCGCATTTTTCTTTCACAGTTTTTTTTTGTTGTAGCTTTTATGGGCGTGCATTTTTTTCCTTTGTTTTTGGGTTTTTTTAACCTAAACTATTTACGCGTGGCCATAAAATATTTTGCGTGCGATAAGCATTATCTCTCATACACATATATGACCATTATATTTCAAATTTGTTATAAACCTTTTGCTTGGAATTGAAACTCATCAATCAAACACAAATCGAATCGAAACGCACACGAAATGTCTACAAGAAGGCAAAACGGAAATGTTGCCTAACTAACAAAGTGGCAAGACTATAAACTCGTAAAAACTATAGCCTGATAATACTATGTTGTTCAGTCTTATGATCATAACCAAAGGGTTCCCCATCAACATATTTCTAATTGTTTGCCATTTCAATTATTTAGTAGAATTTATTGAATATTTAGTACGAACTACGAAGAAATTATTTACTACTCAATTTTTATCGTTTGCCTTTTCACTTAGAATGGCTCGCATTGACGTAGTCACGGGAATAATTCTACTATATCATATATATATTTCTTTCTTTTGAATAGAAAGTAATTTGCTGTGGGCTGTTGCTGTTGTGCAACGAAATATGTCAGGTGGGATTTTCGTTATTAATGAATGGCATTTATTTTGGGAAAGAATGTTATTTTAATATTAATTCTAATTTTATAGGATATAAAACGGTTGAATTGGGAAATAAGAAAATAACAACCAACATATTTTATATTTCCATATTAATTAAAACAAGAAAAGAAGGCTAAGTTCGGGTAAGCGAAGCTAACAAGCCCTTGCAGAGTCGGTTGAAATTCGGTCAGCATACGTGGAGACTTGTAAGACTGACACGTTCCACATTTGGTTTAATTTGAATAAAAACCAAAAGGAAATCTGGTGTACTAAGAGTTGATTCCGAATCGATCAGTTATATGAGCTATATGATATAGTGGTCCGATCTGGACAATTTTGACATATGAGCAGCTTACAGCAGAAAGAAGTATCTGGTACAAATTTCAAGTCGATAGCTCTAAAACTGAGAGATTACTTCGCTTAGAAACAGAGGGACATGGCTACATCGACTCGACTTGTCATGCAAACTTAACAAATCCATAATTTCCTAACCTTGACATCCCTAGAAACACTTCCATCCTGGACAGCTTAGAATATTCTCAAAGCCCTTTTATTAAGCAGACTTTTCCACATAAATTGCCCAAATTGAGTTGTGAAATCTGAAAGCAAATTTTACCCCACAAACTATTGCCATTGCTTATTATATAAAATTGTTGTTTTTATGAATGTGCAAAGTACACACACATACACCTGCACACACATATCAATTTGATTAGCAGTTGTTGAACCCACACGGATACGTACGCACACGCGCACACACACACCTAAGCAAAATTCAAAGTATAATGCCAACGCAAATTCGCAAACGCAAACTCACACGCACACGCATAGGCTCATCAACACACGCACAGATTAAGAATAACAACAACAAAAACAATGCCGTCGGCAGCTACTTAGCTTAGATAATAGCCAACTTTATTAGATAACAACCTTTGCCAATTTATAGGACAAAAAACTGCAAGAAGCAAAAAAAAACAACAAATGAGATTAGCAGCGCGTACTTTCAGATACTTTCACAGATGCACAGATAGTCAGCTGTGGTTGGAACTAAAATTTCTAAGTAAACTATAAACCACTATCATTCCACTTCGGTGAATTGTTTATAATGTTTTTAATTTTTGCAATGAAAAGTTACTGGGAAAAGTTTTCAGCAACTATAACAACAGTATAATTATTTGAATAGGATTTGTCTTAAGATTTTGTTTATCTGCTTTGAAATCTAAGTCAAACTAAATAATTTTATTGCAATTAGCAGTTAGCTAATGGAAAAACATGTTATTGCACAAATTCATTAAGCTTTTGGCCTTTGTTTGTTTACGCGTATTTTGTGAGAGTGACAAAATTAGTTTTTTGAACAATGATCTAAATCGAGGAGGCAATGACCACCAGATGTTATGTTTAGGTTAAGGAAAGCGAAGCTAAAATGTTTTGATATCTGCAAATATCTGTTTGTTAAAATTTACATTTAAATTTTTTAATAATTATATAGATATTAGATAGGTGACGTTAAAATTTAAGCAATTTTTTAAAGAATTTTATATATGCTAAATATGCTTTCTAAAACATTCTGAATTGAAAATTGTTAGATAATGAAAAATGTTGAAATTCATTCAAACAAATTTTAAAAATTTGTATATATTTTAAATTTGCCTTTTAACCAGGTTTTAGTTGAAAACTTCTTAGCTAATAAGAAGTATTTGCTGTTGAAATTTCTTTTGCAATTTTCTAAATATTTTTATTTGTTTTAAATATGTCTTTAAAAACACTTTTAATTTAAAATTCTTAGGTACAATTTCTTCCAAAATTGTCTACAAATTTAATTTGTTTTAAATTTGTCTTTTAAAACATTTTTAGTTAAAAATTTTTAGGTAATGCGAAGTATTCTTGTTAAAATTTCTTTTGTAATTTTCTAAACATTTTTATTTGTTTCAAAATTGCTGTTTAAAAAACTTTTAATTGAAAAATCTTAGGTAAAGCGAAGTATTTGTTGTTAAAATTTCTTTTTAAATTTTCTAAAAAAATTAATTTGTCTTAAATTTGCCTTTTAAAACTCTTTCAATTGAAAATTCTTTGGTAATGAAAGTTAATTGTTGATACAATTTTATTTAAACAGTTTTTAATAAGTCTTTCGTCTCTTAAAACACTTTTAATTGCAAATTTGTACATGTTTTCGTACATCTTTTTTTTAAATTTTGCATTTGAAAGAACTTTAATTGCAGCAATTGAACAGATGCCAAGCATCAAGTTAATTCATGATTTTTTAAATATTTTCAAAAAGAAAAATTGTTCATAAATTCGTATACATATATTTATGAATTTTTTAAATACATTTGTATATATTTGGCTTAATGAAAATCAATTTAAAAAATCAATCCGAATTTATGGTTATTTAATTTAGCAAAAACAAAACGAGAAGCGCACTAAGCCATATTAGCTTTTTCATAAATCTTTAGCGGCCCACATAAAAATATATTAAATATTAGATTTAACGACACACACACACACACAAGCACAAAGCAACTATTTGCTTTTCAAGAAAATATTCCAAAAATATTTGTAGTATTTGCCAATATTTTAGCAACGGAAAAAAAAACTTAAAACTTATGTAACAAAACTGATTTTTCCTGCGTGTGTTTTTTTAAGCTGACGAGCTGTTAACATTGAACAGAAATTTACGCACCTTTTTATGTTGTTGTTTTTGGTGATGTATTTTATACTTAAATTTTTTACGATTCTTTTTGCACGCAATTTTTGAGCTGCACTTTGTACACTTTACAAATTTTGCATAAATTATGACAGCAACAATTCAGCATTTTTATATAACTTGAGATTTCAAATGCACTTTGCTTAAAATACACAGCACTAATCTTTATTTGGCCTTATATTTTTTGTAACCAAACATTTTTCGTAATTATTTGTGGCAACTTTTTGTTGTTGCGGTTGTGCTTGGTCAATTTGTAATTTTTGACGTGCATTTCAAATTTTAGCACAATTTATTTGGCAATCTATGTTGTTCGAAACAACGCGAAATAAACGAAATATTGTTTTAGACTCTCGAAGAACAACCGGAAGAAATTGAAAAGCCGATCACCGCGATCACGATACCGATGGCTACAGATAGATAACGGACGCTGCTGCGTTTCGCCTTTTCCTTAAGTTTCAGTTTCAGCTAAATTCAAACTGCGTCCGCGCGCCGCCGCCTCAAACGTATACGTATTGTCGTTAACGAAGCCAGCGAGTGACTAAAACTGTGAAGTGAATTTTTCATTCAAATGTCTGCAGCAGCGCGCGCTGTTGCTTCGTGCGCGCCTCGTGTGTCGTCTTCGTGAAGCGATGCGTCTGACGCCCCCGACCCTCAATTGTCGTTGTCGTTCCATTGGTGGTTGGTTTGCACGAGCATACATAGGCAAAGAACAGTTAACTCTTGACTTTCGCTGTGAAGCAGACAACATTTTATTTGACTGTGGATGCAGCTAAATCCTAGTGCTTAGTTAGTTGAAGATTCTTAAGTCATTTAAATAAAAATAACAATCAACTAGCTTAGTTTGATAATAATCTCAGGGGGTGGGATGATTAAGATAAAGTTGTTGCTTGACATCCCAAATTTTTAGATTCTTTGTCTAGTTCTTAACTCATTTCCTTGAGTATACGCACAGTTTTGTGCAAATTATCTTTAAAAACAATAAGTTTATTAAGTTTTTATGCCATTCACAAAATGGTATATTAATTTTATCAGGAAGCTTGCATAGAAAGAAAAGTTTCCGACTATAAAAACTATATATATTCTTGATCAGCAGGACAAGGGGAGTCATGTCCGTCCGTCCGCCGGTCCTTCTGTTTCAACCCCAAGATGATTGGTCCAATAGTTTAGACACCTATAAAGGACAAATAGGCAAACAAACAGAAACATTTTCTTATATATATACTGATCATAGCTTTGAGGCCTTTTGAAATTTGCATGATCATGTTAAGCCTACTTTTCCAGCTCAACTATAACATAATATTCATATAATATAGCCTTAATCTACTTAACAATTTGTTACACTCTTCATTCGCCTTTTCTTTCCGCATTCGTTCATAGTTTACAGCGCGCGTTTTATTAGCGTTTTTATCTCGCGTTTTACACCGCTTGAAACGTATGCAATGCCTTGCGTGCATCAATTCTACCCGTCATACATGGCGTTTGTGAGTTTTGGCGCGTAGACCACTTTTACGCGATTTCACAATAACACGTTCCATTTGCACAAATACTAATTAACATTTGCCAAAAGTGCACCTGATTACCTGGTAATAGGTTGTCTACGTATAAAGCTAGAATGAAATAAACAAAAAATGTATGAGTATATATGAGTCAATGCAAGTTGCGATGAATATGATTGAGCGACGCCTGGCTCTTTGGACATAATAATCACCGTTATCTGAAATATGGCCACTAATCTGAAAGCACCAGATTATACAAGACATCATGATAAGCATATGTTAGAGATAGATATAGACAGATCTTCTGTAAGTATGTGTGTTTCATGCGTTTTGACTGCTGGTTTTGTATTTTGCTTCTGTTGCTGTAGCATTTTCAGGGAATTTCGAATTTTTGATTTTCACAAACTTGCAGTTGGATTATGGTAAAATGGTTTCTTATTATTGGTGTACAAATTTCAGCCTCCTACCTATTTCAATTTGGCCTCTCCGATGATCTTAAGTCAGTCAGATAGGACAAAGAGTTTAATTTATAGATAAATATAAAGATATAGTTGATGACGTTGAATCATAGTACTTTTTATATTGAAATTGTACTTTGCTATTAATCATGTATTCCATTTTTGGCTATCTTAAATTTGCTGTCTTAAAATATCAACTAATTATAACTGTTGACCAGTTCAGGCTGACCAATAACCAACAAATGCAACCGTTAAAGTCTTGCGACTTTTTCAAATTATGCGAATACGTAGACAAAATATTCTTTATCTTATCATTTGGATGGCGCTTATAAAAATCACATGGCCCACATTACGTACACTGACCTTGGCCATGGCAACCTTTATTTAAGGAATGGCATTTGGGGGGGGCAGGTGATGCACTGCGTCATAGTTGCTGATAAGTATAGATATTGCAGGGGTTTCAGAAATTTCGGAATCACCTTGTATGAATACAGCGCAAACTAGACATTCATGAAGTGTAATACTTAGAAGTTATTATCTGCATCTGCATGGCAACATTATTGCTTCCAGTGGTTGACGCATATATCCAGCTATATCACTAGGCGATTTCTGAAGAATCGTTATTTTTCTAAGAAATGTTCTTACCTATTTGACATAGCTGCTTCTTTTGATATAAACGATTAATGTTATACGAATTCAGTAAGTTTTCTTTAGAGTCCTTAAGAGTTAATACATTAATGATATAGATTAGAGATCGGAGATCGGATCAGACACGCATGACAGCCTTTGCTTCTGGAGTGCTCTCTTTCTATATTCAAGCTCTCCTGATCTCCACAATGAGAACTGCTAATAGGTGCAGCAAAGCAACGTAATTTTGTAATGAATGCAAAATAAGACGCTTCATTCCAAATGAATATTGTATGATTTCTATGCCCTTTGCTGAAGTATTCAAGTGTATATATCTACCAAGTTGTAAGCGTATCATTAGCTGACATTACCCCCCGCTCCCTAATGCATTTACTTGCCCAAATGACACAGCCATGAAATTTATACGCCACTCACTCACACTCATACTTTAGCAACAGTCGAAATTTTCATCAACCACATTTGTGTGCCACATTTTACCGCAAGAGTTCTTGCTTCTACTATTTTCCACACCAAAGGCACATGCCAATGTCAAGACTTCGAACCTGAACCTGAACCCGAAAACTGCCCCTATAAATAACCTACAAAACAAAGAGGAGCTCCCCCGCAGTTTTTCAACATTGACTTGACTTTTGCTCTGCCTTAACATAAGTATATATATATATATATATACAACTTTTGCCCGCGCACACAATTAAAGTGATTAATTAAGGCACAGGAGCAACAGGACATTTTAGAGCTAATGACTTAATTAACTCCCGAGCGACCAATTTCGAAGCCTACGTTGAGTGTTTCGGCTTAATGTGCACGCCTCAACAGGCCCAATAGTTGGAGGGAATGGGATTGAATTGGATCGTAGGCCGACCTTTGACCCTTTTTCCCTGTAACTGCAGTCCCTGCAAGATGTTAGTGTTAGATTAATTAAAGCGTAGCTGTCGAAAAACTGTGGCAAGTGGCAATACATAATAGTACTTGGAGGCACCCTTCGAGACCCTGACAGAGAGAAGAAGTTGGGGAGGTGTTCAGGAAACGCTTAAGCTAAATGAGGCAGCCAGCTGCTGCTCCTGCTCCTACTGCTGGTGAGATCTCAGTTTATTAAACGCTTGGCTTGATCCCGACAAAAGGTGACTGCCTATTTTACACCTTGTTGTTTTCCAGAAAATGTGCATGTTGTCATTGGCTCTGGCTCTGTCTCCAAGGTTGATCGCATTTCCTAGTCGCTGATTCCATATGCAGATTGCCAGAAGTACATATATCTGTTCCATATTAAATTACATATATTGTCGCCAATGTCCAACATTATTACTTGTAAGCTGGCATTGACTATATATATATATATACGTCTATGAAATTCAGATCAATTGATATGTCTGCTCTTAGTATCCCTGGCTGTTCGCCTACCAATCAAAAGCGCATTCAGCCAATAAACAAATTTAGCCAAGTAAGGAATTCACTCATTCATTTATCATTATACAATTTTATAGATCTTTTCTATATGTTGCTGTTTGTACACATTCTACTATAATTTATGTTAATAAAATTGTTAAAGCTGGCTGTCAACAAATGGCGACGAACAGAGACAGACCACTTCAAATCGAATCGAATCAATTAACAAACACAAATCTCACCACAAGTCAAGTCTCTCAGTTGTATCTGAATGTCGCTGTCGCCTGCAAATGTAATTGCCAATGCTGTCTTTTGTCTGATTTCCAGCAAAAACAACAACAAGATAAATAACAATAATAGCAAAATGTTGCACAAAACAACAACGAAACAGTTTAACCCATAGGTAAGTAGCAATTAAGAAAGAGTTTTAGGGAATTGGAATTGGAGGAATCTAGGGGCCACTTTGATGTTCTCCTCACTCGTTAGAAGACCAAGTTTACTGTCATATATATTAGATATCAAAAGCGAAATGCCCATGGATTTACGAAGAGAACATAAATAAGAAGCAGAGTTAAGCAGAAGAGAACATGCATAAGAAGCAGAGATAAGCGTCTACTAATATATTTTGTCTATGGGAAAAGATGAAATTTCAAGTTTGCAGAAAGACACTTTTATACCCTTGCAAAAAGTATTATAATTTCATCACGATATTTGTAACACATAGAACGAGGCATCACCAATACCAAAAAGTGTATATATAGTCTTGATCAGCATGAAAAGCCGAGTCGATATTGCCATGTCCGTCTGTTTCTATGCAAACTAGTTTCTCAATTTGAAGGCTATCTATCGACTTGATGACTTTGTACCAGAGACTTTATTTATATGTAAGCTGCTTATATGTAAAAGTTGTTATTATCGGATCACTATATCATATAGCTCCCATATAACCAACCGATTTGGAATAAACTCTTAGTACAGCAAAATTGGTGGTTTTTTGTCCAAAGTGAACCAAATTTGGTAAATGTCAACTTTAGAAGCTTCTACGTCTGCTGACTATAGTTGATCCAGATCAACTGATTGATTAATAAACTCTCCTATGACAAAACCTTTAAGACCTTTAACCCTTATATAAATAATATACAATATTCCTTTAAGCAACAAGACAATCTTGCCTTAAGTTCTGTTAAATTTATTCCGCACTGACTCACTTTGATACACATCCATACATATATATACTAATGGGTTAATGAATATATGCAAATTTAAAAAACATTACTTGCGGATTCGTTTCGCCGGACCGGGGAGGAGTCTGAGGCTGCGGCTGTCATCGGAGGGGGGCTAGGTGCCCCCAAGCTGGGTGATCGATTATGCTGGAAGTGATTGCGGCAGCCGCTAATCATAATAATTGATTTGTAAATATTTTGATTTAGATTGCAATGCTAATTAAACTGCAGCCAGGCCATAAATTATATGCAGATCGGGAGCCTTGACTTTCTATAGAATCACTATAGCATTGATTCCAAAATAAACAAAACAAAATGTGAAAAAATTAAACAAAATTTGATGTGCGGAAAGAAAATTTGAAATAAAAAATACACAAAAAAATTGAGACAAAATGTGTTGCATTTTCTCGCTGCTGTCGTTGACCATAATCTGTCCCATGTTCATGTGGATTTGGAATAGACTATGTGTGCCAATCTGTAGGAATATCTTTTGGAATGATAAGGAGGAAAGGATTTGTGATAAACAGAAAGAGAAAGTACAGCAGCCAAAGCGACTCTATAACAAAAGCAACAGCAGCAGCGGAAAGAGAAGAAGATGCAGGCATGTCAGGCACAAAAATTTCAAGAGAAATCAATTGTTGGTAAATATTATATATATATATATATATCACAAATTTTGTTTGTTGGATTGACTTTTCTCCTTCAATCATTTGTATTTATTCAAAACACTCACAAACATATTATTTGTATATCCAAATTTTTAGTTTCCATATTTGTTTTCCCGGACTCACGCTTAATTTACAACAATGCCTTTGCTTGAGATGGCTCTGGTTGTTGAAGGTTTTTGCCAGAAACTGCAGGACATCATCTCCACCACCAGAGCTTTTAACAGACAGCACGCCACAATGCAGCCAAGTTCCTTCTTAGCGGATCAGATCATTTCAAGCATTTTGCTGAGTTTAGTTCAAAGGATTTCTGCATCCAACCCAGTTGAGAAGCAGCAAGCCCCTTCTCCTAATAGGACTATGACAAAGCGGCTGTTGGGACACTTGGATTATCTTGGCAGAAAGTTTCTAATGGTAGGAAAGCTCCATTCATAGCAAAGTTGAGTTACCAATTCTTAATTTTGCAGATCTCAAACTTAACTGAATCCCTGTTTGTTAATGGGGGCTGCGGTCCATATTATAGACCCACATCAGCCGCCCTGCAGCTTCTGGATATTGGCGATTTATTGGATCGTCATCTGCCTGTACTTGAGATGCCCACAACGAACAGCCTCTTAGCCAAAAGCAGTCTGCAACATTTGTAAACCAAACTTGAGAGATTTTTCTAAATATTGTATATGAGAATAATAGACATCATAGACATCATCCGTAGAATCATCTTGTCCATCGATAGCCACAATAAACCAAGTCAGGACAAGCAACAAAACCAACATTTTCACCAAATTTAGTGGACTATTCACGCCTCTGGGCGTTTTAGTGTCCATAAACTGATCATCAAATATGTTTGAGAAAACAAGGCAATATTCTATGGAATGGCCAAATGAAACTGGATCAGCCAGTTGGCAGTTGGCTTAACAAAGTTGCCGGAACACATTTTCCTCTCAATGGCAATGCCAAGCCCAGTCGTTGCTTCACAATTTTCATTCCCGCAGCATTTATGCTAATATTTATGAGCTGCCACTTGTTGAGCATTAAGACTGCCCTCGTATAGTCTACGATTGGAGCAGGTGACGACTAAGAACAAGATCTTGACCCATTTGGCAGGCCAACCCGAGCACAACCAGCATCAAACAGTGATTCACAATTATGGCAGCTGGCGCCTGTCGCCCAGGCTCCTCCGGCCATGAATGTCATCATCAGCTGGCCAGAGCCCAAAGTTATGCGTTCGACACATGCAAGAAGAGCAATACGATCCGCCAAAAACCACCAAATCCAATTGGTGCATTCCCACATGACGGCCCGACGACAGCTATATGAATCTCATTTGGTTTGCCAAAATATTTATGCAAGGCGCATTTGGATTTGATTTCTTTGATTTGCTTTTTTTTCCTTGGGGTTTGGGCTACGCCCAAAATATTGTGAGCTTAATTTATGGGCTTTATGAATCAAAAGTTATCTGTCACATAAGTTTATGGACACTCTTCTTGCTTCCCCTGGTGATGGTGGTGGTGGTTGGTTGTCTTTGGGGTTCTGTGGCCACGCCGTTGACATTTTAATTTGGCCATCGATGGCAATTTAATAAATTTGCTGCCTGATTTTAATGGGATCGCTGGCAAAGTGTTGCTGACAAATTGATGATGAGTCGAACGCGAAGGGCACCTTGAAATTGAAGATGCTTTCGAATCGAAACCTTGAACTAGACAATGTAACAGATATGGCTGGCTTTTATAGTCATGGAAATATATTTTAGTTTTCATTAGACAAATGCTAGACAGATGGCTAAAACTGGTTGCAGTTGGAATTTGACAAAGTAACTCTAGAAGTTTGAAGAAGAAACTGAAAATCTATAAGGATACAGTTGAGATTGAACCAAAGCTGTTAATAAACTCAAGCATTGTCCTCCTAAATCTAAATCCATCTTCTATGATTACTATATGATAAGCTGCTCCCATCCGGATCAAATGAGATCCTCGAATGAAAGTGAGGATCCCTAAAATGAATACAAACCCGAGTTTTACTTTGATTTGAGTGAAAACCAAAAGTTTTCATTCTGAAACAATTGCAGCTATATGCTTCTATGATTACTATATGCTATAGTACTTTCATCCGAATAAAATTTCATCTTTGGAGGAGGGTCCCTAAAATGAAGACAAACCTGAATTTTTCTGTGATTTGAGAAAGTTTTCATTCTGTTGTCCAATCTGGATGAATCAAACATACAAACAGCTTCCAGACATATAAATCATCTGATACAAATTTCAGTTCTATAGCTCTTAAGACTTCTGAGATCTCGAGGTTTAAACATATAAACTGGCTGACGAACATGGCTGCGAGGTGAGGCAATTAAGTTCCCGAAACTTAACTATAACTCAAGAACTGGCTACACTAAGAAAATCGTTATGAAATTTGGCAGATGGGTAGATAATGCGCTGTTATAGAGTTAAAGAGAGACTTTTGTGAAGTTTGATAGTAAAATTTAGCTTGTGGCTTCATTTAGTTGTGTTTTATTTTGAAAACTTCAAGAAACTAAATTGCCAAACATCACTTATAGACTTCTTTCATAATGCTGATCAAGAACCATTTACTTTATAGAGTCACAAAGGCATAAAATAAAACAAAACTTTGACTTTGTCTTACTTTATCGATTACTCATTCTTTAGAATCTCCTCTTAGCTTATCAACTGCTATCGAAGCTTCTGCTACTTTGACCATGAGCTTAATCCTAATCCCCGGGCCCAATGAATGGCCACCTGTGTTTTCCCAAAATATTTAAATATCCACATCACTCAATGCTGCCTGCTTGTTTAAACTTTAATGTGAGCAATTTTTATTGTGAGTAGAAAAACCAAACGAAATCGATATTGATATGGATATCGCGGCTATTAACCAAATCAGGGGAACGACTTCAGAGACTATCTTGGAACTACACAATTTATGGAACTTTGCAGCAATAACAATTAATAAAATTAGAAGAATCCAAAGAGAATACATGGTGGCCAGCTATCTCAGGTTACGCTTCGAGATATCAAAACTTAATCAAATGTGAGACAACAAAAGAGCATTGAGAATTGAGAATTTTCGTTTCTATCTTTGGGAAGCCATTTCAACTAGCGCCAGTCGTAAAGTTGGCCAGCAAACCGGACTAAGACAGACCGTTAATACAAACATTCTGGTTGGCTTTGGGAGTCAGAGTCAGAGTCTAGACTCTGGACTCGATAGACTGTAATCCTTTGAAGATCTTGTCGGGCGATAAACTTGGCTGTGCGTCTGATTAGTGTGGCCTAATGTGACAGCCAACGCGACGCGACGCAGCGCGTTGCAGTTGCAGCTGTTTTGGGCCGCACACTGCTGTTAACTGTAGTTTTGAGTGATGTAATTGGAGCGGCAGCCGCATTAGCCACCAGGCAGACCCAGAGCCAGACCCAGACCCAGCATCTTCTATACGTGCTCCATTGTTGGTTCAGGCATAAATCAAGAGGCCAAAACATGTTAGAAGCCGAACTTGCTGTGCAGCCCAGGACCGAGGGGAAACTAATTTGAATCACCAGCCAGCCAGTCCCTGTCCCTGTCTTGCCCACATCCTTCGCGTTACTTGTGTCACCCTTTGGCTGTGGCATGTACCAGGCAGCTTCATCATCAACATCTTGCCTTTTCCCGCATGTGCCGTTGAGATTTATCTGTGACAAGGGCAGACGCCTGGCCTGTGTGGTCCGCTTTTAATTACTACTCAATGAGTTCGAGTGAACTGGCCCAACAGGTGGGCCCCTCCCCCCTCTCCCGACTTTCCCACTTGACACAAAGTGTTCTTTAACTGAGATTGAGCATTGACATTGAACTCCAACTCTCTTCATATCAGTTATTGATCAGAATTTCATAAGAATTCCCAAAAATAAAAAAAAAAACAAACCAAAAAAATCATATCTCAATAATCTGGAATGTCAGAAACCGAATTTTGTACAGCTCGTATATCAATTTCAAATTTACCGTTAAATTCAGCGGCAAAAGATAAAGAATTTTCATTCAATATATATATAAATATTACCTAATAATCGTGGCTTAAAGAGCCATCAAGTTCTCATGCTGAAAAAAGGTTGAGTTCACTTTTTGAAAACCGAAACTCAAAAATAAATGCCAAAACTAATTAACTGTTTAACAAAAAGCTTCAATTATGAGATCTGTGTATAAATATGTATTTTATGTGCGTTCATACACTGAGAGACAAAATTTATTTAGAATTTTGAAAGTTCGTAAACAAAATGTTTCATAATTTTTGTTTTCTCAAATTTATTTTTATCCACCTGTAATCTTCTAACCGTTTGGTTTAGCGGGCTCAAGGTCGTTTTGTTTTTATGTGTTTTCACAATGAAATTCTTTAGGATTACATGATTTTGGTCGCATCTCACTTCATTTGACAACAGCACAAAATTGATAGCAAAACCAAAACTTTAAGCTAGGCTGAATTTACAGCTGTTTCATGGTCTGCCAGAGTTAATCACCAGAAGAAGTCTTGCTCTTTAACCAAATCAATCTTTTGTCAGGTTTCCTAAGGGTTTCATAAGGTTTCCTTAGGTGTTGGAAGACCAAAACCGCCTTCTTAAATCAAGCAAACTTGTTACAGTATAAGAAAAAGCCAGGATTGCCGTACTTTTGTGAATAGGCTTGGTTTTGCACTCAATTGGGTACTTTTTCAACGTTTTTTTTCTTAGTGTACATACGTAAATGTTTTTATTTAGCTATTTTTATGTTGAAGTGCAACGGACAACGAATCTTGAGCCGTTTCTCACTATGTAACAGCAATCCGCAAGTAGGAACAGAATTTATTATTTCTTTAGACGTTAGGCTGGTTAGACTCTGCGTTTCTGCCAATTATCTTCATTAGTAACCTTTATGAAGCACATATTGATAATTTATCATGTATCATAACTAAACGCTGCGACTTAATAGCATCTATTTAACTGTCGATATGCAGAAAAAGGACTTGTGAATTACAAACGTCTCTTATTTTGCGTTATTTTAGTTAAAGCTGATAGCCTGTTACTGTTAGTCATTGAGAAGTAATGTTCCGTTAGTGTTTCTTGGTCTGCCTTTGCCGTCTGTTTTTATTACAGTGATACCTAGTGGGACCAAGCTTAAGGTTGTCAGAAACGCTTCCTTCTGTGCTTTACAAAGTAAGTGACAAATTGGCTATTTATTCACAATTGTCTTGTCAACGATATAAAAATGTTTATAGCTTTTTTATATTATTGACTAAGTTCAAAGTCAAGTCTATCTTACTCACCTTTACTCCATAATTGGTATGATAAAAGGCTAGTTGTTTCGCACAATTGAAGTGCGGCCATCTCCCTCTCTGCATGACTAACTTTGGTTTATGGCAGTACATCGTTGATCATAGAAGTGGGCCCTCAAATGGGGAAAGATCATTTCTTATGTTTTAAATAATAATGATAATAAGTAATAATAATAAGCAAATTTAGTTTTTGCTTAAAAGAAAAATATATCTAGAAGCCACAAAAACATATACATATTATCAGAGAAAACCAGAAACGAGGAAATGCTTTTTGAATAAAGATCTTACTTTCTTTCAATTGATTAATGGAAACTCAAAATGGTATATTAACGGCATTGTAAGAACTATAGTCCCAAAGAGTTAATCCAGATTAGAAATAAGAACCAAAATCTAGGTGAAACGAGCATCAAAAAGCTTCTCTTAATATCGAAAGACGGTGGGAAAGCGAAACATCAAAATTCTCCTTGTGGGTTAAATGTATTCCATATAGACAGTATTTATATGATTTAGGCGCAATAAATCTATTTTGTTGCCTTATTAATAAGTACAATTCGGTCTTAGAGGAGGCAAACTAACACTAAGTGTCCATCGCTGCATTAAAAGATAGGCCTCGCCGTATATTAAGATCATAGCAAGCATAACGCTACGATAAGTGAATGACATCTTCTGAATAATTTAGAAATACGAATAATTAATCCCAATTTATATCACGAATAGAGGTAGAAGAATCGTTTTTATACCAATTTATAACATTCCTTGTGTATCTTATCAAAATGCCACTAGATCATTATATCCTCTTTAAGATTGGCTTCATTGGCATTAATTGATATGTAAATCTGCACTTTAAATTTCATAAATTTCTAAAATATATATCCTTTTGTTTCTTTGAGTGTACAGGTATGTACAGGTATACGCATGCAAAAGCCCCCCAAGGCTGACGCTAACTCTTTGGGCAGCCAATTTTTTGGCAAGATTGCATTGCAAAGCGCAGTAAAAAGGAGCAAGAGTCGGCTTCGCAAACAAAAACCAACACTAATTGAAACGACTTTATTACTACCAAAAAATCGAACGCATTTAGCCGTAGGATATTTACAACAGATTCATTGGAGGCGTCAACGCACAATTTTTATGTGCAAAAGGATCTTTCGCTGCGCCTCGAATTGTATTTAGAGCTAAAAAGTCACTGTCTGCCGGCGCCGTCTTTGCCGGAAACCACGTTGAATTTCTGTGCTTTGTTTTTACAACTTTCGCAGAAAAAGGAGCGATTTAAACTCAGCTGCACATTAACGAAAATAAAAAAGAAAACGAGAACTTCATAATTTACGAGCTCATAACTGGGCATAACTATAAGCAAATGGAAACCAAGACCAAGCCCACCAACAGCAGAGCCAAGCCAGACTTGAGGATTGGAAATGAAAATCTATACGCAGACAATGCCCAGCGTTTCATGGAGCGCGAGCGCGATAGACATGTTTAACCAGAGACTTTATAAAGTGTCAACTGTCCTGCCGTGCATCTGAATCTCAATCTGTGGCCCTAGGGGACCCTTTGGCTCTCATCTCTGGTTTCCCAAGGCGGAAAATCAAGTGTAATCGATATTTTCCCTCTCTACCGACAAGAATAAACATATTTATTGAAACTGGTTTTGGTTTTTGGTATTTTTATTTTTATTATGGTTTATATTGAACTTTGTATGGCGACATTTGTTTTAATCAACAAATATCTCGACATTTTTATTGACTTCTATGTATATTTTTGTCATATTTCTTCTTAATTTCTCAGGTAAACCGTGACTCATTTGAGCTTTGGCCTTCTGACGCATTTCGTTGTCCAAACAATGTGGGATTTTATTGCGTCACACCTGCGGCTTTTGGACTCGGCTATTGAAAATCAAATATGTACTTTGGGATTTAGCTAAAAATATTTCAGATTTTTGCAATTGGAAAGGGAAATGCGTCAAAACCGCAGAAATGCGATTATTACGTTGATAGCAATTTAATTAACATTTTTTGGGGAATTGCGTAAATTGCAGGAATAATTATGATCCAGGTGGTATAGAAGAGCATGTGAATTTAGGCACGTAGTCCACCGCATGCATATGACGACGGCCATTTGGCAACAGAATGACTTAAAGAATTTCTGTTTCGCCAAATCAGTGTTTATTGCTGAGGTGATTTTTTATGCAACCACAAATATTTCATTTATTTCATATTATTTCTTCGAAAAGATTAAATTACCTTGAAGACTTTACTATAAATTAATTTATGAAATATTCATAAATTATTTAAAGTGAAAAAACTTAAAAATAGTTGGAGAAACCTGTCTTACTTAAAACAATATTGGAAATTTTTGGAAGTATAATTTTATCGATTCTTTTGTTATTATATACAAAATAAATATAAAAAAAACTCGCTGCCATTTTAAGTTTAAGTATTCTTTTCCATGCAATTTGTTTCATGTTTTACTTCCAAAATTTTCATCATATTATCTATTTTCTATTTTAATATTTTCACAACTTACTTTTCACTGAAATTAACTTTTACTTTAACTTTAATAACAAAATTTCAATCAATTTCTGTCCTTGCCTCTTATCTGCATTCAAAATTTCAAATGCGCGCCACTCTATCCATACAACTCTGCTTGTGCTTGTCATGCGCCTATCTGGCAACGCTTTCTAACTTTACGTTACATGACAAGGCGGCCGCCCTTACGTCTTTTCTATTTGTCACTCGTTTCGTTTTTTTCTTCGGGCCAATAACAGAGCAGACAAAATGGCAAATGTAGTTGCTAGATTTACATTAAGAAATCGTGTTATTTTCACACAACGACAGAGTGTGGCCTTAGTGTGCAGAACATTCACAAGAAATTCCAACAGTGGCCATAGCAACGGCAGCGGCTCTCCACCTACCCTGGGCGTGCAATATGAAACCAAAAAGACGCGTCGCTTGCTGGCACTGATAAGTGCAAGTGCATCTTTGGTTGCTCTGGCGGCTTTTATAAAACTTCGTAATGCTGACAATACTGTAAATGCTCATGGCATTAAAAAGCGCATGGTAAGTAAACAAAAAGATAATGAAAAGTGTTAAATAATAAAGTGTGTGGAAAGTCAATAAATTGCCCGTAAAAGACTTGCGCAGCTATTTTTTAGCTTGGGGCAGCTTACGTTACGCGGCGGCAGCTGTTCGTGTTCTTTGACCACCTTACGTTACGTTATCTCTCTCAGCTATTTGGCTGTTTTTTGTTTTGCTCGTGTCATTCGCTGCGCTTTTTCTTTGTTGTTGTTTGAGGTGTTTGAACCAAATGTGTCTTTGCGTTACAAGATTTAGTGCTGACTCATAGGTATGAGAATTTGATTCCATGGTCGTTATCAGTGTTTAAGGTTGTTGTAATTTTAATTCTTTTGTTGTTGTTTCAAGTTCATTGAGCAGCAACAACAAGTAGTTTGTCAACCTGTTGACATTGCCGACGCCTTTCAAGCGGGGAAACCTACATAAAATAGCTGACGTGAGTTGCGTGCGTTAAGCTTCGCATTTTGGGAGTGGGTAAGGGTTGGCAGTGAGGTGTGAATTGTAAATATGTACAAAAACGATATATAAAAAGCAATTGCTTATCAAAGCTTAGCAAATGGGGGTATATGTACCTTGTATATGGCATATTATGTGATTTGTCATGATGAAGTTCGGGAGACATACATACATATATGTACATATATAGAGGCACTTCTAGGAATAACAGCGGAACACATGGTAAAAATATTTCTTAATAAACGTGATGAAATTACCCTAAAACATGTTATTGCCGATCTTATCTTTAATTTGTATGCTGCTAGATTCTTCTTTTTCCTGATCTCATCTCTTATTTCCATTGCTCTTGCTATGATTGACGGAATTACTTTTTCATTCCATTTCATGGAGTAAATCAGCATTTTTGGAGAATCTACAAGATTAGGCCAAATCCTAATATCTAATAAAGCTATGAAATTTGTTATCTAAGAACTTCATTATATGGACTTTGCCGCCATTATTTCCTCTACAAAATCAGAATCACATCAATCAAAATGGGATTCAGTTACCCATATATATTATATTTCACACATTATTCATTTTAAAGATTGTGTTTTGAGGTCTCAGTGAAAAACGTTTTTAGTATTCGAAGTCCGTCGGACAACGTGATTATTGAAACATCAATAAAAAATGGAGCTTGGCAATCTGCTTCGCGACTTCCCATCTTCAGAGGCTTTCATTCAACATATAGATTTACCCTTTACCCTCCCCTTGTCTTATATTAACCTTTCCATCTATGTAATTTTCATAATAAATTCTCGATATGTAGTGCATTTTATATGGCATTCGAAATGTCATATGCCACACACCTTGAATGCTCTCATGAGAATGCTCTTGGGGCGGATAGTTGGTTGTGTGATTATGATTATGATAAAGTGGCAAATAGTTAGCCGCCGCCAGAGATTGGCCGCCCACGCACCTGCAGGCAATGTATGTTGCTGGCTGCTGACAGAATGCCAGTTACTGAAAATTTATCTATCAATCGATCTGGTTACTGATTTGATACACCCACAACATCAGCCAATGCCAGACACAGGCGTGGTTCGGATTCGGATTCAGATTTTGATTGTGGCCCATGTCCCTGACATGTGCCAAGTCCCTGAGCTGAGCCAAGTTATGACAACCGCGACAATTGCGACGACTGCGCCTGATGATGATGAATGAGTTTTAATTGTTGCCTATAAATCCCAGCCGCTGCAGGCTGGCTGCCTCCGCCACCCCCTGCTCCTCCTCCTCCTCCTACTACTCCTTCATTGGGATGATGTCAGCCCCAGTTATGAAGAATTATCAAGACACAGACACCACACTCTGCCTTTGGGCCGTGGGCGTGAAGTGTTTTGGCTTGCACATGTCTAACATTCAAAATGTGGCTTTTTGAGCACTCGAACTTTTGGGGGTGCCCTGGAGACATGTGTCCGTGGCCCAAGAGTTATGTTTTGCTGCTGCATTCAAAATTGAGTCATTCCCACAGCCATGGGGCAGTGCCTACATTTTGTGTGGCATTAAATGTCAGATTTATGTGTCTCAGGCTGGAAATGTGCCCAAATCAATTTGGCACTTTATTTGCCAATTTGATTACGTGGGAATCCTGTCCAGCAGCTCGTCAATATGCCAATTTTATGCACTCCATAAAAAAACCGGATCAAATTAATATTTCTTGCAAGCAGTTGGAGACAAACTCCAAAAAGTAAACATTAATCAAAACGTCACCAGGCCGAGAGACACACCAGACTCTCGATTCTGGCTCTGATAGCAGTCCACATGGCGGCTTTTGTGTCTCCTTTGTAACCAAGCGGCGGAAATTGGCGGCAATTGGGCGATCCAATCGCACGTTGATTTATGCCAATTATATTCGTATTCGTACCATATATGCGCAACGGCATATTAAGTTACCGCCAGGTTAACCAAGTTAACCAAGAGCCAACCAATGCCCGATTAATCTTTGATTGCGATACTCAACAGCGCGACGAGACCGACCTGGAGAATGTCAAGCTAACGGCGCGAGAGAGACGCTTCATCAAATTTGCCTCCGTTGAGTACGATGATCAGCTGTATATGACGCCGCAGGACTTTCTCGAATCAGTTGTTGAACAGGAGCCCAGACGTAAGTACATATATTGAGAATTATGCAAATCAGTTAATGATGAAATGATGTAATGATCGATGTTGTTGATGTTGACACATCGCCAGCTTACAACACCAGCTTAAGATATGATTGACTAAGTTCTCCAATCCAAAATAAAGTAAACCTCTTTATGAAATTCATCTAAACTTTCCATCTTAAACATACTTATAATAACGATATATATTTCTTAAACCCTTTAGCGCGTCTTAAGCGTCGCGTGCTTAGCAGCGATGAGGTGGAAAAATATAAGGATAACACGCCAGCTCTGAAAAAGGGATCCACACGGCTCTTCCGCAATCTCAGAGATAAAGGTTAGTAAATATATTTTCAAAACCAAAAATTTATGTACATTTTTCATGCATTTTCAGGCATTGTTTCCTATACGGAGTATCTATTTCTGCTATCCATTTTGACAAGTAAGTTAAATCTTATAAAATTTTAAACTTATATTATTTATAAGATATATTTTGCAGAACCAAAATCTGGTTTTCGCATTGCCTTTAATATGTTCGACACGGATGGAAATCAACGCGTGGACAAGGATGAGTTTCTAGTCGTAAGTTTGTATGACTTTCAATCAGAGTTGGTTTTGTAAATTTGTTTTAAGTTTTAATTATTTCTTTTGTTTTTATTTTATATTTTTTCGTTTTAATTTCCGCTCATCTCTACACAATTCAAACACCGACTAGATTATATCCATTCTGGCCGGCGCCTTTAAAGACATACAAAACGTTGATGAGAAAACCAAGCGAATTGTAAGATTTTATTTTTGTTTTACATTCTATTTATTTTATAATCATTTATAATATTTTTTCTAAAAACAAAAAAGCAACTAGCCAGCCTTAGCGCAAGGAAGTAAGCGCCATTTAGATATAATTTTTCTACTATTAATTTTATATTTAAAATTTAATTTTTAATTTTCTCAAAACCAATATGACAGTTATCGCGTTTAGTTTCGATTGATGAACAGTCGCAGATAAATCGCAAACCCCTGCCCATGGCAGCCCCGCAGCGGAAGGGTCTAGTAAGTGAACAACGTCACTTCCAGCGATTTCCGCAAACAAATTGGCTTTTAGTTGCTGCGTGAAAATTATGCAAAATATCGTACAAAATACAGCTCGTAGCATACAACTCGTACAACATACGTAGAGCTTGGCATAGTTTCATATTTGAGTTACATTTAGTATTACGTTATGTTATGTTTGTGTAAAGTTATGTTACATTATGTTATATATACTTTTGTTATCTATAGCAAGCTTACAGAAACCACAGCACAAACTGTTCACATGCTTAGTGTCATGCCATATATTTATTTTAGCTCTTTAGTTGTGAGTGAAAATTGGTAGGGTTCAAGCTGTTTTAGAAGCTTTAAAGCTAGGATCGCTCAAATTAAATATAGATTTATATTAACTTCCCATTGATGAAGCATTACGGGAGTCTACATACCAAATTTGGTGACTCTAGCTCTTATAGTCTGCGAGATCTAGGTGTTCTCAGAGACGGACACACCTCTATCGATTCGGTTGCTGATCCTCATCCAGAATATATATACTTTATGTGTTCGGAAACGCTTCCTTTTGCCTGTTACATACACCTGCACGAATACAATGTTCTCGTTCACTCTGCCAAAATTTTAAGCGTAAATCTGTCTGTGCCACATTGTTGTTGCCTCGTTACATTTAAAAGTAAGCTCTTCCCTACAATGCACAATAAGCATTTGTTACTTCTCCAGGAAAAACCCCTAGAAAACTAAATACCTTTTTCTAAAGTTTTCGGCAATTCATTGTGATTGTCCCATTGCCTTTAGAAGTATGCTAAATTTTTTGCTTCTCAGTTATTGCGGAAGGCGTAGTATGGAAATCATTCAAATATACATCAAATTTGTAGTCTACCTTACGGTGTTCAAATAAATTCATTCCCCTACGAACTTTGACCTAGACTTTGAGCCTTTTCCTATTCGATTTTAGCAAAAAGTGCGCACCTAAGCCATAAACTCTCACTTATATGAACATTTTAGAACGTCAAACCAATTATGATTCCCAATCAGTTTGTCTAATTAATCTAGAGATGATACGATCCATCCCCCATGGAACTATAAAAAAGAACTCAGTTAGTAACGGGCTATCATACATCCTTGTTTATATTACATATGCGTTTATATTATATCATATTATTTTACATATTGATAAATATTTGTATATATGTTTTTGCTTTCAAATTTTGTTACGTTATGCACTTACGTTACGTTATGTTCTTTACGCTTTTCATATTCGCCCTACGACCGAACGAACGCACACCCGCATCCACACCTTAAATGTGTCCTTACTAAACCACCTAACTTTTCTTCTCTCCCACCTAACTGTTGTACCTCTCCCCCCGAACACCTGCCACCACATCCTTTATGTAAATACAAAAAAAATAAACCCAGATGGAGCGCATATTCAGCGGCGCTTGGAAAGAGAAACATGGCGAACAAGCGCCCGAATATCTTGAGAATTCACTTAGCCCCATTGAGGTAAAGCATGAGCCTGCGCTGTGGAGTAACTAACCAGGATACGGTTTGCCTGACATTCCATATTGATATATTCTCTTAACCACAGGGCAACGATGCTGAGGGTCTGCAGCGTCGCCATCTGGTGGCCACCACCTTGCAATTGCATTTCTTTGGCAAGCGCGGCACGGGCGTGATTAACTTTGACAATTTCTATCGCTTTATGGATAATCTGCAAACGGAGGTGCTCGAACTGGAGTTCCACGAGTTCTCCAAAGGCAACTCCATCATCAGTGAGCTGGACTTTGCCAAGATATTGCTACGTTACACGTATTTGGCCACCGATGAGTACGATGTGTTTCTGGAACGGCTGCTGGAACGTGTCAAGGATGAGAAGGGCATTACGTTTAATGACTTTCGGGATTTCTGTCATTTTCTCAACAATCTGGATGACTTTACCATTGCCATGCGCATGTACACGCTGGCTGATCGGGCCATATCGAAGGGTTAGTTGAGTATTGGCCATGATGCTGAGATGTATAATATATTTTATGTTGTTTCCAGAGGAATTCTCTCGTGCCGTTAAGATTTGCACGGGCTATAAATTGAGCGAGCATTTGATTGACACCGTCTTTGCCATTTTCGATGAGGATGGGGATGGCCTGTTGTCCTATAAGGAGTTCATTGCCATTATGAAGGATCGCCTGCATCGCGGCTTTAAAGTAAGTGGTCGTTTCTTTGATTACAATGAGGCACTGGATGCTTACGACGAGCCCGAGTATCCCATATTTCATGCTTGGCGACATCGTCTCTGCCACCAATTGGATTACTTCATTGATGCGGATGCATTATGGCATTGAGGCGGAGACCGAAGGAGCATGGCATGGCTTGGCTTGGCTTGGCTTTCGTTATTGTGTTGCTTTTGTGTTCGTTTTGTGTGTATGTCTCTGTGTGCTTTGAGTGTCAGTCATGTTTGTTGTTACGTCACGATACATTACAATTATTTTGCATTACGTTTAATCTTAAGACATAACATTTGTTTCTTAAATATTTAATATTAATTTATAATTATGCTTTTATTTAATCTCAAAACATATGCATTCCTTTTATGCAAAATTACCAATTAATTTAATTATTAATCATTAAGTTTGACATTGGCCAAAAACGAAAGAAAACACATTAAAATCTTAAACACACTACAAATTGGGTTTTTGTTTTTCTATTTGCATTCATTTAACATTTTATGTGTCGCATTGTTTAAAGAACAAAAACCACTGTCTCGCTACCCTCTCTATTCTTCTATTTAGTCTCTCTTTCCTGCCTGTCTCTTCTCATCCTATCTCTTCTCATCCTATCTCTTCCACTTCTTCGCTTGCTCTTTCTCTATTCCTCCCTCTTCTTCTATTGCTCTTTCTCTATTCCTCCCTCTTCTTCTTGTTCTGTTCCTCTATCTCAAGCAGAAACAAGAATGGACTCAAAGGAGAGAACAAGATTGGCATCGAAAATGCGATTGTTAGAAAAATTAATTACTCTTAAAACTAAAAAAAGAAAGAGAGCAAATCACAGTATTTCTGTGAGAAGGCAAAGTAAAGTCAACAGCTACAATGGAAGAAGAAGACTTGAGCAACATATATCCCCTACCAATCTTCGTCATATGTATTATTGATAAGCATTACAGATGGAATTCATATAGTTATGTCCGTCTGTGTGTGTCAACCTTGACATCGCAGAAGTCTTAAAAGAAAAGATGCGAAATGCTTACTAGATCTTGCAGATGTCTGTTTTATGTTTATTTGATTCATTCCTATTGGACTACCATATCATTTAGCTCATCACAGAGAACTGAATGTTTCAGATTTTCATCCAAATCAAATTAAATTCGGAGTTTGTATGAGTTTTGAGATGGCCCCACATCACCTAACCAAATTTGACCCAAATCGAACAACTATACCCTATAGCTGTTACCAAGTCAGGGCCTTATTAATAGATGATCCACTAGATCTATGCTAGGAATGCTCAAAAACTCTTTTGTGTTTATCAAGGTGTTATATCATATTCACGTTTCTTGTTTAAGATCGCTTTTGTATTTATTTTTTATTTTACACTTTATTATGTTACTTTGTTCATGTTTTGCTTGCACACGAACTTTGCCATCGTCGTTGTTGCTTATCAGTCTGAAAAATAGTTCATAGCTATGTTGGAAATGTTTTCTTATAAGAAACTGTGACTCACACCCGTCTAACCAGACTACTTATAGTCGCCTTATCTGGCGACTGGTAGGTCCAAGTCTAAAGTGTGCTCATGTGGCAATTAGTTTTGCTTTCTCTAATATTTCTCTAGCTCAAAGCAGAGTCACAAAGTGTTTCTACAACCGATGACACCGAAGACCACAAGGAGGTTAGTGGGGATTGTTTTGGCTACCCCGCCAGATATATTATGCTATGCTGATCCAACCCCACTGTCTCCACACGCTTCACTATGATGATATATTATTTTAGATTACAGATTTTAACCAAAACCTTATTAATTGCAAACCTTGCTTGCCGCTTTCCAGTCTGTGGCCAAATCCGAGGGCTGGGATGCCTTTAAGGGATGCGTACGCCAGGAGATGAAGATACTGAAGAAGACCACCAACTACTAGAGACCATGGTCGACTCTGATCAAACAACCAATGTGCAATCTACTAAGCCAAATTGAAACAAACAAAAACACAAAACACACACTCATGCACACTTTTTCTAGCCAACAAATTCTTCTAAAGAACACAAATCTCTTGTTTTTAGCTCAAAGTATAATAATCTATATAGGAATTTTGTTAAATTATCAAATTGTTTATGAAATTTGTTGTGAAACACACAAATCTGCTATGCCAAATTATTTGTTGTATGATTTTTGAAAACGTTTATGAGAGCATTTATTAAATGCCATTTGTTATTATACATTAAAATAAAATAAATCAAATTTATTAAATATTTTTTTTACATTTATTTTTTCATATTACTTCTTTTTAGAGCATTTAAATTGTTTATCAAATATTTTTTTTGCTATTGAATTATTATTTTCATATTCTTCGCAGCAAAAAAGGATTGGGTATCATGGAGGTGCATAGAAAATTACTGGTCCGCCGTATTGAATATTGTTTGAAAATTCAGTTCCAAAGATTTCAATGTTTCTAAAAAATAAATTTCATTTGTAAAAATAATTTTTAAAAATGTTGTATTTCATATTTATTTGACTTCTTCGTATATGCATATTACATATATATATTACAGTTCAGACTCGCTAGCAAAATGCAAATGGGGCTTGCTTAGCATACAAGTCACATCAATATCAAATTCGCATCATGTTACATTTTTTTAATAGCTTTTCTCTTTTCTTTTTTAATACTAAGTAAATTGTTTTAAAATCAGAAATAAACTGTACAAAATATTTTCATTCTTAAAAGATTTCTTATTATCCGCTTGTCATACTCATACTCTTCCCTTGAGGGAGAGAGAGATATCTTATAAATAAATAAATATACAATTTATAGCTAGAGATACATATGGACTACTATATAGAACTTGTTGCCAATTCTATATATTTACTAATTTTCTACATAAACAAAATAAATTATCACAGTTAAATTGCGTGCATTCGACAGACACACTCTTATTCTTCTACTTCGACTCTCTTTTGCTTTATCATTTCTCATGCGTTTCGAAAATAAAGCTAAGAACATGTTCTATGAAATTGGGAATTGTTTTTGTTTTTCTTTCTTTTTTTGGAATTGTTGCTTGGAAAATTGCACAGTTAAAAAAATAATGTTTATAATAAGAATAAATGAGGACATATATGGAACTAAAAAGTGCTTCCTAATCCTGCGTCGATGGAGGCAATGTCCAGCTGACAAACTTCTCCTTTTCCTGTTGCTCCTTTTGGCCGCCAAAATTGCGATTGCCGTTGTTTCCCGATTTGCCATTGCGGCGAAATTTGAAATTGGCAAAAACATCGCGTTCGCGCTTACCCTCCACCTCCAAGGCATGGAGATCAGCATCCAGATTACGCTGCAGACCCACGCCAGGCATGGCCACCAGCTCATCACTGCCCTTGCGGAAATTGTAGGCGCCCTTGCGCTGCTTCAACTGCTGCAGCTGACCATTTGCCAAAGGCGGCGGTGGCGTCTTTTTGGGGCTGCCGCCCAGCTTGGGCAGTGGCTTGGGATCACGCATCAGCATGGGAAACAGTGCATCGTCGGCATCAAAATACCAGGGACGCGAAAAGTGGTAGCCAGCGCTGTAGTAGGGCTTGAAGATGGGCTCATTGGAGCAAATACTAAAGGCATGGTAGGCGTGCGAGATGAGCTGCGGAAATCGGTCCACCCAATAGTTGGTGAACTCGTGCGGTATGCAGCCGAGCAGCTCCTGGGCTTCGGGCGTCAGTTCGTGATAGTGGTGCTTCTTGTTGCGCAAAGCACGCAGCAAATCTCTCACACTGGCCCCCATATAGCCACGATATTTGCGCAGATCATCGGTGATCAGGGGATCCAAATGCGTATTCCAATCCTCCAGGACAACTATGCGACCATTCTTCTCCAGCGATTTCAGTGGCTCGGCATGGAATTGCAGTTTCTCCACACGATCACTGACATCCTGCAGGAAACTGAGCATCTTGGGCTCATCCCAAAACAGCGGATGATTGCCAATGCAGCGAGCTGGAGGACGGCACTGTGGATCCTTATGTATCATATCGGAGATAAGTTGCTCCGCCAAAACCTAAATGTGGTTATATAAAAAGTAAGATTAGTCTTTCAGTCTTAATCCTGTCCAAAGTCAAATCTCCTTACAATTTTACTATGCTCGGTATCAACCTCGAGACGCAACTTGGCCAGGTTATATTCATGCGAAAGTATGTTTGCCTGACGCTTCAGGTTGTCCCCAAAGGCATGATGGCCGCCACTCAGCACATAGTAGTAGACACAGCCCAGCGAGAATATGTCCACAGCAGTCGTCTAAGTAAAACAGATATCGTTATCAAGATATATAGAGAGAGAGAGGGAGAGAGTTGTCCAAGCTCTACTTACAGTTCGCTGTGCGCGCATCATTTCGGGTGCTATCCATCCATCGGTGCCGGTTACGCCCGAGCGACGTGAGAAACTGGTGCGTCCAAAGTTGAGCTTCTTGCACAGGCCAAAGTCCGAGATCATAACGCGAACTTTGCCCCTGGGATCGGGCAATGAGAGCAGCACATTTTGTGGCTTAATATCACGATGGACTATAAAGGTAAAATAAAAGAAAATTAAGTATTAAATTTATACCGGAGCAATCGGTGATATTGTTGGGGATAATAACTGTCCTTAAATTCAGTTGCAAGGTTTTCCCCCATAAAAACTTTAAACGAATATAAAAACTTACCAATATCCAACGAATGCAGATGGCCCAAGCCGGCTGCCGCCTGGACAAGCACCTGCCATACATCAATATAGTCCCGCAGCTCTGTTGAACGTTCACCCTCTGTGTAATCCTGGAGCGTGGCTGCACACAGCTCAACGGCTATGTAACGGAATTGACGATCCTGCTCGGTGCAAAAGTAACGTACAACATTCTCATGCGCATCGGACTCGCGCAGCAGGGCCACCTCGCGATCTGCGAAGGTGAAACACTCGGGCAGCAGCCGTTTGACGGCCACTGAGCGCTCCTCGAAGGTGCCTTTGAAGACGAAGGTGCCCTCGCAGCCCTTGCCCAGCACCTCGTTGGAACTGAAACTGATCTTGCCCACACGCACTTGGCCATTGCCCAGATCAACCAGATCCTGGGCATTGATGTTACCGCCATTGTTGCTGCCAGTGCTGCCATTTGCACTGCCCGTTGTCTGGGTGATGCCCGACGTCTTGGAACCATTCTCACTCTGCTTCTGCAGCTCTCGCATCGTGCTGCAGGTGTACCAGAACAGGGCAATCATCCCGAGCACTATGACGATGAGAATTTGATGTACTTTGCCGCTTGGATGCTCCATGAACCACTCATTGATGAAGGCCTGCACCTTGTTGCTGTTGGCCAGTATGATGGTCTTAGTGCGGTTAATCGTATTGGAGTTGGCATGATCAATGGTCAGCTCCACCAATTCCGGATCCGTTTGTACGCCAATCTCAGCGGCATTCTTGTTATTCTTCTCATTGTTGGACAGCAGGCCGTAGCCATCGTTGTAGTTGTGAATGGTGGCCAAACTCTTGACATCCTTATTATCCGAAGGGGTTGGAGACAGCTGCAGGTTGCCACGATCGTTGCCTTCGTTGGGCATGTTGTAGTGGCCCAGCATGATGCCCGGATGCTCCTGCAGCACGTCATTGATATAAACGGTGCGTGGATCCACGTTTAAGTTGTTATTCTGCTCTGACGCTGCTGGGCCATCCAGGAGTTTTATAGGGGGCTTAGTGGAAATCCTTGGTGTATTCTTGTCCACCAACGAGGGCAGGGCATACAGGCCCCGCTGGTGCTCACCCACGTACAGGGATTGACTGTAAGAATCAACACAAAATATGGGTCAAAGCATGCTGGATTATCTCGAGAAGTCTTTTACTTACAATAGCTTCACGGTGTTCACATTGCCCGTCTTTGACTCCTCTAATATGGCCTGATAGGCTTCATCTGATAGCGTTGTGAATGGCACACTGAGTAGCCCGTCGGGACCCAGGAGAAAAGCTGCCACCACAGGACTGTTCAGATCCCGTTGCCACAAAAATTTCCCCTGCTTGCGATCCAGGGTGACAATCTGACCATTGGTGGTGGTGGTCAGGTGGATGTACTCTACGGGAATGTCAGTTCAGTTCAGTTGGATATCTCGCAGGCACATCCACACATCTTACCATACTCCTTGGCCAGCTCGGGCGGTGCACTGAGCGCATTGTAATCGTAGAACGTTATATTCCAGGGCTTGGCATTCTTATCCTTGGCCAGACTGTCGTACATCATCACCGTGTACTGGGTGCGACCCAGATAAATGGCTCTCGAAGTGGCCCAACCAATTTTATCACTCTCCTTGCCGGCATCCATGTTGGCATCCCCAAAGCCCATGACCTTCTCACGTCTGCCAGTCTTCGGATCGATCATATACCAAGTATCGCTCTTCTTGCCCGAGTACAAGATGCCATCGGAGGAGCGACACGGGGCATTGGCCACCAGTTGTGGTATGGTATAGGGCAGCTTTTTCAGGCTGCCCATCTGACCGAGTTGATAAATGCTGCCATCGCGTGGATCTGGCAGGTAATGTGGGACCTGAACATTTTCCAAAGGTTCGGCCACAATTGGGGGATCTAGAAGGATAATAAAGGATGATAATTGATAGATAATGAGAAGGATATATAATAATTATGTTACAATATATTAAGAAGGATAACTAACTATTAACTAACAATTTATGCTGAATTTTCAGTCATCTATATTATATTCAGTTCCATGTGATTGCGAATGCGTTTCATATTATGATCTCATATATTAACAAACTCAAATCAGTTGGGTAAATATTTGTATGCATGCATGTTTCCCCAAAGAATGGAAGCTAGCCCAGCCATGTGGACTAACGTATTTGCACAAGACTGTTTGGTCAGGTTAGCAAAATACATATATACACATATATATATAAATATATATGGTAAGGCCTTAGCGAATTACTTGTAGAACAGAACGCATTTACTTAGTTCCAGCTTATGCAAATGTTAAAGGCAATTCCGAGATAACGACAGAAATAATGATATATTGCCACCACTGACATAACAAAATATTAATGGAAATTAAGTTTCCAATATGATTGTAAATAATTTGTGTTGAAATGAAAGTGCCGGCATAATGAATGTTGTTGAAATGTTGGGTATGTGGCGTGTAATTAAGAGAGAAAGAGAATTTTTATCAGCCTATGCCTATGACAGTTCACTTTGGTCTTATCACAATAATTAACCCAAAACTGCCGGCAAGAAAACGGTATCTGCTGCGTAATTGAGTGTTACAATTTCTACCCATTTCTAGACATTCCGCTATATGCGGCAGGTCATTTAACCCTCCCAGCTAGGCTTCGGCAGCACCACCTTAATTAGCATGCGCATTCTAATCAAATGGGATGTGTTAGAGTTAGACAAGAGAAGAAAAACTCCATTTGGATGACATGAACTGGTGTAGTGTAGATATGTATAGAGGAGGCATGCGATGAGGTAATAAGAGTTTGAGAGCCAAGCCACATGCTTGGCCAAAGGTGGTATTGAAATCGATAGATTATATATATACATATATGACTGATGGCTGTCACGGCTGGTAGGTTAAAATAATGCACATCTAATGGCACTTTAATCTGAAGAACGACATCCATTAACATACGTGGGTCGTTTGATAAGTCCATGACTTTTTGTACTCCCCTGAGTAGCAAGTTTAAACAACACTGCTACCATATGTTTATGTACTTCTGTAGAAGTTTGAGCAAGCTGAGTAATTTCTTGGAGAGAAGCAAAGTGCCCAAGATACATCGAAGAACATTCTCATAAGAAAAAAGACTTGAGGCTCTAGTAATAGTTTGTCTATGATCGAGCTGTCTTGTCTTATTCTAACAGGTTATGGGCGCAGCAAGCATAAATCTTGCTGAATATTATGAAAACTCTGCGCCATATATTTCGATGGTTGAGAAATGGTTCACTGAAACCCTTTGCAGCACAAATAGCGGCAAATGTTAAGGTTTCCGTCACAACCAGTAATCGTCGACAAGATCCATGGAATGATATTGAACGATCAACACATTTTTCATGACTATTTTTACATGAAAAATCTATACGCCCGCTGGGTGGTGCAATTGCACACACGCGACTATAAGCGCCTGTTTGTTCACCCTGGCAAGAACCCATAAATTGGTTCACCAACTGCTACCTCAGCTAGCATATGAATAAGAGAATTGAATCAAAAGAGGAGATCATCCATGACACAAACTCCAATTTTAAGGGCCTTGAGAAAACCTAAGTGTTTTGAACTGAAAGTAGACTACATTCTGAGTGTGGAAATTTCAATCACCGAAATTAATATTCCCTATGCAAAAAGACCCGGACTTATCAAACGGCCTTCGTATACATATGTTGTTTTATTAGAAAGTACAGATTTCATATGAAAAGTTCCAAGTAAATACCTTTCGGATCATATGTCATTCATATGTTTTGTATTTTGGTTTTCTACAAAATTGTCAGTTCTATGAAATGAAATACATATGCACAACGAATTGGACCGACAACAACTACCGCAAGAGCATGAAATTTCTCATTATATATGTATGTGTGTGTATATATACTTGTGTATACAGAGGAGAATTAGATTTATCACAGCAAACAATCTTTACGGGGCGTAGAATATTAAAATTTAAATGTTATACGCATATATATGCATATATATATATATACATATATATATATATATATCTCGAGGAAACATGTGTTGTACAACGATTAAACGCACACTGGAAGGGGACGACAACAATGGAAAATTGTGGTTTATATATCAAAGTCAATAAATAAGGCAACACATTTTATGATAAGAAACCCCAAAAGCACCTATCGGTGATTGAAAATATGTTTAAAAAGCAATGAAAAAACATTACTGTACTACAAATAGCATAACAGCAAAGAGCTTGATGAGGCGTAGGACAAACAAAACTAAACACCAATTCATTTAAGGTTTATATGTATGGGTGTATATATGTTTATGTACACACTACCATATACACTACCCGGACACTATCTACCATAATTTTCTATAAAGCATGTTTGTTTACATTTTGAATTGGCATTGAAATTTTGAGAGATTTGTGGGGACCTGCGGAAATGGTATTTTGCCTAGCACTGTCCGTCCGAAAGAACACCTAGATCTCGGAGACTATAAGACCTAGAACAACCAAAATTGGTATGTAGACTCCCCAAGCATACGCGCAGATCAAGAATTTTGCAACGCCTCCACAATTGATCCCAAATCCCACAATTTTGAAGGCATATGTATAAGCACACTATCTGCTGATTTGCATTAAGATTTTCTTAATATCGGACAAGAACTATAGACAAAGTAAGCGAGTGAGAGAGAGAGACACATCATTCTGCTATTTTGATTCTAATCGATAACAGCTGTATTAACAGTTTATTAATTGAAACTTTAAAACAAATGGGTTTGGACACGAGTATCTTATACCCGGAGTTTCTACTAGAGCGCCCCTAATTGCTTCTTATTAAAACCGTAAGAGTATTTACAGTACCCACTTGATCTACGATCATAACAATTGCTCTAAAATTAGTGTGCCTGCGTTTTCTCTTTTATGATAGCTTAAACGAACTGCCCCTATTCATATGGCCAGCTCTGTAAAGCATGTCGCGCTGGCAATTTAATAGAAAGAAATGTGCGACTGCTCCGAGTCAAGATTACGCATTCGACGTGAGCCTCTTATCAAAGAAAAATAAAGCACACAAAATAGTCGTTGCGCAGACGATCTACAAAACATGCCGGCAGCGTACGACGATCTATACAATGGCATGATGAGCTCATTCATCTATGTAGCTCCAGTTCATTTCTCACAAATGATGGCAAAAAAACTGCATATTGGAATGTGCAACAGTTTTTTTTGGGTCGCCGGCAGTCAAGCTGCGTGGAAGTAAATTGACTGAGGCAGGGAGTAAGAGCTCTCCATTTAGCTGGCATATGTTTACTATCCCAAACACACCTACACATGCTCACTCACCATCGTAATGGGGTTACATTTTACGAGTGCAATAAATGAAAACTTTTGAAGACACTAAAACTAATATACATATGTAAATGGCATTGCTGCTTAAGTATGGGGGGGTGTCTGTGAATAATTACCATCTGCTATAGTCCATCGAATTTCACTTGTGACTGGATCGATGGCTGTCAGACCACCGCCCAGTGTGGAGAATACCATCAAAGTTTCCTCATCGCGGGCCAGGTCCGTACAGTCCTGAAACGATGACCGACAAACGATTGATTTTGATGAAATATTTATTGAACATTTCACATTTACAGCTACAGTTACTGCTACTGGTACTGTTAGAATGGCACACATATGGCGAGATGACATGCGTAGTGTATGGTGGTACCCGCACCCACACCTTACCGTCTTTTCTTCTTCGCTGCTGCTGCTAACAACTTCTGCTGAGTCGGCATTTGCGCTGTTTTGTTTTGCTGCTGCTGTTGCCGCTGTGGCTGATGCAATCGAGGTGCCCACCAACAAAATTAACGCGCAACAAACAACAACGTAGAACTTCATTTTGCTAACACGGGCACGAAACGATGGCGAGGGGGCAAGCAACGTTATCATCGCCCGAGGGCGAACAAAATGCGAGTAGCCTATTGTTTTTTTTATATTCTTTTGTTTGTTTAACACTTGCAGTCACTTGTTGGTTGACAAATGTAGCATATTGGCATTGCCTTTTATTTGTTTAACTATTGCGAATCACTACTTGGACACTCAAATTGGTTTAATGCATGTTTTTTTATTTTGTATTGTATGGTACATTTATTCACACATCTATTTTCTATTCGCATTCGCCATTGTTGAGAACCAGTTGTCAAATGCCCTCAGTGTTACCGCAAGCAGATAACTGAAAAATACCAATTGTTCAATAAAATAAAAAATACTATTTGTATTGATGGAGAAAATTAAGATGTATTTCTTTGTATACTTCAATATTAGGAAATTCATCATTTATTGCAAGCTGGCTATGGACACATAACTTATATTACAGTCTTTATATACATTGGTTAACAGAAATACTAAAGGAGCTCGACAATATTAATAAATAACAGAAATACTTAAGGATCTTGAAAATATTAATAAATATTAACAAGTTCTAAAAAAATAACATATAAATACATTACAATTGTCAAATAATTTCTGAAATTATTACGGTTTTTCTATTTACATTCACGACAATATGACAATAGTCACTGTTATAATTAATAAGTTTCTGTCTGACATATATTGAATTTATTTATATTATGTATGGGTAACAATTAAGTCACAGTTACCACTGCGACACACAAATTCGGTCATACCTAGCTAAATTGTGGTATATATCGATATTTCATGCACCGATATTTTGGAAACCACTTAACGATAGTCTCATATATCGCTTCCACAGCTGAAATGTTATCAGCTGATAATATCGCTAGCTTGAACAATGCGACAGCCGTTAGTTAATTTTAGTAACTTGTTGATTAGACGCTTGGTGCAAACTAACTGTGTGACACAATATGCCAAACAGCAACCGCGTAATCTTAAGGGCAGAAGCAAGAGCTCACAGGAATGGCTAACACGCCAATTGGCCGATCCTTACGTGGAAAAGGCCCACCTAGCTAACTATCGTTGTCGTAGCGCGTTCAAATTGCTGGAAATTGACGACAAATATAGAATACTGAAACCAGGCGACACTGTCTTGGATTGCGGAGCTGCCCCCGGCAGTTGGACGCAAATTGCCGTTGAGCGCACCAATGCCAATAGGAAGCAGAAGCAGTCACCAGCTGGTGCTGTCTACAGTATAGACCTGCTGCACTTCCATGCGGTCCCAGGAGCCACCATCTTCGGAGGGATGGATTTCACTAAGTCACTGGCACAGCAACGGCTACGTGAATCACTAGCTGGTCGCCAGGTTAACTGTGTGCTCTCGGACATGGCGCCCAATGCGACGGGTGTGCGCATGCTGGACCAGGAAAATATTACAAATCTGTGCTACGAGGTGCTGAGGTTCGCTGTGGCCATGTCAGCGCCGCACGCCCATCTGGTGGTCAAAGTATGGGACAATGGTGATGTGCCTAAGCTGGAGCGGGATATGCTGCGGTTCTATGAAAAAGTGAAACGGGTAAAACCGCGTGCCAGCCGCGGTGATTCAGCAGAGCATTTTCTGTTGGCGCGAGGCTTCAAAGGATCGCCACCCTCTCCAGAGCTAAACGAGGATTCTCCAAAGAAGCTATTGTAGTTAAAATATATATTTGTAGTTAAACCATTAACAATCGTTATTCGTGAAATATTTAAAGCTGAATCTCCTAGATCTTAGTGCTTGTAGTGGGTGAGGTGGTTGATCATCTCATAGGCCCACTTCGGTTGATCGTGGGGCAGCATGTGGCCGCCATTGCGTATCATAATCTCCACTAAGTGTCCAGCATGCTTCACATAGCCAGCCACCTCGCCTTCAATGATCCAGACCTCGCGAGGAGCCACCTTGTAACGATCTGCGCCAGGGAACTTTAGTTGCTTAAGATAATTTCGTGTCAAGGGATAGGCCACAATGATATCCAGCTGACCACTGTAAATGCACACAGTATAGTGATTCAAGAGCTCTGCTATCCAAGGTGCCACCGTATCCATGACGTCTTTCTTCAGATGAAGCTCCACTTTGTTTTCCTTGTCCAAGTCATGGAAGGGCTTGTTACCCACATGTATGGAACGGCGAGTGGCGCCAGCCTGCAGAAATTTTCCCAGATCGCCGCTGGAATTGTCGGGATGACTAAGCAAGTAATTGTAGTACCAGGAGTAGCCTGTCAGATTGCTGAAGATGGAGCCATTGGTGAGATCACCATTGATCAGCGAGTCGAAGATGTCAAAGGCACAATCCATATCGTGTTTCTCAATGCACGCAGCTCCAGCTGCTTCGGCCTTATGGAACTCGACCAGGCCATTATCGTCGATCAGGCCCAGCTGGTAGAGATAGTCACCGTACTTGAGCTGATGCAGCGGATCCGACAAGCCATTGCCAATTGCCACTCCCTTGAGCGGTATATAAGTCCTGGTCTCAATGGAATTCTGCACTTTGTGGATGTGGTAGGCCAGAGCGGGCACATATTTGCCGGCATACGATTCCCCGGTTACCCAGAAGCCAGAAGAGTTGCTCCACTCGAACAGCTCGTAAAGCTGCTGTACGGCCTCGTGAAGATTGCGTCCGACATCCTTCTCATTGCGGGCGTAACCCTCATCGTGATCGGTAAAACTGAAACCAGTACCCACAGGATTGTCAATGTAAATCAGATTGTGAGTCTTGCTCCAGGTGTAGTTGCGTTTCTGCAACTTTCCGTGCGCATCCAGCTCCAAAGGACCGTTCTCCTCAAACAAACCAAATAGTGAGGAGGCACCGGGACCACCCTGCAGCCACAGCACCACTGGTGCAAAGCCAGGATCCTGCTCGGCAGGGAAGTACCAAAAGAACATATTAGAATTATAGCCTGGATCGACGGTCAGGTAGCCTGCATAGCTCTCAACACCATGATACTGGGAGCCAGTAACGAGAGCCAGTTTCTGCACTTCTGGACGCGGCAACGAGGCATTATGGATGAGGGGCGTCAGAAAGAGTGGCTCGCCGGGATCAACGCCATCATTATAATATTTGTAGCGTGGATAAGGGTTTACAAAACTGCGTCTATATGGGCGATCCTCTGCGGCCACAAAGACAATGGCCGCGATAGCGATAATTATGCAATGATTTGCACTTTTCATTGTTTGGCTTCGACAGACAACTAAAAATATGCAAAATGTGCATTAATTAAATAGTCCGCTTGTTGAGTCAGACATATGTAGTTGACGCCCCGGCATACTCACTGATTTGCTGATAAGCAAGTGAAATGAATATGTAAATACTTTTTCTGTAATTTGCGTGTCTGTAATTGTGGTTTTGCTTAGCCGGCAAGAATTGATTTACAAATATAAATCTGTAATACAGTGTGACCGTGCGATAGAAACAGCTTAAATGAAAAACTTTGAGTTAAACATATCGTCATCGTTCGAGCTTCGCTTTTGCTGTTCTCAAACTATCGTAATAAATACCATACTGAAAATATACTAAACGAAACTGAACATTCATTTTACTCTTCCTCTTCCCCGCATTTTACGTCAAAATTCAGCAAGTGCAGTTGGAACTGTAACGCGAAAAATTAAACACTAACTCCAAAGCAATTACACAATGTCAATAGGAGATACTTTAGACTACATTACGCTGGGTAATCCCATCAGCCGGGCTCTTATAACCTCTACTTCTACGCTGCTGCGCACTATCGTGAGTTGATATAAGATTTTTTCAGCCATCGCAAATGCAATCTACCTTTACATTTTTACCTTTCCCTGTCTGTGCTTTTTTAGGGTCTGCGCCCAAAGCAATTTGGTGTGAAGGAAACACAAGTTGGACCCTTGGCCCATCAGTACGTTTATCCTAATGCGTCATTACACTCCCTTGCCGGGAATTACTATCATTTTGTGCGTCTTGCCGGCATCGGTGGTGCATCGGCCATTTTTATGGGCGCATATTGTAAATACTTTCTGAAGGACATCACTGATCCCAAGGAGCAGCTGGACTCGCAGTCATTTGCCGATGTGGCCAATCGGATACATTTTTTGCATTCATTTGCATTGATGGCCATGCCATTGGCTCATTATCCTATGTTTGTAAGTATATATTGCATACAGTAGCTGTATATGTGCGTGTGTGTGTTGTTTGAATAGGGAAAATACCGTTTTAATAAGTTTGTCATGAAGTTCGCAACGTATAGAGGAATCTTTTTTTTAGATTTCCTATAGAAGTAGCACCAAATATAGTACCTATATGTAATTTTTAAGAGCCTCTTCGTGGGACAGAAGTTACTCTTTCAGAGTAATATATATATATCTATACAAGTATATACTACATTTTTTCTGGAATTAACACTTAGAAGCATAACTTTTCTATTTTTCCTCCAAATCAAACTTAATTCGGTTCGTATTCCACGTTCCCTGACCAGATTTCATCTATATCATATAGCTTCCATATAACCGATTGCTTCGCAATGAACATTAGGAGCGTAACTTTGTTTTTCCTAATCAAACCCAATTCTCGCGTTCTTCACTGCATAAAATTCAAGTCGTCGCCTGGCATGAGCGCGCTCTCTTGCGTCTAGAGATGTCGAAGTACGCTTTGTGCTACGCTCAAAAACTTACTTTGGGTTGTTGGTCGTAGGGAGATGAGGGAGGGACAGTCTTCGGGCAACAAGGCAGAGTGATAGCGAAGGAGGTGCCGTCTGAATATGCGTTTGTATGCATTTGTGTGTCTCTATATGGCTGTTGCATTTGGCTGTTGCCCTGGTTTCTGTTGCTCTCTCTCTTCTCTCTACGTAAAAGAATCAAACTCGGACAAACGCAGTACGCGTTAAACATTCATTTTCGGGCTTAAAATGTTGCCCCTTCGGACAAACCTGGCTACACCCTTGTCGCGCATTGATGCTCATTCATCGGAGTTTGCAGTTCTCTGTTGCTCACATCTGAAAAAGTGCTAATATCAGATCAGAAACAATAAAATACGATTTCAGATTTCAGTTTATTTATAGTTTAATTGTTTTGACCATCATAAAGCTTTTAGTTATTGTTTTTGGTGTTTTGTTTGTTTGTTTAAACTTGTATTTTGTTGTTTGTTGTAAAGATAGATCTGAACGGAATTTATAACAACTCGCGTTACCTTGAGAATGACATTATCATATGACATACTGAATCATTCTGTATGCACATGATATATATGATGTTTCCACATCGATATATGTATGTGTTTATGTATATTTTCGGATGTAATTGACACTCGTTCTTAGCATAATTTCAAATGTAGTTTAGTTACAAAAATTGAGCTATGGTTGGAACATTTACAATATATAAATTTGCTAAGCGTTTTTCAAATTACACACGTTCTCAATATTCAATATAATATCTGTATGTATTTTTGTTTTTGTTTGTTTTTTTCTTAATGTATATGAAATATTTTCCAAGGCTAAAGCTAAACGTTTTAACAACCACTAATTGCAGCTTAAAAGTAATCATCAATACCACATGCAAGACTTTTGTTTTTATTGTAAATATTAAATGCTAATACGTTTTTATGTTTTCATATAACTCTGTGATATGAGCCTGATATGGATCTGGGGTATATATTGAGGGGGACTTAAATAGGAATTTAAGGTATTATTTTTGATGTTTTGATTTGTTTGAATTGATTTTGATTCTTTGTTTAAAAATGTACATATTCCAAAAGACAGCTTCAATAGCGCTGCATAGATTTAATTTTGGTATTCCTCTCTGTTTTTGTTTTTGTTTTGTTTCTTATATATCAGCCTTATATAATAAGTAGAGCTTACTGCGGGTCTAAAGCCAAACAACAACTAAAGCTAACATCAATGTGGGCGCATACCCAGATGGCAGTTGAACTTCTGCCCTATTTGGAGTTCTGAGTTTAAGTTTAATTCATTCTTATATAGCTCTTATACTTGATCTTATACTTCCCTAGGTTAGTAGCAATTATTAAATTTAAGAAAATTCCCAGTTTTTGTGAGTTATTTTAAACACAAATGAAAGTATAAAGCAAACTATTTGTTTATACTGGAAGTATAAGACCAAGTATAAGATATAATGCTACACTGCAACAATTATTTTGCAATCTTACACAACTAGAGCGTTTAAAAGTAAATAATTAGATATTTTAAGCACTTTCAAGTGCAGTTTCATTCTTATACAATTCGTATACTAGGTCTTATACTCCCTTTAGTTAGTAGCCAATGAAAACCTTAAAGCTAGTTTTGCTTTTTTGTGGAATAGTACCAGCTATAAAATTAAAAAAGCAAAATGTTTTGCTATAATTTTAGTAAGAGATCAAGTATAAGACCTGTATAAGAATAAATAATGCTGCATTGTTATCTTATTGTCCAATCTTACACACATACAGCGTTTAAAAATAAACATTTTTCAATTTTAAGCATTGGTTAGTGCAGTTTTCTTCTTATACTATGCGTCTTATACTTCCTTGAATTAATTATAAATTAAAATTTTTAAAGATCCAGATTTTTGTTAAAAGTCAAAGAAATAAATGAGCAGATTTGCTATTATTCTAGTAGTAGTATAAGACCAAGTATAAGATCTGCATAAATATATATGCTGCACTTCTGCCTTATTATACAATCCTCTAAAGCTACAGCGTTTAAAAGTATATTTGAGCATTTTCTAATGCAGATATAGTCTTATACATGACTTATACCAAGTATAAGACTTGTATAAAAATAAATAAGCGTTTGTAAATAAATAATTTGATAGTATAAGCACTTTCTAAAACAGATATATTCTTATACAGATCGTATACTGTCTTATACTCCCTTAAGTTAGTAGCAATTTTAAAGTTTAACCTTTTTTTCCAGTGTTGATCAAATTTTTGTAAATACTTGTACGACTTTTGCTATACTTGTAGTATAAGACTAAGTATAAGACCTGTATAAGAATAAAAATGCTGCACTTTTGCAATAATTATATCAATTTTAAAAGCAAATACATAACTTAATATTTTTAAGCACGTCCAACGATCGCCTGAATTTCTTTAGATTTATATATCCACTGTTCTTCTATATAATAACTGTATTCACATTATCTTTTACAGACTGGAGCCCTGATGACTGCTGGCACCGTTATGTTCAGCGGCTGCATGTACTATCGTGCCCTCACTGGGAATAAGCGACTGCAGCAACTTGCCACAATTGGTGGCTTCTGTCTGATGGCCGCCTGGTTAACTCTGGTGTTTTAGATGAGGGCCAAAGATCTGTTCAAACAGTTGAATATTCAATAATTATAGATTATCATAATAATACTCGTAATAATACTCGTTTTAAATATAATATATAACTAAAGCTCAGAGATGGAAGTGTCAACTTATAGAGACTGCTGCGCTAGAGTCTAAGCTGAGGAAATTAATTTTTGATTTTTAATTTAGTTTCTTGAGCTGTTTAATTTTATGATGTAGATATATAACTTATAGAGCTTGTTGTTAAAGTTGGTTCAGGCTACACCTAAATGAAAGATGGCAGCATTGGACGTTAATGGTGATAATGATGGTGATAGATCAGTTTTTTCCACCGAATCGAAACTCCATTAGAGTATGATCTTTGGTTCAATATGCAATTCAAATTTCATAAACTTCAAACAGAAGCTATAAACACTATGGAATTTAAATGAAATTATTTGGAAATATACAAGTTTTTTGTATTTAAAACCTAATAGTTTTGTCACTGTTGAACATACAGAAAGTTATTCGCCGAAAAAGTGACTATGAAGTGACACCGTGACAGAAACGAGTTTTTGATTGATTTCCTTTGAGTGTGTGCATCTGACATAAAATGCATAACTTTATATACCAAATATTTAAGTTTTCAATTTGAAAATCTATATGTTTAGTTTTTGAAAGATTTTCACATTAAAGGCATTCCATTTGGGTTGGAAAATGCTTTTGGAAGTCATAAATTTTATATATGTAATCAAATATTTCAGGCTCATCTTTCTTAAGTGTTTGGAAAGAGTTAGTTACTGTTCTAACTATGTGGTCCGACGGACTTCAAATACATTGTAGGCAGCGTCAAAAACAATCAATGTTTTTCTCTCATTTCAACCTTGAGCTTGCTAATAGAGCACTGTAGTGACCACAGAGCAATGAAAGCATCTACAAAATGCTCCATTTATCTTGTCTATCTTATCTCAAGGGGAATTTTCAAATGTATCAATATCCATTGCAAACCAAATGTATTCGTATGAATATGGTGAAAGTTTTCGTTTGTTTTAGAATGATTACAGTATGAACGATCATTTGATTTCCGATTAACGACTCACTTAGCGTTTTGAATGCAATCATGCAGGGCTCCACTTGCTCACTAACAATGTCAAAAATATTACATTTTTCATTTTAAAAGATTTTTTCAATAACATTCCATTTGATTTTGGCATAAAGTTCTCTTTAAAAGTAATCTGTTATCAGGGTATCCCTTCGGCTAATGGAAGAATACTTTTCATGCGTAGTGTGTTGTTGTAAATGCATTCATAAATGCTTTTCTCTAATAATTGAAATCAAAATCAAAATGAAACAGACTAAAACGAAAAAGAAAATGAAGAGTTTAAATAAATGTTACATTTATTTTGTAAAATTGTATACTTGTGCATAAATAAATTACTATAAAAACACGCACACATACATTAACACTAGACGTAACAGCTTATTAAATTGTTTTGTTTTTTAAACCATTTTTTTCTTGTTTTTTGTATTTTTTCTATAATTACATATTGTCATTTTACTGGAACACGTTTTACAAATGCAGGGCGACCTTTAGAAGGTCAATGCACGACGACATTTAGCTAAAAAAAAATGTAATTAACTTACAATTTTTGTTCTGTTTGTGTTTAAGGTAGTGTATAAAAACAGTTATATATATATATAGTTATCGTTTCTCTCTCTCTACATATATATATATCATCGATATTCATCATCGTTTTGCTTATTGTCCACAGTTTTCTTTTGCTAACTTCTAGTTAACTTCTAAATAATCGAATTCGTCTTAACATTCAGTTACATACAGTATATATATATACTATATATGTTTACTGTTATATGTTATTATGTTTTGTACATATGTTGTAAGAAATTCTCTGCTGATATATGTGCTTCATTCAGCTTGCGATCCTTATTGTTATTGCCTTTGCTACCCTAATAACTTTTGCTTGGAGGCCTGGAAGGTCTTCTGTATGCGCGCATTGGCCGCCGGGTGGTTCGTAATTGGTTCCAGTATCTTAAGTATATAGTCTTTGAAAGCCTTGGGCACGGCGAAATGTCAAGAATCCTTCTTCGCCCGCAGATTGTCCTCATGCGCCTGGCATAAAGTATAAGAGAAAAATATTAGAAAACATGATCGATTGCTTTGGAGATGATTACATGTAAAGCGACCCTCAAGAGAATTGCAAAATCGTCCCTTATTGTTTACCTAGAAGTTCAACGTCAGCGCGAAATTTGCGAGAGATATAGATATCCTCTTTTACACGCACCTCAAACCTGCTGCCGTCTGGGTATTGCCGAAGGCTCAATTACGATAGGCGCGTGGGGACAGTTTCTTTTGCTCCAATCCTCTCTCTGTGTTTTCGGGCAACGACTGCCTGACAATACATTGTAGGTGTGTAAGCTTCGACAGCACATACATTGTGTACTGTCAGCCGCTGGCCGAAAACACGAGAGGAAGAAACTGTTGTCTCTCGCCTCTTCACCCTAACTAAGTTTTCCTTTGCTTTTAGTTAAGAGCTAACCGAGAAACGAACGGAGAGGCCATAGGAATACGTTTGCATTCACAAGTTGCAATACTTTGCACCCTACATATCCCTTCCTGTGCATTCTCCATCCCATATATGTCCTTACCTTCTGTGCAACTTTGAGCAGTGCATCGAATGTGGCATCGCCCGTTTGCTTGACCATGCCATGGAAGACCTTCTTCTCGCTGACAGTTAGCAGCTCGAAGGGAGAACCAAATTCTACAGCGCGTCCTGCATCCATAACCAGCACCTTATCCGAATCCATCACCGTGTGCAACCTATGGGCTATGGTCAGCACTGTGCAATCCTTGAATTTGCTTCTTATGGTTGTCTGGATGAGAGCATCCGTTTGGGGATCCACATTGGCCGTTGCCTCGTCCATCACCAGTATGCGATTCTCACGCAGGATGGCACGTGCCAGACAGACAAGCTGACGCTGGCCCACACTGAAGTTGGAGCCACCCTCAGAGATCTTGCTCTGCAGGCCGCTAGGCAGATCGGAAACGACGTCCTTGAGCTTCACCTCCTCCAGCGACTCCCACAGCTTGGCGTCCGAGTACTCGTCGAAGGGATCCAGATTGTAGCGCATAGTGCCCGAGAAGAGCACTGGCTCCTGGGGTATAATGGAGATCTTGCTGCGCAGATCGTGCAGGCCCAGGTCGCTGGTGTTGCGCCTATCAATGAGAATGGAGCCCTCGTTGTAGGACAGACGGAAGAGCGCATTGATCAGCGATGATTTGCCAGCGCCAGTGCGTCCAACGATGCCCACCTTCTCACAAGCGTTGATCACAATGTTCAGGTTGCGGAGCACATAGTCAGCCGTTTTTTCGGGGAAGTAGCGCAGACTCAGATCATCGAAGATGACTTTGCCCTCTTCTGGCCAGTCCTTTGGCGGCTTCTTATTCGGCTTGGACTCGAATTCGCCCTCAGGCTCCAGATCCTCGTATTCCACAACGCGCTCCACTGCAGTCATGGTGTTCTCCAGCTCTGCGGACTGTCGCATGCCCCACTGAACCATGCCAGTCATGCCCATGGCTTGGGTGATGGCCAGACCGACATCGCCGCCATTCTCCGGCGAGAACAGGAAGAAGCTCAGCGTGATGACAGCAATGTAGAGCACACAAACACAGTCCAGCCAGTAGCCAAAGGCACGACTTGTGGCCAGGAACATATAGTAGCCCGAACTGTGCATATCCTGGTAATTGTCGAACTCGGCAATGAGCTCCGTCTGTGCACCAAAAGCACGAATCGTGGCCAAACCGTTGAGCGAGGCGCTCAGGTGGGAGTAGATAGGGGAGCGCGCTGCAAGTAGAAATCAAGGATTACCAAAGGATTTTGGCAAGCAACAACAACAACACTCACTGACTGCCTCCATGCGCTTCACATCGCGTGAAGTTTTCAAATAGAAGGATCGCAGGAAATAGAAGATAACGCACAGTATGGCCGTGAACAGGATGTACCAGATATTCACAATGCACAGGACAACGACAATGCCAAGGATGGCCAAAAAGATTTGTATCACATCCATCATCACCGACGGCAGAATCTCATCCACCTGACCCATATCCTTGGAGAAGCGATTCAAAATGCGGCCAGAGGGATTCACGTTGAAGAAGTGCATCGCCGCCCGCGTGACGCCCTGGAACATTCGGTTGTGCAGCGTCTTGGAGCTGCGCATGGCCAGGTGAAAGAAGAGGACGCTGCGCACCAGGGCGAATATAATCACCGACACATTGAGTGCCGTAAAGTAGTAAATGTCAATGGGGTCCGTGTTGCTGTTGATCCGTGTTTCGGGGAAGGCGCGACGCAGCCGAGCCATGAACGTGTCCGTTTCCGCTTCGCTGTTCTTGTTTACCCTGAAAATTAAAAGTTGGTAATGATTCATTCAGTTTCCACTTTCGTTATCGTTTCGAACTGATTCAGATAGATTCAACTACGGATTTCTTTAGGTTTGGGTACACCAACTTACCAGTAGGACAAGAATAGATCGCCACCTGAGCCCAACACCTGGGCACCGATGCAGAAGAAGGCAAACACCATCAGCAGGCAGAAGCCGCTGGCTCCAAAGTACGCCTTATACAGACCCCAGCCAACATTACCCTCGACGCGTGATTCCTGCACCTGCATGGGTGAGCCGGCCACCGATTCGACTGCCGATTCCAGCGATGAGACACTGTTTTGACGCTCGCGCGCCGTGCTGCTCTGGCGGGACAGGCTCTTCTTGTCCGGAGCATCGCCGGCGCCCTCATCCTTCGTGCTGGGATCAGTGAGCATTTGGGCAAAGTCCAGGCCGCTCTTGCACATGGACTCGTAGGTGCCCATGGCGCTAACCTTGCCCTTGTCCAGGATGACAATCGTATCGGCCTGCTCGAGGAACTGCAACTGATGCGTCACCAGCAGCACAATATCGTCGCGCAGGAAGCCACGCATGCACTGATTGAACAGATGGCGACCCACGTGCGTATCCACGGCGCTGAGTGGATCGTCCAGCAGATAGATGTCCGACTTGCGGTACACAGAACGGGCCAAACTAATGCGCGCCTTCTGGCCGCCAGAGAGCGAAGCTCCACGCTCCCCCACAATCGTTTTATCGCCATACGGCAGCAGCTCAAAGTCGCGCTCCAAGGCGCAACGCTTCACCACAGTGCGGTAGCGTTGCCTGTCCATGGGCAGGCCGAAGAGTATGTTCTGACGCACGGTGCCGGTAAAGAGCCAAGGCTCCTGGGAGGCATAGGACAGGGTACCATTCACCTTCACCGAGCCAGATGTGGCGGGCAGTTCGCCTAGTATGGTCTGAATCAGACTGGACTTGCCGGAGCCGACGGGTCCAATGATGGCCACCAGTTGGCGTGGCTTGAACTTGATGCTAACATTATCCAGTGTGTAATCAGTGGACTTGGGGTCCCACTTCGCCTTCAGTTTGCTAATCACGATGCCATGTTCCGCCTCGCTGGCCCTTCGGCTGTTGGGCTTCAGGATTCCCGTGACTGCGGCTACCTGCTCCACGGCCAGGCTGGTGGTCTGCTTGGGCTGCTTCTGCTCGTCGTGATCATTGGACTTGTCGCGCACCTTCGTCTCATCGTGCAGCATGAATGTCTGTATGCGCTTGATGGAGACCAGCAGTTCGGCGAACTGTGAGATGCCCATGGGAAAGTAGACGGTCATCGTGTTGCGCAGGATGTTGTAGTAGGCGGTGATGACGAAGGCCTTCTCCGCGGTCAGCAGCTTCCCCAGCAGCACAAAGCCCACCAGAGAAGCAAACACAGAGATTCTCGTCACGAACACAATAAAACTCTGCAGAATGCCACGAACGTAGTTGACATGCCGAATGGCATCCAGCTCCTTGCCACGCACAAGATCGACCATCTTGCTGAAGGGGATCTCCCAGGCGTACATCTTAATCACTTGGATGCCCGAAATGATTTCGTTCATCATGCGCACACGCTCATCCGTACGAAGGGCAGTGCGCAGTCGCAGCACCGATGTTCGCTTGCCCAGATATCCTTGCAGGGGTATAAACATGACCATGACGGCCACACCAAAGAAGGCAGAGGTGCCAATCTACAATTGGAGAAGGCAAAAGGTTAGCAAGCGATCAATGGTTAACCGAACTTTATATCCAGAAAAAGGTAATACCTAAAATGCTTCTTTCTTTATCGTTGCATAACCTCTAAAGGGGAATAAAAATAGCCCATTGTTACCTAAGATCATAGGTCATTCATATTTAGGAGAATGAACCAATATTTGGGTCATATTTTTTTAAAAATTTAGTTAAGATGGACTGAATTTGTAGGATACATCTCAAATGATACCCTAAAATTGAGTCATCATTACCTTCAAGTCCTAAAATGGTCCACTTCAGCATTAATTCTAAATTTAGTGTACTTTTTTTTCGAAGTGTAAGTGATAACCCACCTCTCTGTACATGAGATACGTTATAATTCCAATTTCCACTGGTCCCAGCCATAGATAATTCATGTGGATCACCGACACATCCAGCCTGCCCACGTCGTTCGATATGAGATTGACCACCTGGCCAATTGTTGTATCCCCCAAAGCGGTTCGGCTCAGGCGCAGCGACTTGCGATATATCATACCTGCGCCACAAAGATTCCATGTTGCAAATGCCACAGATAAATAACATTTAATACATACTTGTCATGGCGATGCGCATCTTCATGCCCGTGTGTAACATGCCCAGCATGTAGGGATGCATGAACAACACATTGAAGGCGCTGGTCAAGATGATGCCCACGGCATAGAGATAAGCCTTTGTCTGATTCGCGCCGCTTTGGTTGCTCGAGTCCGCATAGTAGGCCACCAGGGCGCCTAGAAACAGCGGCTGTGTAACGCTGCAGACAATGAGAATGAAACGCAACAACATAAATAATCTCTGACCATATTTATAAGCAAGTTAGCAAGTTAGGTGCGGGGGCGTGGTCAGCTTACCGGAAACCAATTTCCAATACAAACAAGGTGAAGCCCAAGGCGGCTAAGCGCCAGCCAAACACATCCATCGTTGCACTGAACAAGCTGGGGTCCTTCTTCTTCTTACGCTTTTGCTCCAATTCCTTTTCCCAGGCCTCGGACAACTTGTGGCCAAGGTAATCTGGAGAGATAAAAAGAATAATGCGTAGTGAATAGGTGAAATATTAATGAGATTCATAAAGTTGACCGACAGCTCTGAAGAGTGTTCCGATCAGATTACTGCAACTTGTGATTGCCATCGTTCCCCTTCACTTCGGAAAAAGTATGCCTCTTTGCGTCTGGCCAAAAAATTTAAAACAAACTTGTTTGGCCTATATAGGGGAGCCTGTATACAACATTTGGGGGCTCTGGCTCTTATAGTCTCCGAGATCTAGATGTAGAGCGCAATTATGCGTTTATGATTTTGAACGTTTGAGTTTTAGGCAACAACGAAAGTTAATACAAATGAAGGCGTTCTCTGAACTCAAGAATATACGAACTTAATTTACTATTGATGCGGTAAAACGACCAAAGAAGGCTAGCTTTGGCTTACCGAAGCTTCATATTGTAAATATATAACCGATCTAGATCAAATCTGGTCGGCAGGAGTGGGTCTACAGTGGCTACAACACGAATTTCGTTTGATTTATATGAAAAACAGAGAAATTATGCTCCTAAGATTTCATTCCGGAACAATTGGCTATATTTGAGTTATATGATATAGTTGTCTGCTCTCGACCAGATCGAGTTAGCGGACTTGAGGCCGATTGAAATATATACAAACCCAATTTGGTTTGATTTGAAAAACAGAAAAGTTTGTTAGTGTTCCATATGGAACAATCAGTTAAATGGGAGCTAAATGATTTAGTTTTCCGATCTGAATGAATAGTGAACTTAACCAGTATGCAGAGATCTACTGAAGTCGCCAAGAAGAGAGGGCAGAAAACTGTCAATGTTTTGGCTTCAAAATGATTCAAATCTGTATAGGAGTGAACTGGAGCATACTGCCCTCCGGGTTATTCATAGCTATGGGTACTGTTTTTTGGTGTCTATCTCTTAAAATAACCTAACAATGCAAAATGGCTGATCATGTCAACATATTTTGAACAGGGTTATCTAAACATAACACATCTAAACACATTTTGGTTCACGTCGGAAGCCTTTCAAGAACCAAGTTGAATCTAAAGTTGTTCAAAATTGTTGATATCTTCTGCAATTTCCGTTCCCCATGATTTAATTTCACGACCAAAGAAAACTATGAAATCAAGCTGTTCTAACTATGAATTATGATCGTTGATAAGCGAATGCAAGTGAATATGATCCACTGGCATTGGCCAGGTGTTATCACTTAGGCGAAATCCCAATCAGCCGAACAACTGCACATGGCTACTTGAGGAGAGTTTCAGGCACTTCCGCAACTTCTAAGTAAATCCATTAAAGCCTTATATAAAAATTTATAATACGTATGCCATTATATCAAAAGTTCAGATAAGAATTTCGGGTTGTTGTTTAGGACTGTGGCAATCACAACTAAACTCATCGAGTGTCTCTATGGGCTCATTTATTATACGAAACATAAGCGCCTGATATCTGATGATAAATAACTATGCCCCATATATTATTTATTGGCTTTAAAGAATTTAATTGATGAGCTGCGTCGACGGCAACGGACGTTTATATCAAAGTTATCTGTCAGCTGATCCACAAGGCTTATCAGTTGCGTTGGATATTTGAATGAATCTGCAGAGAGAACTCAAAGGTCTTTCAGGGGGATTAAATCATCGACATGAGTGTGCAGAAATGCAAAATGATAAGATTTAGTATACCTTCAAAGTACAATTGTCCCTAAAATGCTTATCATGAGATGAAACATAGAAAGATATATATGTTTTTATGGTCGCATAAACTATCTTTGCTTTGTCTTAGTCTTTAACAGCCATTGTAATGCAAACCAGCCACAGAACATTTTAGAAATGTTGAAATTGAACACAATCTAATCGTGTAATCGTGTGTATATTTTGAAGTGTGTCGTGTCTCTGTGTGGGGACAGTGTTAGGTACTTGAATCCAACCCATCCATACATTCACGGCCTCACATGTGCAGAACGTCTGAAGAGCTCAAGTTTTCCCCAATAGATAATATTGTAAAATATTTGTAAAATAAAAGGAAAATAGTAGAAGCTTCCATATTCTTGCAGAATTTGAGCTGCAAATACGACTATCTTCAAAGGTGAAGAAAGGAAGGGACAAAAGAAGAGTCACAGAATAGAAGGAGAGGACGGAAAGAGTATGAGAAGGATGGAGAGGATAGATGAAAATGACGAAAAGAAGAAAAAGACAAGCTATAGCAACAGAAAAGGGAAAGTTATAGAAGAGAAACGAATTGGTAGACAAAGAAATGAGGGAACGGAAAATGAGAGTATAGAAGGACAGGGCAGGAAGAGTATGAGATAGATGAGGAGGATAGCGGGAAAGGACGAGAAGACGAGATAGATAAAGCAAAAGTACAAAATAAGGAAAGACACAGAAATAGAAGCTAGAAGGGAGAGAATAGTGAGCAGTGATAAAAAGATAGAAAAGTAGGAGAAACACTACTTCCGATATGAACTGTTTTATGCACTCTAAGTGTGATGTGATATGAAATTTAGGTGAAAGTTTCAGTTAGATTACTTAACAAATGGAAGCTAAGTTTGCATAGAAACAGAAAGACATGGTTCTATGATTTTGGTTGGTCAGGTTGATCAAGGTTATATATATGTATTTTAAAGACGCCTCATAGTTGACACCAAATTATAGCCCCATTAGGCTCAGCTTTCTCTTCATCAATATATTGGACGCACCAGCTATATAGCTATACATTGTAATGGTATAATGAATCAGCAGTACGTTTTTTCTTCCTTCAAATGATTCCACCTTATCAGCCTTAGTCTATCAACTAGAGGGCCTTTTGTGCCGTGCAAAGTTCAACAAGCAAACCATCCCTCCGTGTTTAAATCTTTGTTTAAATCTCCTAAGAAATTGGACACACATTAATGTCCCATTTATTCGTCATTAAGAGGCTAATCTAGCATTTGCCACCTGACGTCACGTACTCAAATTCCCGCATACGTGTGTTCATGCTGCCACCATAACCCCTCCACATTCACCCGTTGATAAAAGTAACTACCCCTCTCCTCCGTTGGAATGATGATAAGCCATTATCAAAAGCTTTCATTAAAAAATTAAATAAATTTCATTAAGAATGGAAGGGCAAGATTGTTTATGAAGTCCATTGAGGCTATATAGATATAGCCATAAATTATCTATAGCCAAGTAATTCCCATTTATTATGCAAGGCACGGCTGCTACCTGCTTGTCGGTGGTATTGGTCACTCAATTTGGCTGCCCATCAGTTTCGGGTTAAGAGCAATTAATCACCGATTTCGTTTTGGACATTGGAAAATGTTATAATATATATATATATAGATAGCTTTGTCTGTAGAACTTACCGGACTTGTGCTCCTTGAGAGCCTTGTAGAGATCACCCTCATCTAGAGTCTTTTTGCGTCCCTTGAAGAATGTGGGCATTGCAAAGCTGTAGGAAGGGTATGAAGTATGAATTGGTTGAGGAAATGCGCTCCAATATTGGGTTAAGAACTTACCAAAACATTAGAGATGAAAATATATTGGCCGTCTCGCGCGGATTCTCCGGCAACTCATCGGCTTTCACGGACTGCATTTTGGTCGTTCGCTAATCTAAAACTGCGGTTGGATATGTTCAATATGTGTTCATCGGTATTGGGGCCTTATCTCGCTACGCCTGCCACTGCAATAAAATATTGAATATAATTTTGTTTTTATCTGGGATTTCACAAGTTTTTCACCCCCTTTCCAGAATATTTCAACTATGTTTAATGCCAAAATGTTTGTATACAATAGCAGTTGGGTCCCTGATAAGCTGTAACCTAATCAAGCATGGGTGTAGCCAGAAACTCAGCTAAAAGGGGGTCTACGAAATCATCCTATGAATCAGACGTCCTCAGTTTTACATGAGAAAAGATTCACATTCTGACATTTCTATATTCAATTCAAAGGCAATCAGCATGAATCGACAAAATTCGCTATCCACAAGCTGATTAAAATCAAGCGATAAAAGGGTTGGATTTCTTTCCGACTTATTTTTAATTTATTAACTAAATAAAATAATGTATTATCACCGTTATGCTCAAATCCATATCACTGTAACGGAGCTAATGCAAATTTAGTGTCAAATGATATTATATTCAAATATTGAATTCAAAAATTTCAAAAATATCCTTTTCATTTCCTCTTTGTTATCCTTGGCACAGTCATATTTTCAATTTGAAATATTTTCATATTTATCACACTTTTGTAAGCACTTTATATATAGCACATATATATACATTTTCCGATCAACTCACACATTAACAATTAGCTCCGCGTCGGCGTCCAGTACACTCAGCTTGCAGGCAACAACTTGGCTGTTGGCCAGATTTGCGTCGCTGTTTTATAGCCACGTCCAAACCGTTCGGTGGCTAAATATTTCTTATCATAAACCGATAGTGCCAAAGACCATGGGGATAGGTGAGATATATAGATTTATATGCACACATATACCAACATAGAGATTACTATAATGTTTCGTCACTAGGCTGAAGTACGCTATATGCCAATGCCTTAATCGGAAATAGACACGAGCCAACACATGCACGAGCATGATCTTAAGAAGCGGTTGCGGTCACGGTGAAAAGGCGCTTTGTAATAGAAAGATACACATACTCGTACAGACATGTTTTGATTTGCGTCCCTCAGCCCAACCCCTCGTGCACCACCCACTAATTAAGTTTGTTGCTGCCATTGGAGCGTTTAGAGCCCCCCTTTAAGAAGTACTGTATCCCCCAAAGGAAACACACTGCGTCGCCGCTGTCAATGCTTATTGATATTTCACTTGCCATTTAGGGGGGGCTTGCTTTTGTCAACAAATAAATAAAAATCAACTATGCTTTCGCTTACCATTCAGTTGAGTAAGTGGCACCCTTCTTAATGTCTTAAACAAAATCAGCAAAATAAATAACTAAAACTAACAAAACAATAAGATTGATTTCAAATTAATTTAAAATAAAAACAAATGTCACTATTTCTATTATGCTTGTTCTTGTTGTTTGTGCACTTGTGCGCGTCACTTAAATACACTAGTTATTGTTGTTTAAATGCTTTTGGAGTGGTTAATGTTTTGAACAATTTTTGTGCAGAGAAAAACAACTTAAAAAACGTTAAATAAAGTCTGTGCGAATCAGTGTGACAGTTTGTGAGTGAGTGAGAATACCGCTTGACATAAATGATAAATATTAAATATCGAGCCTATTATGCGATATGTGCTTGATATTTATTGTTAGTGCTGCCACATGATGCGATCGCCTGTGCTGCCAGACTAGCTTTCGATTTGATTTGGTTTGGTTAATGTGAAAATTGTCATTGCCTCAGCCGGCAGTTAAGAATTACAAAATCTAAACTCAACTAAAAGGCAATGACATTCTATTTACAGATACAGTAAGTTCGTGTGCAAATATATTCTTATAGGCAGCAAAAGTAATGAAAATTTTAAAATGTGATATATATTTGACTAAGAAAATGGCTGCACCGAACTCAATCTCATATCTCATTCTTTGAATAAAATGTATTCAAAAAATACCTTTATATACAAGAATATTTCATTTAAGAATCTGTTCACGATAAATAAACCAAACTATTTCTGATGAATTAAAAAAAAATAATCTAATATTATTAATCGCTAACCCGTATGCATTCAAATGCCAACTGCGGAACTGTTTTTGTCAGATCGATTATTAACCGATCTGCATGGTGGTATTTTTTTAACACAAAGTTGTAACTCTGGTCACTCTATAATCTCTACACACAGGAAAATTTTATTTTTTTAAATGTTTTGTTAATTAATACGCTATAATTTTTAAATATCTTACATATTGTATATTTTTACGACTGAATTTAGTAATTAAGCATAAAGTGTCATGCAGTCCGTGATAAGCAGAACGTTAAATATTGGTAAGAGAGTGGGGTCTGTCGCTGTTGTGCTTGCGGTTTGGACTTTGGAGTCAGACAGACAGGTCATTGATAATTGATATGCACTTTTTCGTTTTCCCTTGCCAATATCTCGTTCTAGCCCGCAATGCCAATGCTGCGCATCTGCGACAGATTGCCTCCATTGCGGCATTGCCTGATACACATCAAATGCTGCAAAAAACCTGCCGGGATTTTGCGAACAGTGAACTGAGTGTAAATGCGGCCAAATTTGACAAAGAGCATCTATACCCGGCGCAGCAAATCAAGCAGATGGGCGAGCTGGGCGTCATGGCCATAGCAGTGCCCGAGGAACTTGGTATGTCATCACGTCAGCGCCCATGCCATTCCTCATTCATACCCATACCCTTCGAACGCCAACAGGTGGTACTGGCTTGGACTATCTGGCCTATGCTATAGCCATGGAGGAGATATCTCGCGGCTGTGCCTCGGCAGGTGTCATCATGTCTGTCAATAATTCATTGTACCTTGGTCCATTGCTAAGCTTTGGAAATGCTGCTCAAAAGGCTTCTTACATTACGCCATATACGACCGGTGAGCGAGTTGGCTGCTTTGCTCTTTCGGAACCGGGAAACGGCTCTGATGCTGGAGCCGCTTCCACCATAGCCACTGACAAGGGTGATCACTTTGTGCTGAACGGAACCAAGGCGTGGATAACCAACGCTTACGAGGCGGAGGCAGCCATAGTGTTTGCCACCACAAACAAGCAGCTGAAGCACAAGGGCATATCCGCATTCATTGTGCCCAAGGGTCTGAAGGGCTTCTCCCTCGGCAAGAAGGAGGATAAGTTGGGCATTCGTGGTTCCTCCACATGTCAACTGATATTCGAAGACTGTGAAATACCCAAAGAGAGTATGCTCGGCGAGCCAGGATTTGGATTCAAGATTGCCATGCAGACCTTAGATGCTGGTCGCATTGGTATAGCTGGACAAGCTCTAGGCATTGCTCAGTCGGCTTTGGAACTGGCCGTGGATTATGCACAGAAGCGACAGGCGTTCGGCAAGCCCATCTCTAAGCTGCAGTCCATTCAGCAAAAGATTGCCGATATGTCGCTGGCCCTGGAGTCGGCTCGACTGTTAACCTGGCGTGCCGCCTGGCTAAAGGACAACAAACAGCCCTACACCAAAGAGGCAGCCATGGCCAAACTGGCTGCTTCGGAGGCAGCCACCTTGTGCTCTCATCAATGCATTCAGGTGCTCGGCGGCATGGGCTATGTGACCGATATGGCCGCAGAGCGGCATTATCGTGATGCGAGGATAACGGAAATATATGAGGGAACTTCGGAAATTCAACGTTTGGTCATCGCTGGCTCAATACTCAAGGAATACGCTAGTTAAATTTAAGCAGAGTGGCAAAATGTTTGCTAATAGATTTAAGATCAAAGTGTAAACAATAAATATATGAAAGGAGAGCTACTTTTTACGCTTCCGCTAGATTATGGGCAATATTATCGACAACACTGTAGTTATGACCAAGTCGTAAAAGAGCCCACGCACAGCCGTCGAAATGACCAATCTAGCTTCAAATTTTGTATGTAGGCACCCCTAATGTTTCATCAGATCAAGTTTGTTTAAATATTGTCACGCCCCCTCTCACCCCGCAAATCGATAAAAACCTTATATCTTCCACAATTTTTTACACATTTGTTTGATTTGATCTGATTTGTCAAACTGAATATGATTCAAAAGCTGGCGCGCATTGTTTTCTTCTACTGCATTCGTTACACAGCACTACTTGGAGCTGCACGATGTTTTTTAGAGACTGCATATCGGATACTAGAGACGCATATCGGATGACAGCTACAAACTGAAACTGTTGGTGTCGGTAGTGCGCACATTTCTCTAAATTTTGTGTATAATTTTAAGTCGCACGGCAATTAACACTTGAGAGTTGCAGCAAGTATGTGGTAATGAAGCTGCTTACGGTTAATAAAATCGCTGCAAAGAGAATTCGTGTGCGTTTCGTCTCCGCCGCCGTCGTCTTACCCCCAGTGCTTGTGCTAGGAATTGGCCAGGCCTCAGCTGTAGCTATATAGCAGCACCCACATATACCAAATGGATGTTGTGTGTGTAATTGATACCGTTGTTGGCGACCATGTGGAGGATCGCCTCTGCGCCCTGGAGGAGATTAGACAGGCGGTGCAATCGGCTGGAGCCAACTTTCAGCGTGTGCAGGTGCGTTTTGGACATATGTCCAATTCGCATGTTATACAATATTTATTTTCTTATGTGTTGCCTTTGCCTTTTGTAGTTCGAGAGATTGGATTTTGGCGAAACGAACGTTCTGGAAACGTTCTACAATGCCGATGTTGCCGTTATAGATCTGAGCATATTAACACAGCAGCGCCCGCTCTCCTATCATTATGGTGTGCGGGAAAGCTTCGGTATGAAGGAAAACATTTTAATCTACAACGATGTGGAGTCCAAACAGACGCTCAGCCTTAAGGTGCGTATGTAAACATGTGTGCATGGTACACACAGAGGTGTGCCTGGATCAAGATTTCACTCTCAGGGCAGAGCCCCGAGAACAACAATAACAAACGGAGGGCATAATCGACAACTGTTTCCGATAAGATAAATGCCAAGCAACAATTAGTATTTGCTTTAAATTCTCAAACAGCGCCCCAGTAGCAGAGAGCAGCAGCAGCCATAGGCGTCAGTTTGTTGTTGTTTCCGAGTTTCCGCTGAACGCTATTTGTTTTGACTGAACGAGAAAAGCAAAAGCAATAAAAGAAATATAAATAAAGCCAACCACGAGCCGCCCACGCAAAGGCCGCTAGCAAAAAAGCACGCACACCGCACACACCACTGAAGCCCTCACACATGCCGACGCACGCAGGCAGAGGTACGAAAGCACTGCACTTACAGTCGCGTTCAATAAAACATGTCCACCATGTGAATTCTTGTAGGAAATCTACAGAGATAAGAAAATCACTTTATTATGTAGAAAATTCGTTATATATTAGAGGTATCAGAAAACTCTCTTCAAATTTTTCATAGAATTATGTATGCCTGTCTGTTGGCTTTAGACTACTAAGTTTTCTTTCATTTTTTTGGTTCAGCAAGGGTATATAAGGTTTGGGTATCCGAAGTTAGCCTTCCTCTCTTGTTCAATAATATAATATTGGTCCTTCGAGCCGGATCAGTAGCTTCGATTTCGATTAGAAATAAGGTGTCCAAAAATAAAAATCTCAAAGCTTCTGAACAAAAATTAAAGTCAAAATCCGCAGTCGTGTTATTGACACAGTTGCGCCTAGTAAAACATGTACACATTGTAAATTAATGTATCCTCTCTATTTCTTGCAGCTCTCCTGTGCCAACTACTTGTTTCTCAGCTACAAACTCAATGAGGAGACAAACACATGCAATCTCACCAATCAGCTCAACAACAAAGAGCCAACCTCCTCCGAGGGAAGTCGTTTGCTTACCTTGAAGGGGGGTCTCAAACGCAAGCTGAGAGATGTTGAAATCCAATCAAAGTGAGTATCAGAACAGTAATAAAACTGTCTAAAATCTAATCGTCCTCTCTTGCTGTCAGAGCACACATGCGAGAAAAGTTTCTAAGCGACATGCGAGCGGCCCGGGATACCCATGTGGGTGAGGAGCTGAAGCGTGTGCTGTATGAGATGCGCAAGCGTTTGGACGATCCCCATGTGTTGTCCGGTGAGGTGGTGCACAGCTATATGTACTCGTTGCGGGATGTGCAAGATTACGATGCCATGGTGCGTTTGGTCAACGATCTGAAGAATATACCGAACACCCGCAAGTTTGTGGAGACAGGAAACATGAGCTGTCTCTATGCCTTCGCCTTGAATCGACGCAATCGCAAGGGTGATCGCGAAAAGGCACTGGAGACGTCTCTGAAGGCCTTGCAGAAGAAGGAAAACCATTTTCCGGACATGCTGTGCCTGTGCGGACGCATCTACAAGGACATCTTTGTGGAGTCGGACTACACGGATGCGAACAGTCTGGCGCACGCCATCAAATGGTATCGCCAGAGCTTCGAGGTGCAGCCAAATGAGTATGCGGGCATCAATCTGGCCACGCTGCTGGTGATCGAGGGAAAGGAGTTCAGCAACACCGAGGAGCTGCAGCACATTGGCATGACCCTGAATAATCTCATTGGAAAGAAGGGCAGCCTGCCCACGCTGAGGGACTATTGGGATGTGGCGACCTTCTTTGAGATCTCCGTCCTGGCCGAGGATTATGCCAAGGCCATACAGGCAGCTGAGTGTATGTTTAAGCTAAAGCCACCGCATTGGTATCTCAAGTCAACCATTGGCAACATATCGCTAATCCATCGTTTCCGCAAAAAGCCCGAGGATCGCCAGCCCACCATTGAGGAGCAGATCTTTGAGTTCTGGATGCACTTCTTCCTGGCGGCCATAAACACGGAGAAGAATAAGAATTGCATTAGGTTTCCCATACTGGTATGCATCTCATGCGCTTGCACTGGCAAACTTAATCTAAGCTTCCTACACTTTCAATCCTTGCAGATTCTCGAACCTCAAAAGATCTACATGCCCAGCTATGTGACCATCAACATGGATGCCGATGAGAAGTCCATACAGATTGTGAACATCTGTTGGGCCCACTCAAAGAATGCCTGCAAGAAGCTGCACGACTTCCTGTTCGTCGCCTCCAAGATCAAATCCGTGAGCCTGTACAAGCGCGACGATCGCTGCGCATACCTTTACGTGCATCACAACTCGGATGACTTTCAAATCTACTTTCCGTCCAGCGAATACCGGCAACAGTTCTACGATCTGATACTGCAAATGACCGCCGACCAGGAGGTGTTTGTCAGTCTCGACAATGATGATGCACAAGTCGAGGTAAGCCATTCCAAGAAGCATTCATGAGTCCCACTAAGTTTCATCTCCCCCAGTACGAGTACGATTACGATGACCAGAACCGTAAGATTGTCCTGGGCAAGGGCACGTATGGTACTGTGTATGCGGCGCGGGATAAGCAAACGCAGGTGCGGATTGCCATCAAGGAGGTGCCAGAGAAGAACTCACAGGATGTGCAGCCGCTGCACGAGGAGATCAAGCTGCATTCTCAGCTGCGCCATCGCAACATCGTACAGTATTTGGGCTCACGCTCCGAGGGTGGCTTCTTCAAGATCTTCATGGAGCAGGTGCCAGGTGGGTCTCTGTCCGATCTCTTGGAGACCAAATGGGGTCCGCTCAAGGACAACGAGTCTACCATGGCATTCTACTCCAAGCAAATCCTCGAGGGCCTCAAGTATCTGCACGAACAGGACATTGTCCATCGCGACATCAAGGGCGACAATGTCCTCGTCAACACCTACAGCGGCGTGGTCAAGATCTCCGACTTTGGCACCTCAAAGCGTCTGGCCCGCATTAATCCGATGACTGAAACTTTTACGGGCACCCTGCAGTACATGGCGCCCGAAGTTATTGACCAGGGTGTGCGTGGCTATGGGCCACCTGCAGACATCTGGTCGTTTGGCTGCACCAATGTAGAAATGGCCACCGGTAAGCCGCCCTTCGTTGAGCTGGGATGCGCCCAGGCGGCCATGTTCAAGGTGGGCTATTACAAGAAGCACCCCAACATACCCGAGGAGCTGACCGTGAATGCCAAAAACTTTATACTCCGCTGCTTTGCCATCAGCGTATTGGACAGGCCCTCCGCCGTGCAGCTACTCGACGATCCCTTCCTAACTGAGTGAGTTGGACCATCAATAAACTGGGGGACATCTAAGCTATATCCTATCTCGTCTGTGTTTTCCCATTTCCAGCAAATTTGCGCGGAAGTTGCGCCCTGCACTGCCGATTAATACGGACTTTGGGCGCAGCATATCTGTTCCAGCCGATAGACTGGTGCACAAGACAAATCCTCCACTCACCTACAACACCACATGCAACACGCCCACCACCCCAGAACTCGAGTAAGTGACAATACTAGGCAAAAGTTCGCATTGACTTTGGTCACACTAAACTCTCGACTTCCTCCCTTTATCTATGAGAAAATACAAATTTAACAAAAACTGTTTTTATATGTAAACATTGGAGCCGGAATATTAACATTCAATAGGCTATGGGCCCACAACCAGTCCTAACATTGTCCTTTCATTTCCTTGCAGTGTCACCCATACCTCATCAGTCGATATCGATGATCTCCCCAGCAATCAGTTTCTGTTGGAGCGTCGCAACTCTTCGGGCTTCCTGCTGTCACCGGAGATCGAGCCTTCGACACCTTCGCTGCGCACCAGCATTAGCGAGACGAGCGAAACGGATGGCTTCTATCGCCTCAAGAAGGACTCGCAACGGCGCACCACATTGTCCAAGGTGCTGGCCTTGGATGAGTCCCAGATCTGTGTCATTTGGCTGAAGAAGATTAATGCGGAGGAGAACGCCATACGTAAGAGCGACCTGGAGTTGCTCATTCGTGGCCTGCGGGACTATATTATAAATGAGAACGAGAAGCATCTGGAGGCGACCATCAATGAGCTGAAGCAGAAGCTCAACCATAATGACGTGGCCATGAACCACATGCACCTGGCCCTATACTCATTTCAGGATGCTGTAGTGGCTGTACTCCGTCTGCACTGCATCAAGCCGCATTGGATGTTTGCGCTAGACAATCTCGTCAAGCGTGCCGTTCAGGCGGCAGTTACAATATTCTCACCTGAGCTGGGCGCCAATCTGGCTGACAAGGATCTCTCCGGCAATGATGATGAGAGTGTGCACACCGGCGGCTGCGGCGGCAACAGCAGCGATAACCAGGACAAGCAGCAAGGACTGGACAAATTCATACCCTCCGATAGGGAGGAAACCGATGGGTTGGGCATGGGCGCCTCATCGGGAGAGTGTGTGCGCATCCTTCGCGATATACGTGACAATCAGAAGCAAATGCAGCGCACACTGGTGGAGCAGCAACGTCAGAGCCTGCGCGCCCTCCACAACATCAGCCAAGAGCTGGCCCACTTCTACATGGGCGGACGCAAGCGCCTGAGGTAAGCGATTCTTCGACGGTCCTACCATCATAGTTCTTACAATCAATTCGATTCTCTGTCATTAGGCGTAGCTTCAATGGGTTTAACAAGAAGTGCCATAGGATGAGCTCCAGCACCGTTGGTGTCGTGCGTCCCACAGTCAATACCAATAGCAACAATGCCAATGCCGGACGACAGCTCATCAAGCACAACTTAGGTCTGCACGAGGTAGACGAACAGTTGGAGCAGTGGCTCAGTCAGCATGACATCGATGTGTTCTCAAAGACGCTCATACTGAATGAAGGTTTCACATTTGAGGATTTCATCTACAACATGGAGAAGCTGGACCTTATGCGTCTGGGTCTTCGGTATGTTCAAAGATCATTCATATTGCAATCAATTTTTTGTATTTTTTATTGAAATCTCTTCATCATCCTTTAGAGTTGGCATTGAGGTGCGTCTGTGGAAGCTCATCATTCAGGAGCGTGCCTGCACATCACCCGACTGTATGGACAGCCCAGCTGGCACCTATCACAAACCAACTGTAGCATCCCCCCAACTGGTCAATAACAACAACTCTTTAACCACATCACCCACAGCAGTAGCAACATCGGCGGGCATCTATGGAATGGCCAAAACGAAAATCAAAAAGAGCGAAAGCGAATACGATTCATGCAGCGAGGCCGATACCTAAAATAGGGCCACCTCGCAAGTTTAAGCCGGAAGCAGCTATGTTGTTGTTGTTGTTGTTAGTTTAACTGATTCTGATTAATTGTTAATGTTGTCATTGTGCTACTAACCAGCTACTGAATATCTTATCCTCTCCGATTTAAGATCCATTCATTAGTGCCTTTTGAAGTTAACATCTTCATCACAAAACTGCATGTTTAATTTATGGAAAAAGTGGAATTTAAGTGCCTTTAATTTTAATAACTTAAAAAAGATTGAAAAATATATTGTGAAAAGTTGTGCTAATTGTTCAAGATGTAAATTACCATTCATATGGGATTAAGGCCAAAATTGTCAGGAGGATTACCATTGAAATTGTGTGCCTGGGCAAGCCCAACGTAACCCGAGAATTTGTTAATTGAGAAATGGGTCTACAAATGTTCGAAGCTGACATTTTGAATTTACTTTAAGTTACTTTAAATGCAACTCTGCTTTTTTCAACTGACAATAGACTACTGTCAAATTTTGAGGAAGCCATTGTCCAGCAAACAATATGCATGGTCTACACCAGAAGCCCAAGACAAAAGACATAATAGAGATTTGAAGGCCAGACTAGAAGCCGACAATGAATCCACCTCTCAAGCGTATGCTTCTGAAGAAGAAGAAGAGACGTAGCGATAGCTAACGTTCTTATAAATATATATTTTTCATTCTAAAAGTCAATGACTTAATAAACCACTCTCGTACCTTCTTTGAAGAAAAAGGACTTTGGTAACTTTTATAGTTCGTTGCCTTTATTTTTTTTTGTTTTTAATTTTTTGTCTTTAATGACATTGCAGAAGTTTGATTTTGTTTAATTTTTGTTAATGTTGTTTTTCTTTACTATTGATGTTGCTGTTGTTATTCGAAAGCGTTTCGTTCTGTTGCTGCAGTTGTTCTTGTTGCTGTTGTTGTTGCTGTTGAATATTATTTTGTTGCTGTTGTTGGTATTATAATCATATTATTATTGTTGTTGTTGTTGCACCAAAGAGATTTATGCCTTGGATTCAGCCTCACTGGCAGTGGCCTGAGACTGAGCATCGCTGGATTTACCATCATCGACCTTGCCAAAGACACAGCATGGGCACTTCTCCTTCAGAGCAAGGCGATATTTGGGATGGCTGGAATGGCAATAGAGGATTAGATGGGGAAAAGAAATGAGCTTCGACTAGATGAATCCCACCTGATGCCGTATACAATGGGATTGTAGCAGGCGGCCGACTTGGCAAAGCAGGCACCCCAGATGGTGTTCAATGGAGTCAATCCCTCGAACTTGAACAGGCCCATGCAGTTGATGACCAGATAGGGTGTCCAGGCCATGAACCACAGTGTGATGGTAACCAGGGCCACCTTGGCCAGTTTGCCCTCGGCGCTCTTCTCGGCATCCTCAGATGAGCGCAGAGATTTGACATTCATTTTCTTGGCCTGCTCGCGCATGGCCTTCTCGTGGGCAGACACGGCCTGGAAGAGGAAGAGGATGGGGTGTGAATCAGAGCATTACAAAGAGGTCTTTGGCTAACTTACAGCAATGATGAACCAGTAGGAGTAGCAGATCAAGAACAGCGGGATATAGTAAACGAAAATGGAGTAGAAGATCAGGTATGAGCGTGGATTCCAATCGCGTTCCAAGTAGTCAATACCGCACGATGTTAGATTACCCTCCGGCACATACCTATCATTCAGAAGGAGGGATTTAAGATGGATCTCCTTAACAGTGTTGAGATGTCTCTCCCGTCGCACTCACCTGCTCCAGCCGAAGGCAGGCGCTAGGCACCAAATGCTTGACATAAACCAAATGTATGCAATTTTGCCCAATGCCAGGGGTATTGTCATCGGCCGGCCAGCCATGCCCTTGACAATCACTTGGTAACGATCCAGGGATATCATGCACATGGACCAGATGGAGCTGCAGCCAAAGGCCGAGCCCAGGCCTGCATAGATGTCGCACATCAGCGGTCCCAAGACCCAGGTCTCAAAGTACAGATTGATGCCCATCATGGGCGTGTTTGTGATCATGATGCCAAAGTCGGATATAGCCAAATTGATGACCAATAGATTAGCAGGCGTCCGCAACGATTTTGTGGTGGCAAATATATAAATCACCACGCCATTTCCGCACCATGAAATCATGCCGATCATGATCATGTAGGCGGTTAGGATCTTGGCCCAAATGGGGTCCATGGCGGGGAACTGATTCCAGTATGGACTGATTAAGTGCGCCATATCGGGCGTGACCTTGTCAACTACCGATCCATTGGACAGTGGGGCAAAATGTGGCCCCAGCTGTGTGGCAACTGCTGCAAAGCTATATAGAACGGAGATGCATTTGAAAGTTAAGAGATCCTTGAAGACTTTTAGGCTTAGTTTACCTATCCATTGTGTATGTGGCTTGGAGTTGGATCCGTTTGGGGCTTGGTCTAGCACTATATCCCGGCTTTCAATTAATAACGTGCGTGTCAGTACATAAAAAGCTGCAAATTAACTTTTCAACAATATTTCAAACACTTTTTACATAAAGGACCCTTCTTTTTTCTACTGAATATTTCACTGGAGCGGACTATTCGCGGCGATTGGTCGTTGGAAACCTGCAACTGCAGCCTCGCCGGCCGCAGCTTTTATAGTTTTCCCACTAAATTCAATTAGACACACTTGCAGTGCATTTGAAAGGCCTAAAAATATCGTCAAAGAGAAGCGTTAACAGCTTTGCACTAATAATCATGCATAAGCAGCATGGAAAGAATATAACAAATATATATATATAATAGTATATATATATTAAGGGGTAGTACGACTCGCTGGTAGGCCAATGTCAATAGTTATTCTGCTCAGGGAGTACTTTGAAAGGCTTCCAAGCCACATATGGTGCAAACACTCAGTCGTGCCCCCCCCTTCAAAAAGTGACATTGTGCAAAATGTAAAATGTCTGCCATGTTTATAAACATTTAGAGGCGTAGAAAGTCAACGCTTTAATGTGTCAATGCTATGCCAAATACTTATAACCAATAATAATCAATAAATTTGTTCTGAAATGTGGAAAGGAAATAGAAAGATCTATGAGAATGTAAGACAAACATTTACCACAGTGCGTATGAGGAATATCTAAGCATATTTTCTTTGGTCGTAGTTAAATTATTTTAATAAAACAACAGAAAGATTTGCTCAAAATTCTCAAAATCATCATATAGCCAAGCAAATCTGTAGAGATGTGAAAAAAATGAAGGTGTGTTCAAGAAGCAAGGAGACTTTTCAAGTTTCGCGGGCAAAGTACGAATATCGTTTGTTAGGCATCATGGATGGAATGTGGGTCTGCTGTCCGTAGATCTGTTACGCATCAAAAAAATGCAACTTGCCAAGAATCCAAACAGACCAGAGAGCATTTATCTAACCTTTAGCGATGTGGATTTAGTGGGACTGAAGGATGCTCAGGTTAAGAAAACGTCGTAAATATACTGCATATCTAGTAGATTGCTGTTTGCAATTTAACATGAGTGCCAAAAGAATTTAACGTGGAGATTTTCCATTTTTTAACCAGTTTTTCAATTGCAAATTCGTCGTATTGACGTTGACGTTCAAGTGGCCCCGCACGACACCAAGCCACGGGCTTATTACTTGCGAAACCCAGGCTAGAAGCACCTGATTCCCGCTCAATCGGATGAGGGTTGCGAAGATGCTCTGGATGTCCCACCACATCAATATCAGAACATATCGTCGAAGCTGTGGAGAAAATTGCTTTTAAAAATCCTCGAATTACCATAAGAGAAGCTGCTGAGGATGTTGGCATATCAGCCGGCTCGTGTCATGCTAATTGGCCATGAGACTTGTGTCAGCCAAGTTTGTCCCGAAACTTCTAAAATTTTGATCAGAAAAACCAACGGAAGAGCTCAGGTGTCCAAAAACAAGACGACACCATGCCTCAGCCATCATATTCGCCACCTTTTTCGCCTTCATTGCCGAGCTGCAGTTTTGTAAATTTCTGCAAGAAACATACTGAAATGGAGAACGACTCTGGTGAGAACGTTCATTTGTACGTGTCCCGCAAATGCTCAGCATCCAACTCAATCTGTGTGCAATTGACCATTGTTGATGTGGATCCCGAGACGGTTCGTCAAGCTGATGGAAAAGACTTACGCCATTTGCGGTGAGATCCATCGTATGGATGAATCCGATGACTGCATTGTGCGTGTGGCCAAGCAGGATCTCCTCATTACCAAGAACTTCTAAGTTATGTACTCAAAACTTAAAAGACACATGAATGGACGAAGATTTACAACGATTGATGGAATAAAAACTGCACCGCTAAAGGAGCTCAAGGCTATACCGGCTATTTTTTTCTAAGATTTCCATAACAACTATTGCTGGTTGCGATGCAATGGGTTTACCGATATTTCAGCAGTTGGTCTGCTATGATGTATAGTCAAATATATCAATTTATGACAGGTGAAAAACATTCATACATACATATATACATTTTTAATTTGATTTGTAAAATACAACAGATTTGAGCTTATTCCAATGCTCACAAAATGTACAAATAATAATTTGCTGATAAGCAACTGCAAAGTACCCAAACTGATAACCAGCTTTCGCTTTCTGATGCCAGACGAGGGATTCCCTTATCAGGTGAATCCCATTCTGCGCATCTGCTTTGCTATATAAACTCCAAAGACAACTACAACAGACACAGTTGAATTTCTACACTGCCATCCTCAACATATAGAAGCCAATTAACCAAGTGAGAAGATGTCTCCAAACAAACTCAATGGTGTACTCATTTTGGCCTGTTGCCTTCTGGGCATTGTGGCTGCCTATCCAAGTCCTGAGCTGAATTGGGATATGGATATGGAGCCGACACTTGTGCGTCATGTACGGTCACCCCAACATGGCTCAGTGGTTCTGCAGGGCAGCGATTCTCCGTTTGGACGTGAGGTCAGCGCGCAATACAATCATAATCTCTTTACAAGCGGCGATGGACGTGGCACCATTGATGCATATGCCCAGGCCAGTCGCAATTTCGATCACAACTTCAACGACTTTGGCGGTGGCATCCAAGGCAGATGGTCATTCTAATTGACGATGGAATCCATTTGCTTTGAAAAACATTTTTGATTATATTTCTAATGTTGGAAATGGTTCTTCATCGGAGAATCAAGCCTGTCTATGTGTCTATTTATATTTAAAATAAATTTTTAATTTACAATCAATTATAATACTGTGTTATTGTCCCAGATTAAGTTGTTTGAAATATTCTTAATATTCCTGAGCAACTTAAGCTAAGAGCAGACCTAATCATTGTTGGTTCTAAATCTTGCAGCAATTATCTTGCGCTTTTATTGACAAGAAAAACTGCAAAGTTTGTATAGAAATTCGTTTGCTATCCATCACAGTTACCTCAGATGTTACAGTGTGAATGGTTTTCATTCATTTTCTCATTTCTCAACGCCAACGACTCCCCCTCTAGAGAGGAGCGCGGACCTATGGCTTGCATAGCTTATGAAATTCCTATATTTAGGAATCTATTGTCAGAATATATAACATCAGCACCTTATCTTTTGGATTTTCCAATAATGGGATTAACTTAAATGTTCATAACAGCTAAAGACACAAAAGATTTGCAATCTTTGTTTACATATCGTAAACAATGGGAAGTTTTTTGAAAATAAACCCAAACCATTAGACGCGATGTTAATCCTTTGCTTTGAAGACTTAAGCTGATTATAGTCCACAAATGTGCTCCAACGTCAATTGATCAATTGATCTATTCACACTTTAATTGTGTGGCGCTGGCGCTTGGCTGTGCGCATGTCAGACTCACACTTATAGAATAAGCGAAACACATACACTTGCAAAATATTGCTGAAGAAATGAATGTTTGAAAAACCGCTTGGTTTAATAAATGAAGGTAATTATGTATAGTGATTTGTTTGCACTTTTTGAAATATATTTTCCCATTAGGGCAAAAATACTTTGCTGCTTTCGTCGAAACGATCTTAAAGCAGACAGGCAGCAGTCGATCGACTTGATTGTGAGAAAAGCCTTGTAAAGGAGTGGCATATCAGCGGACTTAACTTCGAGACTTCAACTTCGAGAAGCGGTTCATTTTTATCAGTGTATACCACTAGCACAGTTGCCTGAGAAGATACCTCGACACTGGGAAGCTATATACGTATGAATCTTCATAGGAATTGCTCTGCCAAAGCCTCTGTTATCGCCTAACAGTGACCTCGCTGTGGAACCTGTGTCTCTAAGTAGTTTCTCTATGGCTGTGGATTCTGTACCTCTGGAAGTTTCTCTGTGACCTAAGTTTAGTAAGTAAGTAGACACCTTCTAATGAAAGGATCAGGGCTGATTGCAAGCTCCAGTTTTTGGGTTTCTTTTGATATTCTTGCTCTTCCGAAATCAATTGAGTTACTGCTGAAATACTGAAAACGATGGACTTCTAATTCAATTACGGGCAGGAGAAAAACAACCAACTCTCTCACTCATTTACGACCTTGAGCATGCTAACCAAGAAAGCTATGTGATTATAAAATACTTACGTAAATTCAAAGGTAAGTAAATACTTTAATCTTTTACTTGAAAATCTTAAAAATTACAATTATTCGACTGCTTAAATACATTTTTCCAGAATTTGACCTAATCAAAGAAAGCTTTAAAAAATTTGATTTTCTTAACAGTGATTTATTTATACCCGATCAACTGTTTTTGCCGTGTAAACATTGTCTGCCTGGGTGTTTCTCTTTCTGTTTTTGTGTAGGTGTGGGTGTCTGTGTCATTCGCGCGCACTTTTGGCGTGTGGGGCTTGGGCTTAGATTTTGTCCAAATCGTGCTTGACATAAAGCTCTTTGTTTGTTTTATGTGAGCAACCAATACAGTTCAACACATTCGCATAAATTAGGTCAATGGTTCGATTCTATGGCTCAAAGCTAATTTAAAGCGAGCGATCTTAATGCTCGCCCTTATATGGATTAGCTGCAGCGAGGCAGAAGAGCAAGATCCCACAGTCAGTCAGTCAGTCGCCTCTCAAGTTCAACTTAATAACTGTCAATTTATGTGACAATCGACATGTGCACAAGGGAGGTGGGGCGAGGGGGGGCTGTTGGTTCAAATCATTTACACACCGCAAATCGCACAACATGCAATAAAAATAGAATTCGAAATAGAGATTGAAATGAGAAGATCAAACGGCATGCGAAATGCCAAAAGCGCAAAACCGGAAGCTGCGCTCAGATCATCAACAACAATAATAACAATAATAACAACAGTGTCTGCGGTTGCCTGTCCCCTTTTCACCACCCCTCTGTCTGTTTGTGAATGTGTGTGAAATTTAACAACAAACAGGTAAGCACACACATACATAGGCAAAGATGATCCGCACATTTAAAATTTATATGACAGACCAACAGTCAGACAGACAACTGAACAGAGAATTTGAACAAAATTTTAAGTTTCGTTAAACAAACAATGAGACGCCCACCTGCCCAGCATTATAAACAAAATCTATACCCAAAATAATGGCAACTACAACAACAACAACAACAACAACAAAAGGAAGAACTAATAGGTGACTGCGACTGCAGCAAACATTGTGAGGCAACAAGAAAAGAAAAAAAAATAACAATACTAATTTAACACCAACATTAGCAAAGCGAGGCAAATTATTTCAAGATATGTCTAAGGTAAATGGCTTTAGGTCAAATAGAACGAAGCTTGTATACTCTATTTCTTAAAATATTAAAAATGGAAATGTTAAACTATTTATGTAAATGCAAAATGTTATAGATAAAGTTTTACTTTTCCCAGAATTACAAGCCTATTAGGAACAGATGGATTGGATAGTAAAAAACAAGAAAGGAAGTTTAGCTTATATACCATTCACATTATAAATTTATAACAAGGGTGTAAGTTCTTCTTTTGTTAACATTTCTTGAACTTATTTCGTTCACGTAGCATCTGAGAGCATCGCGATATTTAGGATTCATTCGGCGAGAAGTTCTGTCCAAGCTAAGTGACATGGTTGTCCAAGCTGAATCCAATCCAAACCAAATGATTTTTAAACTCAATCAGAGTGCAGATATAAGCAGCATCTGGTAAACATTTCAGCATTGTAGCTCTTAATACTTCTGAGATCTTGAAATGGAAACAAACGGACGAACAGACAGACGGACGTACATAGCTATATCGAATTCCCTCATCATGTTGATAAAAATATATTTACTTTATATGATCGAAAATGCTTCCTTCGCTGTGTTGCAATCTTGATGACACAGTGAATATACATTCTCATTTTTGGGAAAGTTATAAAAATATCAGTAGAGAAAGGCCTTAGCACATGGTGAGCCATCGCTTCTCTCTCAGTTGTCTGCACTACTCGAAAACTGCATCAAAATGTCATAAATTTATCTTACATGGAGCACACATCTTTCCTACCCCCACTCATTCTCATTTTGGAAATGTCCAACTGAAGCAGGGAAACCATGGATCAATGTTAACGCATAATGATGAATGTAGAATATCAAATAAATAAAGGAAAATATTGGTATATAAATATTGTCAGCTTAAAATAGCATAACTATAATTTAAATGCTATAAATGAAGATCGGCGCCCATCGCACAGTGAATTCAATTAATTCCAAAGTGCAAATGAAGCCTCGCTAACAATGTTTATCAGGTTTTCAATCATCACGATTAAGTAAGAGACTGGCATTAGCGTATATAATTGATGAAAAACAGAATGAGAGAAACGAATTACTATCTGATTGTCGAGCTATGTATATACGATTTGAATGGATTTCAGGCGATGTTTACTAGTAAATCTAAAAGCAATAGAGGATTGTCAATAGATAGTAAAGTAATTTAATTACTCCTGACTAAAAGCAAATCTCCTTTGATAATTCTGTAATACTAATAAAACATATATATGTGAGAGAACGCTATTGGCACTGGCAGTGAGGTCGGTAGAAACATGAATCAGAGTGGGCAAAACAAGATTAGATTAGCAGTTGGAGAAAAATGGAAACATCAGAAGAAGAAGAGCAAAATATGATCAATGTAATCCCATAATTTTCGATATATAAATACCAAAGCAGCTAAAAAGTATATAAGGTTAATAGTTTTTTCTTCATCTTGCCTTGCCTTGAATGTGAGCGTTTTTGTTTGACATTGTCGCGTTTCGTGGCGTATGTAATGATACACCTCTGGTTGGCTGGGAATTGTGTTCTTTAGACTCAAACAGTTTCGCGTATAACAAGTCCTGTGACTTGGTGCCGTTGCAAGGCCACTTGAACGTGCTAAGCATGGTATAGGTATAAATATATCAACCCATAAAACAGCTTAAATCAATCAAAATTTATACTAATACGTAGTATAGGTAGTAAGTTAGCTTACAATTTGGTTGATTTAGTACATTAAAAGGTTGATTTAAGAGAGACGTATATGGGTTGGCGGGCTTAATTATTTGTGTAAACTGAACTTAATTGCTTAGCTTAACTACGTAGCATGCAACCTTTATGTAATTTGTATGACTACGTTCATAGCTATTAAGTGCGACTATCTCTGACAACAAGTAGCATGACTAAGCCTTAATACCCCAAGCCCAAACTTCAGTTGCTGTTGGACAGCGAGGGTATAATTAACAAACACCTTTGCTTTGATTTTTGTTACTCTGTTGTTGTTGCTGTTCGTTCGATCGGATGTGTGTGTATGTATAGTGTGTGGGTACTATGGATATAGCATCGACGCAGACGCACAGACGGACAGCTAAACGGCAAGTGTCGTGTTCTGCGTCTGCTTTGGCTGCTGCTGCTGCTGTTGCTGCGTCTGTCTTTCGTCTGGTGTCAGGCAATGTGTGGGGGTAATTGAGAGAGAATGGCACAGCCACTGCAGGCCGCCAATGCTGTTGCTATTGCTGCTCAAATAACGCCAGCCCCACATAGTAATGACTCTCCCTCTCTCTCTATCTATCTCTCTAGCGCTCAATTTTCAATCAATTCTCGTGCCGCTACGGCTACGGCGTGTGTGGGAGCGCCCATTCTTGCCTTAGCAGCGCAACAGCTGAGATCACCTACTAGCACTAGCACTAGCACCAGCAATAGCACTAGAGGCACTCTCCGGATTCGGATTCGGTCTGATGTTATTTTCAGCGTCCAAAGATTTACAGTAACAATACGAAGCTAAGCAGTGGCAGCCGTCGAAGCCACAGAGTCACAGTCCCCGCAGCATCCATTAGATACGGATACGAGTACGCGCGATCGGATCGCTCGCTTACGCTTACGCTTACGGGGTGTTCTAAGGCCGTGCAGTGATCGCTGCTCGGTAAATGGCAGAGGGATCGGGATTTCGTTAAATTTAGCACCCCAAAAAGTATAACCAGACGACCGCGTGTTTTGCATTTCTGTTTTTCATGTTGTTCAAATATTTATTTATTGAGTTGTGGCTTAACGTTTGGCAAATTATTAATGGCCAACAAGCGCATATTTTGATTAACCTTTGTGTTGGTTAATAAACTAATTAATGATGAAATTCGTCATCGTCAACGGCGTCGGCGTCGACTGTTGTCGTCAGCGCTCGCGCACGCCTTTGTGGCATAGATGCAATTAAATCATTAATCAAGGCAGACAAAACATCAAAATATATATATATATATATATCTATATATTGTACAAGTTGCCGCAATTGCAGTTCAGGCAGTTCAGGCAGTTCAGGCAGCCTTCTCTTCCTGCTTCTTCTTCATAATCTTCCTCTATATTGAAATACACACACATACCTATATATTGCACTTTACATATGCCTGTGTGCGTGTGTGTGTGTGTGTGTTTGGATCAACTACTTTGAAATTTATTTTCGAATAAATAGTACAAAGTTGAAGAAGAAGAAGCAGCCGCATCAGCATCCACAACCCCCTATTCCCATACCCATCCCATATTCATGCTCATTCTCATCCCGTATCCCCATCCCCATCCCCACACGTAAAACGGCGGCGCAACACGGCAAAAACTGTCTAGGAAGAGAGCGCGGGTTAAGAAGGCGGCAACAGCACGGTGCTCAATATTTTTGTCTTACGCATGCACAGTGGAGCAATTTGCACTGTGACAAATGAAATTATTCAATTAATTAAACTTGATTAATTGATTGTATTCATAAAATTAATTGACAAAGACAAAACGTTAAATTCAATAAATGCCTTGCTCAATGTGAGTGTGTGTGTGTGTGTATAAATGGTTCGAGTTAAAGTAGGGTTAATATTTTGGCACAAAGGTGTTAAAAACACGACTATGTGGAAGCCAGTGACGTACTCATATGATAAATACTTATGATAATTGATTTCATGCCTATTTATAGGAAATGCTTTTTTTTTTAAATTGCAAAGCAAATCACTCATTGAATCAATAAGCCGCATCATTGATCAGTTACTGAGGGAAAAGAGGATGTTAACCATGTCAATCAATTTAGATAGAGCCTTTCATCGAACACTTTTGATCACTGAAATGGACCTTATAAAAATAAGATCAGCAATCCATTTAAAATGGTTCACCAGACACTTTTGATCTATCACTGATCAGTTTCATTCTCGATAAGTTTCCATTAACTTACCATGCTAAAAAAGGGATTAGTCTATTCACCAGATCAGTGATCGATAGCATCTGCCAAATATGCCCAGTGCCTGCTAAATTTGATTAGTGATCAGCGTTTGATGAAAAAAGGGGTTCACAACGCCATCAAGTTGTCAGAAGCTAATGGCGTGCAGTGATCACTTTCTCATGAAAAAGGCGATAGCAAATATATTTCTTTCCAATACAAAGGAGAGAGATGAATCGTTAATTCCACGATAACTCTTATTAATTACTGTCCAATCTCTATTTATCATTTGAATATCCTAGGCAGTAGTAAAGAACTGACGAATTGTAGTGTAGCGGTGGCAATTGACCTCGTGACTTCTGCTAATCACATGAAATGCAGTAGAGGAATGTAAAGCAATGATAATTTGTAAATCATAAAATTTCTCATAGCGGAAATATATTGGCACAGCATATTCAATTCCAAATGCTTAAGTCTTGTCATTGAAAGTCGCTATGTATATGAGCATATTCTGTATCGATCTGGCGAGTTTTTTGGCGATCTGATAATAATTATAGGTAAATTCGAAACAAGAACATTTTGTAGGGAATCCATTCACTAAAAATGTTGGGTGTCCTAAATGCGTAGTAAGAATAGTCGGAGTTTCGTTAGCGTTTCTTGTTTTTGGTAGTTCCTTGCACTAAAGTAATTCTAGGCGTGGCTATGGTTGGTGACGCCATTAACACCCTGTCGGCAAGGTACCTAAACAGACTTGCCATTCACTCGAACATCGTTGCTCGTAGGCTTGTTAGAAGACACGGACGACCACATCTAGAACGTCGAAGAAGGCTACGCATTACTCATCCTGAGCAACTGCAGCATTGTATAATATAGATGGATTTGTAGCTAACCATTTTAATAGAAGTTTTCTCTCAGGTTGACGAAAATCTAAAAATTTGTTATATCAAAATAAACCAAGCTTTTAAAAATTAAAAAAAAATCCAAAAGTAACAACCCCTAGCAACTTTTGAATAATGTTTGCATTTGATAGATTATAATGTTTAGGAGCAGGGGTTTTTTTTAACTCTTTCATGAAAGGAATATTTGTCAACAATAACAATAACAACAACAAATACTGAAATTTGTTTATCTATATTATTCTATCTTATCCCTAAATGAAAATTTCTGATCGTCTTTGTCTGCATTAAACGAAAGCTGAAATCACCATTATAGGGATTACATATCATATGTGATCCATCACTGTCCATGGCCTTACCCAACAAACACTTGCTTATTCAATTCAAATGAAACTTTTTATAAACTTTTGGATATTTGAAACCATTGCCTTATTCCAAAGCAAGCAACCCTCGACAGCTGTTGCTGCAGTTTATTGTTATTTTTCAACAAAATGATAGTTGTTTACGCCTTCTCTTCTCAGTTACCCATATATATTTATTTTGTAAATTATATATATGAAATTAAATAGATGACAACATATGTATGAGCATATTCTTAGGAAAATATGAGTCATCTGGACTTCAGAGTACAGTTATTTGTTCAAAAACCTGGCAAGAAAGGGTGCGACAAGCCTGAAAGTCTGTTTCAATATTTTGTTGTCTCTCCACAGTCTTATGCCATTATTCATCGGACATCCTCTGCTGGTCCAGAAAACATGGCAAGGAATTTCCAAAGAATTTAAGAAATATTTGTAGAATCTGCCGCTCGGTTTTTGATAGACTTTTTGCCCACTGTGAACATTTTACGTATGCCCCCAAAGAGATGTGGATGTGAATGTAGTTGAGTGTGTGGCGGATGGCGATGCCTCCGCTCATGTTGATGGCTATACCGATGCCGATGGCTGTGCCATGCCTGTACCGTATATTCCGTATATTTTTGTTTCGGTGCGTCTCCGTCCGTCTGTGGTGCTGTGTGTGCGCCGCTTCTGTTTTTCGGCGTCTGAAATAAACGAAATAGGAAATTTTGGTATTTCTTTTAAAAATAGATTTTCGCCATACGGAGAAAAGTTAAAACGAGGAAAATGTGAAAAGTGAATGAAACGCATGAAAACGCTTGTACACACTTGTAAATATCACGAAATTTACTTAAAAGGGCTACAAATTCGTAGCCAAAGTGCCGAAAATGTGTGTGGAAATCATATTGAGATTAAATATTATGTTTTAATTAAAATAAAACACACATAAAAATGTAAATTTTAACGAGACAAGACAATTGTGAGTGCAATAACAACAAAATAAGCAAAGTATATATAACTTATAGACGGTTGTGTGGCAATTATATACACGAAGAAAACAAGTGTTGAAGGCATTTGTCAAACACAATGCAAGCATCTTCGACAACAACAACAACGACAACCAAGAGCAAGAAGCTCAGCAGCAGCAGCGGAGCCGGCGGCATGGTCAGTGCCGTGGCGGTGACGAGCGCCAGCAAAACCACAACAACAACAACCACACGCAAAGCGTCTGGTGGTGCAGCGGCCGGCAGCCCCAAATCACCAAAGGCGGCGACGACCAGCAATGTGGCCCACGACGAGATCGCTGAACTGTCGAAGAAGATCAACGAGCATGCCGATGCCATCTACCACACGTGGAAGAAACACGGTGTGCCGCCTGCCCAGCTGCTGGAGATGTACACAAATGCGGCTGCCTCTGGTGACCTGGCAGAGGTGGCTGCAGCGGCTGCGTCCGACACGGAGGGTCTGCAAAAGATAGTCACCAGCTTTGTGAATAAGGATAAAGAGCAGCGGGGCAAAAAGAAAACAACGGATGTTACTGTAACACCTTTGCAGGCCAATGGCAAGCTGAAGAAATCTACCACACCGATTGTGGTGACGCACAAGTCCACGGAGCAACAGCAGCAACAGCCGCTGCAGTCACCCCAGAAAGTGGCCGCTATTAACGCCAAAACATTGCCCGATGTCAATCTGAACTATGACATCAATCTGCAACTGGATGTTAACAATTTGTCGCAGCAGCAGACCCAGCATTTGCGCAAGATCACGGAGTTGCTGCAACAGCAACAGGAACCACCCACAGCAGCAGCAGCAACAGCAACAGCAGCAACACCTTCAATAACACCTGCCAAAAAGCGACAAACCCTTAAAACAGGCCATAACAGCACTGTTACTCAAAGCAGCAGCAGCAGCAGTAATAACAACAGCAAGTTAACAGTTACAGAACAACAGCCACAGCCACAGCCACAGCCAAGCAAAAAGCTGAGCAAAACCAACAACAGCAACGGCAGCAGCAATGTTAATGCACAGCCAACTGCAATTGTTGTTGCTGTTGATGTCGTGGATGGCCAACAGCAGCCAAGAGCAAGAGTGGGTGCAACTGTGGTGCCTGATAAAGGCAGTGAGGTGACAACCGTGGGTCGCAAAGCAAGCAAAACCAAAGAGAACAGCCACTGTGGCGATCAGAAGCCGGCAATTACCAAAGAAAAGGAAAAGGAGAAAGAAAAGCCAGCAACCAGCACACGCAAAGTGAGCGCCAATAGTAGCCGCAGCAACAGCAGCAATAGTAACGGTAATACTGATAACGCCAGCAGCAGCAGCAGCAGCAACCCTAGCAACATTGTTGCCAACGCAACGCCAGCAACATCAACATCACCAGCAGCAACATCAGCATCACAGACAGCCATGGCTGCGAGCAGCACAACGATGCCAACGTTGACCAAAGTGAAACCCATAGCGGGTACGAGGGCGATCCTCACCAATGGCCAGGATAAAAATTGTAATAACAACAACTACCCCCAACCACACCCACACACAGATCATAAATAATATCCTACAACGCGTTTCGTTATTCTTTTAACCCACAGTGGGTCGACCCATATTGACGCGCGGTTCGGTGGCCGAACGCGTGCTCATGTTTGAAAAGTGTCCGGATGTGCGCAACTCATTTCTCAACATTAAGCGGCCAGTGGATCCTCCGCCCAAGAGTCTACTCAAGGTAAGTCACATGCGTCCAAAATATTATTTCTTAGGCAAATTTATGATAAATTATCCAATGGGTTGACCGTAAAATTGTGGGCTAAGTTGTTATCTAACAATTGCAAATGGCAAAAGAATACGAATACGAAAAATCACTACACGCGCTACAATAGCAACAATTTGTGTATCGCCGCCTCCTCCCTCAACGTCTCCTCAGCCACCAACCTTTTCTCATACGTCTTCCTCTAGCAATTGCAATGAAGTGTATTTCGTTTTTTTACGTTTTTGCTTTTTTTTGTGAATTGTTTCTGTTATCGGTGCAGTCGGAGGCATCATTGATTGATTTAAGGTTAACCCAAGACGCCATCGCCACATTAGTTTCATTTGCCAATTAGAGAGACAGAGCAGGAGAGGCAATGTGTGAGAATGAGAGAGGCACGGAAACGAAGGCAAAACTGTTCAGAGGTCGGCATTAGGGTTAGTCAATATGACCGGTAAGATAGGCTTTTTAAAGTAGCAGCAAAGTCTAGTTCTGTTTCAATCTAAAATAATAGAAAATGCAATAAAAATATATTCAATAAGATTAGAAAGAGAAAGCAAGCTTACTTGTTTACCTGTAATTCACACCTTCCCTTTGCGAGCTCTTTTCTCTTGTCACTGTTCACTCTCGCTCTCTGACAATTAATACAGCAAATAACCACCCTAAAGTTCCCATCACCATGCATTTGCTATGTCTCAAAGTCTTGATCGATCTCTATCTGTACTCATGCTCCTCCTCCTAACTATAATGAGAACTTCAAATGATTGCTAGTAATCGCGTTTACATAGCCAATATTTGTTACTTCTCAAGACACGGTCAAGGAGAGGTCACTCTCATACAAATTTTAAACTCCATTTTGACCCATTCCCGGTTCGAAAAAGTCGGCTTAGTACGTAGCTATACCATGAAATGCATTGTGTGTGTAAATTTCAGCCGTGTAGCTTTAATAGTTTAGCCTGAGCATTGATTCATTTAATAAATTCACTTCTATACAGATTTTGATTTCAATTTTGAGCCACTTCCCGTTCGAATTTTTCATAAAAGCCTCCTTAGTACGCACCTACACCATAAACTGTAACTTTCGTGAAATTCAGACGTCCATTTCTTATGGTTTGACCTGCTTGTTAGTTCATTTAATAAATTCATTATTCATGAACTCGAAACTTTTGTTATAGTTTGAACTTTTCTTCGTTGATCCAAGTCATTCAGTCAATTAGTAATAGCTGATTTATATATAGAATTAGATTTATATATTTTCTAAATTAAACTACTTACCTCAGTGGTACTGACTGCCCCTACTGCTATATGTATGTGCATATTTACGTATATAAACAATCAAATCAAGCATTTACGATCAGCACGATCGTGCAAAAACACAAAACACAAAAAAAAACCCAAACGAAACGAAACTAAACAAACAACAGCAACAACAATAATAAAAACAAAAACAATAAAAGCATCCCAGCAGCGAGAAGCGTAAAAAAAAACGAGTAGAGAACAGAACACGATCACAAAATACAATCCCAACACATGATCATTGTCATTTGGGCAGCGCATCAATTGCATATTCCTATAATTTACTTTGTTACTCTTTGCGGGGCTTTCTGTTTTTTTTGTTCATTTAATTATTTAATAATATTTACGGACTTTGCATATAAGTAATGAGTGATTGGTTGAGTGTTTTGTGGTTCCAAAAATTAATTGTGAGAGCAAAAAGCATCGGCATCAGTTTATAATACTTGGCCTTAGCCACGTAGCTGGTTGAAATTCCACAATTTAGCAATTTCTAGATGCCCGCCCCCGCCCCCGCCCCGGCATCGACTTCCACTTGTACTCGCAGTTGAAAGTAAATAAAGTGCTATAAATATTTCACAACTATGCTTGCAATTCTTTTTGTGCTATTGATATACAATTGATTATTCACAACAACACAATTTCGTAGCTTCCACCTACCTATGATGGCTATAAATTAGGCAACTATGCGTATGCGTAATATTTGGCTATAAATCGAGTGTATCTAAGCGTATACGTAATATGCGCACATGGCTTATTGCTTGAAATTCATTGTAGATGAACTACGTATGCGTATGTATATATATAAATATATATATATATGTATTTATTTATACATATTTATGTTTGTATTGAATGGGGATGCTGATGCTTTGGCTGCCTCTTGTTGTTGTTGTTGTTGTTGCCTTTGCCATTGTGGCGTAAAGGAAAAGACGATTAATATTTATATCGCCGTTGACAGTTTTAAAGACATGAATGGTTTTGTGCATGGATTATGATCTTTGGAACTTCTTATGGGGCACACAAAGGGAATTATTTGTCAGACAAAAGAACTACAAATATGGCATTGAGCAAAGGAAGAACTAATGAAATTCTAACAACGTAATATGTACAAATATTTGTTTGTATTTTGGCACAAGTTAAATCTAATGGTAATTAATGAATGTATGTTATATACGAGGGTGTCATTCAAATGATATTATATGCTATGACTTTACAAAAGCTTACCCCGTGGGACAATATTATAATAACACCCGTACAGTCACATCTATAGATGCATAACTCGTTGAATGTAGTTTGGCTATTGTTTTCATGCGACTTCGATTAAGCAAACCTTTGTATCTGTTTTAAGCCAGAAAAACGTCGCTTAACTTCGTATTCAGCCTATACCCCCACATGCAACTCTCTTACCAGCTTCTTAGAATGAGTGCACTCCTCAGCGTTGCATTTCCACACAATGATTTTGACCTACTTCTAGATTGACTTGACCAAAGCAACTTCTTAGTGCCATAAAATCAAACTCTTGAGAAAATTTTAGCTTCATAACTCTTACCGTCTGGCTTACACGTCGATCAGTCTGTCAGTCAGTCACGACAAAGGGTCTTAAATATAGGGGCCAACGATTGTGCATAGCATTGAGTATGGGGATGAACACATATGGGATATGGTTACGGAATGTGCATTCGGCTCTTGCCTTTTCACGTACACAGGCGTAAGCCAAAATGTGACTGTATAGATAACGATACAATGATATAGATTCATATTCAAGCCACCAAAATCTAGAGAAAATTATAATTACAAATAATTTTTAATGAATTTCAGATGTGAGTTGTGAAGAAGACCAATATGTATGTTCGCTCTTTGTTTTGATTTGTGCAGTCCATGGCTTTCTCCCTCTCTTTTTGTCATTCTCTAAGCACAAGACACGTAATCTCTTGGCGTGAGAACTTTCTATGTGGGAACTATATGTTATACTTAAATATTCTTAGAAGGCTAAATAATCGTCCATGATCGCTGCATAACGTTTGAAACTTTATTTGAAATGATCATTATCAGCTTAGGGTATAAAAACCTATAAAAAACAGACAGACTGAACATTTTTCGCATAGAAATAGACGCTCAGATATAGAGAAGACAGACGAACTGAAGGTCTATCGACTTTGCTGTCATGCAGATGAATAATTGGTATAAGCTCTTTCTCTGCTTTACGAAAATCGTAACAAAACTATAAAGCCTTCTCCAAGTGTAGGAACAGTTTACTACACATATAGCTGAAACTAGATCGTCAATCGTGTTGCAACATTTTAAACCTTTTACTCGCAGAGGAAGCGTTTCCAATCCAAGTCGATCTCAGCATATCGTCTCTCTATCCGTCCATATGAACAGCTTGTCTTGTTATACAAATTTGGTATCAAGACTCCTCTGATATGGCAAAGCGTGTATCTCCCATTATTTGTCATATTCATTTTAATTTCGTAGATATGTATAAGAAGCCTATTTTCCACCTACTTGCAAAATTTCCCAATGATCGATAAATAATTGTTGGCAGAATCGCGAATGAGCGAAATTACCACCTCACCTGCCTATTTCTATTTGAGGCCATGCCATATCTTTCCTACTAAACTTCCACGAAGCCGATTATTTATTTAAAATGTAAAGAATATAGAGGGGCAAAGGCATAAGAATGAGTACTATAAGTAAGAATAACATGGCATAGAAAAAATTGGAATGGATTAAGTAGAAGCAAATGATGGCGTTCGTTCGTTCCATTCACTTAAGCCATGAATACTGAAATTAGCCAAAATGTTTGTTTGTTTGTTTATTTCATTGGCATATTTCTTAATAAATTAAATGCTGAAAGGGCGCATTTAACCAAATTATTTCTGGGCGTGTCTGACAGAGAGAGAGAGAGAGAGGGAGAGCGTTGTGTATATTGAATAAACAATAAAAATATAAATTGCAAATTTTATTGAGTGGCATCTTTTTGGTCAACAAAATACATGCAAATGCAAATGCAAATGAAATACGTAAACAATATACCAAAAATTGTTAATTAACTTAAACATTTCATTTGTTTTAAACGAAAGGTTAAACTGCACGCCACACCGCCCCCACCGCCAGAGACGAATCTGCTACAGAAGGAGATACGCAGCACAAAGAGCGTTTACATACCCAGGTAAGGCATATAGCCAACATCAGCATCATTTAATAGTTCCATGGATGATCGTTTCTTTGTCTCCTGCTGTAGATTCTACTTTCCACATGGCAAGCCACAGCCTACCATTGCCATGGAGCGTGTGCTGCGCGGCATTCTCTCCGCCTTCGATAGCTTTCCCAATAACCAGGTGACCAAAGATGAGCTTCCCCGCATATTGAAGCTGTGTGGACTGCCCTTCTACTGGCGCATGCCAGTCATGGTCTTCTGCCAAACGGGCAATACGGGTCTGGTTGAACGTCAGCGGTTTGTGGAGTTCTGGAAGCAGTGAGTATGCGAAATACTATATAAATATCTGAATACAAATGCATATTCTCTGAATGGTGGAACTAGTTTATAATGGGACTGGATTCAACACACATCTTTATTCATTTATTGAACTTTGGCTTGTTTTTTGCATACTGACTGATGGGGGGTTGATCCACAACCCACACTATAATAGTCATAATAAAGTCAGAATTCCTAGTTCTGTCGTGCAGCTATCAGTTTTCGAGTACCAAGCAGTTGTCATATGTGCTAAAGATCTCTAATGAAGGAGAGTTTGTGGCGACCCAGAAACAAAGCGCCAAGCCTAACGTCTGGGGAAGAAATGTTATATGCCAATTGCTTTTGCATAGAAAGAAGCGGCTCAAATTTGGTTGTTCAATATAAAAATGAACTCAACCTATAAACTAACTTGACCTCTAGCTTGTCAAATATAAACACTTGAAAGTAAATGTCTTTAAAGTGTTCCTAGATGGAGTTCAACCTCATTTAAAGATTCAAGTAGCTATTTCGAGCTCCTCTGACTTCGCTGCAGACCACTCTATCATATAGCTGCCATCAAGGGCGTCGCCAGCGGGAGGCAGTGGGATACAACTGAGTTTTCAACATAAATTTCCTATAGATTTGCCTATGATACAGAATATATTAAGGTTGGCCTTCGTACCCCTGGGAAAACATGGCTACGCCCTTGGCTACCATATAAAAGACCGAGTCAGAATCAATACTTAGCCCGCAGAACTCTCAATAAATGGCATTAATGAATGATTACTTGGAATAAAAGTATGCAGAACTCACGATAGATAGTGCTAATGGTTGTCTGTTCATTGCCAAAGAGATTCACACATATCGTTCATACTTAATTTTCCAATTTTAAATTTAATTTTAACTCAACTCTAAAATCCCTTCCCTTCACAGAATGAACGTCTATTGCCATGAGGCGGCATCACGATTCGTTTACATTTTATCGAGGGGTCAACGCTTTCGCTCATATATTGTGCCCGAGGATCTGGTGCCCATGGTGCAAGACGTTGTCGACACGCATCCCGGCTTGGCCTTTCTCAAAGAAGCCACCGAGTTTCATTCCAGATACGTGCACACGGTCATCGCACGAATTTTCTATTCGGTGAATCGCAGTTGGAGCGGAAAGATTACAATTTCTGAGCTAAAACGTTCGGATCTGCTCGAGGTAAGTGTTCAATCCTCTTGGCTTATTTAAACCAGCTCCACTTACATTTGAATATGGTCTTGCAGATGATTAGCCTGCTGGAGGAGGAGGAGGATATCAACCAGATAATGGCCTTTTTTAGCTACGAGCACTTCTATGTGATCTATTGTAAGTTCTGGGAATTGGACAAGGATCATGACTTGCTCATCAACCAGGAGGATTTGGCCAGGCACAGTGATCATGCGCTCTCCACCCGCATCGTGGAGCGCATCTTCTCGGGCTGTGTGACCCGCACCGATAACAAAAAAGAGCCCGAGGATGAGGCCAAAATGTCCTACACAGAGTTCGTTTGGTTCATTCTCTCGGAGGAGGACAAACGCACACCGACAGCCATTGAGTATTGGTTTCGTTGCATGGACATGGATGGCGATGGGGCGATATCCATGTACGAGCTGGAATACTTCTATGAGGAGCAGCAGCAGCGCATGGAGGGCATCGGCATTGAATGTCTGCCCTTTGAGGATTGCTTGTGTCAGGTAGGAAGGAAGTGGTTCAGCTACTGAAATACATCTCATTTGATATTACTCCCCAATTAGATGCTGGACATGATCAAGCCAGCGAATCGGGACTGCATTACGCTGGGCGACCTGAAACGCTGCAAGATGACCCATGTCTTTTTCGACACCTTTTTCAATCTCGAGAAATATCTGGATCACGAACAACGCGATCCATTTGCCTCGCAACGCGATGAATATGTAAGTTTATCCGTAGAATTAATTCCAATAGAAAATGAATCTCATGCATATCTCCGTCTTTGGCAGACCTCTGATTGGGATCGGTTTGCGGCACAGGAATACGAGCTGCTCATCACCGAGGAGAACGACTAAAGCTTTTGGATAAGCTTGAACCAGCTTTCACTAACACACCCACACCACACACAAACACACACAAAGATATTAACATACAAATTTTTATACAAAAAATTTATACAAACGAATGAAACCCAAAAACATTGAAAAAACTACTTTAGTCCATATGTGCAATTAATTTCGAATTATTTATTATGAGTTTTTAAAGATTTAGTTGAATTTGAGCAATTAATCAAATATAAAATGAAAAACAATTGATTACAATTTTCAATGTTTGCATCAATCTTATGTTTATAGGATTCAGTTTATCGCTGAGTTTGAGAAACTGTTAAGCATTGAACGGAAGCCCCTGAATTTGTGATTGAACGTCAACAGAATCCTGTATTCACAGTTTTTGGTGAAAAATGTGACTGGTTTTTATCGAAAAGGAAGCTTAAATCGATCTCAGTACCCAGTCCTAGTCCCAAAGTCGACTTACTTTTCGAATTCCATCTCATATCAAGCTTCAGCACATGGCGTATTTAGCAACTTCCTGCTAGAAGACAAAAGGCGAGGTGATCGCGCTTTACAGCTTCACTGTCTGGGACAGGAGGAAAACAGAGAAAAGACTACGAAAAAAAGGTTTAAAAAAAAGAGAAAGAATGCATAAAGAGCAGAAAGAGTGGCTTGAGAAGAGGGAGGGATACTGAAATAGGACGATGAGAGAAGACACGAGGAAGTAAGCGAAAAGAAGTAGAGTGTTCTCCTCGGCCAACAGCTTCGATTAGTGGGGTTCTAAGACTCGAAATATATTGTCTATGAATCAAACACGTGAAAAGGTCTCTCTATGTGTTAGGTGCTTAGTGGATAGTATACCATTTTTTTTGTTAAAACCTTGTAATTATTGGCACTTATTCTTGTTTAGAAATATCATTTCAGTGCGGGAATGTTTCCGTTCCGTTTCCGTTGTGTGTTCGTTGTTGAGATTCATCTTGGACTCAATGGGCATGTCAATAAGTGAAGCGAAAAGAATCCTTCACCAACCATCAGAAATGTATTGTTTTTAGTGCTTATTTTCTAAAAAATGACAGCACCGCCGACAGTGTTACAGACCACTTTTAAGTTTAACATTAATTTGTGTTTATCAATTTAAAGTTCAACAATCTTATAAACATAGAAAAGTTTTCCCACTAATTCTTTAACACTAACACACAATCTTAAGTTTTTTATTCAAATATTTATTTAAATAAGTAATTTTTTTACAACTTAAATTAGTTTAAAAATACAACATTCTCCTCATACATATTTCGTCATTTGGACTACCGAAAAAGAACTCATTGAAACTCAGCTAATATTGCAATTGCAATCAGTTTCGCAAATGTACAAGTGATATATGATATATCAAACAGTAAGTAGAATTATTAATTAATCAATGATGCAAATAAAATTATTGTAACGCCGTTTTACAATATTTTATAAAAATTGGTTTATTCGTATTTAGATTCTTTTGTTAATTATATTGTTTACAATTATGGCTTGATTATGGGGGAAAATAGATATATATTTTATCGGGCTGCTCTTGTCGATTGAGAATCACAGATGATGATGATTATTTATGTTATATGTATGGATTACAAGGATTATAGGCGGCATGAATCGTTCAAATAGAATGTTAATATATTATTTTTGAAGGGCGGGGGGCGACGAGGGCGGTAAACAGGCTTGCACTTGCGAGAGCTACGACGAACCAACCAAAGTATCATTTACACAAGACTAAGGAAATATAGTTATATATAACATAATGGAAATAGTTGTTTGTAAGATTTGTGGAGTGAAGTGTAATTTTGAATTTTGTTGGGTTGGATTTTTGGGAAGCGCAGATTTAATTGGAATTATTAATGCAATTTAAATCAGAGACCTGCGACTTGCGATTGTGGTTCTCTCCATTCAATCAATGTTATGTGCCTGTGTCTGCCTATCTGAAGTCTGTCTTATACTATTAACATTATCAGGAAACGTCCGTCATACCCCTTTTCTCATAAAACTACGCATTCGCTGAACGAGTTCAGGCTGACGTCGCCGCTAAACTCAAAAGTAGTAATATTTTGCGGGTCTCTGATTTGTTTTAGAAGGCTATGAACGCTAAACTGTATAGCATACTTTTATGCACAAGCAGAAAATGTTAATTAAGCAGCAAGCGGAGAGTTGAAAAGCAATGCAAATCATGGTTTAGTTAAAGATTTTGTTTTTTACGGCGGATTGTTTGTTGTTTTGTTTGCGTTTGTGTTTGCTCGATTGTTTTTGTTTAATGTTTTCTGTTGTTGTTTGGTTTGTTACTGTTTAAGGCGTACTTTCTCACTGTCCTCAAAGTTCTTATCATTATCGTTAGTTGTCTCCGTATCCGAGGAGTCCGTTGAGCTGCCAGCTGCCGTCGCTGCATCATCCGTTGTTTTGCTGTAGATGGGCGTCGCTTTGCCCCGCACACAATCGCCCGTAATATGCACAGAACGTATATCGGAGCCTGGCACTATAAACATGGGATCCAGCAGTAGTTGTTCCTGCACATAAAAATGCAACACAAGTCAGTTGAATGATCTCTTCGAAATCTTTGAGTCATGACTTACCATAATGGATCGCAAACCTCTCGCACCTGTGTGCCTTTCCATGGCTAACGTGGCAATCGACTTGACGGCATCCTCAGTGAAGGATAAGTCCACCTCGTCCAGACCCAGCAGCGCCTTGTACTGCGGCACCAGAGCATTGCGTGGCTCGGTAAGGATGCGCACCAGCATGTTGATGTTCAAACTGTGGAAGGGCACAATGACAGGAAAGCGACCAACAAATTCCTGAAAGTGAAAAACCAAGCAACATATATATAAATGGACTATGAGTATGTGTTGAGGCGCAACATGGCTAACAAGAAACGCGAAGACGGAAAAAAAACGTTCAAAGAACGGAAAGACGCACAATAAACGATGAAAATTATCTGGAAAGTTAAGATACTTACGGGTATCATGCCAAACTCAACGAGATCACGCGCCTGTACTTTGGTCAGGCATTTATCACGCTCCTCCTGATCGTTATCCATGGGGGCGGCCGCCGATTGGGCTGCTCTCCGACCCGAGCCGCTTGTCGATGGCATGCCAAAGCCCAAATACTGTAAAGGAGTTAGGGGATTAGCAAATGGATGGATGCACATATACATATATCCTCATGGAGTACACTCTCCACTTAGAGTTAAAATTTCATCAAATATTTTACCTTTTCATTCAAACGTCGACCTATGAGTCTGTCCAATCCCGTGTACGCTCCGGAGGCTACAAACAGTATGTTCGTTGTGTCCACTTGGACGGTTTCCCCGCGCAGCTTGCGTGGAGAGTTACGTTCGGGGACATTGACAACGGTGCCCTCTAGCATTTTAAGCATGCCCTGTTGGACACCCTCGCCACCTACGTCGCGCAGCTGATGAATACCAGGCACGGCTCCAATTTTGTCCACCTCATCGAGGAACACAATGCCGGTTTGGGCACGCTCCACATTGTAGTTGGCATCCTGCAGCAGCTTCGAGATAACGCTCTCAATGTCCTCGCCCACATAGCCGGCCTGGGTGAGGGTGGTGCAATCACAGATGGCGAAAGGCACATCCAAACAGCGGGCGATTGTCTGAGCAATTAGTGTCTTGCCCGAACCCGTCGGGCCCAGCATGATGATGTTGCTCTTCTCCAGTTTGACATCGTTGGACTGTTTGTCGAGAATTTCAGAGCCAGCGCGATGATCGCTGGCACGCGCCTGGCCAGCACCGCTGTGCAGGCCACTGCCGAGACCAGATCCGCCCATGCCACCGCCCAGACCCATTTGTGCCGGCGTCTTGGGCGGCAGCTCATTGCCCGGCGTGCTGTTCAAAGTGTGTCCAATGCCGGTAATGTGCAGCAGATCCGGCCGTGGTATGCCGTCCAAGCCGCCACTGCTCCCAGATCCGCTCAGCGCTCCCTGCTGCTGCATTTGCGGCAGATTATGATGGATGCGCTTGTAGTGATTGTAGACGGCCACTGCTAACACCTTCTTGGCAAACTCCTGGCCCACCACATGCTTGTCCAAATACTCCATGATCTTTTGGGGGGGAGGCGGCGGCTTGCGCTGATTCTTCGGCTCGTCTTTGACGCGTTGCTTCGTCTCCACCTCGGACAAGACCACAAAGAAATAATTACACTTGGCACACTTCACAAATCTTGTCGAGCTGACGAACGTCTCCACTTGAGTGCAGGCGCTGCCGCATTTAGGGCAAGATAGAAATTTGTCGCCACCTGGTGGATCACCGCCACTGGTTGTGCTTGCCCCGCCGCCGCCCGGACTGGGCGTCTTGGAGCCGCCAGCACCAATTCCACTGCTGGTACTGTTACTGTCGCCAGTAGAGCTTGCATCGGAAGATGTGGTGGCATTGGTTATATCAATGTAGGCTGGTATGGTAACAGCCGGCTCCACCAGGATGAGCCTGCTGGCTGTACAGCTCCTTGTGGCCAGATGGAAACGACGTACTCCCCAGGAGCTGGTGCTCGTCGTGCCCGCTCGCGTGCTTAAAATGACACATTTGGCTGTGTGCTGTGTGTGATTTACCCCGCTTCCGCCTGTAAATATATGGAGGCACAGAGCATGAGCGAGCTTGATGGTGATAATGATTATAATATGGTTGGTTTATTAACCCTATATGCTATATATGCTTATAGAGATCTATACATATATGTCTACGTCTTGCCATGCTACATCAGCAAAGTATTTATTCTTGGAAACAAGCAATCTGAGGAGACAACAAAGGAATGAATAAAAGACTGAGAAAATAAAAGCTATATATTCTTCGAACAGGTTCTGCGAAGCTTATCTTTAGTGATCTATTGATTATAAAGGTATATGTATAAAGATTTCTATATAAGTAAGGCCAAGGCCAATTAGCATTTGTCAATGTCACAGCTGATCGAAGCATTTCAATTAGAGAGTCTACGGTTTATAAAGTACGGAAAACAGCCGGCAAAACAACCTTCATATAGTATATAGTAGTGGAACTACATTGAAATGCCTAAAAATATCCAATTTACCTTCACAATTTACCTTCTGAAGGTAGTAAGATGAATTCACACACACTTTAGTGGAGGTATAAAGAACCAGAAATGAAGAGGCATTCCTCATTCGCAGGCAGTGGGTGTTGTAGTTGTTTTTTGTATACATGAAAATTTCCACATGTAAACGGCGTGCTGTCCAAACACTTCAAATAAGTGAAGCATATGCACTTTTGCTTAACTTCCTCATTAACCCAGTTTAAAGCAAGTTTAAAGACGTAAAAAGAAACACACAAAAAAGAAGGCTAACTTTGGGTAGCCGAAGCTTACATACCCTTGCAGATTCGGTTGAAATTCGATCGAATCAGTTGGTTATTTGGGAACTATATGAGACCCGATCCGGATCAACTGAGGCCAGCAGACGTAGAGGCTTCTAAAACTCACATTTACCAAATTTGATTCAATTTGGATAAAAAAAAACAACTAATTTTTCAGTACTAAGAGTTCATTCCGAATCGGTCGGCTATATGAGCAGCTCACAGCAGAAAAAAGTCTGTGGTAAAAATTTCAACTCGATGGCTCTAAGACTGAGAGGCTATTTCGCATTGAAACAGACGGACATGGCTATATCGACTCGGCTTGTCATGTTTATAAAGAATATATATACTTTATGGGGTCGTGACAAAATTATAATACTCTCTGCAAGGGTACCGAAGCTTTTATACCCTTCATAGAAATTATGAATGAACTTCACTTTAAAGGCCTAAATTAAACTTGTGATAAAGTTGAAGTTAGCTTCAATAAGAAGTGAAAATAGCTACAGCGGCGGAGTGCCTTCTGATGAGGAGATTGATTGTCGAGCAGTGTCACTTTATAAGTCTGGAAATGCTTCTTATGGTTGTTGCAAGCTTCTTCAAAAAACCTTTAATACCCTATTTTTGTGAAGTGTATAAAACTAATAAGCCAACAACTGCTAAAAGCTTTGCCAAAACTAACAAGGTAAGTCGGTTGCGACAACAGCCACATAAGCTTGATAAATTAAAATCAGTCAAGTTCAAATTAAAGACGATCAGCTGTTCGCGTACAATAACAACAGTGTGTTGCAACTATGTAGACGATTCAAATTGAAAAAAGTGACACATTGCGTATGCACAATAAGTATATATTGGCAAACACCAAAATCAGCGGGCATTTCATATGCATGACTTGATTTCGTCATGAATATTAATTTTGTCAACTGCAGGTCAAACTAGCTTGGATATTTGTTAACCATCCCAGGGTGTTAACAGACTTAGAACTTGGTTAGCACAACTTCCCTTGAACTTTTCCTTGAACAACCACTAACTGCGACTGGACTGATTGACTGCGAGAACCAGTGCCGCTTTTCGAGAAGGCTGAGGCTGAGCAACCTTCAGTAGCATGAACAGGCGGTGATTTGCTTTTGCAGGGGGGACACGGGGCTTACAATTCGAAAACAAAATATTTTGATTTGCTATTGAAGGGGCTGACACGGGGCTTACAATTCGAGAACATAATATTTTGCCAGAAACTTCTGATAAGCGCATGTGGATGTTGTTGCACTTAAATATTCGTCTGGTTACATTTTTTGTGTGCGTTTCTGGACTATTGGCAATTATCACGCTGTGTTGTTATTAGTTTTTCTCACTCAGCTGCTGATAATGACGCAGTTACGTATGCGATTTTTGCACAACAATAAAACACTTATTTTAGTTGCAGAGTGGGAGACCTACCTTTTGCCCAGACACTGTATTTAGGGCCCAGTAGGATAATACGCCGCACCATGCTCATAATGCCAGACGTAATCAAAAGTACTGCCGTTTGGAGCTGCTCCTCCTCCTCTGCTCCGCCGCCCTCACTAGCCCGCTGTTGCCTAGCCTGATTATTGTGCTGCGCCGCTTACGTGCTTCTTTTTATTTTGCTTGTCTTTATTTTTGTTGTTATGGAGAGTCTAGCTTTGGCTTCGTATTTTGGTTTAATTTTTGGCCAACAAAATGTTGCTCGTCATTCGTATGTGCACCGTGAAATTACTTTCAAAGGTTTTCTTAGCTGCTGTACGACGCAATTTGTATTATTTTCTTTTTCCGCTTTTGTTTCTTTTGGTGGAAAATGTGGGAATAAAATAGATTGCGCTCGGCGCTCAGCTCCGCACGTAATTTGTTCGATTGTATGTGTGTCTCGGTCTCGTAATTTCTTTCACACGTTCTTCTATCTGCTAGTGCTGCTGCTTCTTGCCCCTTTGACAGTATCCTGCTTCACTTGTTGTTGTTATTTAACTGTATAGATGATCGCCTATTAGTTGTTTATATCACGTTATTTCCTGAATGAACACGTAAATCTGTAATAGGCAACAATAAAAAAATCTCAGCACTTTTGGTTGCGTTTAGGGTGCAATCGACGAGAGCTGTGTTTAATGCGCATTCACCATTTGCCATTCACATTGATAAGCAAACAAATCAGCTGATCCTATGCGCAAGGCAGCTGATTCAAAAATTGTTAACAAAAAGTAACAATTTTCGTGCAATAAAAAGTGCGCTTTACCTGTAGGACAAACAATAACATTGGGAGCTTAATTATAATTTGGGCTATTAAATAAAAGTAATTTTGTTCTCAAATCGACAACAGAAAAAATTTGGACAAAATATAGGGCCAGAAAGTTTTGGAATTTTTAAAACGAAAAGTAAAACGAATAATTTTCAAATCAATCTATTTTTTTGGTTATTTTGTATTTGAAATTGAGTAATAGATCTAAGCAAATTAGTAATATTACGCACCAAAATAAAAGAAATATGCTCTTACTTCCAACTTATCTTATAAGGAACTCTATTAGTAGCCGGGTATAACGCGACCCTTTTTGCTGGCCTTTTTCAGTTTCTTGTTTTTCTTGTCCTTGCTGCGCTTGTCAAGGTTCTCTTGGCGCTTCTTCTGCCTCTTGGATATGTCGTGGTCGACCTTCTGCTTGCGCTCCGTCCACTTTGTCTTCGCCTTACGCTTCTCCACCTTGCGTTTCTTGATGGCCTTCTGCAGCAGCTTGGTGTCATCCTTAACCTTCTTGCCCTCAACTTTGTCGAAAGCTTTCTTCCAGGCAATGTCGTTTTGTATTTCCGCCGCCTTGGCCGTCTCGCCCTCTTCCTTAAGTTTGTTGATATGCTGCTTGGTGTCTTTGAGCTTTTTAAGTATTTCCTTTGGATTCTGATGGGATTTCTTTGTTTTGCCACCGGGATTGGCAGCGAAGTCCACCTTGGAGAAAACAATTTTGCCATCTTGGTTGTATACGGGTGTTGCTTTCGCCGGTTGAATATGCGCCTTGCTGTCCACTTCATCCTGCTCCATTTTTACAAGGCCATTCTTCAGTTTCTGATGTTTGATGTTTTCGTTTTTCTGGATTTTCGCAGAGGATTGCAGTATTTTCTGGACACCTTTGCTGCGTTTTAGTTTCTTTGCCTCACGCCGCTTCTGCTGGCGCTCTGTGGTGGGCCCCTTTTTCTGGCGCAACTTGTTCTTGATGGAGGCAATGCGGTCGCCCACATCTTCGCTAGCGCCTTCACGATTTGTATCCGCTAATTTAAGCACTTTGACATTCTTCTTGGACGAATTCTCATTATCAGGCAGCAGGTATTCCGCGTACGTTCCATCATCTGTAAGAATATTGGTAAATATTACAGTATGCCTACCAGATTGGGTTAGCCCATCGCCTACCTTCTTCATTTGAATATGGCACATTATTGACTGTCAAGAGATCCAGCACACGCTGCTGGATTTTGAATGCCCCCTCAAACAAACTCAATTTCTTTTTGGGCTCCTCCGCCTGTTCTTTTTCCGGATCGTACTCCACCAGCCAGCGCCGTAATAGCTCCTCCGGGTTTTCTTCAGATGTCGGTAACATTTTAAAACAAATAAAAAACGAAAGCGTCACCACGTGCAGAAGTATAAATTAAACACAGCTGATAGGCGAACGTCTTTCACTTGGTATGGTCACACTACTCACAGATTCTGTAAAAATACCACGGAATTTGTGATGGGCAGCAGTTATCACATGAAACTAATTGACATGGCCTTTCAATTTAGCATAATTTGAATGGTAATGACGCTTATCGCCCTATCGATTAGTTAACGTTAGCACGCTTTCTTTTGGAAAATTTAGCGGATATTTGATATATTAACTGCAAGGAAAGTGTATGTTTTTATATTCATATTTCGGTCAGTTACCAAAAACATCGATTGAAACATCAATTAATCGATATTTCTAATTACCGACAACGATAAAGAGCTTAGTGTTGGGCAAAGAGTATTTGGAAATTTACTAATCGAAAGTTGTGCACTCTCCCGAAACTCAAATTGCGTTGCGTGGCTCATTTCAATGCAATTTTGAGTAATGAAGATCGACGTCGCTCCAGTTTGATTGTACAGTTCGGTCGAACAGGTTCAATCGATATGCGCAGTTGCATCGAGTAGTGAGCCAAACATGAGTAATAATTTTTGTCACAGAGTTGAGAAATAATGGAATTAGTGTTGTAAAATTTGTGAACAGCAGCGAATGACTAATTTACTCAATGTCTAGATAATTACATATTAAAAGACCAAAACAAAGTGCACTTTTCGTTAAGTCGTGGACGGAATAAAGCGATAAATAGCAAAAATGAAGAAGCAATTTGCGAAAATTAAAATTGCTGCAGAAAATTTATCAAGGTAAGTTCAAAGGCCAGGCAGACATCATCAGCAGTTGAGGTAGACGACGCCGACGGCAAAATGTACATGTGTATATGTAACTTCTGCTGCTCTCCAGACGGTAAGCAGGTGTGTTGCCTCATCACAAAAACAACAACAATGACGTTACCAATGCCAAAATAAAGCGCAGCATTTACGTTACGTTTATATTGCGTTCAAAGTGGGCGACGGAGACGGCGACTAAGCGAGAACTGTGCCGTGCCGTGTCTATGTCAGCTGCTGCTGGTGATGACCTAACGGTGTTTTTATGGCACATTCTCATGCTCATTTTCCATGTATTTTCCATTATCGGTAGATCAACAAAGACGGATTGCAAAGATTCTGAGCTGGAAACGATTGAGAAGCAGGTGGACAGATATCGTGATACCATTGAAAAAATTGTGCGTAAATTGCCCGCATTGAGCAGCAGTGGCAACAGCAGCAGCAGCAGCAATGGCACAGTTACCAGTGAGGAGCACGACAAACGCATCAAGAAGAATAGCCACTACAAGATTGCCCAAGCGCTGGATGAATCGGCGAAGGAGCTGCCCAGAGATATGCCGCTGCAGAAGGTGTTGGCCAATTGCGGTGAGTTTGAGTTTCGTGTCCCACGTGTAAAGCATAATGAAAGGATAGAGAAGCAGAAGTGATAAGAGCTAGCTGCACACAGGTTTGAAGTCATTAGAATCCAAATTGACAAACAAACATAAACATAAATAAGCCACAAATTGGTGGGCTTTCCACCGTCATGCATAGGTATGCATATGCTGATGACTGTGTCACGGGCTTGCGTGTTGCGCCGCTATGTTTATCCACACCCTTTCCCTTGACCCTCGGGCACACTCCCCCAAACGCCGCTGCCGCTGCTCTGTTTGCGGCCTCGCCTTGTCTGCGCTTGGCCTTGTGGCATTTACATTTCTCAACGTCGCCTTGTTGTCGTTTTTTGATATATGAATAATATATACATACATACATGTATATTTACGTATAGTTGTTGCTGTTGTTTGCGCGTTTTTTAATCATTATGATATTTTTATATTTTTTTTTATGACTTTTCGTTGCTTTCTTTTCAATCCGTTCGCCGTACGCTGTTTTGCGGTTTGCTTTATCTATTTAGACGTGTTTTTTGCTTTTGTTTTGGCTTTTGTGGCGCTCATTGGACTATTACTACTTATTGTGGCTATTTCGTGCCCCTCCCGCTCATTTATGGCCCTATTTGAGTGCCCATAGCCATGGTATTTATTGTGCATTTTATTTAAACTTTGTTAAAGGTAAACTGCAATAATGATGTTGGCCAAAAAAATAAAAAAAGTAAAAGTCAAGCCAATTTGATATTCGTATGCATCATCATCATATTCATATAACAGTTGCCGCCGTCTTCATTTCGTTATGTCTACAATATATCCAAATTTGTATATGGGGGCGCACATACCCCCTCCCTCTCTCTCTCTGCATTACTCATTCCAATATGCTTACTTTTTGCATTCCACGCATTTGCAGATGGGTCGTCGTGTGTGCGTCAATTGTGATTTTGTTGCTTTGCCAGAAAGCAGCAGCGCCACCGAAAAGCATCGGCATTTGGCAGCAGCAGCAGCAGCAGCAGCTGTAGTTCACCGTGGTTCAAAATGCATTTCATTTTATAAGATAGCTGTTAGTTGTGTTCTCAGAAAGGTTTTCCTATATCCTAGTCCCTTATTATCAGTTAATTTCTCTGTGCTAGTTCTTTTATCCCGCTTCTTCTACCTGTCTTCTGCTTTATCATCCTTTCTCGATCTCTATTTGCGCTCTTTTCACACTCCGTCTGTATTCTCTTTGATCCTCTTATACTCTTCTATCTTCTTATTCTGTCTCTTTTTCCTTCTCTCTACTTTCTCTGAATCTCTAACCCTCTATTTTCTCGACTAACTAAAATTTAAAAAGCAAACTTATAATCAGCTTTATTCCACCAATTTCGTTATCCGAAGAAGTTCTTTGTAATCCTTTGTACCTAGTTTAGGACCCTTAAAAGGCCTGGCATAGACGATTATATAGAAGATTTTTTGGTCATACTGCACAATTTCTTTGTTTATTGTTTTCGATAAATATGACTAGGTACAAAATGTTGTAGGTAAAAACGAACGTGCTTAGCACAGAGGCTTTTGGCTTTTGTGGTTTTGTAAACTTCACAGAGAGTATTCAAGTTTTGAGCCACTGAAAGTTAAAAAAAAAAAACCTACACAGTCAGGCCATTCAAAATCATACGAATAATAGTGTTTCATTACATTCTTAATTTTTTGACGAACCCCCAACTAATCATCAAAAACATGAATGAATTTCTACAATTTGTTTAGGTATAAAATTAGATAACTTAATTCAATGAAGTGTTAGTCACTTAATGTTGTTCTTGGTCATTTTGTGCTTGCTCAATAATAACTAATCTGAAACCACAAAAGTTTCCAAGCACTTCTAGTTCGATTGTTCATTGAATGACAATAAAAAACAAATATGTACCACTGTGCAGAGTATGCCCTTTGCAACTTTATTGTTAGCCACGATGCGCTTCAATTCAACCCATCCATTGTCGTCTTCGTCATCATCATAGACGTCTTACTGCCACACAAGAAAACGAACAAAAAAGAAAACAAGATAAGAGAGCTAGCTAAGACAATATCGAAGCTGCTATACCCTTAAAACAGGTTCTTGGAAATGACTGGGACATATGTACATATGCAAATCAAACAAAACACTTCGATTTGATATGACTCCGTCTATTTCGTCAGTCCCCCTCAATTTCCTATAAATTCTTCAATTATGATATAGGCAAACGATCCGCAAATCAAGTGTGTCGGTGATGGTGATCGACCGATTATTCATAAGTAATATTCTTAGCTTTGTCCTAGTTGACTGATATAGATCAACGTACAAGCCACAGGGCTTAGGGTGCTCAATATTTTACAAAAGTAACAGTCTAAGGCATAGTTGCGTACTAAGGCGAACTTCTGGAAACTCGAATCGAAAGTGTGTCAAAAAGAACCAGGTTCAAATTCGTATGGGAATGAATGTTGTAAATTTGATATGGAAAGAAGTTGCTAGTAGAACAAGTATATAAGGTCTTAATCCCCCTCTGTCCCATTTTATTTCTTTGTTTTCACTTGGCTATCCCCTCGCCGTCTCTATTTTCCCTCGCACTTTTTCTGTATTCTTTTCCACGTGTGAGTTCTTCGTCGTTTTCTCTCCAAGTTCTCGATATCTATCCTCTACCAATTCCTAAAGCAGCAAAACACCATTGCGGTGGACTCTATTTACACTGTGCTCTGCTGTTTGATCATTATGTATGTCAACAATCATTTGTCTTTGTTGTGGCTGGTTGGTTAAGGCATTGTTTTGATGAAAAGTTATAGCAAACTATACGATTCAGTATGTAAATTCAAACTTAAATAAATATTTTTAAACTTTGACATACAAATTAAAACATTGACATAAAAAACAACAACAAATTCAAACAGAATATACATTATTGAAGGATTTTCAATATAAATTCCCTTTTCCAAGCTATAGTTTCTAGGATATTCATATGATATAGTTAAGAGATCCATTCGAAGAATGTTTGCTTACTGAAAATGAAGAAATTAAGACATATATTTGTTATGTGGTATATTCTGGTTTGCCAATCTGACGACACAGTTAGTGCACCCCTTTAATGAGCAGTGTATAAGTGGAGTAATTTGAAATGTTATACTCCACTGTACCTCCGCAGTCGTTGCCCCTGCACAAGCGCCCCCATGATATTATGGCTGTTAAGCCTCAAGTTGGCGGCAACGCGCACTCAACACAATTATCACAATTTTGCTTACTCAGCCTCGTCAGTTCACCCGCCTTCTGGGCCTGCCGCTGCTGCTCCCCCGCTTCCGCCATACCCTACCCCTACCCCTACCTCACAATAGCAACTACTTACAACTACAAAACTTCAAACCGGGACACAGCACACCAACATTGTAGCGACTACCGTCTACGATAAGGTCTTAAATAAGCATTGACTTCCTCACTTGGCACCATCATAAGAGATTTACACAGATGCAGATACAGAGACACTAACACTTACAACACTTACACTATGGCAATTGGGGGGAACTTTGCATCATCTAGCAAATGACGCTGTGGCCCACAATAAACTAAAGTTTGTGTGTGTTTGTTTTGTACATACATATTTATTTTTATCTTTCGCAATTCTCAGGCGAGTTGGAGAAGACAATTGCCGAGTGCATCATTGAGACCGAGCTGGAGACGGAGACAAAAGTTGTGCGGCGTTTGAAAAACATTTTGGAAAAAGAAATACAAGAGATCTCAACGTTAAAACGTAATGTCTCGCGCACATTACAAGAGTTCACCTCGCTGAAGCGCAGCCATGAGGTAAGTCGAAAAACACCTCCAAAAAACAAACTATGATCGTAAATTTTGCCACCTTATAAATTATACATACATATATGTGGCGTGTAGGGAGTCAGGCAAGGCGGCAGGTGAATAATGTTAAACTTCCGTTGGCCAAAAAGTCTTTTGTGTTGATTTCTTCAGCGTCACTCCACGTTTGCTCCACGTCGATTTGACCAATTTTAATTAAGAAGTCACAGCGGCACGGAAATGATGAACAGAAATAATGTCTCTTCCATCTGCTGGTCAAAAGTGGTTGTGTGTCTCTCTTTTCTTTTGCCAGCGATAACAAAAACCGACAACTTATCCAATTGTGGAATTTAACTCTGATTAAAGTATTCAACAACAACAACAACAATATTGGCGACAATAATGCCAACAACAATAGCCATCATATTTATACAACTGCCCCGTTCTGATGTTGTTGTTGATGATGTTGTTGGAACTGTTACTATGCATGGCGTGTCTTGAAAATGCTGGCAATCTCTTCCATTATGTACAGTGTTTCATGAGCCTTCAGATTGGGTTGAAATATGTTTACAGAAAATATTTGAACCAAATGAAAAACTTATTTCTGATCCAGAACTGTGCAGCGATGTACTGCAACTACTAGTGCACCAGCAGTTCATGCGATGTTTGTGCCGGTGTATCAGTGAACACGCAGGTGTGAGTTGTTGACTGAGTATTGCAGTAGTCTGAGTGCTAATAAAAGCAAGGGTGGCTATATTTCTGCCAATTGAGGGCTTATCTCTTAAACAACGTCGCGACCCGTGAGTTCTGTCTGTTATTAATACATGCAGCAACTATCATATATCTTATAGCTGTCATATAACCGATTGATTCATCAATGACCATTTGGCTTTTTGGTTTCTCATTCAAATCAAGTATTTATCTTGGGAACTTTGATTTAGATCGAATTACTATATTCTATTGTTTCCATAAGAATTTTTTGCTCTGCATCCCAATCGAAGCAAAATCAGTTTGTATCCATTTTACGAGGCTCCCCAGGATGGGAATCTATATCATATAGCTACCATAGAACGCGACTCTTTCGAGATAAACATTTAGTATGGAAAACTCTTTAGTATTTATTGGTATGTAACCCATTTCTGTCTCCGTAAACGTAAAATTTGATTCGAAATCGGCCTGTTATATCATAAAGATATTTACTTGAAACAGCGTTTTTAGCACTTCACTTTTTCGCTGTACATGCAACCACTGTTGTTCTAGTCAGATGCCAAATCCGGTTGGCGCCGGCAAGAAAGCAATCAATTTTTAATTTCAACTTATTATTTATTTATTTATTTTGTTTGTTTATTTTTATCTCATACTTCTATTGTATGAATTTGTGTCTGTCCATTTTGACCATTTTACGTTTGGCGTCTGCCTGTCGTCCGTCCACTTACATATTTATTGCTTACGTTGTGTTAAGAATACATTCGTGTTATTGTCTTATCGCTGGCATTATGTTTTGTAAATAGGAGGGGTGAGGGGTGTTTTGTATATAGGATGGGGCAGGTGTTTGTCTTGCCCTTGCCGTGTGTTCCAATTCCCTTTGAATGTTGACATTTGATTTGTGTCGTCCCGCTTATTGGCGACAATAAAAGTTGTGTTTGGTGCTCGTGTTCATTCTATTGTAGACCGTTAACTTTATGCCGACTGGCAAAAATTACTTGACATAATTTTTGTTGGATGACAATGTGAGTGTGGATGGTTGTTGTTATTGTCAAAAATACTGCTTGCCGTTTTACAACAGTGTCAATGTGACACGCTTTATGCTTTATAGAGGCAGCCACAATGTCTCCAATAGCCAGCTCCAGTTCCTACGACAACATGACTAGTTTGTATTGTTGTTGTTGCTATGGCTATATAAGGTGTCGGAAGCCGTTCATTGACTTGTTTAGTAGTGACATCATAATTGAAGCTGACTCGCTGGGTTTTGCATTTTCATTTTTCAAGCGAAAAGAATAAAAATAGTTGCACTCTCTACTCACACGATTTCTTATCAAGGGGTAATAATTTGCTACTTGTTCTTAACGTGCATAGTTTCGGTAATCTTATCATAGTCATTTGGTTTGCCATCGAAAGCTATATAAGAGCTGTATATGTATATATAAGTTGATTTTCCATATATAATTTGCTAATCAACGTCTAGGCATTGTATTGACTTAATGTTCTAATTGAGCTTATATATATATGACAAACTTATGTTTGTACATTGGAAGTGCTAACTTTGGGTGAGGGCCACATACCCCCATGTACATGTACATACATAGTTGTCGTCGTTGTGCTCTGAATCTGTAATTTGTAACACTCTGCCAATGGAATGTAACTTTGTTGTGGCAGATATGTAGGTCATATTAGAGGTTATCCATGGGCAAAATGATGTGCATGAGTCACGGAACTGACAAATTGAAGATTATACTTGTTGTTGGAGGTAAGCCTAGGAGTAGGTGTTTGCCTCTGCACTGATGAAGGGTTTGTACTTTGCAATTAGATGGGATGCTGCCATTGTTTGAGATGTGCCGTCACATTTCGCAAGACGATTTGTCACGATTTTGTTTATTTTTAGACACAAATGTTGATAGTTGTATGGTTGGCTGATGAATAGAAGGGTCGAGAGTAAGAGGGAGCTTACCTTATAGGTATTGCGATGTTTTTTGTGAGAGAATGATGCTCTCGAACGCTTTGGGATCATTACACTCCCCAACTTAAAAACACCACATTAATTAACTTGGTGAGAAGGCTACGAAGATAGAGGAAACAGGGAAAGGATTTTTAGTTCTACATCATTAATGAATCGAGGCAGCATCTGTATATTGCGCTATCTCCAGTCTTTCTTTCATTTTTCTCGATATGCGCTAGATTTTTTACGCTATTCGAAAATCTTCGGCTTTGGCACTGAACTCAGGGGGACCTCTCGCCTGTAAGCAAACCTTCCTAGTTTGGCTAATTTTGTTCTGCTATAGAATTCCCATTTATATTGTACTCTATATTTCCCATTATTCTCAATGGAGTCGTACACTCCTACAGCTGCACATAAATCTTTACTTATTTAACAAGTAAAGAAATATCTCAACGCTTTGTTGCCTCGTTTTATTGTAATATTTATGGCTTTTTGTTACATTTTGTCGTGAGTCAAAAAAAACAGTCAACACACGATTACCCATGAATCGAGTGTTCATACTATATGTTGCCATAATGCACGCGCGTATAACCTGCTTATTGTGTCATATTTCTACCGATATGCAATGAACAAAGGTCTCTGTTTGAGTGGAACAGGTGTTTCCGAAGAAAGACGAAATTACGATTTGGAAATTCTGTTTGTTTATATATGTATATTTAGTTTGTTTATTTAGTAATCGGAGAAATTACTCGACGAGCTTTCTTTAGTAATCTAACTTAGTCACACTTTAAGATCGTTGATTACTCTCCATTTGTTTGTGGGTTGGGTCGGAAGAGGTGTTGTTGATTAGGCCAAGAGATAATTGTAAAATATATAATATAATTGTCGTCACACCTAAACCGCTAACAGCAGCGTGTGAATATGACAACGGCGGGTCTTTGGGTTATACAAAACAAAACGAAATGCAAAATGCTGCTGCTTATCTCAGATCAGTGAGACTAACTTGCCATATACTTTGCTAATTCGCAGGCCGCCATTCGTCTAGAAGAGCCCGCCTCGAAGGTGAACCATATCAAGAGCCAACAGGAGGAGTGCGAACTGAAGCTGGAGAAGGAACGGGATGCCTGGGCGGCACAGATGCTGGAGCTGATTGCCAAAGAGGATGAGATTGTCAGCTGCATACGGGAATATGTGCTCAACCAAAGAAATTACCATGAGCGGGCGCTGCAGCATGTGAATGCCTCGCTGGCCAACATTCAGGACACCATACAGTCTACAGAGAAGTCGCGTTTTGGCACCTCTCTCAAGGAGCATCTAACGTCGACGCATCGCGAGATTTCCTACATTGTGGAGCTGTGCTGTTGCTGTCTGCTGGAGCATGGACTGGAGGAGGAGGGTCTTCTGCGGGTGGGCTGTGCCAGTACCAAGTTGCGGCGTATGAAGCATGCGCTTGAGGCGCAACATGTCAAGACGCCGCTGCCGCTGGACTACCAGGATCCTCATGTCATCGGCTCCATACTCAAGCTCTATTTGCGTGAGCTGCCGGAGCCTTTGCTCACCTATGGCCTGTACAAGGACTTCATACGCATTGCCGAACGGCATAGCGAGGCCGAACGCAAGACAGACATTAAGGCCATTCTAAGCAAGCTGCCGAAGGAGAACTATGCCAACCTGCGCTACCTCACACGCTTCCTCGCCCTCTTGCAGCAACGGGCGGTGCATAACAAGATGAACTCCCAGAACCTGGCCATTGTGATGTCGCCCAATATGCTGTGGCCGCGCGTGGACAAGAGCAGCAATGCACCAGCCGACTATTTGGGACAGGTGAACAGCTCCTCGGCGGCCAACATTATTGTGGAGTTGCTGATTAGCCAGTGGGATTACTTTTTCGACGGCGATGTGGACTTCTATGTCACCCTGCAGCGCCACAAGCTGTTTGTCGAGGGCAAGGCCAGTAAATCGAATTCGTCGAATGAAAATCTGGACAAACAAGACAGCGGTGAGTAGAGAGAGGAGAGTTCTCCAGCAGCCTTGCCACACCCAGAAAAATGTATTACCTAAAACGGACTCTTTTTAACACAGGGAAACTGTTCCTAAGTATAAGGCCCTGATCCCTGATTAGCTAGTTATTATTACCAAAAAGGCCAAAAACTGTTCAGTATTCCTAAATTTTTTGGTATAATATTTGTATAAGTGCAGTTAACTAATATGCCTCCCGTCTTCCGCCTACAGAAGTCATGGAGAGTCCTCGATATGGCACATTGCGTCGGCAGAAGGCAGCGGCTCCATCCCCGCCCACCACAAATGGCAACAGCAGCGGGAGCGGGAGCGGAAGCGTGAGTCAACATAAGCAATCGCATCGCCCACACGCGAAGGAGCTGTTCCCGCAACAAACGCCAGAGAAGCCGCATCAGGAGAAGCCTGTTAAGCCGCCGCTGCCGAATTTGCCGCAATTTCAGACGCCTGCTCCTGTCCAGCCTCCTATAGCCACACAGCTGGATCCACTGCCGCCACCACCTGTGCTTACACCTGCCAAGCCAGTGCCCATGACGCGGACACAGTTCTTCGGCCTGGATAATCTGCCCTCACCCACGGCAGATCGCAAGAGCACCGACAGCATTGGCAGCTTTAAGCTGAAGCCAGATGTGCCTCAGAAACCACAACTGCCCAAGCGTCCAGCAGTGTTGGGTCTGGCCCCAGCCAAGGTCGACGGCGGTGGCAGCAAGAGCGATGATGAGGCCACAACAACGCCCACCCAGGCCCTCATTGATAATGGCAATGTGCGCTTCACAACCGAGAAGTTTCTCGACAAAATGAGGCAGGAGAATTGTGATACAAACGGCACAAAGGAGAAGGAGGAGGCGGTGTCAAACGCAATATCAAACAACACTTCAACAACAGCAACAACAACGACATCAACGAGAGAGCACAATCATAACCATGAACAACCAGCGGCGTTAGAGCAGCAGTCAACCACCACCACACAGCAGACTCCAACCACGCCCATATCTCCAAACTCATTTCAGACGCCCAAAAGGCCAACTGTACCAGCGCCACCACCGCCCACAATACGAAAGCAATCGGATTAGATTAGGATCAGTGGCATTTGGGGTGATATAAACAACGTAGGTTGAACATCAGAAGTCATTAGGTTTTCGGCTACGGCAGCGTTCTTAGTTATACTGTAAGACTTAAACGCACACTAACACTAATTTAGGTTATAATAGAGGAAAGGATATCTTATGGGGATATATTCAGTATAAGAACTATGCAAAATTTTCGCTGGCATTTAAAAGATTCTTGAAAATATGGATATAATGACAAAAAGTCTTGTAACGATATTATCAACAACTGGTTGGGTCTCATATATAGTATATATGTGTATTAGAGAACTGCAACTTGCGATTGCAAACTCATAAACAACGAGGTCACTCGACGAAAATTGTCTGCCTTAGCAATGGCTGACGCCGTTGTTGAAGCTTTACGTTCGCTGAACTTACGCGTGATGAACTTACGTATGATTTTGCAGGTCTCTGATCTATATGATGCTAAGGTGCTTCTGAAAACTAAGCTTAAATTCAATTAAAGTCGGAACTATATGGCGTACTCTTATAATTTAAAATCTTATCTGATAACTACGAGACCCAAGCAATGCCAACAGAAATATAAAATGATAGTAAAAGCAGCCCCTTATGATAATATGCATTATAGAGAAAGGAACCTTTCTGCATTTGTATTGTTTTGCATAATTTTTTATAAGCAAATTAAATTTGTATATGTTTAGCCATATAACTAAATCTATATAGCAATATCCTTATAATCATCTACATATTATATATATATCTGAATATGCTTGGTTTTTATAACCCAATTTGTCAAAATTTAAATGTTATTGCAAATATTAGCCCAAGCGCGCTTTTAATTGTTAATCCTTATTTAAAGGTTGTGATAGATTTGAAAGAATTATTTTATTTCTTTTTTATTTGCTTTGTTTCCTTAATTATTATTATTTTTTGTGTAAAATCAGATGAAAGACAAACTTGAACTTGTATTGTGATCTTTAGTGGAAACCACATACACACACACAAACGTAATTCCCTAGAAGATATCTTTGAATTTGTATTTGAAAATTTAATTTTGCATTTGATTGATTTCATTTTTTGGGCTAATGCAGAAGTTCTGATATTCTGAAATTCGAAATTCATACTACGAATGTATTGTATATTATTTTATTTTGTAATTTGATCCGCACCCATGTGCGTGTTGTATTATGAGGAAATTTCTTTTAAAATATTCATATAATTTGCTTTATTAATTTGTAATGCAATTACTATTATTTTCTAATTAAAAGTTATGTATGAAAATTCTGTTGTGTATATAAAATATACATTAAAAATTATTATGGTTTAAAAAAACATATTGAAATTTGTTCTATAATATTATTGAGTTAGCTGACTTAAGGTCGTGAGTGAGCGAAAAAACGTTAGATTTTGTTTTCCACCTGACATAAGATGGAGTTGTTAAGCAGCAAGACTCCTGATGATACACTCTGGCAGGATGAGAAACAGCAGTAAAGTCAGAAAAGCTTCAAGTTTTGAGTTTTGTTTTCTGTGCTATTATCAAATGCGGAAAGATGCAGCCGAGCTGATGGAATCCGACGGACTCCTATCAGAATTTCAATGCCATTTGGTTTGTTTTAGAGACCTTCCTATTTGTAAATGTTTTTATAAAGCAAACTCGAGGTCAATTTTTATGTTGAAGTCCAACGGACAACCAAGCTTCTTGCTTTTCACTATGCACGCACATCATATAATGTAGATATCTCTATGGCAAAATCACAGGGCAAATCAATGTCAGCTGAAAACCCAAGGCTCAATGTTTTTTCTCCTACACACGACTTTAAGTCCGCCAAACCAAACAGTAAAAAAAAAACAAATATTTTTCTTGTGTATATTTATGAGCTGTGGAAATAAGTGAGAAATGATGAAATTGTTGGGGAAATGTGTTAAAAAAAATATAAATAAATTGACAAACAATTAGTGCAAAAGTTCAAAAGCAAAAGCAATTAAAGTGGGGTACAGAAATCATGCATTATCATCGTCTAACTAAAACTTGATATCGAAATCAAAATATTGATATATAACAGATTTACGAATTTATGAATCTTATATGCAATATACTCACATTTGAAGGAAATCACATATAATAGATTCTAGTAACATGAACCTATATAATCTTAACCTAAACCTATTTCTAAACATTTTCAATACATAAATAATATTTATATTTCTTAAACTAATTGTGCCATATAAAAAACAATACCTGATCACTCTTCTATGAAAAGCAATAACTGCATCTATTACAAACTATGCACAGTTTCTACCTAATGATATTCAACAGTCATATCTATATGCTATCTATGTACTATCCATAGTTTTCCTAGAACATACATATATATTTTATATACTGCTGCTTGAACTGGGCAATTTTCATATGAAACACAACCTGATTGGCATCAAAACCAACATATACACAATATATATATAGAAAAGAGCACTATCACTTTGAGAATATATGATGCATATATGAGGCAAATGTATTGCAGGACAGTCGTAGTTTTAGTACGTTTATAAGCATTGCGAGTTAATGTGCAAATATAATGTTGAGAAATTGATAAAAATAATATATATATATTCTGCTACAGATTGAATAATAAAAGTATATTCCCCATGGAAGCACAAACTGTAGAATTGTTTTTAAGAATTGGCCACCCATTGATGATCCATATGCTAAACATCCAAAGGAATTAATGAAAAACCAGCTGAAGAAGGCATCTACGGGACATTCCTGACCGAAAAGGGAAATGCGGTATTTATTTCCACCCTCAACTGTATGAATTGGTTCAGCATGGTGAAGCAACATCTCTGGGTATGTCACTGAACGATTCACATGTTCTCTCTTAACACCTTTAAATTCTCTAATTTTGATTTACAGCCCTCACGGAATGAAGTCTTCGTCACTATGATTATTGGTCTACCACCGCCGAGTACTCGCAAAACTGCGGTTTATATATCTGTGGTAACGTTTACCTAGCAAGCTTTTCAGAGACCAAGCAAAGCTTAGCTTCTCATAATGCTGTAGATAGTTGGACAGAGATTGGCAGATTGGTGTAATTTGCCATTCGCTCCAAGCCATCGCTACTTTGGTTAACCTAACAAAACCTAAGGTAACCTTATCTTACCTAATTGTATTTATTCACTTACAATTATCCTATAACAGCTAGAACTCTTCTCTATAAACATATTAATTTGGTCAGAGTTCCGTCCCTGTTAAACTAGTAGGTGAGCTCTAAGACAGTGTTTTGGAGAATTCAACTTGAAAGTAGGTCAAAATCGGGGTTGAATTTGAATGGAAGTGTAGGAAAACTAATAATATCTTGTGTTTTTAAAGTAAGTCAGTGTAAGTTGGTATTTAGTTACATTGGACCGAGAGAAGAAAGATGAAAGAGTGTTGGCGTGTGTGGAAGAGTACCAAAAAGAAAAACCAACCAAAGCCGATGGAAATTGTTAGTATGTATATAGATTTTATTTTCATATATGTAATTTCTTAACCCAATAACTAGCTTATCGCACTTTCACTGCAAACATCAAAGGCTGAATATGCCCCTGTTATTTGAAGGAATCTTAGCAACTTAGGGGAATGTGTTTCTCTTAAGGATGCAGTCATACAATTATCTATTACTTTTGACTCCTGCTGCCTTGGCATAGCCTCATCCCCCTTCACATCCAGTTCCCTTACATAATCCATAAAGCTATCCACATTGATAGGATTTGGCTCGCCGTTTAGTTTTGATGCCGGCTCCGTGTGTAGTTTCCGCTGAAATTCACTGCGATAATAATCGTTGATCATGGACATCATTCCCTTGGAATACCAATAGATGATACCAATGAGCAGCAGGCCCTGTACAAATGGCCCACCCATTTTGATTGAAGTTTTGATGCGATTGGGTTAAGTAAATGATGCTTCTATAGCTCCGGCTCTACGGCAACGCTTTCCAACCATTGGGTAAACATGTAGTACTGCGCCTTGACATGCGGCCAGGCCATGGTAACAATCAACATTATTGTATTGGCAAAGACAAAGAGTTTCATCATCTCAAATGCTGGAAAATTGAAAAGAAAATAACTTCTAATCTATTTCCACTTAAGTCATTGTATAAGTGCCATTTACAGACCCTCCGGCGTGCGTAAGTAATCGCCGAAACCGGAATTCAAATCCTTATCCTGCTCCTCATTTTTTGGCTGATCTTTTGTATCCTGACTTGGCTTGCTCTTTTCTTCGTTTTTATCCCTGCCGCCGTTATTTTTGTTGTGTACGCTATGCCGTTGCCTGCCGTAACCCGTGGATGTGTTGGCAAAAGCTGATTTTTTGGGTTTCATTGCCTCCAAAAATGGAGGAACTGGAGCTGCAGCTAACTGTTATTTGCTCACTGGCACCTGCTGTGACAAATGTTGCACTAAGAATGACCAGGCGATGGATATATTTTAACTTTTTGTAGGTCGTCTGTGTTGTTTTCTTTGGCTGCCAGCGTTTGTGGGCAATTTTAAGGTTTCGTTTTTATTGATTTGCGATTTTCAGTCATTGCATTGTATTGTGGCGGCTTGGCCCCATGAAAGAATGTCACTGGTTGCCATATATCATCATATGTTTGTATGTAAATTGTACATAACATTTGTGTGTCAGGCTTGGAGGCATTTGGGGTAGTCAATGAATGCATCAGCAATGTGGGACAAAAATTCATGAATCGAAGTTTTTCACACGTTCATATTTTGAAAAGCTAGAAGGCTTCCTTTGATTGAACTCCTCTCGCTGGGAAGCCGTAGCATTTTATTTGGTATGGTAAAGGTGATTCAATTCTCAGAAATAAGGAGCATAATTTATGAGACCATGGCCTTGAGAATAACTATATGCTTTTGCCCCCGCCTTTTAACTCTGTAAATCGAATTATGCTCTGCGTGACTTGGTTCGCTTTCTTTATAACTTAATCTCCATGGAAACTTCTTTGCTCTTGCTATTCACTTGCATATGTACATATCTATTTGATAACACAACTGTGCCTTAAACCATTCAGACCAGCTGAAAATGTTAGTTCGGTCCAGTTTCACCTACTTCTGCATCGGTTTATGGTTCAGTTCAAATCGGAAATAGTGGGATATCCCGTTCGTAAGCGAATGAATAAAATAATCAAAAAAAACTTAATATATAATATTTCGAATGAATTCAGGTATCATAAATTTAATATTCAACATGTGTTCTATAGCTTGATTACATTTTTTGGGTCTATTCTCTAGGAAAAGTATAAAAAGCAGACTTTCTATATAGCAAGGCAAACTGTCTTTGGCACCTTTTTATGGCAATTAATTCTTATAAATTCTTATAAAATATAATAAATTTGCTGATCTCTAACCTAACTTACATAGTAAAACCTCATAAATATGAATTATAGCTACATTTATCGCGTTGCCAGATCACATCTTCGTGAGCATAAGTCCACGCCGTGTTGTGCTCCTCCTCATGTTCCTCCTCCCCCTGTTGTTGATTTGGCGTGACCAAGCAACAGGTGCAAATGCCACCTATGATCACCAGAATGCAGAAGGCACTCAAGGACAAAGCAATATTGAGCTGCCTGAGCATGGTTAGGAACGAGGCGGATAGTAGCCAAACCCTTGCCCAGGTCATCACCGAAAAGGCAAAGGGAGCTCTCTTATTAGCTGGCATAAGCTCACCCATGCAGGCAATCAACATGGCCTGGGCGCAGGACACAGCCACCTTGGGCGCAGTTGCGAAGAACATCCACATTAGAATCTCATAGGTCTCCGGTATCTCCACATCTTTGAAGAACCAACAAAGGCAGCCAATGCAGCCAGCCAGAATGCAGAGAGCTCCAGCCCATTGCCATTTGCTGGAATTGTGACTCAACGTCAGATGCAAGGCGAGGAAGCAGCCCAGAATCTCAGCCAGTCCTATGCCCATGGTATTGGGAGAAAGGTAATCTCTACCAAACGATCGAATGTTGAGGAGAAGGCCTATGTGGCTTATGAGAAAGGTGGCCAGAGCCATGTGGGTGGCCGCCATATGAAGCTTGGCTCGCTGCTGGCCACGCCAGAGATCCAACCAGCGGGCGGGGGGCGGTTGGGCCCTTAGCTGCTCTCTGAGTCTATACAGTTGGGCTGATAAGTCCATGGGCATCTTCAAGCGCTGATCATTGATCTTAACCGCTTGAACAAGAATTTCCAAGACCCGCAGGACTGCCGTCTCAGATTCCCGGCAATGCTGCAGCAGCCAGCGAGGTGAGTCCGGTGTCCAGGGCAGGCAGAGTACAATGATGATGGAGAGGGCGGTAATGCCAAAGTAAACTTGCCGCCAACTGTGGGCAAAGGAGGCGATACATGGCAGCACTATGAGGGCCAGAGACCAGAAGGTATCGAATAGGATCAACGAGCCCTGGCGTTGTTTACCCCCGGTGATGTCGCCAACTGTATGTAAGTGGAGAAGACCGAGGCTAGTTGTGGGTTCAGTGGAAAGATGTGGTGGGGATACCTACGTATAACCTGTCCAGAGGTCGCCATGAAGGCGCAACAGACAGCAGCCAGACAACGGAAGGCGCAATGCAGGCTGAAATCATTGACCATGCACGTAACCAGGCCGCACACCAGCAGACTACAGATGCCAGACACATAGACACACCTTGGACTCAGCACTTGCATCAGTCTGGTGGCCACCACGCCGCCAATGAACATTCCAAAGAGATGCCAATACTGCGACCAGGCCACGAAAATATCACTCAGGCAGACCAAATCGAACTCCATGATCAGGGAGCGGAAGCTGCGCATATAGTGGAACTTCTGGCATTGCTGCATGGCATAATTATCACCATAAGCCACCATTACGTAGCACTGGTCCTCGGACACTGTGCAGTTGTCTGAGCTGCAATAGGCGGCTGTATCGCAGGTGTACTCCTCGCCGGCATACATCTCCGGCGCAGTGAAGATGATGAGGGCCATGAACCAGGCAGAGGGCAACTTGCACAGGAAGATGATGAGTATGCTGCGTAGCTGCCAGAGGCCAAAGTTGCCCAGGACCTGGCCTATAATGTCATTGGAATCGTTAATAGGTGGACATTCCCTTTGAGTTGGATTTTGATCTTGATTCGTCTCCGGATCAGTGCAACTAAAGATGTGAGGTATGTGGCTCTGAATGGCTCCTGGAAAGGGTGACAGGCGACGCACCTTCGACTTGGCCCCATCCATATTATAGGTTTCTCGCATCTTTCCACTGTTCGATCACATGCAAGCATACATAGATGGATGGCGATGGCGAATTTAGTAACCACGTCTTATTGATATCGACCCTCCAGCATGACTGCGACTTCGCTAGCACCTTTCGTGAGCAGGTAAACTTTTGGGCCTGGTCGCGTACTAGTCAACGATATCGTCGCTAATCAAATTCTCGCTGGTCATTAATCAGTATCCGCGCCTCAATTGTCTGTCTCTGGGCGTAGCCGCCACCTGCAAATATCTAAACGATTGTGCAAACATGATGAATATGAATTTGCATTAGCCAAATGTGACGTGCGATTCGCGAGTCATACTGGATTGTGGGCAGGAGTCGTATATATTGTCTACTTGAGTCTACTTTGTTGCTAATGAGTCGGGCCAATAATTTACTTAAATTTCCGAAGCGAAAAATAAATGAGACCCTAGCAAATTCCGAAGTAAATGTTCACCTAGGACTAGGACTCAGTCTAGAGCAGGGCTGCAAGTCCAATTGAATCTCTTAGAGCATGTTATTCTGCCCGTTTTGATCCACCAATGGTTAAATTATGCACCTGGTATAATTCTACTATTGTCAAACTGAAATAAGTCCTCTTTTCCATCCAACTAGGGTCCTGTTCCAAGCAGTCTTATAACTGCTAACCTATTGGAAATCCTTGAGAATATATTGTAACTAGCTTTTGCTGTATATTTTCAGAAGTAATATCGTTTTTCCATATTTCTCTGTGCCCAACCTCTCTGTCCACTCTCTCGTTGTTCTTCTATATGTCATCGTCTTGAAATTCTCGCCTCTTTTCTTGCTTTTCCATTGGCTTTTCGTGCTTTGCCTTCATTCTCACTCATCTCACGCTCGTCTTTCTAGCCTCTTCTTTTTATTCGCCTTCCCAAACTATTTCCTCTGCCTTTTCTCTGGCTTTTCCCTTGGTTTTTCTGTGGCAACATGAGGAGACTTTTAAAGATAGTAAATAGAGATTGGAAGATAACTATATTTAGGATATTAACTTACCATTGAAAGTATTTGCTTCAAAGCCCAGAAATTTGCCACCACATCTTCTTGTGAGACAAACTCAATGTCAAATTCAATATTTCCATAAACCTTTGATCATGATCGATCAATTGCAAAGCATAAATAGTCCACTTTGTTATGTAAGCCTCTTGGCAAATGCGTTGCGTCAAAAGTTGTTTACATCTTCAACTTCATTCAGTAGTTGACCAAAAACTAGTTTTTCTAGGACCGTCTGGCGTTTGCACTTTGCAGCACTTTTCCAGAGCTTTTCACTTTCATTATGGCAATAACAAATTTGCACAGCTCCAACGGTATGCGAAAAGTGGAAAGCGGTGGCTGCTGCTGTTGCAAGTATTATGTGTGCGTGCTGCAAATGCTCAAGTCAGTTGCATTGGTGGCGTCATACTGGCCACATCATGGAGAGCTGTGAAGTGGAAAATATGGAAAAGCCACAGTTGGATATCTATAACAATGCTGTGATCTTCATAACAGGCAAGATTTTGAGTGGAAATTTAAAAGCGAATTTTGGCCTAAAGTGAAATTTTACTAATTAGGCGCCACTGGTTTTGTGGGCAAGGCATTGCTGGAGAAGCTGCTGTGGAGTTTTCCCCAAATCAAACGCATCTATATGCTCATCAGACCCAAGGGTGGGCTAACAGTTCAGCAGCGTTTCCAGAACTTCCTGCTGAATGGCATATTTGAGCGTTTGCGTAACTCACAGCCGGAGAGATTACAGAAAATTGCATATTTCTCGGGCAATATTGAAGATGATAATTTTGGTAAGTTGGAAAACGAACGACGAGGTTGATCCCAATCTATAGGAAAACTATATTTGAGACAGGTTTAAATGATGTCGACAGGCTTAAGCTGTGCGCTGAGGTGAACATTATTTTTCACAGTGCCGCCACGGTAAGTTGATGGCTGGAAGTTTTGCTTTGATCATGCCTGATCATACACACCTCTTCCCCAGGTGCGTTTCAATGAGTGTCTGAAGGTGGCTGCCCGGGTAAATTCAGTGGCCACTTACAATTTGCTGGAACTGTGCCGGGAAATGAAGCAGCTCAAGGTTTATATCCATCAAAGACACAAAAGAAAACAAGTTGATAAACCTGTTGAATCTCTCCTCCCCAGAGTTTCCTCTACGTCTCCACTGCCTATTGCAATCCAGGTCGCAAATATGTGGACGAGCGTGTTTATCCAACCTTGCCGCCAGTGGATTGGCTTCAGTTCCTCACCTGCACCAAGAAGATACCCGATGAGTATCTAAACCGCCTGGCGGACTATATCAAGGGACCGCATGTCAACACCTACACCTTCACCAAGTCCATAGCCGAACAGATTGTCAACTCCTACAGGCACATACTGCCCATTGTCATAGTGCGTCCATCGATTGTCACCGCCGCCTATAGAGAACCTTATCCTGGCTGGATTGATAACATACAGGCCATTAGCGGTATTATGATGGAGATTGGCAAAGGCGGCATTAGCAGCATATTGGGTGACTCGAATCTAATATGTGATATAATACCAGTGGATTTTGTTGTCAATGCCATGATCATGATGGCAAACAAGGCCCAATTGGGCAGGTGAGAGGACAGCCATACATGTAAATTGCCAGAGTTAGCCATGGCATTGTTTCGTTTCAGCATCAGCATCTGCAATGCCACCTCTGGTGTCACAAATCCCATCAGCTGGCAGCACTTGGGTGACCTCACCATGAAATGGTCACGCATCTACCCCACCAAACGCATGATCATGTTTCCCAATTTCAAATATCGTCGCAGTGCCATCTTACATGAGCTGGCCGTTTGGCTGCTGCACTTTGTGCCAGCCATTCTAATGGATCTAAGGACATTGGTGCTGCGCCAAAAGAAACGCCTGGTCACTCCCATTGCCCAGAGGTTTCGTCAGGCTTGCCTGGCAGGTGCGTTGAGCAGGATTTGAAAAGAGGAAAAGTAAAATATATTTTCAATATTGCTCCTTCAGGTAGCTTCTTTTCGCTTAATGAATGGATCTTCAAGAACCGCAGTCGCTATTATTTCAAGGAGGTCATTGAGAATGGCACCTTTCCCATGCTGTATTGGAATTTGGATGAGCTGAACTATGATGATTATGTTCGGCGACATATGATTGGCATTAACAAGTATTTGCATCGGGAACCGTTTACGGTGGACTCGAATAAGATCCACGTGACCAGGTGAGACAGAGAGAGACAGGTAACTATAGTAAAGGATGCTTTGATTAACATGTTTGAATTCTTTTCAGGATCTATTGGTTTTGGATGTTTTTTCATCTATGCTTCTATATGTTATTGGTTTATGTAATCTTTTAGCATTTTATATGTATTCTTATATCTTAGTTAGAATAAAACTCAATTAAGAATGGAGAAATGTATTCTGGTATCATATAAGAGAAGACAGATTTAGGGATCATGTGACATATGGCAAGGGCGTAGCCAGCTTCGTCCCAAGAGAGAGCAGCTAGTAGGACAGCTTGGTAAAAAGAGGAGGCCCAACTTAAGTAGCATCGATACCTTAAGTCATGCCTCCCCTTGGCTATGCTCTTGCTGTGTCGTCGTACTGGCTTCAATCAACAATCCGTTTCTTAAAAGCAGAAAGCAATTGACAATCATGTCTCTATATGACTTGATATTGTCAGTAACGTGCTTACCTTTCTTACTTTTAAACAAGTAAAGATTAACGATTCCATCGATCCATACAACAAACTAATTGGCCAGTTTTTGAAGATAGCTATCACTCTTGAATCACTCTAGGATTCTATTCACTTTGAATGCCTCCATTGCTTAAGGACATGTCAATTGAGCCTGAAATGAGCCTCATCACTGTTGATCGCATAATGCTCCAAAGTTGAACCAGGATTTTCAACATAAATTTGTAGAATTTTGAAACTTTTCCTGAGTTCTTGTCTATTCAAGTTCAAATGCCAAACTGATCTAGGCAAATGTGTCTGTTGCCAAATCTGACCTACTTATGATATCTCTTATGATACCTATGATACCCTCGTAGCTCGTAGATAGCTTTGTCCAAAGGTGGTTACCCCATTTCGTCATTGATAACGAATTTGTTTATTTAACAGGCTTAATTTTGAAATGACTGAAAAGTTGATTGTTTTTCGGCTAACCCGCAATGTATAAGAAGTCCTTCGGACGGGACAGCTGCCCGCTGTACAACAACAGCAAAATCAAAACAAAAGTCCAAAAGTAGAGCTGCCTGACATTCTGTTTTCGGGAACCCATCTTCAGAGACTCTTTGCTCAATGTCATTCTACTTGTGATACAATTACAACTTCCAGTTGCAGCTGATCAAGGCCCACTGCTCTCCTGCCTACACCTTTGTCCAAACACCAAACTTTAACACTCACAAATCAAACAGAAAAGTTGAGGAAGTTTCATGCATTTGGATGCATTGTCTATATTATCTATATAAGTAAGTACGCTCATATTTTATATGTCTTCTCATGGCATAATTCGCTTAAGCTAATCACAGAAAATGGTATGCTAGCTCTAATACAATGTGGCTGCCAGCTTCTAGTTTTATAAGCGCGTATTGTGTACATCGGATTCAATTGTCCAGACTGGGGCATTCAATGGCGATTGCTGTTCCTTTCCGTCAGTTTGCTCCACCTGTGGCACAACTGGAGCCGTGGATAACCTTGGCGTGAGTAGAAAGCAAAAGCAAATTCCACCCAGAATGCTGAACACACAATACGAGGTCAGCGATAGAGCCGTATCGATTTTCTTAAGTACATTGAAAAAGGGTGCCGAGAGGAGCCAAACACGAGCCCATGTGACCACGGAGAAGACAAAGAGCTGTTTCTTGTTGGCCGGCATCAGTTCATTCATGCAGGCCAGGATCATGGACTGGGCACAGGAAACGCCAGCCTTGGGTATGGTGGCAATGATCATCCAGAGGGCGACCTTTAGGCCGGCATCCACTGTGAAGGAGAGATGTGAGGGAAATTAGGTTATGATGATGGGAAGTTTAGACTGGATCTTACTGGATTCAGCGCCGGAGAAGAGCCAACCCAGGCAGCCAAGCAGACCGGCGAGTATGTTAAAGACGCCGGCACATTGCCATTTCCACTTGTTGTGCTTCAATGTGAAATGCAGAGCCAAGAAACAGCCAATGATCTCCGAGAAGCCTGATAAGGAAGAAGAATGAGTGAATCAAAATAAATTTAATATATAGAAAGCTTCCTCCTCTCCCTCTTACCCATTGCAATTGTGTTTGGCACCAAATAGTCCCTGCCAAATGATCGTATATTCAGGAGCATGCCCATGAAATTGATAACAAAGAAAGCCAATGCCAAATGGGCGGCGATCATGTGAGTCTTGGCCCGTTTGCCGCGCCACAATTCCAGCCAGGGGGCCGGTGGCGGCTGTGCCTTTAGCTTCTCGCTGAGCTGTTCCAGTTGCTGGCGAAAATCTGGTGGTATTTTAAAGGTGCGATCATTGATCTGAGCACCCTCGCGCACAATCTCCTCCACTTGATCGATGGAGAAACGATCAACAGCATGCCGTAGCAGCCAGCGTGGCGAATCTGGGGTCCAGTACAACAGCAGGATGAGCATGATGGTGGGAAATGTAATGCCCACATAGATGAGGGACCAATTGTTGAAGAATGATGAGAGACCAGGCAGCAGGATAACGCCAATTGACCAGAAAGTATCGTAAAGAATGATGGCTCTACAAAAATATCACAAGATTTAGATCTAGAATTTGTTGTATATAAACCAATAAATACCCAATGCGATGAATGCCAGCTGTAATGTCGGCAACTGGAAAGGGAAGGGACATAGTTATGTCAGTTGAAGTTATCTATAATCCACATCTGACTTACATATGGCCTGTCCAGCGGTGAACATTATGGCACAACATACTGCCGATAGGCAACGGAAGGCGCAATGCATACTGAAATCTCTCGCATAGCCTGTCACCACACCACATAGAATCTGGGCCACGGCACCCACGCAGTATGTGCTTCTCGGACTAATGCCCAGCATCATCTTGGTGCCCACCACGCCACCGACAAGCACACCAAACAGATGCCAATACTGTGTCCAGGCCACAAAGATGTCCCTTAGGCAAACCAAATTGAACTGCATGATCAGCGAATCAAAGTCGGAGACATAGTTGAAGTGCTCGCACTCGCTGCGACTGCCTGTGGACTCATCCAGGACATAACACTGATTCTCACTAATGCTATAGTTGGAGCTGCTGTCCAGATAGTTTGTATCGCAAGTGAACTCTGTGCCCGGATAGAGCTCGGGGCCAGTGAATATGATGCAGGCCATAAACCAGGCAGCCGGAATCTTGCAAAGGAAGATGATGAGTATGGTGCGCAGCTGCCAGATGCCAAAATCGCCCACAATATCGCTAATGACATCACTGCCGGGATTTGGAGCAGGTGCGGCGGCTGCTCTCAAGCTTCCAACCGGCTCAGATTCATGAGAATTGTGGTTGGAAGTGGAATTGTTGTGTGAGATGTGGCGTTGTGATAATTGGGGGCTTGGCGTTGGCGTGTGTCCACTTCCATTTCCAGCTCCAGCTCCGCCTCCAGCTGCCATACGATTGTTAGCTTGATTGACCATTTCAGCAGCTCAGCAGTGTTTCAATGACACATTTTGTGATTGGTCGCCGCCGCTCTCGACTCCCTGTGGAAGTGGAATGAATGCACACATAGATGTGCGTGGCACAGTTATTTATTTATAATTCATATAAATATTTATGAATAAATAAAAACATGAGCTGTATAAACATTCGGCTATCGAACGCTCACTCTCAATTGATATCAATTGAAAGCGGTTACAGCTGAAATCAGTTGAGACTGTGCGATCGCTGGATGGCATTGAATGCCAGCAAAAGTATCCAGATCCAGTGAATTCCTTAAATGCTTAAGCTTGAAATTTAATTCCGAACAACTGGCAAATAGTTACTAATTGACTGAAGTTATAATTACGTAATGCATAGAGATGGTGAGTGAATTAACACTTTCTAACCCACAGACAGGCAGATCAATTCATATATGTATATATGTTTACTATAGGGCAATTCTTATATAAGTAATACCGAGCATGCTTTGATTTATTGCGATAACCAACTGAGGATTTCTCTGTTCAATCAAAATGTTATTTGCTTTATTTATTTGCACCTTAAGCCCTATATCTATATACACAGATAATTGAGATATATGAGATATACACGAGCATAACATACTACACTCAGAAAAATGCTAACGAAATGAATATTAAATTCTTCTTCTAGGATACTCAAACATCCTCTTTATAAGAGCTGAGATTCTATATCGTTTCTGATTGACTGATGAACAACGCGTAGCACAATCCATCTGAGAGCAGTGAAATTTTCACGCGAGCTCGAGTCTTGGGCTTTGGTGCTTACTAAGAGAGCTTCTTTGGTAAATCCGGTTTGAAAGCGGGTAAGTAAAAGTTCGTATGGGAATGAATTTATTGGAAGTCCTTAAAGTAAGCTACAAATTATGTAGAGTTTCTTATTCATATACCTCGTTAGTCCCACTATCTGCCTTGACAAACTGTATCACACTTTTAAAAGCAAAGAAGAAACAACAATGCCACGTGGACACATTTATGCTGCAAATAATGAAGTGTTTGGTTTTCTTTTCCGCGTTTTTCTATTCTATCTAAAGAAATATCAAAAGAAGCCGGACATCGCCGGTAGAACGTATGCAAAAGGTTCAGTCAGTCAAACTTAGACTCTCTCTTTTTATGATCTTTCAGAAATATTATAATATTGTGTCGATATTTGTAACACATAGAAAGAAGCCTCTCCGAACCCATAAAGTATATTCTTGATCAGCATGACAAGCCGAGTCGATAGGCCCATGTCCGTCTATCTGTCTATCTGTCCGTCTGGCTGTGTATCTGTCTGTGTGTCTGTCTGTCGGACTGTTTTTATGTAAACTAGAGTCTCAGTTTTACATTTTTCGAGCTGAAATTTTTACCATAGACTTGTTTTTTCTGTAAGCTGCTCTGTTAAAATCGTTCAGATCGTACCACCATATCGTACATATATCTCCCATATAACCGACCGCTTCTAGAAGAAGATTCTCTAGGCACACCAAAGTTGGCGGTTTTTTTATCCGAATTTAGCCAAATTTGGTACGTTTCAGTCTTAGAAGCCTACGAATTTCAACCGGAACGGGCAACTTCTTTTGTTTTTCTATTCTAGGAAGATATGTTGTTTAATTCTGGAGAAATAAATGAACAAATGGTGTTAGTAATATATTATTTTCAATATTTTTTATCGACAATTGGGTTTGAAAACAATTTGGCCTGATGAAAATGAATCTGAATTCAAATGTTTAGACGCATAAGAAGGAGTTTCCTGATAAACATATTCACATATAGTAAAAGTAGCCTCACTTTATCATATCGTTTATATGTTATAACGAGTTCATAACTCTTAACTATATTTTTCTAAGTGTAGTTACATATTTCATATCGACACGATATATGAGTTTGCTAACCCTATTTACTTATCTGCTTGGCAAATATTGATATAAGAAAGCAAGAAATCTGGCAGAGTTGGTTCAGTTTGTCATGAGATTTGCCTGACAATTTGCGAAATATTATTTGCACTGTTCATATTGACATCTCGGAAGGTGCTAATCTGCCATTATTTGTTGACTTTCTGAACAAAATTTAATATGGAGCAAAAACTACTGAACAATAACAATCCCAGACAGATATCTATGAGTATATATGCAAATATTTAAAATTTAAATTTCACAGGTGGTGCAAATTGCATAGCCGAGAATGGGAAAACTGGTAACTGGCTTTTATTTGAATTTGTAATTTGTTAAGAGTGTAGATTGAATTGGAAAAAGAGTCGTCGGGTTGCGCTATTAGTTGAATGACTTGTTTTGATTCGACTCTCTTATGAAAATGCTGTGCATATACTCGAAAACCATTCGTAATTATAGGGCTAGAACAAAAGTGCATGCGCAATTTATTAATAATAATATGACTGATTGTTTGATATGAGAATTTGGACAAGAAGACAGGACAAGTGGGTATTGCTGAAGCTAATACAAGCTTCCATATAGGAAAATACTATATCAACGATAATGGATAAGAATCTAAACTGTTACTAATGCGGTTAATAAGTTTATGGTAGGGTTACGCCTCCATTGAGTGTTGCATCACCTCAGCTAGTTTGTTTGCATTCTTTGCAATAAATTTATACCAGTATAAACTGGCATTTTTAACCTTATCCTAGGTCTTCTTTTTGTTTTATAAAATAAACTATATAAGTGCTTGAATAGTGTTGTTAATAACCCTATTTGTTGAAACTACCTTGCTATTTTTTAAATTTTGGTTTGTTTTCCAAACTCATTTCTAACTTGTGACAAATTTTGAGCCTCGCAAGCATTGGGTCTTGCCCAATTGTCAGATGGAAGGGTAACATTCGGACCAGATGGCCAAGGAAATTAATTAAAATTCCAGATTCAAGGTCTTACTATAACCGGCAAATTCTATATCAGCTCTAATATATAGCTGTCAAATCCAATTTATCTTACGATCAAACTAGTTTTCAGCTGTATGAAGTTTGATGTAAATAAGATCATTTGGATGAAGACAAATGTACAAAACCAGTGGCTTAGTACCAGAACATGAACATAAAGCATCAATTGGTTTAGATAGATGATCAAAAAGTATTTTTTTAGCATCATATAATCATTTTTAGAGGTTCCCTTAGTAGAAATTCAATAAAACTGTGTTTGGAAAACACCAAAAGGTATCACAAAACTCCTTTTGACAATCTAATCCACAGACAACACTTAGGAATGGAACACCGAGATCTGTTTGATCCATATAACATTAAAAAATATTGAAAGCGTAAGAAACTACTGCAAAAACTATAGAAGGATATTTCCTTCCTTCCCGAACCCGTTTGAGCAGCTCTTGAAAAATACTGAAAACTTTCACAATAACTAAAAGTCATTTCAAAATATAAACATTTCTTTTAAACAAATCTTGAATTCTCGTCTGGATCTGGTAACATATCTTTTGCTCTTCACTTCACTTTGGTACCCAAAGCAACCCCAGGAGGAAACTCTAAAATCCATGGAAGAAACATTGTATTGCTAAAAGCATCTTCGGAATGAACTCCACTCAAATATTTAGTGGCGTGCTTTCACGTTTTTGTTGACTAGTGTTAATTTTTCTGCTTTTCTAAGCACAAATGAGTGCCGCAAGATAAATATTATGTACTGTGTTTGCTCATTTTAAGAAACTTTTGGTTTGAAATATCACAAAGCTGATTTAGCAGAAAGAATTTTTTTTTGGTTTTCGATGATTTTCGCTTACTGTTTTGCTTTTGCTTTTCACTCTGTGGTAATTTTTGTCTGTTTGAATTTGTTGTGTTTGTGGTTTTTGTTTATTTGATTGCATACAAATTAATATAAATTAATTAAGCGACAATAAATTTGATGTGTGAACGTTATGTATATGGTGGCTTTCCAATTGGCACGTCGCGTTGCTAGAGCGTAGTGTGTCTTCCGATTCCGATTCCGAACGCTACTCTAAGTAAGCTCCAAGGCGGTAGCCGGCGCGACTCAATCGGTTGAGAATCAAATGGCAACTGACGACAATGCGGCACGAGGTGGCCACAACGAAGGCGAATCCGCTAGCGTTGGTTGACCAGCGGCCACAGACAACAGATCCGCGATAGCTGCCGTTCCCGTTCGATGACAGACTCAGGGCGTTAATTTTCTTAATGAATTTGTGTAAATAAAATATATAAGACACTATGCCAGCTGGCTGGCATTTTGGAAATTTTTTGAAGCACTCAAACGGTTCAGTTTTTCCTATGTATCTTAGACATCCGCACTGCCTTGTTTGCCCATGGGCCATGCGTGTCTCCTAGCCGGAAGTTTCACCTTCAAGTATAAGAAGATATATGTTTGTGGAACTTTTGCCTGTTAAACAATTAAAGTGTCGCTTTCAACTTGTCACCGTTTGCGCACTTAATACATATTTAATGTTTATGACCTGGCCCCCTCCTGGGCAATCGATACATTTTTCCATTGCTTTTATGATATTAGTTTTGCGCGTTTTTGATACCATTCAATAAATGGTATATTCATTTTGTCAGGAAGCTTGCAAAGCATAGAAAGAAGCATTTCTGACTATATAAAGTATATATAGTTTTGATCAGCATGACAAGGGGAATTGATATAGCCATGTTCTACCGTTTCTACTGTTTCAACCCCAATATCTCAGAAGTCTTAGGAGCTACAGAGGTGAAAGTTTTACCAGATGCTTCTTTTGCCTGCACTCTGGTTAAGTTCGAGTTGCATCAAGATTGGAAAACTGTATCATATAGCTACCATAAGACCGATTGTACCGGAATGAACATCCGTTAGCATAACTTCTCCGTTTTTCATCCCAATCAAACCAAATTCAGTTTGTATCCATTTGAGGAGGCTCCACGTCCGCTGGTCTGATCTGATCAAGATTGGATAACTATATCACATAGCCACCATATCACCGATTGTTCCTTAAGAAACACTTAGTAGCATAACTTTTCTGTTTTTCATTCAAATCAAACCAAATTCGTCTTGTATCTCTTGTACCTACTGTAGCCCCAAGCATGCCGATCAGATTTCATCTATATATCTCATCTTTTATATATTTCCAATATGAATGATATATAAGCTTCGGCAAGCCCCTTCTCTTCTAGTTTTATTATGAGCTGCGAATTATCTGTATTGCTGTTTATGATATCACTTAGCCTTTGCCAAAGGGAATTTTGTTTGTGTTTTATAATCAACTATAGACTAGACACATGTATTATCTGGTACTAACTTGTGGCTTATAGCTTACAGATAATACTTATAAGTAGTTTAATTGCTGATAACATTACAGTCATTTATTAGTACAAACATCTCTTAATGGTATTTCGTCTTCCTTTTTGCTTTTGGCTTTTGTCGTATTGAATTGATAAGAGAATTCAACGATTCTTTTGTGGCTTTCTAAATTTAATCTTTATAGCACCTGTGCTTGATTTTGTTCAATGACATTTCGTCAGTACATTTCAGATACCTTGGCCTACATCAATTGCAATTCTATAGATAAATTGTGATTCATTTTGTATTAGAGGAAAATTTCAAATAGATTTTAAAAGCTCTAAAAGTGAAAAATGTTGGCTTGGGTTTGGTTGCGATTGTGAACCCTTTCAATGTTACCTTAAGCGGTAAATGGTAAATGAACTCCCATTGCTAGCCACGAGTACCTAAAGGGGTGCATGAACCCAGAAACTTATCCATAAAACGTGTAGCTGTTATATGATCCAGTGGGGTTTGCTTGAAATATAAAATTAACGAAAGGTGTGTTCAAAAAGTATCAAGACTATTCAAGTTTTGCAGACAAAGTAAAATTGGATTATCAATTTTGTATTGCTGTTGTGTTGGTACACATGTCCCAAACATATGTTCGCAGTTAGTTTGTTAGTTTAGTTAGTTGTTAGTTAGCTTGCTTTTGACAGATCAAAAGGTTAGATGTATTTTGTTATATTGTTATATATTCTATTATATTGGTCTTGGCTCTCCTGGGTGCTTCCATAAGGACGACCATAGTCCCCTGATTTGCCACCTTTTAGAGGCAATTAGGATCTCCGCTGACGTCATTGAAGAGCTCCTTAGTGATGCTCATACGACGATTCAAATTTCAACAGCTTTGGAACAAACCTCGCTGAGACACGTCTCATGTGCAAAATATTCGATAAAATTTCATGACACGAGCCGACCGCTATGCCAACATCCTCAGCAACTCCTCTATGCTAATTCGACAATTTTCAATAAACAAGGGCGAGGTTTGTTTAAGATTTCTGTTGACTGATTCTTTAAGCTTTTTGATTGCAAACATGCAGGGCTCTAATTCATACACTAGGGTCTGTGGCATCTATGGCATCAATTCACATTTCATTTGCATATTTGGTAGAAAAGCAAATCCAATCAATTAATGCTATGGATAATGATTACTTTTTATTGTTTTAAGCTTATGATATAGCATCATATATATATAAATATCTAAACTAAATCAGTTTTAGATTTCAACGAATTCAACATCTGCTCTTAGTTGTTGTAAAACCAGGATATCAACTTTTATAATCACAAGTTTTCAATTCACTTTTTTCGATCAACATTGTTAATTTGTAATAATTTTTAACGCATCTCTCTCAACGCTAATTGAATTAATACCACACATATTGGTTGAAAATTAATTTAAATGATTAGTTCGCTTAATTTAATTAGCATTGAGTGACGCCAGATGTAGCCAGTTGAACTTTGAAGCTAAAGCACGCCTCTCATACATTGGTGAAATACCTGAGAAAATTAACCCAAATATTAGTAGAAGTGTGGATTGAAGTTTATGGCTTTATATCGGGCATTAGTGAGTACAATTGATAATATTATGATTGATTAAAGTTCAATGGCCTTATCAGAGACTCTTTGGAAACACTTTGTATAGTGTAGCATATATATATATATACTAGATCTTATCCGACAGATTGCGAGTTCATATCACTATCTCGTTTTCCTCTCTCTCAGAGCTTACAAAAGGCATAGCATACTTTTAGGCTGCCATAGAGAAAGTTAAAGCTCTTCAAATGGTTTCCCTGCTGCACGATTTCATAGCTTGTTCGTATACTTCCCCTTCCTTTACCACTTCAGCAATGGGATAGAAATTTATATGCCATATGTCTGCTATGCTAGCGGCCACATTCTGTTCAAAATTGGCCAACAGCTCATTGCTATAGCCGCTGCAGTCCGTGCTGGTCGAACTGCGACGACGCATGATCATGGTCGAGCGTCGACGATAGGTCTTCGGAGTGGGCAACGGATTGATTTGCGGCTGCTCTGTGTTCCAATAGTAGCGACTGAGGCGACGCATGGCCAGCCCATATAACCATCCCAGTGTGGCTATGATGGTGAGCGGCAGCAGACGATTGAAGACGGTCAGGGTGGTTAGCATGGGACTGAAGACCAGGCAGAGCCGACTTAAGGTCACCACGGAGAGCATGAGCACGAAACGCTTCTCACTGGACACCATTTCAGCGGTGCAGGTGGTGAGCACAGCTATGGACGCTGAGTTGGCAAATTTCAATAGCCACCAAAAGATCAGCTCCAGGCCCAGCAAGCGGGAATTGGGATCTGCGAAGAGGCAACAAAAGCAGTTTAATTCGGGAATCAAATCATGTGACATCGGATTCTTACCAGTTTCTGGTAGCAGCCAGACCACATATGTGCTCAAGCCACCCATAATCATAAGATTGCCTGCCCAGCGCCAATAGCGACGTGTGTAAAGTATAAAGTAGAGACCCAAAAATACCCCGAACATATCGGCCAGACCCAGGGCTGCTGTATTGATATGCACCTGGGCAGCTCCCAGGTTACGGATCATCAACACCTTGGTGTTGTACAGAACCAGGGCACATATCCAGATGGCATGTATGTAGATGAGTTGACTGCGTTTCGTTTCGCCATCCCAAATCTGACAATAGCTGTGCCGCTGCTCGCTGGCCAATTCCGATGCATACTGGGTCAACTGGACGTCCAGTGTAAGAGGAACCTTGCGATTATTATAGCTAGCCGACTCCAGTAGCAGGCGCATAGCCCGCTCTACATGCTGATGACGCAGCAGCCAGCGCGGAGCATCGGCGATCCAACGATGCAGCCAGATGAGGATGCATAGTGATGACGAAATGGCCACATACAAATAGCTCCAGTTATCAAAGTATAGGGACATGGCAGGCAGCAGTATAAGTCCAATGGACCAGAACAGCTCTGATAGCGTTATAACCACAACGCGAGCCTTGCCAGCGGTGATATCTCTCACTGTAAGGGGAAGAAAATATGAGTTCGTTTCTTAAGTCTTTCGTTTGGGGATTCTGGAACTTACAAATGAATTGACCCGAGGTGTACAGCAGAGCACAAAAGGCGGCGGTGAGGCAGCGAAAGTAAATGTGCAGCTGATAAGTGTCCACTAGACCAGTGAGATTGCCGCAAAAGATTTGTCCCAGCATGCCAAATAGCATTAAACGACGTGGACTGAAGCTGTAGAAGAACAGGATAAGGCATTCATAGATAATCATTGGGACACAGCTTACTTACCGCTTCAAGGACTTATAGGCCACCAAGCCACCAATGAGGCCACCCAAGCTATGGAAACATTGCGTGACAGCCAGCAACACACGACGCGAGCAAATCAAATCGAATTGTGTAATCAAGGACTTGTACTCTGTGATGTGCTCCACATGCTCGCAGGGCAGGGCTGTGGACAATGCTGAGGCATTCCAGCCCTGACCATAGCGCTGCACAAAGCTGCGGCTCAGACTTGCGGCATAGGCATTGCACACCTCCACATTGAACAAACGATCAGTGCTGCGTGCTCCTGGCCAATTGAACTCAGGCATGATGAACTCTTCCTGCTCAGCTGGCGGTGGCGACTGCTTTTGTGTTGTATTCCAGCCAGCGGCTCGACATACCAGCTCTCCTTTGCGCGGATAGGGCGCTGTGTAGATAATGCAGGCCATGAACCAGGCCGTGGGTATCTGGCATAGAAAGATCAGCAATATGGTGCGCAGCTGCCAGCGCCCAAAATTGCCAGTAATCTGTTGTACAATATCCACACCAGACACAGTGGAGGCCGCCGAGGATGACTTGCGCCTATCGAAAGGCAAACCCATTTCTGGCATCACTCTAGATCCGCTAATAACTGATACTTGGGACGCGTGTACGCGTACTGAATGCTAATTTTTCATCGATGTGATCAACAAGATGATCTCTATCCTCTGTTTTTTTTCACGCTCTCTGTAAACCAAGCTGGGATGAGGGGCAAAGATTTGTTTTAGTTGTTAGCCGCGAGCTCAAATTGGTGCAAATTAAATGGATAACCTGAGCTGCTTCGTTCCTCGTCGTGGCGATAATTTGTTATTTTTAATATTGCACAAGTTATGACGTATGAGGATGGCGGGATTTGTATGTACATTTGTTGTTATTATACCTTGTGGGTGCTCTCTCTCTCTCTAAAAAAAGATATATACTTCGACATTTCTTAAGTAAACAATTAATTAATTAAGATGGCTTTGGCATTTGGGCTACGGTGAAATATGTTTAAGGGGTGCTAAGTGTTCTAAGTTTTTATATGTATTATATCAATAGGAATGTCCAAGTTGAAATAACTATATGAAACTATGTCATGCTAAGTCGCAGTAAACAAGTACTTAAAGTCAATTGTAGAATGTAGGCTAGAATTTGCTGATGGATAACAATTTGTTAAATGGGATTATTACATTCGTAGAAGGCAGAACTAAGTTTCCTCATTCAATTATATCATAATCAATATGCCGGATGGATGTCCTTATGAGCTATGGGCAGACACATATACTGGGGAAAAAGAAACTCGAAAGAAGGCAGACAATTAAGGCAACAAAATTGGCATGCATATAGGAGCATCCATTAGGGAATACAGAGGGAGAAAGATCTTGAGGTGATGGCCTCAGGCTACATTAGGAAGCAAGCAGAGATGGTGGCAGACGCAAGCATAGAGCCATTTGAAAAATAGAAGGTTAATTTGAAATGTTGCCGATGTCATGATAACTAGAAGGTATGGGGAGCTTAAATATAGAAGAAGGAAACAATATTGAGAAGGTTGACAAGCTGTATAAAGACGAACAAGTAGGATGTGTTATATATGTAAGGAATTCGGGATGATATTAGTAGAGAAAGAAGATCAATAACAACACACCAATCTGTCATACTTTAACAATTGTCCCCAGTGGACATATCACAATCGACAATTCATTTGCTTCGTGAGAAAGAGAGACAGCATCCTGATGGGCTGTAAACATGTGTAGAGTCATTTGTCTGAGAGGAGGCAGCGGGCTGGAAACTCACAGCTAGCTCGTCTAGCGGGAAGAAAGACCATATTCATCAATACCTTTGATATATTTGGGCAAAAACGTAGCGAATTTGTAGAATATTTCAAATTTGTTGGGGGAAGAGGGTCTACGGCCGCCTTTAGTCCTCCCTCCGACTCTCTTGGCTGCTGTTTTTTATACTCGTACTCTAATAGAGCAAACGTGCAGGCAAAAGGAAGCATTTTCGACGCTATAAAGCATATATATTCTTGATCAGCTTCAACAGCAGAGTCAATTTAGCCTTGTTCGTCTGTCCGCCCGGATGAACACCTAGATCTCGGAGACTATAAGGGCTGGAGTTACCCTCTTAGGGCGTCAGATAAAATTTATAAAGTTTTTATATCTCCCACAATTTTTGATAATATTTAAAATCCAGTTTATATTTTGTATGATTTATTTACTCAATTTATTCAATTGGATCTGCTTCGTATCATTTGAATATTTTGTAGAGTTCTCCCGCTACAAATTGCACTGTTTATTTGATTATCTTAAAAATGATGGAAATGTAAATAAAAAACTGAAATACATAAATGTTTTAGTTGTGTTACGATGGGCTCTATAAAAACGGCCTCTCTCTTTCATAATTTATGAATTTCATTTCAAAAATTGAAATATTTTACATTATCGTTATTGTTTTTGCCTTCTCTTTTTTTTTTTAAACAATTTAGGCAATTTGTTTTTGTTTTGTGATCTATTTCGTTGGCGTTTTCCTTTCTGTCGTCAATCAAGGTTTTGGCATTGATATCCGAAATTTCGTTAAGTATTCCAATTGTCCAATTGATTATTGTCTTAAACAATTATGCCAGCTAACAGTATTAACACTCAACTAAATTGTTATTTTAATTGTAATTCTTTAATATTAATATGTATATTTAAAGTGGCCTTTGTCTGACGGTATGTACACGTGTTGGATCTCTTCTAAGCAATTAATTAAAATAAATGCGTTCTTGGATCGAATCGAATCAATTGTACAAGTACAAGCTATATGCTAATCGGCTCTCACTTAATTGTAGATTTGGCTTCTTGCAACGACTTGGCAAAACAATAATAAAAGGTAAAACAAAGATAATGATACGATTCTAATATTAATTTATGACATATTGTTTAGTTTGAATTCGATATAAAATGTGTAAAATATATATGAAGAAATATTTACAATACGCGTTGAGTTCTGTTCGAGGGTGCGACTTCAGAGATAGCATAGGGGGGGTTATATAAAGTATGTGTGTAGGATAGATCATAGATGTTACGAGTACTTAGCTTAGGACTAAATATATGTACTAAGTATATACTAAATATGCGCACAGAGATTTTTCATTCGCTTAAGACAAGCCAAGTCTACGTTTTTCCAACGAATATGCATAATTATTTTGCTGGAATTTCTTTGCCATCGATTTATTTTGTTTTGTTTGCATAAAGATTTAGCTTGAATTTGCTTTGTTTGCCTTTAATTTATGCATATTGAGTTAGCTGTTGTCTATTATTATATTAATTATAATAATTATTTGTAATTAACATTAAGCTTAACAACTAATTTAAAGTCCTTTGTTTGTTTTCATGCCGCTTTGCTATACTTTTTGCCTTGCTAAGTAGTACAATATATATATATATATATATGTATAGGTAGGTATATATATATTATATGTATGGTATATTCAAATGCTATATATTAATTTTTGGTTTCAATTTCAATGATCTGTGCTGAGTGCATCCTCCACATTGCTGTCCCAATTGAATTCCGTGACGCCCTGCTTAAAGTAGATGTTGCCCAGATTGGCAAAGCGTTTCTCAAAATTTGCATCTTTCGCTTTCAGATGATTAAAACTGCAATGAGAAAGGAAGATGATAACGATTTAGGTTTAATATTTAAGAGGAAATAATCACTCTGCGGAAGATATCATATGAATTTGCTTTTCAAATATAATTTCCTCACATTCCCTTCGGTACAGAATTTCTATTAATCCTCAACTTACTTTGAAGTATTATAATCTGTAGAAATTTTTGAATGTCAGCTCAAGAATTTCAATATAATGTACATAACCCTTAAAACTAATCTCCTTTGTGGGCGAAATGCCTATACAAAGGCAGGGCTGAAATCCATAATGCAGGAAATAGACCCTCCTTAAGGGTTGCCTGGACAGTTTTAGTAAAGAATTGTAAATGCCTGACAAGTAAAGGATTTGGTCAAATGTGAGCAATTATACTAAAAAATGGCTTTCCAATAGCTGAGTAGATGACAACTATAGAATCTGCCTGAACAATTGGTTTCTTATATACAAGTTTAGATTAAGATTGCTGGAGGAAAAAGAAGATTACATAAGTAAGATCCTGTGTTAGTAAATAAGTATATCCAGAAACAAATTATAGAGTTCAAAACTACTGGAAATGAGAAACTATCATTCTTGAAGTAGAATATGACCAGAAACTAAGCATCTGCTTCTACTTTTGCTTTTACTTCAGCAGATTCAATGCCTAAAGATGCGTGGACGACAGATTGAAGAGGTGGACCATAGCAAAAAATCCTTCGAAGTGTATTCTACCTTTGATCTAAGGAGAGAAAAGTACCTGATTGTATGCCTACATTTTGATATCCCCAAATACCTGGGTATGACACTGGAGCAGAGGCTGACCTGTGCAAGAGGAAGAACGAAAGTCAAAGTCTCTATTGTGAATAGCATTTTGGTTGCACGTTTCTCTTGCAACATTTCAACATCTTTGTAAAACCCTCACCGGCAAGACAAGACCTTGGAGGTGGAGCCTTCTGGCAGCATCGAGAATGTAAAGGCCAAGATCCAGGACAAAGAAGGCATTCTTCCGCAGCCTTTGATCTTTGCAGGCAAGCAGCTGGAGGATGATCGTCTTCTGACTATAAAATTCACAAGGAGTCGACTTTGCACTTGGTGCTCCGTCTGCCTGCTGGTATCTTGGCCCAAAAACACAACTGCGACAAGATGATCTGCCGCAAGTGCTATGCACGTCTGCACCCACGTGCCACCAACTGCTGCAAGAAGAACTGCAGCCACACCAACAACCTGCGACCCAAGAAGAAGTTAAAGTAGAGCTTCATATGTTCAACAAAGCCATTTTAGATGTATGGAATCGAGCTATGGGGCACAGAGAGTTGCTGCAACAGAAGACACATACAGCGTTCTCATAAACAAAGTCCTTCGATACGATTCTGCCATGACAACATCACGATTCCCAGCTAACTGCAGGACCTCAGGATCAATGAAGAGATCTGCAGACTTAGACTGCCTAGAGAACAGAACTATTACAAAGCGGTTCAACAGCTCGCTCTTTGGACCTTTGTTAAGAGATCAGGAGGAAATCAATGAGCATCATGAGAAAACCAATTATTTGAAAGGAATACAAACTTGGGAATAACACTGGACTAGGTGTATCCGAGCTAATAGTGACTTATCAAACGACCCTCGTATTGTTTTAGAGTGAAGGAAATGGAAGAAGCAATAATTGAGAAATGTCTTCAGACCTCTCATTGAGACCAGGTAAGCCTATGTATAAGCAAATGCGTTCCAGAAATTGTTTATGCTTCTGCCATAAAAAGTCACGGCTTACCTTGCTTTCGTTCAACCCTGACCCTAATTGAAAAGCTGCCCAGCCCACAGGCACGGCTTCCAAGTACATATCAGTATTTACAAGGAACACATAGGAACATAGGGATTCATATTTGTGAACCTTTTGCATTGTCCTTGCAGCTGCGCAGAGTACAGCTGTGTATACAATTATAAATCCAAGACAACGACAGTCATAGTCATATATATAGTACGTAGCTCATACAGGCCGAGGCAGGCTTATTGCATTGTTAGCGCACAAAATGTCAAAGGTCATAAGACGCACAATTGTTCAACAGCAAACCTGAACCCTCGAGGAAAAAAAAACCCAAGACAAAAGCCAAAACAGGCAGATTTTTATAACGGGCCAGAGTTTGAGGATGCGAGGCGAGGTGGAAAAGAGGAAAAACCCCGAGTTGCAGTCGGCTTTAAGTCACAGTTAATGGTTGAATTACTTCTTCTTCTGCTTCTCCTTCTCCTTCTCTGCTTGTGCAAGCTTGCCACCCTTAAGACGGGGCAACGCATGCGCAGCTGTGCACATCTGCCGGTTACGCTCCAGGAAGTAACCAAGTTCTCTGTGCCTCTGCCTTGGCCCTAACTCCTTTCCATTGAGTGAACGCAGCGGCTCACGTGCGGATCCGATCCGGGCGCGCAATCAGCGTCGCAAGATGACGACACGGGTTTTGCTTTTTTGGGGGGGACGGGGAAGAGCTAAGTTACCACCTCTTCGGGGTGTCTCGATGCCTGGGAAAATCCGTTGCAACGCAATTACAAATCAAAGAAAAACCAGTTTTCATTTCCTTCCGGCAGCAACATCGGTGTGTTGCCTGCCACGTAGATAGAGTTATAAAATGTATTTTCGTGTCGTCTCAAAAACTGGAATCTTAACTAAATATGAAATTTATAATAGATACAGATAGAATAGTCTGGGCATAGCCTAAAGAGGGGATTGGGTTTGCCAGGCATAGTTTGGCCTAGACATTCCGCGCCTTCAGCACCTGCTTCTGTGGCGGACTGGGCACATTCTCCTTGCCTGGGAAGAGCACCGTCTTCTTGGGCGTGCTGGCTGAGGATTTGGGCGTGCGCGGAGTGCGCGGTGTGCGCGGACTGTGCGGGGTGCGGGCGCTGGGAGTCTGTGCCTTGGGTGTTCGCGGCTTGGGCGAATGGGCTGACTTGCCACAGAGCAGTTCGCTGAGCTCTTGACTGTTGTCCTGGCGTACACACTTCTCCGAGGAGTTCAGCAGCCAGCTGGTTATCTTGTCACACTCCATTCGCAGCTCTGAGTCAATAAGCAGATCCTCAATCTTCTCCAGATCGGTGGTGTTGGGCTTGTTGCTCTTGTTGGGCGTCGTAAGCATGGCGGCCGAAGGTTGCTTGGACTTGAGGGCAATGTTCTCCAGCTTAAGCTGTTCGCATTCGTCGCGCACCTTCGTCAGCATCTGCTCCTTGTTGTCCAGCTCAAGCTGGGCGAACTGTAAGACGGTGGCAAACTCATCCAGGGCCTTCTTCATGTCCGCCATGTAGGCGTCGCGCGTCTCGTCTTTGCGTCGCAGCTCATGGTAGTGGGCCAGCTGAGCGTCGCCATCAATGCGCTCCTGGAACGAGTTAGCAATCTTATTGAATTTGGCCAGGGTCTCCGCCTCGCTGGCGAGCAGCTCATGGAGCATGGACTCCTTCAACGATACCTCGCTCTTCAGCGTCTGGGATGAGTTGCTCAGGGTGGTCAGCGCCGCTTGGGTTTCGGCGAGCTGCTGGCGGAGCTGCTCCGCATCGGCCTGCAGGCTGAGATAGCTCTGCTCCAGTGCACCCTTAGCCAGCTGCACGGATTCCAGTTCGGCCTTGAATTGCTCCACATCGGCATCGGACTTCTTGAGACGCTCCATCAGTATGTTGACCGTGGAGCGGGTGTTGGTCAGGGTCAGCTGATAGTTGTACTTCTCCGTGATGGTCTTGGCCATGTCCTGCTTGAGCTGCACCACCTGCTGCTGCAGTGCATCGCTCAGCTGTATGTAGTAGTCGATGCCATTGCGCAGCTGTTCCTCGCACTTCTGCAGCTTCTCATCCCGCTGGCGTAGCATGTCGTTGGTGGTCTCCAGCAAGACCATGACATCTTGTTTCTCCAGCTCGATCTTGATGAGCTCGTTCTCGGCCAGCTTCTGGCGTTTGTCCAATTCGGCACGCCAGTAGCTTTTCTCGCGTTCGACGGCGCTTTCCATATCGTTCTCCACCTGCTGCTGCACCTTGGCCACCTCCTGCTGCTGCTCCGCTTGCTTGGCCTGCTCCCGGCACAGCTGGCGTATGGTGTCGCAGTGTGCATCAATCTCACAAGACTTGTCCAGCAGCTCGTCCTGCAGCGAGCGTATTAGCGTGCACTTGTTGGCCAGATCGTTCTTCAGTGTGTTCCGCTCCACCTTCAGGCACTCCAGCTCTGTCTGGCTGGTCTTGGCTTCCTGGGCATAGGCCAAGGCGTCTTGCTCGATCTGCTCCTTCAGCTGGGTCACATCAGCCAGCAGGGCGGCATTATTGGCCTGCAGATTCTCGATGAGCTCAATGTTCTGGGCTGTCTTTTGCTGCTCCTGGATGCAGAGCTCACGAGCCTGGGCCACATCTGCCTGCAGCGAGCTCAACTGCAGATTGAGCTGAAACTGGACCGCCTGATGTTCCTCGCTGGCTTGCTGCAGCTGCTCATTGGCCAGCCTGAGGGCCTCGCTTTCCGCCACCAAGGTCTCGACCTGTCTTTCGTGTTCCTCCCGCTGCTGTTGCAGCTGCAGCTCGAGGCTAGAGCAGCGTTCCAACAGCTGAGATTGCTCTACACTCAGCTGCTCATTTCGCTCCTTGTGCTCCAGATTCTCGCCAGTCAGGGCCTCGATTAGCTGATCCATTTTGGCTATGGCCAGTTCGTGCTCCTCCCTCAGCTTTGCCTCCGCTTCCTTCAGCTGCTCCACGTGACGTCGCAGCACATCCAGCTGACTGAGCTGGCTCTCAATCAGCTCATTCTTGTTGCGAATCTCCTGCTGCAGAGCCTCTTTGCCCTTCAGTCGATTGGCGGATTTGGCCTCCTTCACCGGCGTTGTGGCTGCCGAATGGAGCGGCGTTGAAGCTGCCGTTGAGGCACCGCTGCTGGGCCCATCCGCATGGCTAGTGGCCGGACGGAAGCGTAAACGCTGCGGCAACGAAGGCGTGCGAAACAGACGCAAACCCTTCGATTTCTTCTCATCCTTTGGTATGGCAAACTCTTTGGCATCCTTCGAGCTGGAGGCAAAGCGCACGGCATCCTTGAAGAACTTCTCAATCTGCTCTTTACGCTCCGGCGGAGGAGCAGTTACAGATGTGGCTGCTGCTGTGGGCGTGGCACTGCCGGCCGAGCCCGCCGAACTGTTGGAATTGGAGCCGGCCGGCGAGCCGCACACAACATCCACATCGTTGAAACGCTTCAATTTGGCTTTCGAAAAGGACATGATGTGGGATGTGATGTTTTTGAAAATTTACTTTTCTTGTTTCTAAATTAAACTTTGGTATGTTTTCTTTCAGATCGTTCAACAAACTGTCTTTCTCTCGATAACAAAAACTCAATAAAACAATTACAAACACAACGAGTTTTTAACAAATAAATGGCAGTCCGTATAATTTTGTTGCTGTACTTCGCGATCAAATAGTTTCCCCCGCTTATGTTTACCCTAACGTCGAGTGTGTGTGTGGTGTCCTGCGATGTATGTTCCTGCGCGTTCCGTTGTCAAAACCTAACTGAAAGTTGGCCAACGGCGCAGGCGCACAGGCAGGCAGGCCAAGCGAACCGAAACGAGATTGAGGAAAGACGCAGAAAACAACCCTCGCATTGGGTTTTGTTGTTGTTGTTGCTGTTAGTATTGTGTTTTGGTGGTGGTTCGTGCCACATTTTATGGAACTTCACCGTCACCGTCTTATCTGTGTTTTTGTCAAGACAACGACGACGATGTCGGCGGTGAACTATAGAAAATTGTTGTAGCGCGCGCAAATGTTGCAATTGTCCAAAGACATTGTCGAAGAGGGTCGGAGACGAAGTCTTCTCTGGATTCCCTTACAATTGTGTATATAAGGTGCTAATGTGACTGTGTGTTGCCCGCTGACACACACACACACACACATATATATACTGCACTCATTCATACATATCTCTATACACAGCTGTCTAGGTATCTCTGGATTACATAGGCTACTCCATCATCTGAAATGGCCGTTAGCTCCAAGGCCCAAACAGCTGGCTTGGCAAACTGCGAGCATGTATCTCATACCAGCATAAGTTTTAATTTCCAGCCAGCCCGCATAATTGGTAAGGGGAAAATGTGTTGAAAATGTCAAGAGCGGAAGAGGGCGCGTCAGGAATTGAATTGCATGGAAAATGAGGTTTGTGCTTAATCAAAAGGTGAATCGATTTGCGCTGATCAAATGCAACCCACATGAGGCAGGCAGGCAGGCGGGGAAATCATGCTAGCTGTGGCAGCTGATCTTGCTTAAGCCAATCAGTGGATATGTCACAACCAGCTGGTGTTCGTTATGATTATGTGAGAGAGCAACGATATATAGATATGGTTGTAATAGGTGGAAGCAGTTGAGAGAGCTGTCAGTTGTGATAAAGCTGTAGCAGGATCTTAACGACGACTTTCAGTATTCCAATATAGATATAACATGTTTATATAAAGTGATTTTGCTTGTAACATTTTATACCAGCGATAGAGGCTTAGAGTCTCTTTAGTCTTCCTTTGCCCCTGCGATTAGGACGCAAGAAAAGCTATCGGTCGGGAAAGAGCTTACAAAACAGAATGCACACGAAAGGAAGGCCGACTGCCGAAAATGTATAACCGATCTAGATGAAATCTGGTCGGCGGGCGTGGGTGCAAGGGATACAAGACGAATTTGTTTTGATTTGGATGCAAAACAGAAACGTTATGCCGCAAAATGTTCATTCCGAAACAATCATTTATATGATAGCTATATGATATAGTTTAACGATCTTGATCAGATCAGGCCAGCGGACCTGGGGCCTCCTCAAATGGAAACAAACCGAATTTGGTTGGATTTGGATGAAAAACAGAAAAGTTATGCTCCTAAGGGTTCAATCGGTTATATGGTGGCTATAAGATATAGTTGTCCGATCTGGATCAAAACTTGTCAGCGGACGTAGGACCGCCTAAAATGAAAACAAACCTAATATGGCTGGATTTCGATGAAAAACAGAAAAGTTATGATCACAGTCCGGAACAATCGGTTATATGGGAGCTATACGATATAGTTGTCCGATCTTGACACGATCTGGTCAGCGTACGTAAGGCCGCCTAAAATGGATACAAATTGAATTTGGTTTGATTTGGGTGAAAAACAGAAGAGTTTTGCTACTAATGTTCATTCCAGGAAAATCGGTTATATGGGAGCTGTATGATATAGTTGTCCGATCTAGATGAATCTCGAACTTAACCAGCGTGCAGACAAGAAAACTATCTGGTACAAATTGCAGCTTTGCAGTTCTTAAGACGTCAGAGATCTTGCGGTTGAAACAGACGGACGTACAAACGGACGGGCATGGCTACATCGAGTCTCCTTGTCGTGCTGATCAATAAAATATATACTTTATATAGTCGGAAATGCTTCCTTCTATGCGTTGCAAGCGAAAGTAAAAAACTTTGTTCAACTTGCTAATCTGAAAGATCGTAAGCAATCCTTATCACCAAAGCATGCTTTATCAAGGTGTCTGTCGTAACTATAACACCCCTGATTCAGCATTCCCGTGAACATAAATAACTAAGCACATCACTAAGAGATGATACTATTCATGAACGATCCATCCACCACTTTTCTTCACAAACATTCCGCATCATTTGTTGCCGCACAATATGATCCTTATAAGTCGATTATAAATGATGTTAATGATGCCTCTGCACTCTGCACCTCCAACAAAGTTTCCCAGGCCTGCTCATGCATAACCAAAGATGATTTGCATTCAATGCGCCAAATATGACGCCAACGTATAAAAATGTTTCCATGGGATCCATTAAACAGACGACGACATTGTCCTATTCTCTCTTTATTGTCTACTTGCTGCCAGGACGATGTCAATACAAAAAAAGGAAGATCAGTTCAAAGGGTTTGAGTGTGTTGTGCACCCTCATTGGAATACAAAGAAATAATAAGAAATACTGAGTCATCGACCTTAACAGACATGCCGCCCCGTTAAAAGGATGGGCAGCAGGATCTGGCACACAGGATGTGTGTGTAGAGGAACGCAAAAGAGAGAACAGTCTAATGATCAGGTTTTCTTTGATACCGGACAAACTTGTTGTTGTTGGAATGTGACTACCAAGGGAGAAGGCGACTTATTGTTTTGGTAGCCTTTGATGGGGTTATGGAAATGATCATATATATATATATATATAGGCGTTTGCCAACTTCGTAACTCTTCCAAAGGTCATATAGAGGCCTTGTTCCCTCAACTGGCAGCACTCAAAGGAATCCTGCGCCACATACAATGGCAAAGGACTAACATTCTCTACAATCCAATAATTTTTTTCCATCAATCTCATTGAATTTCTCATTTCTCCATTCCATTTGCAACCCTCTCCCCACTTACCGTTGAAGCAGCAAATTCTTGGCAAACACATAAAGCTCCATGTCCAGACTATTGAGTTTCTCGATCCGTCTTCGCTGATCGGGTCGCAGATTCTGTACGGCAGCCGCCGAGATCGTGGTGTTGTGCTGCTCAAATGGTATGGCAAAGCGCAGGTTGAAGGTCTCCTCGAATACATATTGGGATATCTGCAGAATCGGTACAATTTGAATATCCTGTTTGAATATCATTCGCAAAAACTCTGAGTTACCTTTTGATATTCCGTCAGTCCAAAATAGGCCATGGCGGCCAGATTGCGCTTAGCGCTGGCCAACATCACCCGATCCCTTTCGTGGGCCGGCATCGAGGATTTGTTATAACAGCCAACGAGAGCCAGGTCGGCCAGCATGCGTGTTTGCCTGTTGGCCGCCAAATTTGATTCACAACCGGCAAACTGGTCCAGATCCACATCCAGCCAATCCTTGCCCTTGTAGCAGGGCGGCAGCTCGCTGGCTGTGGCCTGACGACCCAGACACCAGTGCCTCGAACCCTTCCAGGTGGCACCGCGCCGCACATGCCGATACTCGGACATATAGCGCGAGATTGGCTCTCGCAGCAGTGATATATAAAAATAGCGACGCTTGGCCGTCTCGCCCTCATTCTTGTCCAGCTCGACGTCCACGCAACTGGTTAGCTCGGTCCAGTCGGCATGCAGGCCGCACTTCCAGCCCGTGGAGTAGCGCGAGAACAGCCAGTTCTCATTGCGATGCGGACGGAAGCAGTAGCAACGCTTACGCTGCCTTTGGCACTCGCAGGGACGCTGGAAAAAAAAGGGCGAAAGGATACTGTTAAGATAATCTCCAGATTTGTACGCCACACTGGCTTACCTTAAGATCCAGATCGCGCACCAGATGCCTGCCAAAGGATGTGCCACCCGTCTTTTGAATGTGCAGGAAGACCATCACATCATGGCCATCCATATCGAACTGGAAATCATCGTTCAGCACATCCTCATAGCTCAGACCCGCATTGGCAATGATGTTCTGCGGCGCCGAGGACTTTGAGGCGATTGCGGTGCTGCCACCCACATTGTAGTTGTTATTATTGTTATTGTTGCCGCTCTGATGCAGTGGCAGAGGCTGAAGCTCATTGTAGGCCATCATGTCCGAGGACTGAAGTATCACGGCGCGTTTGGATAGGGCGCATACCTGCGGTCACAATCGACATGGAGGAGGCAGAAAAGACCAAAGTTCAAACATTAAAATGGGTAAATATATAAAATAAGAGAGGCGTTTTTGGGTAAGTGTGATAGACCATGTAGATACTCTAGAAAATTACGTATGAGCATTCTTGTGATGAATATTTCATTTACAATTTTGGATACATTCAAGCAGGATTCTGACATTCAGGATTCTATACATTTTCTAAGATCTTCATCTACTCTCCCGTTTCAGCAAGTCCAATCTACCCACTTTGCTTTTACCATTTGCAGAATAAAATATGTGCTGACCACATGGGCAGAGTGTTTAATGTAATTTTATTTTTCATTTTCATTGTCGCCGCTGGCTTAAAATTAAATTTATTGGCTGCAAAATTACATAAAGTATGTGCGTGCATGTGGAGTGGTTGCGCGTGTGTGTGTGCGTATTTGCTTGTAGCATTAATTAAATGCACATCGGGTATTAAAAGGTATATTTTTTCCTGTTCGTTGTCGTCACAGGTGGCCCCCAGTCCTTGGCATTTTCACCATACATTTACCGTTCATTCCGCCACATACACACACACACATTTGTTGGTCTTCTTTATTTGCTCAACGAAATTTGCACTTTAATTTATTGCAACGCACTCAACACTTATTAATACTCGCATTGAGGCAACTCATATTGGGCTGCCACTGCACAGCTGTGTAAAGCGCTCTTTGCTCTTGAGATATTTTCAATACATTTTCATTTTATTAATAAAGACGCAAAGATGAACAACAACAATTCATTGAATTTCGCTGTGACAGTGGATTCAATATTTTGTGGCATACTTTTCGGCGCCACCTTAAATGCGACTGGAACGGGGTGATACAAATGAGAAGTTGAGTCCAATTGGAGTATGTAATGTCTGCGTTAAGAAAGTGTTATACACAATATAACAGTTTATTTTAGATGAACAGACGATGATCAGCTAGCAGGAGCAGGGGAATTTGGTGGTTGTCAGCATCACGTTGTTAAATATTTAATTAATTGGGCTTATACAAATTTAAATGTGGTCAAATTAGATGTCAAAATAATTGAAAAATCATTACATTTTATGAGTGAGGTAAACAAAATTCAGTTGATGTTTAATGATGATGTTTATGTGGTTGCGTACACTGTTGATACGGTATAGGACCCATGACGCGGCTGTTAACAAGCTGGAAAAGATGGCAGATGCGGTGGCTACATGGGCCAAAAGGTGGTGCGGAGAAATCTGCTGCAAGAAAGCATGCAGAACCCCAACCATATTAGGCACCCCGATGACTCTCAAGGACTTGCACTGCTAACTTGGAGTTCACTTTGACAAGAAGCTCACTTATAGGTAGCATGTGACAGCGATTGGCTTAAAGATAAAGGGCAAAATAAAGAAGCTTGGCTGGCTTCTAAACGGGCGGAGCAAAGTGGCTCTAAAACACAAGATTATGATATACAAACAGGTGATTGCAACTGTCTTTAGATACGCTATCAATGCAGTGACCCCATCGCGTAGGGCGGGGACTGAAATTTCCAGACCAGCATCGTTCACCGCATCGCCTCGTTCCCCGCATAGCCTGCGTCTTGACATCGCATCGCCCACCGCATCGACAGACGACAGACGCATTCGGCGTTGTGTTATCGATACCCGCCCAGCTGCCGCTGTCCACATGTCCAAATGCCACAGAGGACTTGTGTTCGCCCATACCTGATATAAGAGCGTTTCATGTTTCCAGAGCAGATCAGATTTGGTATGTAGCAGGGATCGTGCTCGATTAGCAGTGAAGCCGGTGTGGCTATTAGGCAACTAGATAGATTTGTATAAAAGTAGGAGATTAATGCTGACTTTATATGAAGGACATATCAACTTTTTTCTTTTTGATTTTCATAATGCTTGGGCTCAAAATTCTAAGGTCATAATTGCCGCCACTCTCGCTTCAGCTGTCTCGGCACATTACAAATTTCTTTGTAAGTGGCCCTGGCTGGACTGAGAGATGTACCCTGGGTAAGGAGGAACTTCTTTACACTATGTTGCCTTTTGGAAAAGCCAAAGGCAAAACGTTTCTTTCCCTTCATAAAATATAAAGCAAGACTTTTTAACAGATCTCAGTTTTGCGAGATTATTACTTAGCTGGCTCAAGGTCGCAATGAGTAAATAGTAAGTAATTGTTTTAGGCTGCTCTATAAGCAAGGCTGCTTCAAGTGGCCAAAAACACAACACACACACATATATATATCTATATATATATATATATATATATATATTGTACTTTGTACATACAAGTATCTGCGATAAATACAAACATGCAATCAAACTAGAAACAAAAGTTTCTCGATTAAAATGAGCAACTTTGTGAAATTCTCTTATCTAACAATTTCCGCTGCTTTTCCAGCTTTACCCTAAAGACACACGAAAATGAACAACAAGGATGGGCGAAGAAGACGCCACAACTAACCGACAACTAACAAGAGCAAGAGAGAGCAGTACAACAACTACAACGACAACATGGATAACAACAGAGCCAGAGACTCTGCTGAGCAGCTCATTAAACAATTGGCAGGCGGGTGGCATTCGACTTCGCCGCGATGCAATGTGGGGCTGCTCCAAAGAAATTAAGAACATGATGGGATTGCGTGCCCATAGGCCCTTTTCTTGTTTATCTTAAAGTCCTCTGAACCGAAATTGTGGTAATGTGTGCATGTATGCGTGTAAACTGGTTGCCATAAAAGTTGTGCGCATTTAAATCGCCAGAAGGAAAGCTAAAGGAAACTTTGCTAAGGATATACAGGTGAGAGGTGCAAGGCGTGCAGCCTTCGGGGAGCATTTCCAGGCAAAAACGTTTTGAATTTATTGTGACCAACAACATATAAAAGCAACAACAATAACAACAACTATCCAATTCGATATTAAAAAAAGGCAGACGAAAGAGAAACTGCAAGAAAAATGGCCGCAACTGGTGAGAAACCGTATGGGTTGCTGCTGCTCACCATTTGATAGCCCCCAAAGTCTGACTCTGGCACTTGCCGTCCGACCAACCTCTAAGGTTTTGCACTAATCCCTCTTGTGTGTTGCGAGTAGCTTGGATTTTATTTGTAACTGATAAATTGTTGTTGAGTTGTTTGGAGGCTTAAGTTGCCTAGAAACGCTTCTAACACAAAGTCAGTGAGAGTGAGCTTTAAAAGTATTTTGACCAGACAAATCTATGTACATATACATAGAACTGTTTGGGATAATTGACTGATTGACTGACTGACTGACTGAATGGGGAACAACGCACAGAGCAAGCCCTTTTTTCACGCCGCTACCTCCATGAAAGCTAAGGGATTGTTAAGGGAAAACTAAATCATTGGCCGCAAGCTGCAAGGGACCTCAGACTTCTCTGCACAAAATGCGCATCTTTGCGCCGGACAACATTGCTGCCGAATTCCGCTTTTGATAGGTTTGCGCCAGTTGAAGAAGTTCATTGTGTCCTTCAACCAGGTCTACGATCAGTGCCGCCAATTTTCATGCAAAATGTCACAACGAAAAGGTAATGTCATGTTTTTTTCCCATCCTATGCCTATCCCAATTGTGCATCCTGATAAAGTTGGTTCTATAGCAGCCATATGATATAGTAGTCCAATGTGAATGACATTTAAACTCAACAAACTCAACTTCTGAGATATCTGTGTTTAAACAAACAGAGGGACGTTTTTGGTTTAGATTTACGCGAGTTGCTGATAAACAAAATGTTCAAAAGTATACTACACTGGTGGCCATTTCCATACTACGTACAACTTCTAACATTTGCTAATGCCATATGTATATCCTCTACAACACAACACACACATGCACCTATGTCTTCTCATTTAATAAACTCCTACAAGAGACCCCGCCTGTATGTAAGTGTTTAAATGCGGCCGTGTTTATGTGTTTTAGCGAGCGTGAATTTCTAACAAATTTGCCACAGAATGATTACTATTATTATTACATTATTACGGTAGGTTGGTCGCTTGGTTGGTCGCCCATATTCGGTTGTTGTTGTTGCTTTTGCTGTTGTGGTGGTGGTAGAATGGACTGGCCACCATTTTGAATGTTTTGGTCATTTGGATGTTATGTTTATGGCGAGGCATAAAAAGCAATTAAAGCTCCAGCAAAGTGCGCTTCAGCCAAAGTACACCACACACACACACACACACACACACACACACACACATACACACGGAGGGAGCAAACTGTTATTATTTTTTTTATTGTTGCTGCGCCATTTTAGTTTCTCTTCGAAAATAAAATTAAACTGTCCATTAGTGGTGGGATTTTCGTCTCATTTTTGGTAAGCATGAAATTTTATGGGTATTAAATCGCCTCATATAAATATATATATATATATAAATTAATATTATTCCAGTCCAGTTATGGCTGAAGATTATGTTGAGAGGTATTGCTGGCCTCGGGCTCAGACAATAAAGCAAAGATTTAACGGCCGAGTGTTAGAGACGCGACGTGCCGTTTTTGAATCAAAAAGCATAACAACATGTTAAGCTAAGCGCGATAACGAAAACTGCATAGGAATGCGCTTATCGCCTTAGGCAGCTGCAGCTGTAAAACAGATAAGACGTTGTTGTTGTTTTCGGGAGTATCGGAGTGATAATTTATTTTAGCGACTTATTGGAACAGCGCTGTATTCGGAACTGACTTCTTAATATAAAACATATTTCGCTTAAGCTAAGCCAAAGCTCGCATCATTAAGATCGGCAAGCCGATTCAGCAAAATCTTCGGCAATAACGGAAACTCTTGTAGCAAAACGAAAGTGTCCGATTACCGCCGCTGACCATTGCAGCTATAGCGCGCTGATACAAAGTATGCAGCGGCGCAATTGCGAGGGCTGTTCTTTAACTTATGATATAAACTTATGAAATATCCTATATTGAGTGTTATCTGTTAACTACTCCCCCTTCAAGTATAAGGCCGTCCTCGGCTGACCCAATCCAGGCGACGACTTCTCGTAACTGCTTCGCAGACTCCTTTGCAGATGCAGATTAAAGCACAGCATATGGCTCCAATGATGAACGCCACACGATAGCTTGATCGGTTCCGACGTCTCTCTTGAATTGATGTATCACCTCCAAATTACGTTCATTCAAACGATGAAGGTACGGGAGGCTGAGGACATCTTGGCTGGCAGTGATGTTCAGCAAGGGAGAATTGACAATACCCGGGACTCTATTGCGTACGTTTTTGTGATTAAAACAGAGTCCCGTTAATTGCGACTCGGTCTCCGAACGTGATGAGATGCGTGCCTTGTACCTCAGTGCCGTTGTCCACGGGAATCCTTGCGGACCCGTCGTTGAGGATGCATGGAGCTCTTTGGCACATGGACTCTCTAATGCCAGACGACAAAATGTGGCTCCAGGTGAAGCGGCGCAACTCTGCAGTGTATGGGCTTCTCCATCGCATTCGGCTATGATATAGTGTTAATGGATTGAAGAATTTTTACGGACGAAACGGACATAAGATCTCCTATGGGAGTGTTGGTGGGTTCCTCTAGCCAAATTGATTCAAATCTGAGTGGGTCAAAGAGTAATAGTAAGCACTAAATATTGCAACTCCACTATCAGCATTCTGTTTGTAGACAGTGTTTTAAACAAATGGCTAGTGTCGACTTTGAGTTTTTGGTTATCTGGGTAAGCTGGTCTTTGACTCTAGTGTTTATTTCTATTTGTCTATTGTTGGCATTTTAGCAATTTTTCCGTTCTTCTTTTTAAAGAGGTTCACCAGGTGGCTAATAATAAATTGAACTATATCTAACTTATACGAGTTTTCTTAGTGGCTTAAAAAAGGTGTAACAAAAAAATGAAAAAAAAACAAAGGAGTCATCTTAGGTTGTCCTTGTGGACCACCCTCCCTCTAATGAGGACCTCGGTCCCCAGGTCTGCATCCACGGCCTTCTCATCACATAAAGGTGTGAGTTTGTTTCCGAGCCGTCGGTTGGACTTGACCAAAACTTTGTCACCAACGTCAAAGACCCTATTCTGCCGATTAGCGTTTTCCCTAGCTCTGAGCGCCGTCTGAGCGTTTCTGATCTTTTCTTGTATCTTCCCTTGGGGCTCATCTGGGTGCGCCTGAACTACATCAACTGGTCTCTGGTCGATGACCGAATGGATCGACTTATTGTACTCAGTTGTAGCCAGCAAAATGACTTCTACGGTGTCACTTATGCCTTTATCGATCTTTAGGCATCTGGCTAGCTCTAACAGAGTGCTGTGAAAGCGCTCAACCTGTCCATTCGAGATGCTATGCAATGGTGGTGCATTTGAAATGCTGGCCCCATAGTTGTTTGCAAGCATAGTCACGATGGTCTCTGAATTCAATGACGGTTCATTGTCACAGTAAATAGATCTGGCTTTTGGAAAAAAATTCATTATTTGCATTAAGGCTGGCTTCAGATCCACAATGGTTCTTGAAGGGACCGGTTGGACAATAGCAAACTTAGAGAACTTGTCGATGCAAGTGAGAAAAAATTTCCTGTCGGTGGAGAAAATGTCTATGTGTAACATCTCTCCTACACATGAGGGGATCGGTGTCTCCCCAAGCTCTTGTTTTTTGGGGTGTCTATCGTATTTAGCCCTAGCACATGTTTTGCAATTTTGCACTATTTCATTTGCTATTCTTGCCATCTTTGGAAAGTAGTACTCGGAGAGTACCTGCTTAATATTTTCCTGTGCAGACCTATGGGCCCTATTATGCTCGGCTGTGAGGATTTCCCTTCTTTCTCCAATCGCAAATACGTCCACTACGCGATTTTTGCAGTGCCAGAACTTTGTGGCCGGGTATCTTCGAACCAATGCATCTTGTATCATTGCAAGCGTGTGTAAATTACAGTGGAGAGCATTTACGCATTTGGGTGAAACTACATCTTCGAGCTCGTCTAGCAGCGATTCAATGCAAGTATAGCTTATCAAGTAGCGTTTCTTATTTCCAAATAGAATAAAACTCTGTTTTAAGGGGAAACGCGCCTCTTCTAGCACTATTTGGTTTTGAAAACAGTTCAAGGGTTTGTCTGTTGTCTCAATGGTGTTGGTGAGAGATACCTCACTGTGGATCGTTGCTGCGCAGGACTCAACTTCTTGTTCATTTACAGCGTTGAGCTGCTGTCTTGACAAGGCATCCGCAACCAGATTGTCCTTGCCAGGTTTATAGAAGATACGTGCATTAGACTCGTCAATGCGCGCTTTCCACCTTTTGATCTTCGCGTTTGGATTGGATTCCGAAACTGCGAAGGTCAAGGGTTGATGGTCAGTGAAGATATTAATGTCTTTCACTCCATACAAATAGTGCCTTAACTTGGCAAGTGACCATACGATGGCCAATAACTCTCTCTCATTTGTTGCATAGTTAACCTCGCTGTCCTTCAATGTTCTCGAAATCATTGTTATAGGACGACCCTCTTGAGACAAAACTGCACCTATGCCGTGAGCCGAAGCATCGGTCGTTAGATCGAATGGCTTCTTAAAATCGGGGTACCTGAGCATTACATTCTCGGATGACAAAATATCCCGCAACTTCTGAAACGCCCTTTGCTGCGCTTCAGAGAATTGAACCTTTATATTTCTAGACCTATGTTTACTGACTGTCCCATTCTCACCCTTCAAGATATTCGAGATGGGTCTTGCTATTGCGGCAAAGTCCCTAATGAAACATCTATAATAACTTGCGAGGCCTAGAAATGATCTGACATCGAACAGCGTTTTAGGTTCTGGATACTCCTGTATTGCCCTAACCTTTTCAGGATCCGTCGTGGCGCCAGTGCTGGTGACTACGAACCCCAGATAGTTCACGCTTTTCTTAAAAAATCGTGACTTTTCGACGGAGACCCTCATGTTTGCTTCGTGTAAGCTTTTTAGGACCCAATCCACGTGTTTAATGTGGGATTCCTCATCTTCTGAAAAGATGATTACGTCATCGACATAAACATAGCAAAATTTGCCAATCTGCTCTCGCAGTATGTCGTCGATGGTTCTTTGGAAGATGCTTGCTGCATTCTTTAATCCAAAGGGGAGTCTTTTGAACTCGTATTTCCCCCCGTTCACTGAGAAAGACGTTTTTTGACGGTCGCGTTCAGCGAGTATGATCTGGTGATAACCAGACTTGAGGTCTAATGTTGAAAAGAATTTGGCTCTCCCCAAATTCCCTAATATCATTGATATATTTGGCATAGGGTATTTGTCAGGCACGGTTCTTTCGTTAAGTTTACGAAAGTCCATTACCAATCTCATTTTCCTTTTGCCTGCTTCATCAGTGCCCTTCTTGTCTACTACCCATATTGGGTTATTGTAGGGAGAGACGGACTTTTGAATTATATCATTTTTTAGCAGATCTTTGATTTCTTTATTTACGAAATCAGCAGCTCCCATTGGATATGGGTAAAGCTTGGCATAGATCGGTTGCTCATCTGTGGTCCTAATGGTGGCCACCACTGATGTGTTATACGGCAACGCCTCGTCTGGGTCTGCAAAAGCCTTTTGTCTGGTCTTTAGCATTTTCAAAAAAGAACTTCTAGCTAATGGGGATGCCTCTGCACAGTCTACATTTGTGAAATTGACATTTTTGCACGTGTGGAAGGTGATTTTTTCGACCTCCGTACCCCACTTAAGTTGTCCTGAATCTAGACAAATCGAAGCACCTGCCTGCTTTAGCAGGTCAAGGCCTACAATCCCATCAAAAGCTGACAAGTCCGGCAGAATGAAAAATGTTGCCTTCAACCCAAACATTGAAACAAAGCATTTGTGCGTAATTTGGGTCTCGCCGTGAATGGAATGAATTTTGAAAGGGGACTCTACAGAGCGGACGCCTTTCAACCCTTCATGTGGCCGAATGAAATTCTTGGCCGCTCCCGTGTCTATGAGGAATCGCATGTGAGTCCCTGCTACTCTTCGTCTGATGACGGGTAGCAGGGATTTGTTCCTAAAAAATTAAGGGCATCAGAATCATAACTAGCATCGTCATCGATTTGTGCCACTGCGCTGGAGGCGGCATCAGCATACGCCTCTGCCTCTTGCGTGACGTGATTCAACCTCTGCTGATTTCTCTGACCGCCTGTGCGGTCAGATGCGTAGTGCCTCCTATTCGTGTAAGCAGGGGCTTGAGTGGGCTGCAAGACCCTTGAGAAGGAAGGATCGATCTCCATGGGCACCTGTGCGCCATTATTATTGTGCTGCCTGATGCTTCGCTGGTCAGTCTGCACTGAAGCCTTGGTTTGCTTGCTAAAGTGCGGATTCTTTGTACCGCTAGCTTGTGTTTCGGCTTGTTGCGAATGCCTTCCCTGTTGGTGACCCTGCACTTTTGCATGCGGCTTGCGCTCTTTGTCTTCTAGACCTCTTGCGAAATTAGCCGCGAATGCGTACCTTTCATGGTTTGACTCGACTTCTTGCGCGAGAGCTAGCGCTGAAGGCAAATCTCTGGGCTTTGCTGCAAAGAGCACATCTGTAAGACTGCGCCTGAGACCCGATATGAAGACACGCAACGCATCGTCGCGGAATTTTTCACATAGGCCCTTTGCTAGAGCTGGCTCATACGACATGTTAACTTTGTTAGTAAGAAGAGTGAGTTTCTTCTCTACCTCATCGTAATATTGAAGCAGGGACAGGCCACCTTGCCTCAAGGTACCTAATTCCTGTTCAATGACATAAATTGGTCTCTTGTCACTGTATGTGAAATCTAGGCGATTTATTATCGCATCAAAATTCAATACAGTCCCAAAGGAGGCCAGCACCGCGTCTGCGGGGCCCCTAATCTTGCTTCTTATGATGATAACCGCCTGATAATGACGAGAACTGCCATTATAGGGTCTGTAGATCTCGTAAGCGGCTAATGCTGCCTGCCTCCAAGATACATAACATTCTTGTACTCCTGCAAACTCAGGTAAGCACTTGACGGCATCTAGCGGCTCGTCACAGCGAATGTCGTTTCTAATTGCTATAGCAGCATATGCTACTACTTGTGGGGTGGCAACGTTTGCTGCTGTTATTTGTTCAGCTAACTCATTAATTCTTTGAGTCAATGCTTGCTCCCTCTGCTGGTTTGCGACGGCCTGTTCGGCTAAAGCATTGCTGATAGCCGTCCTTACTACTTCCCTAAGCTGATCTGGATCCATTCTACCTGATGGTGGGGGAACTACGGGAAGAAGTCTTGTAGCCGGGACTCTGATGCGAATGTCACAGTCGGAATCTGAGTCGCTAGACTGCTCGCGAGGGTTTCTATATTGGCTGAACTGTGGCATGCGCAGGCCAGTGGCCGCGAAAAACAAAACGTGCCGTCAAAAGATGGGTCGAATTACGACGCAGCTCTGAACCACGAGAACTGCAAGTATTGTTATAGCACAACTTTAGACACATAGAAAGTAACACGAAGTAATTTTATTAAAGATCTGGATGATAAACTCAACTCAAATTTTCAAAGCAGTCACTCTCACGTGTTTCAGAAACTTTTTTTATATGATCTGTTGCAATATAAAATACTCACTAGTACTAATTTTACTAAAACAAAATTTTGAGTTCGACGAAAAATTTTGGCTAGAGTGTCCACTTACATGACTCAATTAACACAAAAATTTGTTTATAAACTGGTCACTCGCAGCTCCCGCGCTGCTGTCTTAATTGTTGTTGGTTGTTGCAGCTCCTGTGCTGCTGTTTTAATTGTTGTTGGTTGTGGAGTCCGACCACTAGTTGGGCGCCAATTAATATTATTCCAGTCCAGTTATGGCTGAAGATTATGTTGAGAGGTATTGCTGGCCTCGGGCTCAGACAATAAAGCAAAGATTTAACGGCCGAGTGTTAGAGACGCGACGTGCCGTTTTTGAATCAAAAAGCATAACAACATGTTAAGCTAAGCGCGATAACGAAAACTGCATAGGAATGCGCTTATCGCCTTAGGCAGCTGCAGCTGTAAAACAGATAAGACGTTGTTGTTGTTTTCGGGAGTATCGGAGTGATAATTTATTTTAGCGACTTATTGGAACAGCGCTGTATTCGGAACTGACTTCTTAATATAAAACATATTTCGCTTAAGCTAAGCCAAAGCTCGCATCATTAAGATCGGCAAGCCGATTCAGCAAAATCTTCGGCAATAACGGAAACTCTTGTAGCAAAACGAAAGTGTCCGATTACCGCCGCTGACCATTGCAGCTATAGCGCGCTGATACAAAGTATGCAGCGGCGCAATTGCGAGGGCTGTTCTTTAACTTATGATATAAACTTATGAAATATCCTATATTGAGTGTTATCTGTTAACTTATATACATATATATATATATATCTATATATATGTATGTTAATTGATATGGAAAGAAAATAATTAAGTGCATGGGAAAGTTTGATAGGGCATTTTCATTGATTGATTCGCTTCTTTTGGTGAGAAGAATTATAGATTCTGCATTTATTTATGCACAGTTTCACCAGTTCCAGATAGGCTTGGCTTTGTACAGACAGACATTATGAAGGAGTCAGAAGTCTAGAGCAGGTCCTTGAAGATCTATCATTGTCTTACACATCAAGAAGTTGCCAGTCAGGTCACGACAATTGCCTTTGCAAGAAATTTAAGCGCAGACCTGCTCTTTCTGCTTTCTACTTACGTCGTCAGACTACTTATCATCTTTTGTTCCGAAATAAGCTCCATAGCTTCAGTCTTACATCTTTTCTTTAAATTTTTGAATTTTCGCACACAAATAGACAGCAAGTCAGCTGTTTTCATAACCAATGTGACCAGCTTCCACTACACAGCATTATCACATCTTCCCAAAAGGTTGAAATCAAATGAAGGAGAGGATGAGAAGCTGTAAAACCGGGTCTTAAATAGTGAAGTAAAGTATAAGATTTGTCAGAAATCTTGCCCTAATTTCAACATTTAAAAGTTTTATGAAAAAACAAATTTGTAATTCAACAAAACACATAAAGACAACATATTTTTGCTTAGATTGATAAAATTTGTTCGACAATTCATGTAGAATTTATTCAACTAAAAGTCAGCAAAGTAAAAGTGTTTTAAGGACTACAAAAAAGTCGTAAACACAAGAAAATCATCACTGCATTCATTCAATCATTTGATGTCACAGTCATAATATTTATCTACAAATAAAGTGAAGTGTAAGAAAATAAATGTGAAACAATGAACAAAAGCTATATTTCAGCTAGTCAAACTTTGAATGCCCTAACAAGCTTTAGAAAATGTAAGAAATATTTATAGATTTAAGAAAGATTTACAAATATGCTAATATTTATATATTGATATTTGAGGGAATGAATATGTAAGCAATTCGATAGATAGCTTCATTTGTGTTGCCTTGAAGCTAAAGAAAAATTCAATGAAAAATAGATTTATTCATATTTTGGGGAGGAAAAGAATGTGAAGGTCTTGCCGACTTGAAATCGCTCATTTTACTGTTAGTCTAGAAGAGAAATTGAGTAAATTACAATAGTATTCGTGAGATAGTATGTAACGGGTAAAAGGAAGCGTTTCCGACCACATAAAGTATATGTATCCTTGATCAGCATTAACAGCGAAGTCGTAATATTCGTCTGTATGAACACCTATATCTCGAAGACTATAAGAAATAGAGTCGCCACATTTCCCTTTTTGCCACGAACTCCAATGCGTGCACCTTTACTTGACGTCCATCTCATCTTATCAGCAGCTACAGTATTTTGCGAATTCTTAGTGCTCAAGTAGCAAAATAGTCGCCTAGGCAAGGAGCTGCTTTGTGTTTTCATTACAAGAGATTTTTAAACAAATTTCTTCGTATGTTAACTATAAGTCGTAGCCTTTAATGGTTTGTGAGAGTCCCTAGATAAATATGCCATGGAACACAAAGAAAGTTAAGAGGCTTCCAGTTCTTGGAAATCTATAGCTTATTAACAATTTTTTCGTATAAATATCCACTGATTCGCTGCTGTATTGTCAACCATCTTAGTATGCATTACAATCGTCTAACAAGTGTATTCCCATAGGATATATAATTTTAATTTCAACACACTTTCAGTTGGCATTTTCCAAGAAGCCGTCTTAGTAAGCAACTAAGCCATAATCTTGTATGAATATTTCAGACTGTTAGTTGTAGTTCATCAGTACAAAGAGTTTTCTCTACTGGCGGCTGACTTGTATCAGTGAAGCGTAAAGAGAATAGCCATATGGTCAACAGATTTGATAGGGCGTATCACCCTGGGCTTAAATATAAGCTAAAGTTGCTATTACTCGGGAACTATTACCAGCTGCTCTCCAGCTACCTGCATATAGAACACATACAGTGGGCATTTAGAAGCATCCAATCAAGAGTGTCCCCAAGGCAGTCTCCTAAGACCTATTTTATACAGTTTCTATACGGCGGATAGTATTATTACTCGTACTCTTTTACAGCTTTGAAATGCTTTTGTTTGAAAAATTAGCAGTTGCTGCATTTCCTGGACTGTTACAAAATTATATAGTGTCCGTTTATCGAGGTCAGCCGTTAAATGAATACAAGTGAAAGAAGACACAAGTCTTAGGAAATAAATTAATATTTATTTGCATCAAGATTGAAGATTGTATACTTTATGAACTCACTCTCACACACACACACACACACACACAGGGGCAAAGGCAAATAAAAACTGAGAGCATCTTAAAAGTGTGTCAGAGTGCAAGATATACAGAGTCGTAAATCTGAAGTACACCAAAAAAGTACACAATAAAATTGTTGGGCAAAAAATAAGAAAGCAAAAAACAGTATCTCAACGTACAATTTAGTGCCGAAGAAGGGAGAGGGGGCGTGAAAAAGCCATAAACTTGCAGTAGCGGAACACAAGCAGTGAAAATACATAGTTGTAAAATACTTGGTCGATGTAAATTGAAACAGTACGGGGGGCCGCCAGCGAAGACAACAATTCTCTCAAAAACATAAAACCAGAAATGAAACGTTTGGGTTGTGACTGACAATTTGGTTTATTGCTTATTTAACAACAAATTCTCAATTAATTTGAGTTTTTTGTTGGTTGTTTTTTTGTTTTGTTTTAGTAACACATTATGAAGCCCTCGTTTTCGTCGACGCAAACTGTGAAAAGGCACGGAAAAAATTAAAAAAAAAATATTTAAAATAAAAAATGTACAAATTTACGAATTGACGACTTACGCGTTTTATTTTTTAGCTCGCCATATGGCACGCCCTTTTGTTGTTCTTGCGCCCACAACTGAGGCCAAATTGCCATGAAAATGAGCAGAATAACGATTGACATTAAATGAACTGACATTTTCACTGGTTTGCCGGCGACTGATTCTAATCAAACAGCACGAAGCATGGCGAAATATAATGCTATAATAAAGGGTGTTCTAAAGACAATCCAAGCATCATTTGCATTTGGAGAAATGTCAGCGGTGAAGTGTTGTAAATGAAATTGTCAGTTGGCAGATGTCTTTTAGCTGTGTTGGTATGTTCCTATGCTGAAATTTCTACAAATTTTCTTTTGGAAAGTCCTTAAAAAGCATAAATTTGTTCAACTGGGTTTGTAAAAGGGCTTTCAAAGTATTAAAAGTATATGAGAACGGTGAATACGAGTATCTTATTGTCGGAATATCAACTATAGCCTTCTTATTTGTATTATTTAGGGTGTTCACCATGTCTGGCATGCACGGCTACTGGCTATGAGGCAAGTGTGCCTCCAATCCTATGGCATGGATGCCACATTTGAGTCCTAGCTTATGAAATGCCTGCAAAAGATTGCAGAAAATACCAAAAGGGTTCGCCAACATCATGGTATATTTTGGTATTTTTAATGTCAATACTGTGACAGCCCAATAAACATCTGTTGTCTATTAACATCGCCACCAACAAGCCAAACTTCGTAAACAACCTAATTGTAAGCAGCTCTAGTTGCACAGTTGCTAGACATTGTGTTACATTTAAGAACAGATGACAGCTTAACATAGAAAATGGATAAAAAAGAAAACGTTTTCATAATGATTTCATAGAATTTTCTAGTTTCTTTGACAACATTGTCTTAAGCAATCTTAATAGATTGCCTTTTGGTTTCGTCAATTGTCAAGGTGTGAGGTCACTGTTTGGTAAAAATTCTCTCACGAAATATCAGAGCTCCATACATCTCTGCTAGGCAAGAACATAGAAAGTTTCTTGGTATTTTTTTAAAGTAATTCCGATTTCTGACTAAATTGTAATAAAGAAGTTTGGGTAACTCAAACAAGTTCCTAAAAGTTCACATGGTTTGTAGACCCCTGTCTGAGCTCTCTGAAGTCTTAGTTTAAATGTCATCAAGCCACATTCACTAGAACTTTTAAAGTCATTTAATATTTTCTCGAATTTAACAAATTTTTATAACCAAAAATTACATTTTCATTAAATTTCGAACACCCTTTAGTACAACAAAAGTTCACACTGAACGCTTAATTTGATTTCTGATAAATATCACAATCCACTATAGGTATACATCGATTGGATATATCCTCCCGAATATAACCAAATTTACAGGCACAGCCCAGGCTGCAGACTCTCAGAGAATAGCAGCCCGGATCGGGCTCAGAGGGCAATGTACAGGTCGACTCAATGCAGGGCATACAAGCACGCTCTTCATTCAGGCCGCAGGCTATATGAACAGTGAAGTGAAATGGCTAAATGGCTTGGCTTTTGCTTGGCAGGTGAGTTTTCCTTTTTTTTTTGTTTTCATTTTTCTTGCTACATACGTCCACTATGTGGTGCGGCATTGCAGAGATGGGGGTGCAGCAGGAGAAGCTGCACCAACAGGCAGCTGAGTGGCATCAAAGTTTTCCACAGCACAAACATGATGGCGAACATGTGAGAGGAGAAGTCTACGTACAACTGTGTGGATTTATTGGCTGTACGGTCTTTAAGCAAATCGAATTAATTGGCCAAGCCAATTAGTCAAAGCTGCCGGGAAAATCGAAATTCGCTTGGCTGATCGGATGAATGGGGGAGGTAAGCGGTAAGCGTGTGCAATTCATTTGGTTGAAATGAAAATATGTGTGGCAAATAGCTGAAATCAACTAAAACTGAATTGTATTTCATATCAAATTTTATGGTTTATATATAAAGAAGGCAGTTAAACGGGTATTTCGTGTAATATAGAAGGATAAACTTTTGCTTATATTATTTTGATAAAAGTTTTTAGATAACCTGCTGATTCCATGCCAGTATACCCATTCGCAAGCATTCACATTCTAAGAGCATCTCTTTTATACCCTGCTGTTTTGGCCTTAGTTCAATGCAAACACACCCACACATAAACACACACACACATGCACACAGAAATTGTTCTGCCCCAGGGTTCATACAAAGGCTCAGGTAAACAATGAACCAGCACATGGACATACAATGTAGATAGCCTAACTTCTAACCCCAAATGTTTCTGCCATAAAAACGGAAATATAAAAATTACAAAATCCTGCACGCCCACACATACATGCAAATGATAAATGAGGCTAGAGTTCTGCATTTTATTATCATTTAAACAAATACAAGTAAAATGTGCATGTACTGGCTACAATTTACAAAACACAACAAAAACTGGTTAGACAGGGGCATAGGCAAGTGCTTTGGGTTTGGTCAGCAGCTTAGGCAGGTAGGGTTGCCTATGCATGTGTGTGTGAAATATACGTATAGGAATGTGTGCACATTTTGTGCATAACATTTGACGCTTATGATATTTTAGCATGCCAATAGAGCTTATTATACCTACAACAGAACATGAACTATGTTTGGCACGAGAAGCTAGCTAGAGCTAAATTATCAAAATTCTAATGTAAACATTTCATAGCATGCTTTTGTGCGCTTTAACTCGTTTAATGAGATATGCAGGCCTGTTCGCGTTTCCACTTCCACTTGAATCTCGTGGTTTACTTTTTGGATTGGTGGTCGGAATGTCCGAATCCGATTGAAATGTGCGTTATTGCGTGTACTTATGAGCAGACATCTATTTTTATGTCAATTTCTAATTCATTGAAACTAGTTTGAAGTGTTAATTGATATAAATCAAGTGTAAATTTATTTAAGAATAATTTGTATAAAAATGTAAACTGTTTGTGGCGTAGATTGAACCCATTTGAATGTGTTGATGGTCATTGTTTTGTCTTGCTCTCTCCTCTGGCGTCACAGCAGGATACGGACTTGTTCAAAGTGGAAGTGGAGTTCCAATTCGATTTAGTTTTACTTTTCGTAGTGGAAACGGGAACAGACCTAATGTATTTTACCCTCTTGTGCGATTCTTGAATAAATATTTATTATGTTAATCTATTCATAAGAACTGTACAACTACAATTTGCTGCAATAATCTCTTAATTTGTATTATAATGAGCATGACGTGCTTATGTTAAATATAAGTTAATATTTTCCTTTGGGGAAATAAGCATAATTAAGAACGCAAACATTTCTGAAGGAGACAAACAAAAAGTTGTTAAAATCTGAAGAAGACAACTTAGAAAACACATCAAAATGTTTAAGGTTCTTTTTAGCTATTATTTTGAAACCAAGAAGTTAGAAGCCTGAATCATATCAAGTTTTCTACCAAATCATTGTTTATACCTGTGCAGAGAGTAGTATAATTTTGTCAAGATATTTGTAACGCATAGAAGGAAGCATCCGACCCTATAGTGTATATAAATATTCTTCATCAGCATGAGAAGCCGAGTCGATTTAGCAATGTCCGCCTACCTGTCTGTCGCTTTGTTCCTATGCAAACTAGTCTTTCAGATTTAAAGCCTTCAGGTTGAAATTTTGACCATAGACTTCCTTCTGTTGTAAGATGCTCATATGTAAAAATCGTCCAGATCGGACGACTATAGCTTCTACATAATCAACCAATTCGGAATGAACTCTTAAAACACCAATTTAACCAAATTTGGCAGGCGTTAATCTTACGAGCCTCCACGGGAGCTTTCAATCCGAACGGATCTTCAAGAGTATGTAAGATTCGGTTACCCGAAGTTAGCCTTCCTCTCATCTTTTTTTTAATGATGGTCTAGGTCTATGAGTATACAGGCCAGCATCACCGATTTGCATAAATAAACCATTTAAAATCTTTCTGCTTTTTGACACCCGCTGGGTTTTTATTTTGTTTTTTTTTTTGTCTGGATGAGCTCTATCGTTCAGCCGAGCAATTGAGTGTTTGGTCCTGTTTTCAAAACAACAATGAAAAGATTTAAACCAAAATGAAGTAGGGTCACAAATTGTCAACATGGGAAGGCCATGATTTCATTTCAAGTTGAAATATTTTCTAGAAGAAAAACCTAAATATGAGCAGAAGAAGAAAGATTCGCTTTGACTCTATGGAAAGAAAATCATATATATCAAAAGCTATTAGAAGTGTCACAGAAATCTCAAGAGTTTTAGGTTGATATGTGTATATTTGTACAAAGATAAAAAACAAGTTCAATCAAAACTAGATTCCTTTATTTTTGTGGCATTTATGAGGCTTAAATAAAAGCACCTGCTGATTCCTGCGACATTTGCATCTGTCAATATGTCAACATTTACTAAGCTTCGAATTTGGTAGCTATACTTAAGTCCTCCTAAAAAGCTAGGCAAATGAATATGAATGAAAAGAGATTACACAATAAAGAAGGCTAAGGGATAGGCAGATGAATATCAAATGTGCCTATCCCTTAGATGAGAGGGATGACTTTTTTGAGTGGCTTAAAACTAGTTCAAAAATCTTTCAGAGAAATATTTTTCATCAGAAGGACTAGAGATTCGTTCAAAAGGCTTCCCTACTTAAAGTTCATAGACTAGAGGAGGTGAGCGGTCTGATAAACAAGATATTCTAGGTCAAAGCTTGGGCATAGAGAAGAAATCAAAATTCCACAAAATTAAACCAGACCAAAACCTTTAGTTAATGATTTGAACTGCTTTGGATCCAACTTTGGTCGAGCAGACAGGACCTCTCCAAGGGAGCTTGAGCGAAAGAAATATCAAAATAAATACATGTGGCAGTTATGCTTGAAAAAAACATTTCATACTTGAAAAACTGATGTTGCGTGGCAGAGAAATGGTAGAAGATTGTTAGTATTTCCATCCATCACAAACCTAGCAATGGTGAACTCCATTCATCTTCAATTTTGTGAAAATTTAAATTTCCTTCAGTTACTTTTTGCCCTCAGCAGTCCCTTGGGATGCCGTGCTTTATTGAAATGTTGTGTGCGTTTAAGTGTTTTGTCAATTCATTTATCAAATTGTCTATGACGTGAACTTTAGATGGCCCCGCTTGGCCTGTCACGCATACTAGTTTTAGCTGCTTTGCTCCTTGTGCTGGCCATTCCGGAGCTCGTTGTGATTTCAAGCATTAAATCATTGACAGTTGCTTTATGTTTTCAATGGATTTTCTATTATTTGCAGACACACAAAGCAGACCCGAGAGTTATGGCCAACAATTTATTATGCCCTGTTTCGTTTTTCGTGTCGTTTCTTTTAAAGCAGAGACGCTGAAAGCTAATCTATTTTAAGTGGCTGTAAAACATTTGGGAGGATGCCTATGCCTACTCAGGTTTGCCGCTGTGGTCCTTAATGAAATGTAGGATAATATTTTTACTTTGAACTAACTGTGTGGCCATGTGTGTATGTTTTGGGTTGATAAGCGTATAAGCATGTAAATGCCCAAAATAAGCAAAGACACAAATCCCAATGGCTAAAAGGGACTTGGGGTATCTGTGCGATACTAGATTGGATACAGAATACACTGAGCAAAACATTCACAGGATTCGGACTCTTTGATTGACTGAGGAACAACGCAAAGGACAAGTCATAAGTCTGAAAGCTCTGGAATTTTCACACCAGTTAGAGTTTGTGGCGTAGGTGAGTACTAAGGCAGCTGTTCGGGAAAACTACAACCAGAGGTGAGTCGAAATCAAGCAACAAATTTATATGGGAATGAATTTATTATATATATTTACTTATTTCTATGCTACTGAATCATAATTTTAAGTGAAGCGAGTGTGTGTGACAGGGTGAAGTGAAGCAGACACATTCTGTTGTTTGCTTTTCTTCTAGTTCGTAGTGCCTTAAGGAACTCAGGACACGCTAAGAGAAGTTTGCTAGTATCATTAATATCTATCGAATAGTATATAAATGATCAGAAAATATCATTTAGTTGATATTAATTTTGCTCTGTGTAGCTGCTCTGTGTCCTACTGCTTGGCCAATGTCCATAAATTCAAACAAAAAATACATTTTGACATTTTGCACGCAAAGCTGGAGATGGAAGTCGGAGCCAAAAACTTAACTAAGCATGCTTTGGGTAGCCACAGTTATGTAAAGGTCATTCCAATGATGTTGATGATGATGAAGGCAGGCAGCGCCAGGGGACAGGGGACAGGGACACACAGAGGCATTTCATATGAAGTGTTAACATGCGATAACACCAACGACGACAACAATAACAAGAAACAGACACAAATGAAGCGCAACTGATGCTGATGCTGGTTTTCTTAATGCTTGCCAAGGCCCCAGCGTCCACAAGGAGGAGCATAAGCACCAAAAGAAGCAGCTGAAGTAACACAATCCGACCCCACACAGACCACACAGGGTTTGCTTATGGACTGTGGCACACACCCACTTATTGCCCCGTCATTTGGCATTGTTTCGTTTCACATTCTGTGGGGCTTTATGCTCTGGCAACGAGTTTGAAGCAGTAAATGAAGTGAAATGGCTTGAAACGGATGATAAAGAATATCATTGGTCATACTGGCTCATACTCTCCTCAAAGCATTCAACGCACTTTTATGCAGCAGCAGCATGAAATTCATAAACAACATTTTTGTTGCATAACTTTATGTTGCTTTCGTTTTCAGAGTTTCATTTTGTTTCGGTTTGATAAATATCTCTTAGAGTTTTAATTGTGTTTTTTTTTGGTTTCTCATAAATATGCTAACTTTATTGTAGGCAACTACAGGGTGCTCTAGAGATCAAACATGTTGTTTAGTTTTTATAGAAAGGGGAGTAAAAGCTTCAGCCACGTGTTTACCGATGTGAAAATCATCAAGGAACAGATTGAGAATTGGTTTGCCGAACGTTCCAATGCCTCGCCAGAGATCTTGGGCAGTTTCTCCGAAGAATTGCATTGCAAGGATGTGGGCAAATTCACCATTTCGGTGGGTGATGTGGGCTGTGCGCTTCTCTACAATCACTTTGTGATTACTTGCAACTTTGCCACTTCCAACATCATTGGCTAGCCTATCTACACACTAGGCGAGAAGGCCACCTCGGGTGGCAAGAAACGCCCTTGATTATGCCACTCTGTGCTATGCCAAAGAGATCAATGACAACGAGAAGGTCGTGAAGGAAATGAGAAACTTCGCCAAAACTCCACATTCGTGTTTTACTTCCTTCAAGAAGTGGATGTTCCTGGACAAAAGCAGTCTATTTATCCGAGTGGATATGTTCAAATTAAAGCTCTATGGAATTGAACAATGAATAAATAATGCCGCCAGATAAAAGTCTAAGCCAAACAGCGGCACGCTGTAAATACAATTCTCTCCATTTCGCTTCACCTTGTATTACAAGCTGCCATTGCGGAAATGTTCTTTAAGCACAAATCTTTATACAAAATGCAAATCCTGCACAAACTCAGATACACCCTTTATATACATATATATATATATATATGTATATATATATATTTGTATAAAAAGGGAAAATGAAGCTACTCCAGAACTCCAAGAGGCGAACATTTTTTCCACGCTCATAAACCCTTGGAAAAAATTGCTGGCAGTTGGACGTAGGAGACTGGTGTGACATAATAGGCGGGCGGCGTTGGTGTTCAGAATGTGGTGGCTATGCGGTGTTCCCCCCCTTCCTTGTCACAGTCATAAAAATGTGCAAAGTATTTCGTATGCTCCACACAGTGGTGTCACCCACACCCACTTGGTTGCCATTTTTTAAAGCTAAAAGCTAATAAGGAACAACAAAAAAGGGCCGGGCCAGGCCGGGAATGGCAATGGGTTTTAATGCACAGGGCATAAGCTCATGGTAACAATTTTCTTGTTAAGTGGACTTTTCGGACCTTACATTTTGCAGGCTCTTGCTTCTGTTGTTGTTGTTGTTGTTGTTGCTATTCTTGCTGCTGCTCTGCACACCAGTTTCATATTTGCTTTTATTGTACTCAAGTTGGCGCGTAAATTTAAATGAAAGTCAAATTTTTTTTCGCCCTCCATAGAATATTTGTATATATTTTTTTAGCTTTTCTCCTTAAGAGGCAACTAAAAGTTGCAGCTTGGAGTGGTAACTTTTATTAAATTGTTGGCAGTGGAAATAGAAGCTCAAAGTAGGGAATAGGAGGAGGATTCATGTAAAGCTTAAGTTAATCCTGATAACATTTGGTATTGGTAAATGAACAGTCCAAAACGGATCTAACCATATAAACTTCAATAGAATTTAAATAGAATTGTTGAACATTTAACAGTTTGCCGTTTCGTGTTATTGTTTCACATGGTTTTGCAGGTTTTCATTATGTTATATCTTTAGTTTTATGCTGAAATTTCAAAGTAAGCAAGAAAGGAAGGCTAACTTTTGGGTACCTTTGCAGATTCGCTTGAGATTCGGTCAGCATTTCGTTTGATTCGGATAAGAAACAGGAAACGAAGGCTAGCTTCGGCTTGACGAAGTTAATATGCCATTCACATTGTCAATATATAACCGATCTAGATCAAATCTGGTCAGTGGGCGTGGGGCTGTAGCGGATGCAAGGGATACAAGGCTATATAGGGAGCTATATGATGTAGTGGACCGATCTGAATCAGATCAGGAAAGCAGACGTGTTTCCTGATCTGAATCAGATCAGGAAAGCAGACGTGGGGTCTTCTTAACTGGATACAACCCGAATTTGGTTTGTTTTGGATGAAAAACAGCAAAGTTATGCTGCTAAGTGTTCAGTCCGGAACAATCTTTTCTATGGTAGCTATATGATATTGTTGTCCGATCTGGATAAAACTCAAACATAACCAGCGTGCAGACAAAATAAGCATATGGTAATAATTTCAGCTCTACAGCTTTTAAGACTTCTGAGATCTTTGTGTTGAAACAGACGGGCGGACAGACGGACATGATTATATCGATTGCTCTTGTCATGCTGATCAATATGTATACTTTATACAGTCGGAAGAAATTATTATAAAAGCACTATACCATTTGTGAATGTTATGATCCTTTGGTATTGCTAGTGTGACCAGATTAGCAGGCCTCCAAGGCACCATCTGATTGCATAAAGTTAAATGGAAGATGTGAAAAGGCAACGTAACCCAAGTGCCAGGCCAGCCATATTCTCAGGCCGTTTAAATGCTTCTTTATAAATATGATATGAAAGCCGCTCTTACTCTAAGGGGGAGGGAGGAGCATACTCATGTAACCTAAGCAAAATTTTCAAATATGTTAAGATTGCTAAACGAAGGACTTGCTTAGGTGACGCCTCGTCGTAGTTAGCCTATATCATATCATATCGCCCTTTCCCGTTTTTATCATTCTTCTGCTGCTGTCATATAACAAAGCCGCAAAATCACATTACTCATACGCCGCGTAAACACAATTTAATATATTATTTTAACTATGACTATTTTCCTGGCTGCCACAATTCAATTTTCGTATGACATTTTGAGGGTAAGGACATAAAAAAATGGTCAAATGTTTTTCTATAATAACATTTCCTTTAGGTTGGTCTTTTATGTGCTGTTGCCTATGTGTGTGTGTGAGTGTGTGTGATTGTGTTTTTCGCTTGAAAAATGCTGATTGAAATGGCAGACTCAACTGTACGGAATTGCTGTGCCTTTTAGCTTTGCTCTTTGTTTGTTTTATATTTCATTCTCTTTTTTTTTGTGTTTTTTGCTGTTGATTTGATTTGGTTTTATGTTTGGTCACTTTGGGACTTGGTCCTGGCTCCCTTTTGTCTGTTATTGTAAATGTTCGCACTTTAATCAAATGTCAAACTAATCTGCTAAGCAATTTTTGTTGTTGTTGTTGTTGGACTGCCAGCCTGCCGGGATTTGTTTTCTTGGGCCTGAAGGCAGAGCACTTAACGCATTACTTATACGCCACGTTGTTTGTTTTGGTATGCTTTGCATTTGGGCCATAAACTTTAACTAAAACAAAAGCCAAAAATCTGTGAGTGAATAAACATATAGATATATATAAATGTATAGAGGACATAACTGGCCACTTGAACATGAGAGTTAATTGAGATTTAAAAGTAATTGAAACCGAATATGGTATTTGGCATGGCTTGGAAACTGGCAACTGGAACTGGTTGAGCGTTTGACCATTTTGGCCAGGTCACCAAACGGCAGCAAAGCGTCCAATTATAATTTAATTAAATTCTAAGCACTTTCCACATATTTGTTGGCCGGCCACAGCTGCAAAGAAGCCAAAACTGACAGAACTAACCCAGGCAGAGCCCGAGCAGCTGGGACAAAATGTCAGTTTCATGCCAGGCACGTTCATGCTATGTGTGTGAGAGTGTGTGTGTTTGTGTGTGTGTGTGCATATGTGGTTGCCAGAGTTGGTTTTTGCATATATGCATGCAGTATATATATTTATACATATTCAGTTGATATGCTTCCTATTTGTTGTTGTCGTTGTTGTTGCTGCTGCTTCAAATGTGAAACAATATGCCACAACAATGAAACGAATCGTGCAACCATTTCGTGCAACGAGGCGTATGAGTGTTGACTGCCTGAAGGATAAAAGGCGCGCACAGCGACGGATAAATAAACCAAAAGGAAAACTAGCTGAAAATTAAATCTGACTAGGAAATGTTGCATAGTTAGATGAGTTTTGAAGAAGTATATAAAGGGTGTCACAAAATTATCCTAAACATATCAAATTCAGTTGAAAATTTCTACCGAAAACAAAAGCTCATTATACCATTCATAAAATGGTGTATTAACTTTGTCAGGAAGTTTGAAACGCTTAGAAAGAAACGTTTCCGACTACATAAAGTATATATATTCTTGATCTGCATAACAAGGGGAATGGATATAACCATGTCCGTCTATCTGTTAGTCTGTATGTCCGCTTCTCTGTTTCATCACAAAGATTTCAGAAGTCTGAAAAGCTTCAGAGCTGAAATTTTTACCAGATGCTTTCTTTGTTTGAACGCTGGTTAAGTTAAAGTTTTATTGAGATCAAGTTCGAGTTTTATCTAGATCGGACAGCTATATCATATAGCTAGCATATAACCGATTGTACCGGAATGAACACTTAGTAGCATAACTTTTCTGTTTTTCATCCAAATCAAACCAAATTCGGTTTGTATTCATCTGAGGAAACTCAAACTATTATGGTCAATTCTTAACTCAGCACATATACTGATTGCCTTCTCAATCGAAAATTCAACCACATAACGGTAAATAATATTGCTTAAAGCAACTGTAATTATGTTTCATAGAAAATTGAGTTCATTCGTTTGGCCATAGAATGAGGCCATTGGCTGGAAAGCCACAACAAATCATGAGAGAATGACAGCGCATAACGTTTCAAAAAGCTGGAAAGAAACTATAAAAGTGAAGTTTGAGTATTGGGGCATCAAATTGTATGGGCGTGGCAAGCCTAATTCCTTCACACACATACACTTAAACCCAACTGAAGAACACACCAGAGCCAACCTAAGTGTCTATGTGTGTATTTGTTTAGAAAGGCCTTCTATTATATACAAAAATTGTACAAAACACGTGCATACAATTGTCTCCACACATGCAAGCAGATTGTTAGGCTTGTTGTTGTTGTTGCTTCCTTCAATTGTTTGCACATTCATATGTTGCATAGGCAAACACACTCATACACTCATACACGCACACACCTACACCCTACACAATGTTGTTGCTCTACTGCTCCAATAGCGAGGGCCGGGCCATTGTTTGACTTGGTCCTTTTTGTGTTTATTTATTTACCCAACTATAAGCATGCATGTGTGTGCATGTGTATGTGTATGTGTAAGTGTGCAGCTTTTCTGTGCTCTCTATTCGATGTTCATAATGTGTTTATTCGAAGTGTTTATCCAATAAATTTGCTTATTTCTTGTGTTGAACTCGAAGGCACAAACATGCTAACCACAAAAAAGGGTGGTTTAAGTTCTCATACACATGATAATGCCTCAAACTGAAGGATTGGTTAGATGGATAATTTGCATGAAATTGCTCAGACGATACGTGGCCGAGAGATGATAACATAAAAATGTTGAATAAGTTGTACATTTGATGAGAATTGCCAATTTGCATAATCTTTTTGATAAATTAAGACTGAATTCGATAAGTGAGGTTTTCGTTGTAGGTTTTGATCAACGGATCTGATGACCTTATAATCACAACTTCCATTCCCCAATGCAACCATAATGTTTATGTGTTAGTTTATGTATTCTATGCTTCTTCGATTCCATATACTCGTATAAATGCAGAATTTGGATTTCTAATTCAATTTTTTGGTAACAGAAAATGATCAAATATAACGTGTCAGTTTCAGATCTTTCTGTATTTGTAATCAGCAAATTGTGGGGAGATTTAACATTAGCATTTCATTGGCGGAGCCATTATGGCTAGGTTCGTGGATATTACATCGTATCCGTCAATGGTGAAGAAGGATCTGGTGTGGAAATATGTTTCTGCTACAAGGAGTATGTCTATGCGACTGATCTTAAGGAAGTGCTCTACTTCAGGCCTGATTCTGTTCGCGTTTCATAGGACAATATGGAGACTTATTTGCATTGCTTGGCCAATAATGAAGTGAGCAGTTGGCTCATGGTTGCTCATCTCCATCATAGCCTCCAGTCGGTCCATTCTAGTGTTGGCTTGACTTGGATCAGGTTGCGAAGCTGTCGGCAGTTGCGGTACTCGGTTTCCTCCTCGCAGGGTGTTCGCAATTGCAGGATTGACGGGTGCAAAGCGGTTTGGAGTGGGTGCTGTATAGGTTGGTGGAGTGGGTCTTGCCTTCGGAGATTGTAGTTCTTTGGCCTTTTGGTAAACCTTGCAGCCTTTATATGAGGCGAAATGGTTACCCTTGCAGAGGATCATCATCAGCTTTACTCCACTCGGATGACATTTAGTCTTCACCGCACTTGACGCATTTTGGTGCGAGCCAGCAGTAGCGCTGGGTGTGTCCCAGGCCTTGGCAGCGGACGCACTGGATGACATTCTTACTCTTCAGTGGCGGCTCAAGAGTAACTACGCATTCTTGTTGTTGCTTGCGGGTTCCCAGTTTACGAAGAATATTGTCATAGGCTTCTTGTTGATGAGACTAAGAGCAGTTTTCATTTCATTGCCGCAAATGTTGTGCCCTTGCTCAGCCAACCCCTACTTTATTTCAACCTGCTTTCCTGCTTAACAAACCTAATGGAGCAAAATCATGACTAAACCTTACTAAATCGGTGTACAGACGTGTGTTCTATTAGTCAATTTCCTTATACAATTTGTCAAATGCATATTCGTTTTTACATTATCAATTTAGTTTTATGATATATATTCTCTACGTGCCCAAAAACCTATTCGTTTAAACTAAAGAGAAATCTCCGCCCCACGTTCAGAAATAAATTCTTTATTTTACGCTTTTAACCTACATTTTATTTCAAAGCTGTTGTTGTTGTTTACATAGCTGTTGTTGTTGCGTTCTGACATTGCAACGCTTTAAGAATTAGTTTCAGTCGCCAACAGTCCGGCGATCGCTAAAGTCACCAGAATGAATCTAGCTTTTGCAGTTTTCGGAATTCTACTTTTGTTGCCTTCAAGTCAACAGCAATTGTAAGTTTCCATAAGATTCGCAACTGTCAAAGGTCTTCATAGAGTTTCTTCTCATGAAATTTTGTAGCCCTCAGCCACCAGAAGGATCTTTGAGGCTGATACATGATCGTAAGGGTGATTATTATTTTTTGTCACTACAAAAGGATATAAGTGTGAGGGTTAGCGACAAGGTCAAAGCAGCATATGAAGAAGCTCTTGGGAGTGGGGGCGTTTGCTATACAACTTACTATTTCTATTGCACAACTGGGGAATTTATAGAATAATGCTTTCAATGAAAACTTTTCTGAATAAAATAAATTAAGTTAAATATCATAAGAGCCATTAATTGTAATTGCAATCGAAGAGTAAAGGTACAGATGTCTGTAAGAGACAAACAGGAAGTCTTTCCGATGCTATCAAGTATATATATTAGTGATCCGCATCAACAGTCGAATCAATTTAGTGTGTCAATTATGACTGACATTGCAACGCTTTTAAAATTTGTTTCGATCGCAATCACTTCAGTAAGCGATAAGGCAACAAAAATGAATCTAGCTTTATTAGTTTTCGGTATTCTACTTTTGTTGCCTTCAAGTCAACAGCAATTGTAAGTTTTCCCAAGACCAGCCAGCACCTCTCACAGATCTTTATTGAGTATCTTCTCTGGAAATTTTGTAGGACTCTGCCACCATCTGGATATTTAAGGCTGGTATATAATCCCAAATATGACTATTACTTTTTGTCACTAAAAAAAGGTATAAGTGTGAGGGTTAGCGAAAAGGTCAAGGCAGCATTTGAGGAATCCCTTTGGAGTGGTGGCATTTGCTATATAACCCACTATTTCTTTTGCAGAACTGGAGAAATTATAGAATAATGCATTCAAAGAAGACTTTTTTATACAATTGCAAAGTGTCTTCAAAGAAACAGAATATTTGATTAAAATAAATTAAGTTAAAGTTGTGAAATCAAATTAGAAATAAATCCTTAATTGGTTGCACGTTAAAAACGTTGACTTTTCGTTCAGATATTGCAACGCTTTTACAATTTGCTTCAGTCGCAATCAGTCTGGTGAGCTCTGAGGTAAACAAAATGAATCTAGCTTTTGCAGTTTTCGGAATTCTACTTTTATTGCCTTCAAGTCAACAGCAGGTGTACGTTTCTAGAAGATCGGCAACTGACGCAGATCTTTATTGAGGTTTTTCTCTGGAAATGTTATAGTACACCTGAGAGGTTGGCATATAATCCTACATATGATATTTGGTATCATTTATTAACCTTAGATGGAGCGAATGTAAGTGAGAAGGTGAAAACGGCATATCATAAGGCTCGTCGCAGTGGTGGCGTTTGCTATGATAAGATCAACTATTTCTTTTGCAAGACTGGAGAAATTATAGAATAAGACATTAAAAAATGCATTGGAGAAGGTTACCAAAGAGTAACCGAAATATATTAGTAGTATGTGGCATTAGCAACTCTACTGGGTCTCTGCGTGATGGCATCGAATACTTTCCAAACTGGAGATTCTTCATGCATACGTACGACATGACCCAGCCAGCGAAGTCTCGTAGTGTTCAATCGTCTGACTATTTCAATGTTGCCCTACAGCTCATACAGCTAATCGTCATATCGAATACGATAAAACAGAAGATCTGGGGAAGAATTTTCTTCCCAAACACCCCAAGAGTAGCTGCATCTGATTGCAACGCTTTAACAATTTGTCTCAGTCGCAATCTGGCCGGCGAGCGTTAAGGTAATCAAAATGAATCTAGCTTTTGCAGTTTTCGGAATTCTACTTTTGTTGCCTTCAAGTCAGCAGCAAGTGTAAGTTTTCATAAGATTTGCTATTGTCACAGATATAAATGGAGTTTCTTGGCTTGAAATTTTGTAGCACTCCGTCCCGACGTGGAGTTTTAAGGCTGTTTCATAATCCTACCTATGGTACTTATTGGTTGTCCCTGCCAACTCACGAAGCTGTGCCGGTCAGCGATGCAGTGAAAGCGGCTTATCGAAGGGCTCATCGAAGAGGCGGCGTTTGCTATAATAAAATTAGCTATTTCTTTTGCAGGACTGGAGAAGTTATAGAATAATACATTAAATGAAAACTATGACTAAGGACTTAGGGGTTTGTGGTTTGTTAGGTAGTAGTAGTAGAAGTAGTAGAGGTAGTAGAGGTAGTAGTGGTTGTGGTTTGTTATTCAATTTAATATGTGGTGATGTGTTAGTGATCCTTTATTATAGGAGGGTATCACGGAAATCCCCAAAGATTTAGAGAAATGAATGTGTAAACGCTTGAATTTATGGCTTCATTTGGGTATCTTAGTACGAGGATAAGGATAAATTCATCGGCTACCAGATTAATATCTTTTTTTTAATCGTTTTGGGAGTGTTTTAAGGGTTCATCAAAAGCATCAGCTAACTGTTGCGAGATTTAAGCCCCCCAACAAAATTTCAACCTTTGCTACACCTCAAATCTAGTAGGGCAAGCATTTCTCTAAGTCTCTGGGGATTTACGTGAATATTCCCATAGAGTTTCTCTTCTTCCTTTTTTTTGTGTTTCATTATCTTGAATTGATTTGGCCGAAGCGTCGCATAAGCAAAACAAAGCAGCAACTCTGAGATAACTTGTGAGAGAGCGTGGGCGTGTTTCTCTTTGCTGTGAATGGTGTGAGCCCAGAGTGAGAGGAATATAAAGGATAGTTGCGAATCAAACCAAGTTAAACTTAGAGTTTATGTATGCTCAGAGAGCCGAGAGATCAGTCTCATTTCAACATAGACAAACTTTATATAGACTCTGCTTCTTATGCTCTTTGACATTCCCTGAGCACTTTGCTTACTTAAAATTTTCATATGAGACAGCATCATTGGTCCTTAAATGAGTGCGAAGAAATGGAATTGAACATTTTCTGTTAGTGCTCTAAATGTTGAGCATCTATCAATAGTTTGTCTATGATTCCGACAGCTTGGCTCACACCATCATATACCCAAAGCAAGTCCCATGTTCATGTTCTAACAATCGTTAGTGAGTTCCGAAAACCTTAACACGGCTTGAAACCCGACATATATATATATATACTTTGGTTACAATAAAAATAAAACTTCATTTGTTATTCATTTTGTCAATGATACGAATCTTTTGAGTTTCCTCAAGCTCTATATTTTTGCGATATTGCTGGCTGGAAACTGAATATGACAAACAAGCAGTTTCTATACAAATGAGGGCCAATATGAAAATGTAAATTTCGCACTTATATAAAGCCTCATAAGTTTGCGCTATTCGTTCAGAGTTATGACACTTAGCACGTATAGACATTTATTTTTCTCAGTTACCTCAATTTTATTTCGAACTCTTGATATGGTCAAACAATTTTTCGTTTTGTCTTTATATGCATACAATACATATACATTTGTTATATATATTTTTCGGTCATTGCAAAGCTTCAAAACTAGTTTCAGTCTCAATCAGTCCGGCGAGCGCTAAAGTAACCAAAAATGAAGCTCGCTTTTGCAGTTTTTGGAATTCTACTTTTGTTGCCTTCAAGTCAACAGCAAGTGTAAGTTTTCATCAGATCCGCAACTGTCACAAGTATATTTATTCTTGAAATGTTATAGCACTCCTGATCCCAATGTACTTGATAAGGTGGCATATAATCCTACATATGATTATTTCTTTTATTTATCAACCGGAAAAACGGCGGACATCAGCGAGAATGTGAAGGCGGCATATTTCAAGGCTCAACGAAGGGGCGGCGTTTGCTATGATAAAATGAAATATTTCTATTGCAGGACTGGAGATCGTATAGAATAATTAAATGAAATTATTTTATAAATTTAAAAGAAAGCGAATTTTCAAGTTCACTTTGTGCAAATAAATTAAAACAAAGCCTATGAGCTGTATGAAGAGCTGCTGAAGAGCTGTATGGAAATGTAAACTATTTTTGTTACACTAAAAATTCTTATTTATTTAGTCACGATCTGAGTTCTTGGAATATTTTAAAAAATTCTATGTAATTATATGTCAAAGTCTCGGAATAATATAAAAGTATGAAGCTTTCTGACATTGCCACGCTTCCAAGATTAGTTTCAGTTGCAATTAGCCAGGCCGACACAAAGGTAACCAAAATGAGGCTCGCAGTCATAGTTTTTGGAATTTTACTTTTGCAGCCTTCAAGTCAAACGAAACTGTAAGTTCTCATAGGATTTCCAGATTGTTTGAGATATTTATGGGATTACTTCTGTTGAAATTTTGTAGCTCCGCGTTACTTAATGGAGCTGATAAGTTGACATATAATGCAAAATACGAGAGATGGTTTCTCACCAAAAGTGGAAAAGGTGTGAATGTTAGCAGTAAGGTAAAATCAGCATATCAGGACTCACGTTTGAATGGCGGCGTTTGCTATAAAAGCTATTATTTCTATTGCAAGGATGGGCACAGGATTGAATGAAATATTTAAAAGAAAACTTAAATTTAAATATAAAAAGAACTTAAAGATCGTTTTAGAATCAAATAAATTTAAATTTCAAGTTGTTAAGTAAAATTATAAAATTTCATTTGACATCTAATAAAAATGTGAGTTTTGCTAAGACTCGAAACCAACTTTTTAAACTGACAGCAACATTTGCAAGTATTGTTTAAAGGAAAATCATTTGAGTGAATAATAAATATTTATATTTAAGGCTTTGGAAGTAAATGGTAATACAATTTCGTAATATTTTCTTTAGCCTAAAAATACATAAACTGCCTTTGGGGATGTGTTTTATCGACCTACAAATTCGCACAATCTCTGATTGGGTTTTAGGATAAATAACAAATTAGTAATGGAAATTAAAATAATTAGTTTCACCCATGAAATCTAAATATAACATTCAGCTTTCAGGGGTTCCACTAAGCACTTGACCAATTGAAAATAGCAACGAAAATCAAGGAAAACTTATAGTCATCAGCAGTCCACTAAGAGAATGAAGTTCTTAATATTATCATTGGTCATTATAAGCCTGATAGCAATGATCACCGGCGACGATGAGTAAGTTTCAGCTGGAATTTGAAGAAAGCGTATTCTAATTGATCTCTCCCTTTACAGTTCCCAGCCGTTTGGCACATTGAAACTATATTGGAATCCAGAAGAAATGGGTTGGGCTTACAAGCCATATGGCAAGCCCGACTATGTAAGCCCAGCGGTCAAGAAGGCCTTTCTAGATGCTAAGAAATCGGGACCAGTTTGTTATAAGCCAGGTGGTCGTTGGTTCTTTTGTAGGAGTGGACAAATTATAGAATAATAAATACAAAAATAAACTAAATTTACCAATTGGAATATAAATAAACTGCTGAAGGCAATCTGAGTAAGTTTCTGACCATCAAATTTCCTATATGCAAATGCGTAGTAATATTCTATTCTTACTCAGAGTTTACATAACCTCAAACCCTGTCCCACACTTACCCAGAAATTTAAAAAAGAATTGTTTTCCATAATTACCTGAAAATAGAAACAAAATAAATCATATTATTTACGGTATGTAAGAGTAAAATTGTTTATTAAACCATGAATGACAAATATAAACGTTATAAACATTTACAAACAGCCAAATCATCCCGTTCAGATGGAGATGAGGTACGCTATTATAGCATTTGGAGTTCTACTTATGCTAACCCCGAGTCAACAACATGAGTAAGCCTTGAAGAAAACTCTTCCTTTAAATTTGGCTGGTTTAAATTAGTTGAGTTCTTTCATATATTTGCAGTTTCTTAGGGGAAGATGTTCTACAACTATTTTATAATCCAAGACATCAGTTTTGGTTCTTGGCCAAGGGAAACAGCCCAACGCTGCATATACCCGATAATGTGAAGAAGGCATATAATAAATCAAAAGAAAAGGGCGGTGTTTGCTATAAGATGGGCCATCCTGGTAAGTGGATGTATTGTGTATCTGGTAAAGAAATAGTTGAATAAAGTGATCAACTGTTTGTCTGAATGTCTGGGATCAAAGTTAGGGAATTGGAATTGTTAACAGGTTTAAGGAAAATAAATATTTCATGAAGTTATAAGTGGTGGGGTTTATAAGAATGAACAAGGAGCAGTGGATACAAAGGAATACAGATGAATATTCAGCTAGATCTAACTATAATGGTATATATAATTAGAGTGAGCAGGGACAAGAGGGCAGAGCTTACATAGGAAATCTATGGCAGGACAACAGAAAGGCATGCTTCGGCTTACTATTCCTCATGTAGACTGGGGATTTGAAGGGAATTTCCATGACATATCGTGAGATAGAAGCATGCTTGCAGTTAGTTCCACTTCCACACATTCGATTTTGCATGAAATTTTAGTTGTAAACAAAATTTGCTACGTTGGATACTGCTCAATTTATCAATCGTTTAAAAAAAGAGAGGCTCGCGTCGATTGGTGTAAGAAAATGATTAAAAAGTTCGACCTTGGTGCGTCAAAAGACGTTATTTAAGATCGTGGCAGATGAGGAATCATGGATATATGCCAATGAACCGGAAACAAAACAGTGCGGGCAGTTCAAGACAAGCCAAATCCAACAAAAGTTGTTCGTGGAAGAAGCACAGCGAAGCAAATGATCGTCTGTTTCTTCGGCGAAATGGGTCAAGTGGCCACTGTTCCGCTTGACCAACGTAGGAGGGTGAATTCTGAGTTGAAGTGCAGGAAGTCTACGTAGGAATTTTTAAAACCAATAAACTGAATTTGATGCAGATTGCTCAACTAATATATCATATAGCTGACATTGATTCCATCTGAGAAAACAGCTTAGATTACAGTTGAAGTCAGCTCAAAAATAATAAAGTATAGTAGATGAACCAGTCAAGGTTTGGCAATTGCTTCTCAAGTAGAAGCTCTTCAGCCCTCATTTCCACCATATCATTTTCATTTCACGCTCGTGTGGACACCCTATGGAAGCCATAAGCACTTCCATAACACTATTATAACACATAACTATATTCACTTGCAAACAATCAACACTTCAGCATGCGCTGCATTATCATAGCAATGGGAATATTGATCCCAATATTGATTCTGGCTGGAGAGCCAGGCCCACAGTGAGTTTTCAATTAAATTTTGAAAGAATTTTATGCAAATTTTTTGGTTCAGGCAGAAGGGCGTGCTGCAATTGTTTTACAGTGCCGACCATAACTATTACTATTTCAAGCCAACGGGACGACCAAAGTATGTTAGTCCAATGGTGAGGCATGCGTTTAGGAATTCCAACGCCACCGGAGGTGTCTGTTATGGCGAAGCTCAACATTGGTTTTATTGTATTACTAAGCAGATTATAGAATAAGGAGCGCATATATAAATCTAAAATGACAAAAATCAATAAAGGAAATATCGGATGTTAAAAACATCGATGCCATCCGCCTTATAGATGTTTTGGATTACAAGCAAGATTCTTTTCGGGAGGGCTGACCCATATAATACCCTTCTACTGGCTGTTAAAATGCGCCTTCCTTATCTGGTGCATGTTGCCGACAGAGCACAACGGTTCCACCATCATCTACAACAACCTGGTGGGCCCATTTTTTCTGAAGCATCAGCAGTCCGTGGACAAGATACTCGATGACAGCGTGAAGTGGGCCGCAGGTATGCTGAAGCAGGATTAGGCTGTAAACCTTTTTATGCCAATGACAAACCAACTTCGTCATGCATTTGTAGGCGTCCCAATAAGGAACAGCATATCGCCATCACGCCAAATATGTTTATTTTGTCATTCAGTGCTTCCGCTGCCAAGGCCTTGGGCACACCCAGCGCTATTGACGGTTCGCACCAAAATGCGTCAACTGCGGTGAAGACTAAATCCCTTCCGACTGCAGTAACGCCGATGATGACTTTGCATGCTGTACCCTCTGCAAGGGTAAACAATTCGCCTCATACAAAGGCCGCAAGGTTTACCAAAAGCCCAAGGAACTACAATCCCCGAAGCCAAGAGCCATTCCACCCACCTATACAGCACCCACTCCAAACCGCTTTGCACCCGTCAATCCTGCAATTGCGAACACCCTGCGAGGAGGAAACCGAGTACCGCAACTGCCAAAACCTTCGCCCCCTGATCCAAGTCAAGCCAACACTAGAATGGACCGACTGGAAGCAATGATGGAAAAGATGCTTGACCAATTCGCAGCCATGACCCAACTGCTCACTTCATTATTGGCCAAGTACTGCCATTAAGTCTCCATAGTGTCCTATGGAACGCCAACAGACTGTGCAGAAGCAGGCCTGAAGTAGAGCACTTCCTTAAGATCAGTCGCATAGACATACTCCTTGTAGCAGAAACACATTTCCACACCAGATCCTACTTCACCATCAACGGATACGATGTTATATCCACGAACCTAGCCATAATGGCTCCGCCAATGAAATGCTAATGTTTTATGCCTCCACAATCTCTAAGACAAAAGAAGAGGAGAAGGGAGAGATAGAGAGAGGACAGGAAAACCGAACGGGCAAGTCCATACTGATACGAATTCTTCATCTTTTCCAGGCTCTTGGCTGTCATCTGTACCTTAGATGATCATTATACAAGTGCTTGATCATTTCACAAATTTGCTTAACAAATCTTTCCAAATCCTGCCTAAATTATAGCCCTGCCATGTGACTTTATATGTGTGAAAGTTCAGTGTACATAAACATTTCTCGTTTTGTCAGCAAGTCTGCATTATATTAATAGCTGCCTCGAGTTTTTCATCTCTCTGGACTCTCTCTCTGTCTGTGGACAAGTTAAAGCGTTCAGAAAAAAGAAATTCAAGTTGCAGTCGGAATTATTATTATGTTTACTTTGGCAGTGTGGGAAAAAAGGAAAACTAAAATGGAAGAAAAAACATAAAGCAGACATTTTATTGCATGACTGCAGGGCTGGTAGACAGACAGTCCGCATACATTTGGCTGCCAGAGTTGCTTATTTTGCTTTGCAGTTTTTGTTGCACATCACGCAAAGGAAATGAAATATGAAATAATTTATGAATCAAGACATTTGCACAACTCCGCTCGCATCAAAGCCAAAAAAGCGTCAAAATTGTGCAGTCAAATTTATGATAAATATCATAGTCCTTCGTCCTATCAGAGGCAGCCAGCAGCCAGCAGCCACTTTGATTGCGTTCGCATTGTTATGTTTTGCCTTGAATTTTTGGCTTTATTAAAGTTGCAACCAAAAACTAGCCACGAGGAAAACGAAGCAACAGACAGCCAACGAGATGAAGTGCGTGAAAAAGAGTCAATTTGTTGTTGTTATTGCTGGGGAAAAGGAAGAGCACAAGATACGAAAGTGCGCAGCAAGAAGCCAAACAACAAGGCAAGACAAGTTTCCGACAACTGTTGTCATATTTTCCGACTGCTTGGCGTTCATGGCCGCCATTGCCTGTACAGGGTGTTCCAAAGTTCACAAGAGATGCAGTACAGTTCGGTGTAATCAAATTTATATAATTTGGTATAGGATAATGGTTATCGAAGTGTGTTCTCAGTAATTATACGACCAGAAAATAGCTCAAGTTGCTGTGGTCATAACAAAAGGACGACAAAGAAAAGTCAAGAAGAAAACTGAGAAAAGGCAAAGAAGAGGAGGACATATGAGAAAAAGAGATAATGCATAGAGAGATGTGAAAAGAAAGAAGCACAAGACTGAATAGGATAGAGGGAGAAAGCTGTAAGAAAACAGACAGGAGCAGACAAAAGAACAGAGAAAAGTAAGGGAAAGACGACTTTCGAAGAGGAACTGTTTCTTTTTTTTTATAAATAATATATAATTTGTTTATGTTGCGTTAACCTCATATATTTTGGAACACCCTTTACAATCAGTAGCTCTAGCTAAAGCGGAAAAGTAAAAAAACACCACCAAATATTATGAGCTGAGAAAAGCAAAAAAAAGGAATTAAAGTGGCAGCAAAGCTGCACATGTTTTGCTTGTTTACACGCACACTCACACGCAGAAGCACGCATGTACTTGTATGTGTGTGTGTGTGTTGACACGTCAGCAAAAATTAAACTCATTTCTAGCTGGTGAACAACCCAAAAGTATGCTACACATTTATGATACTAAGGCATGAGGGGGCATTGTTGCGGCTTTGGAAATAATCTTGATATGTTCTCCAATGTGGTTGAATGATGAAAAGTTGATGGAAACTTATATATATATATAAATCTCTTATAGAAATATTTAAATATGAATTCGTTAAATGGTAAAATTGATTTACCTGCTGCACTCACAGCCGGAATGGAGCACTAAATGCTCGTTGATAGCCCAATCTGCCAATCAAACAATTTATTGCCTTGACTAATTGCCATTAAATTAAATTGAGTTTTAAGGAAGTGAAATATACTTTGCTTTAAAAAGCCACACTGCTTTTCATAAAACTTGTCAGCAGAGCCAAAGCCTGGAAAAGTAGATTTTCAATATGTCACAGATTTGGCAGAAATTTATACCATTTCGACAAAAAGTTTTATGGCAGGCCGCAAAAAACTATTTCAAACTAATCAAATTGGCATTCTCCAACTGGTGAAACTCCAGGCGAGAACGACAGCGGGGGAGGAGAGCAAGCAAATGGGCAACTGCTACAAATCAAAGCATATTTTCAACCGAGCAGGGACTAAAAGGAAAAATAGCTTTAGTTTTGAACGGAAACATACAAGTTCATACAGACATATGTATAGACATACAAATTTATATTGAAACAAAGTGACAAATAATCTTTTTTGCCACTCAATGTGGTTTTCACAGACAGCAAATACTCACATATAGGTACGGAAAGGTTACCCCGCAAACATTTTGGGGTTTTCATAAACGTACCTCAATTGAAATACATTTCTATTGAATTTCCTTAGCTAAGGAATTGGTTTTAACAATCACGGCAAGGATACAATATATTAAAACAGACAAGGAAGACTAGATTCGGCTTGACGAAGCTTATATACCATCCACATTTTAAATATATAAAAGATGTGGAACAAATCTGGTCGGTGGACATGGGGCTACAGTGGATACAAGGGCTACAAGACGGCTTTGTTTTGATTTGGATGAAAAGCAGAAAATTTATTCTCCTAATTGTTCATTCCGGAACATTCGGTTATATGGTATCTATATGATATAGTTGTCCGATCTGGATAAAACTCGAACTTAACTAGCGTGTAGACAAAAGAAGCATCTGGTAAAACTTTCACCTCTGTAGCTCTAAGACTTCGGAGATCTCTGTGTTGAAAAAGACGGACAGCCAGACTGACAAGGTTATATCGATTCCCGTTGTCATCCTCATCAATATATATACTTTATATAGTCGGAAACGCTTGCTTCTGGCCGTTGCAAACTTCCTGACAGTTTTTTTTTGTAACAGTTATTGCGGCGGACGTAGTATCGATACCCATAAGGGAATATATATGATTCTGATATACTTTACGGTTGCAAAATATATGAACTTCCTGCTTTTGACCTCGATTTTGGCGTCAACTCAAATGGAGTTGTCCAAAAAGCTAACTTATTCCGCACCTAACTAACTCTAAGCTCTAACTTGTGTGACATTTTCAGAGCTTTCACACATATAGCTTGTACTGTGAGTTGTTATTTATTCACTCAATGTGTCAATTTGGGCTTTAAATATATAGATTTGAGAGATCTAATGAATTCTCTTACATTACCATAAACACTTTTATGTGAAGTTTTCAAAACGCCATAAAATCTAGCTGGCAAGAAAATGTCGTCTAGTAGCCATTGTGGTTTGTCCTTTACATTACTCATCAAAGGGTTATTTTCAGTTATTTTCCAGATGAATGTCTTTCTTTTCCCCCATTTAAATTGCTTTCTAATGAAGCCACCTGCTTCACTGCTCATCTCTACCCAAAAAGCAAACAAAAGATCCCCTAGAAATGCACTACTGACTTTTATAATCCATAACAAGTGTCAGAAGGACATGCGTATGTGCCTCTGCAACAAATGCTTTCAATGCAGTAGAGTAAATTGAAATTGCTGCATGTTCAAATATTTTTGCTGCCAATTTTTTGGCTATATTCCTTTTTGTTTTGGATTGCAAAAACTTATGTGTTTCAAGGCATTTGGTATGCAATAAACTTTCGATGTGATGATGAAATGAATTTAATTGCTTTTTTCAGCTCGGTTTGTATGCACTTTGCTTGATTGTATTTGGCCATTGGTTTAGGCTATGATATACACACACACACACACATATATATATATATATTTCTTTCGTTTGTTCTTTTATGCCCAAGAATATAATATTTCAAGTCCACTTTGGCTTTCAACAACTCGACTCATAAATATTTATGAATATTATGATGCAAAAATGCTGCAGCATAATCAAAATGACTGAGAAAGGGAAACCTCAAACCCAAGTCGGGCTCAACTCAACCCAGCGAAAGTGCAATGCAATCAAATCATCCACGAGGGAGACACAAAAGAAAATGATGGAAAAAACATCGCCGCTGGCATCAACAGAAGCAGCAGCAGTTACAGCAGAATCTGCATTCCTAACAAAAAAAAAATAAAAAACAAAGAGCAAAGATGTTGTTGTGGAGAGTGACAGACTGCAGCAAGGTGCTCTATGATCAATTATATATGAAATTATTGTCAGATAATTGAAAAACCATAAACAAATTCAGAGGAAAATTCAAGATTGCAAGGCAAGGAATTGACCATTCAACTCTTATCCAACCTTGCCTAAACCTAATATGCTTTTCATTCCGTTTGAGAACACATGACATAAGCATCAGGACTCACTCCATCACAGAACAACACCAGCAACATCAGCAGTGTGAAAATTATACACCGTTGACAATAAGCAGCAGCAGCAGCAGCAGCATCAACATCTGCAGTAGAAACTGTACAGCTTGAGGACACAGTTGTAAAAGGACTCTTCATTTCTCGTTTGTGGCATGAAGTGTGAGGTTTTGCGGCATGAAAAATGAGTAAAGGTAAGCGCATAAAGTAGCTGGATAAAAATGTACATAAGTACGTATTTTGCTACGTTTTCCTGCATTTTTCTTCTGCTTCTCTCTAATGTTGGTCAACCAGCAGTTGACAAATATGCAAATCAGGATTATATTGATGATTTACGGCAGTGCGCCACATTCAGGTTGGTTGCTCAACCGATATGTGCAGGGATATGAGGATAATTTTTTTAAAAAGAAATTCTTTTCCAAGTGAATTAAGAGGATTGTTGAGGTAGATTCTCCTGAAGAAATTTAATAGATTTTAGAAAAAAAAGTAATTTTTTAACCAAAAAAAAAGAAGGTGAATGGAATATGTGGATTATATCTGTGCTGCTTATGTGATATTTTATCAATTGTGGTTTTTTTGTAAATTCACAAATAGTTCGAGATATAAACTAAGTTTTTATTCAGCCAATGTGGTGGAGTTTTAGTAAAAACATGATATAGTTTATAGCCTATGCGACATACGGAGAAAAAAGCAGACGGACAGACGAACAAGACAAGGCAGCTGCCGATGCTGATCAAAATTACTTGGAAGTTCAATTGGGTCCTGTTACATACACCTAGACAAATTCAGTTTACACTTTACAATAACAACAAAATTACCCAGGCAACGCAGGGTAAACTGGCTAGTTCTTTCATATATCTTTTGGTCTATAGAGTACGATTTCATGAGGTTGTTTTTAGCTACTTTGCCGAAAAGTGAAAAAACCATCTCAAGTTGTGTCTTGTCTAAAGAGAAAAATCGGAATTATATAGCAACTTTTTGATGAATTTATGTGTCAACTGTCCTACGATTTACATATTCTCATCAACTTGATTTAGAAGCCAGCGGTTGCTGAGGACTGTAGACGCTAGAGGTATACAAGACCGCCTTCTCTTAGCTATATGGAGTCTGCCAGACAATAGAAAACTTTGATTTCATTAAAATTTTCATTTTATTCACAGTATTAGAATATTACTCTTCTATATATGCTTCTTTTTCTTAACAACAATTTATAAATATTTCTTAAACTGTGGATTTTAAATCATATAATAACTGTCCCACAAATTTCGCTAAAATCTCTATTGTCCTCCTTCAAGCCAATCGTATTATATAAACTACCCTCAGTTCCACAAATGCCAGGCACTACAATTTCCCTTATGTCGCATAAAATTTACATTTCTTCTTTATCGACTTTATATGCGGGAGGACAATTGTCACGCTTGCCAGGCATAAAGTTTGTACCCATAAATACCCACTTATTTACCCCTACACCCTAGCCAATCCTATTATTGTTGTTGGTTCGCATTGAGGAATGCTCCCAGTCTTTGGTTAAGGGGTTTACAAGCCTCCCCACCCTACCTCCATTTCATTGCCTGTTTGCTTGCCATTCGTTTTGTGCCGGAAACTCACGATTTACACGTATGCCAAATGCAACGGGAATCGCGGCGCAATGCAGCCGGAGAAATTTGAAACAAGGAACACAAGGGAACACTTTGGTGCCACCATTGTTGTGGGCAATAATGGTTGGTTTCATGTTGTTGCCTGGTTGACAATAACAATTACGGAGTGGGGGCAACAACAAGCAGCAACAACAACAACAGCCATAAGCAGTAGAAGAAGTAACAATGACATATAGTGGAGCGCCTTGAAGTATGCAACACATGCCGACTTTACAATTATGGTGATTGCACTGAAAGTTGGCATTGAAATTGAATTTGTGTGTTGTGGCTGGCTGGCCAGGATGTTGGGTAAAAGAAGGCATACGCCAGAGGGACCGACCGAGTTTGTCTTCATTCGCCAAGGGGTCCGATTTTCTTTTCATTGTTTAACCAACGCATGTGTTTGTGTGTGAGTGCGGGAATGCGTGTTTGGTTTTATGCCTGGCACAATGCATTTTTGATGTGCTGAAATTCACAGCGAACCTGAAAGGACCGACCTCCTTTCATTGCTGGACTGAGTCATTCTGCAATTGCAGCAGATTTTTGATTTATCATGACCAACGATGCAGGTTTCGAGCTGCTCCAAGAGGTGTAGTGGCATTTGCAGTCGTTGTTGTTTGAATATGCTCCTCCTCAGGATGCCAGGCCTTCGTTTCCATTAGCTGATGGTGCTTTTGGGATAAGGAAAAATAATGACAATGAATGGGAATCATGAAGCAATGTAATCGGAACTTCAAAATGCTATAAGTTTGGGTTTGCTTTTGGCAAAGTTTGGACTAAAACTTCGATTCACTTGAAAAATTTAAACAGTATAAACTTTATTTCTAGTAAAAGAAAAGTTGATGTTTTCATTGGATTGGAATGTCGACGTCTGTTTTTAGATAGTTGTAGAAGAGTTGGAGAAGAACAGTCGATTGAACAGATCGTAGCATTGATATACACATTAGAGTTATATAGATAGAAGCACTGTTTGGATGTATTTGGTACCCTCCGGACTAAACGGATTGAATGAACAGAATTGGCAGATGATATTGGGCCAAATCCTTCATCCAAGTTTATTGTCTGCCATGGATATATCGAGGACACTTCCATCATAGTTTACGAAGCAGTTGGAAAATTTACTCATCGAAATGAATTACACCTGAGAATCGACTTAAATATGAAAGTGCTTCTACCTGCTCATCAACCATATGACCCTTACAATCCCTTCCTACTAAGGACATCCCCGCCCTGCCACTCAAACTGACAACATAATATAGATATCTAAATCATATTAATATACTTCTTCCAATGTAAATCCCAGCAAAACTGTCATTCTTCATTTGAGGCATCAACATTCTTGTCCCTCTGCCTACAGGTCCGCCAATTTACTCTGCTTCATCTGAGCTCTTGGTGCTCTTAGAGTTTTGCATGCATGCTGTGTCATTAACAAGACAAAGGTCCTTTTAGCATTAGCCCTAAAAGACCAAATCTCCCACACAAAAAAAAAGGAACTTAAAAACAGACAAAGTGCAAAACGGCCAAAGCCAGAGAGGAAAAGGCAACTGCGAAATAGACAAAGTCTACCAGGAAAATATGCAAATTCTCGCTTTTGTCTATTTGGCTTGGATTTTGCTATTTGTAGGTTCTGGTTCTGGTTCTACTGCTAGTTTGCTCTCCATCAGCATGTTTCGTTTTCTTGGGGGATTTGGCAGCTGTGTTGTTCCTAGGTGGACTGGCTGTGGTTGGATTTTGTTTACCGATGCGTATCATGATTGCGCTACTTGTAAACAGTCGACTTGAGAGGGTGTCTGTGTGTGTGGGTGTGTGTGTGTGTCTTTCTCCCTCAACTCTGATGGACCGCAGAATCAATATGCATTTGAATATGTTTTGCTAGCCAGGGGCAGAGGGGGAGGTATAAAGAAAACAGTCACAAGTTTTCACGCACGTGACCCCACGTCTCAGTTTCAGTATATGGAATTTTTGTATAAGTATTTGCACAAAAGTTTCGACAAACAAATTTCAATGAGCAAAAGGAGAACCAAAAAAGAGCAAGCAGCACAGGTGGATTATTCAAAATATACTAGCAGTAGAGTATATATATACTATGGAGATATATATCAAGAGCTAGACTTAATTATATGCGCGCTGTTGGAAAAATAAGGAAAATTGAGACAGCCACACAAATAAATCCCAGTGCTGCATCAGCGCGAAGTCCCAAATCCAATAAGCCAAAGTAAAAAACAAAACAAAAATGAAGATAGTTTTGGGTTTAGCGAATTCTGTATACTCTTCACCATAAGAAAAGCTACAGAAGTCGCACACCTGACGAAGCATGATAAACACAATACATCACAATACAATACAAATAAGGCGGCGGACGCTCTTGCCAAGGAAGTCGTCAGGCCAACGAATGATAGATGTGTGCACATCTCTGAGGAAGCTCCAAAGCGATCTAGAGTATCGCGCACTCATAAAGATCAATCGCGGATGGCCATCGACTACAACTTGTAGGATCTCCAAAATAATGTGCAATGAGCGCAGCGACAAGCTTAGTCGATTTGTACTGCCCGTTCCCCGGCAGCTGTGTAGATTAATGAAGGGGATTCTAGCAGGACACTGCCTAGCCGCTTACGCAGTTAAGCTTGGTAGTCTTCGAATGATTTCAGTCGCATCTCTTTCGTCCATTTCTGTTCGGCCATATTATGGACTTGAATTTCTGTCTAAATATACATTTTTCTTTGGAGCTAAGTTGAACGATCATTAGGATCACCAATATGAACTGTAGCAGACAGGATAGAGCGGTGATTTTCTGCTCCTCCCCATTAATCCCTCAAAAAAGTCACACGAAAGTCTACGCGTGTTAGTCTACTTTTCCATTTTGTTTAGAATTACTGAAACCCGGACAAAACCGAGAGAAGTGGCTTGTTATTATAGAGCTGTACGAAAAAGATAACTTAAATACCAACTGGGAATATAATGGACATACTTCTCTAGTAATACCTATACCACCCATATCTGCATTGCAAAAAGTACCACAAAGTTGTATTACCTCTCTTAGAAAGGGTAGAAAAAAACATGAGTGGCAAATGACGAAATGTTCGACTGCCTCAGTGGCCCATGGCATGAATGTTGGCCACACAAACAAAACCGCAGGCACAGAAGATTCAAATGAAATATACGTAATCATAAGCCTAAGGGAATAAAGTGAGGCGCCTGAGCGTATGCTACACATGCTGCTATGGTGTCTATCCATGTGGGTGTGTGTGTGTGTGTGCGGGTGTGTGTGGATGAATGAGCTCAATGAAAGCAGGGACACTGAGCTCTGATGTGATTAAAAGTAATTAAAAACACCGAGAATTTTTGATAAATTACGGTAAGACGACGACGACAACGAGGATGTCAACGCCTGAAATGATTAATTGATGAAACCAAATAATTGTCAGAGCCTGCGTAAAGGGGGGGCCCTTTGTTTGTTTTTTTCAGCAGAAGTGTAAATGAATGTGCGGATATATGTGAATGTATTGCAAATGAACATAAATCTTTCTTGTGTCAGTTAGTCAGGAATTGACTTTAATTCATGAACAACATATAATATGGTTAAACTATAGATTTCATTTTATGAATATGGGGAATATAAATTCATGACTTGCAATTAAAGCAAGTTCATTAGTGAGAAAATATTTGCATAACCAAACTTATGTAAATATGAAAGCAAGTTGTAATATATATATATACAGATCCTATAAATATTTGTGGGTTTAGTTATGCAATGAAATGTGAAGTGTTCCAAATCTATTGTTGTTATTTCAATTCACTTTAACAAGAGAGAAAACTGAAGTTTGAACGCCTCTTGAGAATTTTTTGTTTTCATTTAAGACTCTTAATGGCCCAGGCAGATTTTAAGTTGATTTTCATTTCGATGGTCTTCAATTTTCTGATAGATTTCTAACCTTTCTCCAAACCTGATTACCAGATTTATTATTAATTTTAAATAAAAATTATTCAAATTAAAGTCAATACGCTTCAAACACTTTAGTAAAGTTTTGGTTTCGAACAAAATGTTAATAAAAATTACAAAAAGCAACCAAAAAATTTGCTTCGCTTCGGTGCACAAACTTTTCTTCAAGTCTTCGCCTCCGCGTCGTTGCTGTTGCTATTGTTGTTGTGTCTAAAACTATGAAGCTTTTGCCGAGTTCCCGTTGAGGGGTCTGCATTTGACAGTCTTCGAACTTTCATAGCCGGCTAGAAGAGAAAGACTCTTGGCTTCAACTTTATTCAAGCGTCGAAAGCTGATATGCAAAAGCGAACAGCAAACTTTTTTTTTTCGGCGGGCCTGGTTCTTGGTCTCTCCCCCTCTCTCTCTCTCTCTCTTCTCTCTGTCTCTCTCTTCTCTCTCTCTCTGTGGAGTGTATAATGGGCAATGTGAAGCACCTTCAACTGGCAAAAACTTTCGGCACTACAAATATTTAGTGAGCGCAAAAAAAATCAACTTCAACAGTTGGCAGACCAATTCATAGTCCAAACAAAAATACAAAAAAAAAAAAAATATTCCAGCCACCAAACAACGAAGTGCCACGCCCACTGCATACCATACTTTTCTGCTGCGGTTCGACTGTAAATTAAAACTTTTTTGCGAAATTTTAATAAACTAGGAAAAGTACCCAGCGAATGTTTTTGGGGGGGCCGCAGCAGACCAACAAAACGTTTTGTGGCCAGGCGACGTTACGCATACGCCGTGTTAGCTAGTTGGCAAATTTTAATTGGCTTGGTGAGAGTGTTTTTTGGGCTAAACTTGTTCGCCGCCGACGACACGCCCCCAGAATTGGATTTTCAAACATTTCATGTGTAAAGTTTAAGGGATTTTGATTTTCATTTTGATTTTCAGTTGCCGTTGCCATGATTAAAAACTTTACACGGGAGAATTGCCCAGCAAACATTTTTGAAAGAGGTGGAAAGGAATATCATATGATCATGTATGTTTTAAACACGATATTATTGTGTTTTTTTTTAATAGCCTTTTGGGAAAATTTGATATAAAAACACAATTTGTCTGAGCGATGAAAACAAACCTCTCGGAAAATAGGAAAATTCCCAAAACAAATCAAATCAAATATTGAGAAAAACTCCCAAAAAATCAAATTTTAAACTATTATGAATAGATTTTTTTTTTAAATTTAAAAAAAAAATCTAATAAAATATTGAAAAAATTCCCAAAAAATCAAATTTCAAAATATTATAAATAGGACAAAAATGCATAAAAATTCTCAAAAAATTCAATAAAATATTGTACAAATTCCCAAAAAATTAACTTTCAATTTCTTATAAACAGTAACAAAACGCAAGAAAATATTTAAAAAAAAAACTCAAAAAAAAACACATTTCAAACTATTATAAAAAGGAGTAAGAAACCAATTCCAGTTGTGTCGCATCTATATCTCATCAGGCGACATTTTGGCGTTACAATTGAAAATCAAAAATGTTTATTGGGTTAACTGGCAGTGTTTCCCTCTGCGGTGTGTTTGTATTTGCTTTTTGGGACGATTATTGTACAACTTTGTTGTAGAACTTGGCATAAAATTGGTTCTCCTGCTATCTCCTTAAAAAGTTGCCGCTGCAGACTGAGTAGCTAGGAATTTGTTCGCGCATTTTGTATTAGAATAGTTTGTGCCACACAAACACCCTCTATTTTATATCTCTCCCTCTTCTCTCTCTCTCTCTCTGCTATTCTGTCTCTAGGCACAGGTAAAAGTTTAGGATTTTAATTAGTTTTGGTCGCTTAGAGTGGGGCGAGGGGGTTGGCAATTTGTTAGATAGAGTTTCAGTTTAATATAAATCTTTTGCATTGTCTCTTGCGGTTGACGGAAAGTGTGATTGCTCTACCTGTTGTTGTTGTTGCTGTTGTTGTTATTGTTGTAGGGGTTGCAACTAATTGGCCAAAAACTTGTGAAAATCAGCAATCACATAGAAGAGGCTTTGGAAACTTTGATGAAACGTGTGTTGTACTTGAAAATTCAACTCTTAAACTTCAAAGATGCTTCATCAAAGCAGGCAATACAAAGTTGTTGTCAAATAGTATAAAGTGGAAGGAGAAGAATTTTAAGATGAAAGATGACACAGCAAAGTAGGTTGGAGTTGAAATGTGCAAATGAGGAATATAAAGGTTGAAAAGGTGAAATTAATTGCAATTTAAATTATATAAATAAAGAATTTGTCATGCTTGTGAGAGAGCCAAAAACTTGGATTGTTTTACGAGTCCGTCAGATTCCATGATTTTAGAAGCATCTCACTGAATCCAACAACAGTAAAGATATATCCACTGGCAACATGATTACTTCAAAATTGGAATCAACTGAGAATTCTAAGCTTTCAAGCGATTGAAAATGGACGCGCTCATAACAATATTTTGGGGTTCTTGCTAAGGTTTTGAATGAATAGTTACATTTCTGTGAATTTACATGAAAATAAAGAAGAACAATCATTGAAATTCCATTGGGACACACAGTTTTCCATTAGCCAAAACCCAAGTCCAAGTCCAGTTAAGAAAAATTCAATTACAGAAAATGTAAAAAATATCCTAGAAAATAAACCATGTCTGCATGTGTTTGCGCAAATGTGCGATGCTATAAAAATGCCTTGTGGGCATTCAACAAGAGCCACACACTTGAGTTGTTTTGCCATTTTTCTAATGAAAATGTGTTTGAGTAAGTCGCAAGAAAAATATAAAACGAATACGATAAAGAAGACCGAGAAGCACTAAGGAAAAAAAGAGTAATATCAAATAATGCACATTTCCGTTTCCGCTGTGAAAATATCGAGGGCATTTTCAGGGCTTTGTCGCCCCTCTCTCTCTCTCTATCTCTCTCTCTATGTCTGCCTGTCTCTGCAGTGGCTCTGTCAAATATTAGCTCAGCGCCTTTTGCTTTGGCAAGTGTTTCAAAATAAACAACTTCAGTGTAAATTGCCTTGAGGCAAGTCTTCAGTTGCTGTCTTTTGACTGAAGTTTGACTTGACTCAACACACGCTCGCGCACATGCATGTATTCACACACACGCTCACCACACACACACACACACACTAATGCCCTACAAACATTTCAAATAATTTGCTTCGAAATTATTAAACTTACTTCATATTAATATGTATATTTTCTCAGCCCATTTATCTTTATGTCGACCTAAGACACTCTTTAAGTCAAAAGTGAAATTATTAAACAAAAATTCATCCCTCGCTTTGAGCGGCATGACAACCATTTGTCAATCAACTTGCCAAGCAAAATCCTTGCCTTAGTGGTCTCCACCCTTAGGATGAACCCCTCTTGAGTTGGAAGGAACATTTATATGCCAGCAAACCATCTATATACATAAAACCCTGTGCTAGTTGACTGTGCTAGTTGACTAGCTTTCCTTTCTTGTTTTATATTGATATTCAAGCCGAAGTTGTCCGATGTTGATGTGTTTCAGTAAAATGTCTCCTTCCCAAGGTATGAATTGAACCGATTACCTCTGAGTTCTCATTCATTTTAGTGTGTGTTTGTGTGCCCTGTAGATAGCTATATAGACTATATTTTCTGATTTTAACTAAACCTACTGAAAGAACTGCATTCTTATCTTCCACGCTCGCAAAATGTTTGCAGGGCACACACACACATACACCACAATATGTGTCTGTTGTATGTTCTCGTATCATTGCTGCGGCCCATGGAATTTTGCTTCGGCAAGACAAACAACAAGAAGATGCTTGCAAAACATTAAGAAATCAACTTTGGACGACGCGCCGCCATTTGGTGTAGGCAACGCGCCGCGCCGCGCCTTTTGTTATGCTACAATTTATGTATGTTCTTGCACTTGCCCTTCTCGTTGTTGTTGCTGTTGTTGTTGTTGTTGTTGTTGTTGTGTACAAAAAGAAGGGGCGGAGAGGAGAGCTAAGGAAAATAAACTTTATCAAGTATTTTGCATTTGCCTGTAGTTGTTGTTATTGCGAATTTCCAAACAGCTACAACACAAACATAAAGTTATAATATAAATATGAAGTTGGCTAGGACGATAGCGGGGTCTGGTGTTGTTGTAAAAAGCGACTGCTAAACGTAGAAATGAACGTAACTACATAACGGGAGCTCTTGAAAACTTTTCAGCTTTGCCCTTTTGGCTGCCCCACCAAAAAAAAAAAAAAAAAAGAAATAGGAAGGAAACTTTGCTTGGGGTTCGCGTTTCGTTAACTTTGGTTTCGGTTTTGGTTACTGGCTTTTTGGTTTTCCTTGGCTCGTGGCATGTGGCAGACGACGGGGTGTTGGAATTATGCGCCAGATTAAGTCTCAGCGCAGGCTTTGGGTTATTTACACAACATTTTTTTTGCTGGACAATGATCAATGTGCTGGCGGAGACAGATGAGTGGCATGAATGCAATGGAGTTATATAGGAAGTATTCAAGGAATAAGCGGGTGAAAGAAGGATGGTTATAAAATAAAAGACAGTTTTCAGGCACTCTTTCAAGCAATGGGAGCAATATGTATTTCGGCAATGGTTGACACTCTGTTGACTTTCAAGGTTGATGGTTTGTTCGCATTAAGCCAATGTCTGAACTTAACCTCAAAGAAAATAATAAACAGACAGGACATCTGTTACCAATTAACTTGTCTACATAAAGTTATATCTAAGTGCTTCTTTAAGTAAGTTGACTATTAAATGTGCTGTACGGCATATAGTCCCGTCCTGTCTACATTCCATTGATTTATGTCAGGAAACAATTGACAAATCGTGTATATATAGCACTTGACGTTTACGTTATCATTTGAAAGAAGTAAGGACTTACGATCCCACAGCCCCATAATACTAACCAAACAGTGAGCTTTATGAAGGTAACGATGACTCGTGAATTTGTTGTTGATTTTCTCTCCAAATGACGCAATCACTTAGGAGCCAGAAATGAGGCTCGTCGCTATGGCTCGTAGCGAATCATTGCCTCGCTTATTCATGATATATTTGACATTATTTGGTGCAATTTGGAAGCTTTGTTCTGGCGTTAGTCTATTTATTTTGATATGACAAACTTAAACCAAAATGACTATAGATTTGCCAGATCTGATCAAGTTATGATAGACAAATCACTGTTGAAAGAGTCTTCACAAAACATCACTCCCTTGACATCATCTTCCTAGCTAAATACTTGCCCCAGGAGTTAAAAGGAGGCTGTTAGTGCGACAAGAAACGCGGATTCTTTGAGTGCTCTCATTCACCTACAGGCATCTTAGCTGGCTACGTATTGCCGGCCTGTCAAATTTAATATGAAACAACCTCAATGTATCAATGGAGATTGGTTGAAAAAGGTTGTTACAGTACAAATTACACGAGGAGATGAGGCCCTTGAATGAAATTCAAGGAAATAAACGGGTACTCAGAAAGGAAACAAGTTTCTTGATGATGGACCTAAACATGTCCGTTTGTCTGTCTGACACCTGACTCTCAAAGTCTATAAAAAATGAAGCCTAGGTGTAAATTCTACTAAATTCATAATCAAATTCATATTCATCAGGGTGTCTAATACAGGGTGGCATCAATCATCTATATCATTTAATTGCAAAATCGAATTCTTAATGCACTTCCAGCAGGTTCCGCTCAGGCATCTGCTTGGATTGCTTTTCCATATACTTCGAATAACACATTAGGTAGTTCTCAGTCCCAATCATATGCAAAGCTTCTTTCCTCTCCCCTATTATCCACCTATTCATCTTTCACTGCAACTAGCTTTCCATTTTGAAGATCTCTTAAATCTTAACCAATTTATGTCTCATTTCTATAAACTGCAGGTGTGAAAACAAGAAGAGTTTTCATTTTTACGAAACACTTTTCAAGCAAACGATACAAATAAATTCAATTTAAACAAACCACTTTGAGATAACAAAAAATACCATACACACACTCACACAAACACACACATCGATCCCACAGAGCGCTAACAATCCATGCATATGCCATAGGGAAAGCAATGCCACCGCAATATAAACAACAACAACAATTGTGAAAGACAAAAGCGTGGCAGGCTAAAACCATTACTCATACGTCATGTGGTTCTGGGCAAAGGGAATACAAAAGCACAAACACCAAATACAGAAACACACACACACACACGCGTGCACACATACAAAATTCATAAAAAGCACGCAAAGCGCGCCAAAAATAAAAACACAACTAAAAACTACAAAGCAAAGCAAATACGAATACGAATGCGAATACAACTAGTTGGTGGATTTTTGGATTGCGAAAGTGGATCAGAGACACGAGTGCATCCCTCTGCACTTGCAGAGGGATTTGGTTTGGCAGTTTTCTGTTTACGGTTTACTGTTGCGGAGGCAGGAGCCGTGCCCCCTGCGACCACTGCCACCTCATCAGCAAGCAGGCAAGCTGGATTTTCTATTTTTGGTTCGGCATGGTTTGGTTTTGCTGAAACTTGCGTTATTTCTATTCCCCAATTACACGTAGGCAGCCACCGACAAGTGCGACTCCGGGCACTATACGAAGTAACTTGTGTAGCCCGTAGTCCGTAGTCCGTGTTCATGTTTCGCTGGTTGCTTGCGTTTAGCCACAAATTGAATTATCCTACAATTTACAACATGAACACTGAGACACCGCCCCCTAATCCACCCAAACACACACACACACACTCACACATACACAAGTAACACCATTATCATCATCAATTGGGAATTCAAATTTGCATTTGTATTAGTATTGGGCACACATTTCCAGATCTTGTGGCTTTAATTTCATCTAGGCACAGCTGCTACTTGTATGCTTGAGCAGGATTTTAGTGCAATTTTCCACATTTTCTTGCAGCCGAATTAAAGGATTTGTGTGATGGCAAGGTCCTTGAACGTACCTGTAATGGAGAAGGAGAATAGAGAAATTTTTAGTAATTTATAAATATGGATTCTTAAAGGTTAGTGAAAAAGTATTTGAGATTTTCTTTTAAATAGACACAAAATTTTAAAATTAAAGTTGGGCAAAATCTCGATAGATATTTAGAATTTTATCCAAAAGTTAGTAAATATATCTTAATTATATACTTTATAAAGTGTATTCACAACAAAATCTATAGATCTAATCAACCCATTTTAACATTGAGCCCCGTTGTCCTTGATGTAGAACAAAATTTCCATATTTACGGCGTAGAAGGTTGCAGGTTTCTTAGCGTAAGCAAAATATTTCAATAACTCCTTTAGAAATATGCATGTCCAAAGACATTCCAACCAAGGACAAACCAGAAAGGAAGGGTAACTTCGGGGAACCGAAACTTACATACCCTTGAATCGGTCAGTTTTATGGGAGCTATATGAAATAGTGATCCTATCTGAATCAGAGGCAGTGTCTTCTAAAACTGACATAAACCAAGTTTGGTTCAATTTGGATAAAAAACAACCAATTTTCCTTTACTAAGAGTTCAATTCAAATCGGTCGGTTATATGGGAGCTATATGATATAGTCATCCGATCCGAATGAAATTTGTTCAGCACACTTGAAGGCATCTAAAACTGACATGGACCAAATTTGGTTTATTTCAAATGAAAAACAAAAAAGTTGTGTATACTAAGAGTTTATTCCAAATCGGTCAGTTATATGGGAGCTATATGAAATAGTTATCCGATCTGGATCAACTTTGGTCAGCAGACGTAGGGCTTCTAAAGCTAGCTTTTACCAAATTTGTTTCAATTTGGATAAAAAAACAACCAATTTCGCTGAGCTAAGAGTTCATTCAGATTCGGTCGGTTATATGGGAGCTATATGATATAATGGTACGATCCGGATCTACTTTAGTCAGTCGACGTGGAGGTTTCTAAAGCTAACATTTACGAAATTTGGTTCAATTCAGATAAAAACCAACCAATTTTAGTGCACCTAGACTTCGTTACGAATCGGTCGGTTGTATGGGAGCTATATGATATAGCGATCTGATCCGAATGAAATTTGGTCGGCACACGTGCAGTTATCTAAAGCTGACATTTACCGCATTTGGTTTAATTCGGATGAAATACAGAAAAGTTGTGTATACTACGAGTTCGCTCCAAACCGGTTGGCTATAAGGGGGCCATGTGATATCGTGGTCCGATCTTGACGGTTTTTACATATGAGCAGCTTACAGCAGAAAGAAGCCTATGGAGAAGACGATAGCTTTAAAACTGAGAGAAAAATATGGGTAGAAGGACGGACAGGGCGATATCTAGTTAGCTTGCCATGCTGATCAAGAATATTTATACTTTATTGGCTTGAAGATGCTTTCTTCTATGCGGTACAAATCGAAACATCGATGCTTACCATCGAAAACATCGATGAATCGGCTAACATCGATGTTCTTCGACATCCCTAATGAGTCTAAGTTCACAAGTGTCCTTTCTTCTTTTTCCTGCCTTTAATATCATGAAACAATGGCATATAATTATGCTTATTTAAGTCTATTATTCTTAAGTTTATTTATTTCGAAGACAAAATCTTAGCCTCAAACTAAATCAAAGTCTCACATATGCCAACTAATTTCTGGCAAATTACATAAATTTCCCCACTCTCTTCATGCCTTCGCACACTTCCATGTGAACTAAAAACTGTTTAAGCAGTTTTGTGAATTTTTCGCACGTAGTTTGTTTCCCCCCCCCCAAAAAAGTCCTCTAGGAAAAATGGCTGAAATCAGCAAAGTAAATAAATAAAATATTTAGGTATATATGTACGTTGCCCCTCGTCACTTTTCCACCGACGTTGAAAATCTAACATCAGCCGGAATTGATGACGACGTTTTCCTAAATGATTTCTTCCTGGTAATGTCAACATGAAAGGACATCAGGCCACGGCCTAATTGCCAAGTATTCATCACACGTTCGCCCATGCGAGTAAACGTGACAGATGGCAGACGAATTATTTAACTACACAAACATATACACGTGCACACATGCCTACGTATGTATAGAAATTTTTTTTATCAAAATGCGCGGCATGTGCGAAAATACGAAAACAAAAACCGATTCTTTTTTTGGTGTCTTCCGTTTCTTGCCTAAAAGTTGGTTAATATTTAATGCGAACAATGTTCACAATTGCCAACTTTTCTTTAAATTTTGTGTCAATGATAATGCTCAACGAACTGATTCTATATACGTACATACACATACATAATATATATATACCTAATCTAATGCGTTTTTGCTGTTCAACGTGAAAAATAGTAGAAATGTGGTAGGGGCAGTGGAAAAGCAGAAATATTCTATTCGTATCTTGGTGCACTTGCTTGCTTGCCAGCCAATAATAGGGTGAAGGAGGAGGGCTGAGGTGGACTGGGGGCAGCCGGTGTGCTGCAGCAAGCTACCATCGAGATAACTTGGCAGAAACTTGCTTTAGCCAAACATTGAATTATGGCTCTATCTGGGTTTGGTTCGATGCATGCGAACTTTTAAAGGTAAGAAAGTGTTTTACATCTTCAATTTTTATACGAATCATGACTAGCCAGTTTACCCGGCGTTGTCCGGCTCTCTTTTTGTTACTTCTCCAAATGTACTTTGCAAATATAAAGTAAAGGATACATATCGATATATCGGTCTTATAATTTAGGTGCCAAGTAAAGAACAGTGCGCCGATTGCCTCCATACAACTTTTGACCTCCATTTTGGCCCACTTGCAAATGGAGTAGAGCCAAATGGTTTCTTAGTGTGTTTGTGTAAACATTTCATCATCCTGCCTATTTCCGTTTTGAGCCTTGCGATGCTTCTAAGGAGTCAACATCGCATCACTCTTGGTCAAACTAATGGCAGAAATCAAAGAAAAACGACCGTCTCAGCGGTTGCCATGGTAAAAATGCCTGAACTACGTTTCGCACAGCTTAATAACCTTCCCTACTTAGCAGTTCTCTAAGCTTGCGCCTGGAGGATAGAAAATTTCATGAAATCCAGGCCATTATGTTTTAAAAGAACTTCATTTAAGAAGAACGATTTTGAATAGGGATAAGAAAGAGACGTTTTTCAGACTCTCATTCCTGATGCCAAGTCAATGGCATTCTCCCCACTTGTAGGCCAAAAGTACCTCAAATGTCGAGCTAAACTCATTTTCGCACATCAACGTTTGTCAAAATGGCAAACACTTTGGGTTTATGTCGATGCAATTGCCATAGCCATGCAGCAGTTCAGTTCATTTGATTCCCTTAAGCGCCTTATAGCTGGGCAATACTTCAGCCAACAACAACAACAACAACAAACACACAGGCTAATGGCATGACTTAATACCCCGCTATGAAGGTACGTAAGCTCACCACACAAACACACAGTCACACTCACACTCATCCATGCAAAGCAGAACTCATTTCCAGCGTTGTTTACGCGGCGTATGAGCAACAAATCAAATGGCCTGCGCGTCGTGCAACCACAAGCAAAATGTCTGATTGGCAATATAAATCAGGATGGCAGTAACTCCTGGCACACACATACAAGCAAGTACCATATCCTGACAGCTACAGCGGTGGCACATAAAACCAGGATACGATAGGATTGCACCGGCTGATGTGAAATGTACTAGGGTTTGGGGAGGTGCAGAGCGGGATGTTGTCGCTGTTGCACACGGCAAACATAATGAACGCAATTTCGTGATGCTCTTATCTCTCGTTTTTGGCTGCTGCTGCATTTCTTTTGAATCGCATGTTGGTTTTTCTTTCTTTTTTTTTGAGGTTTTTCGTGGTTTTTGGGCTGTCTGTCACGTTGACACAAACGCTGAATGACTTCGTTAGCGCGGCATGCATAGAAACTGTCAAACTTATGCAAAACAGCCAGCCAGCCAGCCAGCCACACCATGCAAACAGAGTAAGGAACACACAAACGCACGTAAAGATAGACAGATAGACAGGCACGGTGGCATTTCGGGTAAAGTCTGCTCTGCCTGCCTGCAATCCGTGAACATTTGTTGGCGCCGAGTTCAATTGAGCAGCAAATTGCCGTGCAAAAAAGGGCGAGGCGGTAAAATTGTTAGTGCAAATAAACGAAGAGCGGGGGCTGAGGGCGGCGGCGGCATATGGCAAAAAGTCACCTGCAACGTGCAAACGTTGAAAATTTATTGCGCCAAAGCGTAATACCATTTGCATGCAGCAAAACGAAGCCCAAATCCAAAGCGAAGCTACCCAATGCAATTTTCAGTTCCTTACGGTTTATACGGAAAAGCTGAGATGAGTTTTGTGACAAGTGAGAAAAGTGTATGGAAACAGGAAATTAAATTGAAAAGAAATAAGGATTCATGCAATATTTTCACAGAGGTTTCGCAAGCTGTAGCGCTGGGATGTAATGGTGCCACTGCAATTCCCTATTGGTAGCCGAGTCCACACCTTCCCCTACCAAACTTCACTCTTCAACCACAGCTTCATCTGACACCTCCTTGACAAATTCGATATTTTAATCAAGATTCAAAGAAAGTTTTACAATATTTTATAAACAAATCAATGTAAAATTTACAGCTAGAAAAGCATATATCGACATATATCGACAAGAATCTAATTCTCTTCGAAGAATGGCTTTACACAAAACTCCACATTAAGTTCACGACATCGTCCAGGCATAAACGAACTAGCTTTCATTATCTCTTTTGGCTCTTTTGGCTCTCCTGGAACCCAAACTTCGATTGGTGATTTCGCTTTGATGCCTTTTACACCTTTTTTTTGCCGCATTCGAGAACTGATTTGCATGCTGGGCTTGTGCTTGTGTTGTTTTTTCCAACGATTTAGCAGAGTTCACCGTGTGCTCCCCGAAAAAGTGCAGCAGGAGCACCACCAATAGCAGTTCTTCTGCAGCCCCACATCAATTTTGGCAAACGAATCTGTGCCGGCAAATATATGTGTGCCCCCCTCACCAAAGATACACACGTTGCCTTGGTTGCCACTCCAACTTTCTCAACTCCCAACCAACCCGTTACGTTAGCCTGGTATTTGCTTTTTAGCTTGGCTTATTTATTTATGTCTTTTGCCGTTTGTACAATGGAAAATTGGTGTGTAAATTAAAATGCAGCTCAAGTTGATTTCTGTCTGTCTGCATGTATGGTTGCATATGTATGTGTGTGTGTGTGTTTGTAAGGATGTGGGTTAAGCAAAGTGTAGCTGAAATGAAAATGTTCCCCAGTGCTCATTGCGTTCGTTTTTCTGTTTTCTGGTAACGCCCCAAGCACTTGTGTGGCTCAACAATTAAAACGAACCGTTTTCGGGCTAACGTTCTATTCTGTGTTTGTTCTACTTGTACTTGGTACACTGTGTGTATGTGGGTGGGTGTTTGTCTGTGTGTGTGTGTGTATGCGCTGGGGTTTGTCAGTATTTACCCTTGTGCTGTGTACGTGTAAATCTGTACAAAATGTGAGCTTGTTGTTCGCTCGCATTGTGCAACGTCAATTGTTTTTTGACATCGCTTGTGAGTGCAAGGGAAACGGAACAAAGGGGCAGAACACAGCAACAGGGGGCGACAGGGACAGCTTTCCCTTGAGCAATATTGAAGCGCAGCAGTGCATTATGTTCCTTCTGATTTCCAACGGTTAAAGTACTTAAGGGAATTAGAAAAATATGTGGGCGGAATAAATGTCTAGGGGATAGCAAGAGTTATCATCTCTATTATAGATATTTTTGTAAATACAAATATGAATTGGAGATTCATTTGGGGTCCTCACTGGTAACTGGTAGCAGATAAACCCATAAGCAGGTTAACTTTGAAGTTAAGGTTTATATGGGAATGTAGGGGAAAGGCGGCCAAGCATAAATCGGAGATTCAGCTACTGCTGAACTCTTCCTAACAATTGCAAATAGCTGAAATTATATCACTATAAAATTAGGAATCTATTAAATCAAGTAGCGGGCGAGCTGTACAGATCTGTTTCATGACATGTCACTCTCATTCGTCACTCTTCTCCTTCAGCAGTTCAACCATAACTTCTAAGTTTCTAAGAAAAGTTTCGGTGCCCAAATAAATATGCTACAAAATTAATCTTATGAGAGATTTATTTAAAGCTCAAGCAAAAAATCCAATATGGCAACAACAAAAGCAAAGGGGAAAATAAGTAATATCTATAAAAATTTTCCTGATAATCCAATAAAGTCAAACAGGCACACACACTCCGTTGAAGTGCCACTTGGGTAACAACTTCATTGATACGCCCACGCCAAAGCACACGCACACAGGGCAACCAATATACACCCACCCACGTACATGAACACACACACATATATACTTACATACAACAGCACTTTGCACCACATATGACAAACCAATGGAAGTTAAACCACATTTATAAGTCGGCATATGCAGAAACGTGGTCTGCAGAAGTCACTCAGTTCTCACTGTCTGCCTGTCTGTCTGTCTGTCTGTCTGGTTGCCTTGTTGACATTAGATTGTGTTTAAAGTGGTTGCACACATACACACACCCACATTAATACATACACACGCAATGTTGTTGGCTTCTATAATGTCTCTGAAATTGTCGTCTTATATATTTATGCAATGTCGGGATCATATGCCACACTTTGTGGCTGCCGTGGCTCTCACATATATGTGCATAAGTGTGTGTATGTGTGTGCGTGTGTGTGTGTGTGGGTGCGCGTGTTTGACAATTGTTTGATAATGTACTTGAGCCTAGTTTCTTGTTGGCAACTTCCGAGGCGGAAGTCACAGTGACATTTACTCAATTTGCGCGCAATTGATTCTGAACGCCTTGTGGATGAAGGATTTCCAGAGTGGAGGAAGGTATTGCAGTTTTATAACCCGATTTGTTACGCAAATCGTTTATTATAGTATATCCAACTATGTATTGATAAAAGTAATAATAATCAAAGAACTTGAAGAGAGCAAGGACGATTGCTTCTAAGAAAAGCTTCTAGAATCTAGAGTCAACTTTGCAACTGCCAAATCAAAACATACAGAAGAAAAGTGAAGAAAAGAAGCTAATATTATATAAAAGAAGAAGAGCCGGTTCTATAGCAGCTTATTGCAAACCAGATGAACTTTCTTGAGGGGAAGAAATCTGATGTAAGACGACGGAATCTGGGAAATAGTTCATATGTTAAACGACAACTGATCAACCAAATGCCACTGCTTCTATATGTTGAAGCTCAGATTGAAAGTGTATTATGTTAGGCAGCCCTTGAAATTTGCAATCCAGCAATAGGAGCAAGGAGAAAGACAGAGTAGCGCTTAACATAATATAATTAGTATTTCATTTACCGAGTTAATTGTGTTGCTAATCAATAACATCATGTGCAAACACTTCCAACTATAGCTTCATTTGTTTAGCTTTTCAGGAGAAACAAGATAATGAAATTTATAGCTAGAGTTGAGGAATAATTAGAGGGGATAACTTTATCGGTGTCAATGTTATATAGTATGACAAGCTTACTCACGTTTTGAGGTTCATAAAGATATTTGTAAGAGCATTTACAGAAGATATTCTGACAGCAGAATTTTACAAGTTCAGGAACAAAAAATGTTCACTTCATTTCTAAATTGTAACTAACTAAATGTCTTTCAGAAAAATAAAATAATATTCTATAAAAATATGATTCATATTGAAAGCAGCTCCAGCAAAATGAGCAGTGTCAAAAGCTGAGAAAAATACAATAAAATAAAAATAAAAAGGCGGCGTTGCCCCTTGCGCATATTGAACGTTGAACGTTGAACAGTGAAAACAAACCCTCAACTCTAGAAGGGGGCCGCATGGCACCGCCTCTCTAACAGGCAGCGCCTGCTTTTTATTAACTTGAAAAGCAGCTTTCACATAAAGTGCTCTGCAATTTTCCTTGTCCCGGCTTGCCATGCCTTTTTCTATCCTATCTACAACACACAGTTGAGCCGCCACACAGTTGAGAGTGGGCGGGTGAGTTTGCCTGCAGGCGATGCGGCTGCTTGGAGTAGTTGATTGTATTCGATATAATCGCACATTATTGACACATTATTCTAGTGGCACTTTAAACACTTTGCCGCCGCCATTCGGAGTCTGGCAATTGTTTGCCACAGCACATTTTCTTGTGACCCTTTTCGGGCCGCTCGCCCATTTTCCATTTATATGCGATGTGGAAATATTTATGATATATAATAATAAAATATATTTGTGATTTATGAACAATTAAATACATATGTTAAATGCAAGGGCCATCAATTACTATTATTTCTGCAGACATATTTTGTGCTTCTATAATTAATTATATTAATTACCTTTAATATTCACAATTCACAAAACGAATGTGTGTGCAATTTCATTAACGCACAATAAATCATTGTTATGTATGATATGTAGGATATGTGTGCATTGTGTCCCTTGCCTGCACACATCCATTGATTGGCAACATGTTAATTAAGGTGTCATATTTGGACTTGACATGCATTTAATATTAAATAAATATTTTGACATGCCGCCACATGGCAGGTAAATATGAATGCTTTAATTAAATCTACATAAATAAATGAATGTTTGTCTGTTTGTCTTTGTTTGTGAAAGTCTGGAACGGCCGCTGAGCAATGGTTACACTATGGTCATATCAATCATAGGATGCCTGTGGCATATTCCTTACAAAATTCTTTAGCACAACCCCGGCGGTGTTACCGAGTGGAGAATTTTCTTTCACAAAGCTTAGGTTTTCATATCTATGTGCTTAAATATATATTTACATTTCACTCTACGAACTAAAAATAATATCATTTGCTTTAACTTTCCATCAAAACAATGCCACGCAGAAGATTAGACGTAAGTCAACGATCTCATAGAACATCAGCAGTGGGACAAGAAGTTCGAAAACATATCAAAGTAGAACTGGCAGTCACCATGGCAGGAAATTGCTCATATGCCAGAAAGAAGTATGCCTACAGAATGGTTAAAGAGTCAGCAAAAAGCAGATGAAGAGACCGACAGGCAGAAGGGAAAAGAAAGAGCAGAAAGAAAAGTGAAAGCAGAGAAAGGCGTTGACAAAAAGACGAGTGTGCGAAAAAGGAGCGAAGACAAGGGAGTAGACAGAAAGAAGAGCGTGAGAAAAGTAAGTAAAGTTAAGGAAGTAGATAGAAAGAGGAATGTCAGGAAACGGAGTTCAGAAAAAGAAGAATTCACAAAGACTCTTGTGAGAAAAAAAGAAAGACAAAACATGGACATAACCTAACAATTTAGAAACTTTTTGCTATTCAAATGAAATCAAACTACAACTATTTTGGGTCACTTATTAAGTCAAGAAGTTCCAACAAATCCAAAAGAGAGCCCAGGGAAAACAGGACGATCAGTGAGGACTAGTAACTCACAAATTATATTATTACCAAGTGATATCTTCTGTCAGCATCCCCAAAATATTGAGATGAAAATCAGACTTGGAGTAGCTTTGATTTAGTTTTATTTGATTGCTTTCACTACGGTTTGGCCGAACAACTTTTCGGGTTATAGTTAGCAGTGCGACGTTATGTGTCCCTGTAGTTGTTGCCGAGCAAGTCACAAATATTGACCTTTAATCCTGTAATCCCTGATATGTAGATTTGCCGCTGTATGGTCGACGATAGATGCGACCGTCTGGTGGAAGTTTTATTGTTGCCTATGGTACTTGGATGTTACAGCTCGCATGCTCGAAGATGGTGAAGGCGTGGGCTAGCACAACCGCACGTCTATTTCTTGGGGACGCCAAATTGCCACAGAGAGTAGAATGAAAACGGATCACGCCATGTAACAGTTCATTTTGACTCAGTTTTCGTCTCTCAAAGGTAAGTATCTCTTTAATAAGTATGTATATACGGATATGGAGATTGCAGCAATTGTAAGGAGCTGCGTTATCGCCTATCTCGATAGCAGTTACGATTACGCGCAAATATCATATCAGTTCGTAGCTAATACATCTCCCTTGCTATCGCTTATTTATAGCAAATGAGATTTTCCGCTACAATATATTGAAATTGCTACAGATAAATTGGTTAAAGAAAAACTTTAAAATATATTTTTAACAACGAAATGCTTTCGCTGTGATTCTTCCACAAAATTTGCTCCTGGGCAACTTTTAAACTTGTCTACTAAAAATTTTGTTTACATTTCTGGACACTTTTTAGGTATGTTATATAAAATTTAAAGCAAAAACTTAATGTTCTGCATGTTGGCCGTAAATAATTTAGTGATTATTATTTAATACCCAACCGTAAATGGTTACAAATATTTAACACTTAACACAAGTTTCAACTCAAGCATATAATCCTATTAAAATGTCCCCACAAAGATTGCCAAAAATCTAGCCATTAGGCAGTGCTGCTTGTGCATAAAATGTGAACGACGTTGGGTTCGTTTTAATCCCAACTTAAATAATGCTCAGTTTGTAAACCTCAAAGGCAGGCGTGTGCAAGGAGCAATTAAACTAAAAGCAATTAAAACCAATGCCAATGAAAATTTAAATATTCATATTTGGTCATGCAAATCAGAGGAGCGGCAAGGCGGAGGCTGAGATTAGTTCTTGGGGTTAAAGGTATATGTTGGAAATGGCGTTAGATTATTGGGTGTTTAGTGAGTCTGTGTGTGTGTGTGTGTGTGTGTGAGTGAGCAAGTAATTGAGTGAAAAAGTTGGGTGAGGGGAAAACCATTACAAATATTACGCATACGCATGAGCCCTTTACAGCTTTTGTTCAACCTAATGCTAAATGGAGATTCCTGGAAGTTCGAGCATTTTCAACAACCCAACACGATTGTGTGTGCGTGCGTGCCTGGTTTAACAAAAGAGTCTTGGCAACAACATAAATAATAATGTTATTATTATATATTGCAATAAAAAGTCAAATTCCCTTAAATGGCTGCCTAAAAGAGCGGTCAGCAAAGGGAATTTATGAGCCTGACCGAGCGGCCTGCAAAGTGATTTTGGATTATGACATTTGACACATAAAGTTTTTATGGCCCACCGCCACTCTTGTGGTGAGAGGGAGAGAGTGGATCGGGTCATGGGTCAATCGGATTAGTTGTGATATTGTTCGGCAAAGACTTTCATGTTTCAAGTCTCGGGAATGTATAATAAATTTCTTTGTCGGTTCAAAGCTCAGGTCAGGGCAAAGGCATTAAAGCCATTCCTCACAAGCATTTTCATTTTCCAGCAGGGAAACCCCGCAAATGCAGACATACCTGCAAAAGGCACAAAAATATATTGTTATTCCCTGCTCCACTATTTGCTTTATTCGCTTATTTACGTATTCAACTCGAAATGTTTGAAACATTTATACGTTATTGCTATTTTGCATAACATAAATAGTAGCAGGAGCGCGGCGACGAGCGAGCACGTTAACCGGCATCTTGGCCAGCGTTAGCCAAAAAAAATATATATGAATGAATGTTAGTTTATATATATATATATATATATGTGCTGTGTATCAGATACGAGGGTCCCTTAAAAAGTAAATGAAGGCTGAAGGCCAGAAGAGGGAGAAAAATGAGATTGTCATTCGACTAGTCTCATACTTATTAGAAACATTTACTTCAGGGAAAGCCATGAGACAGTGTCCTAGACTGTATAAAATAGTACAGTCTCTACACGGCGGATATTCCTAGCCCTGGAATGCGTTTAGGGATAAGATGATAATGGCTACGTATGCTGATATTCCGTATAACACCAATGACGAGGTGTTTAACAAGCTGCAAGAAATGGCAGAGATGTATAACAATCACCGATGCGGAATCCGCTGCAAGAAACCATGCAGAACTCCCACCATATTAGGCAGCCCGATCGCTCTTAAGGACTCGCACTTCTATCTTGGAGTCCACCTTGACAAGAAGCTCACTTATGGGCAGCATGTGACAGCGATGAACTTCAAGATATTGGGCAAAATAAAGAAGCAATAGAAGGGCAATACAAGCAGGTGGTTTCACTTGTCTCAAGATACGCCCTACTAATATGGAGATCCTGTTCCAAAACCCAGCTTAGAAATAAGGCATTTTCTTCAAAATAAGACATTCCGTCGAATTTTTGGTACCCCGTGAAATGTGAGCAACAGCACTCTTCATAAGGACCTCGGTGTCAGAGAAGTGGAAGATGAACTAAGTTCAACAGCTGAGAAACATTTTGACAGGCTTGAGGAGCACCCTAATCCTTTTGCTAGGGCTCTTCTCGACCCTTTGAGGAGAAGAAGAACGAAGAGGCGCCACTCGAGGGACAATATTATTGTCAAATTAGTTTTATCATTTGGAAGTAATGTTTTTCTATCGAGCCAGTTCTTCATGATGAGCAAGAGAAGCAGATCATGGTGCAGTTCGTCGAACTTTGCCATGGCTGTTATATGTCGCTTTGTGTATTGTCTTATTCCTAAATTAGCTTAAAATCTGGCTTTGAATACTGTTTTTCTATATTTAATTTCTCATTGTGGGAGACATTAATATAGATTATCAAATAGGCATCCCATATAAGCCATGTTAATACTTCGTTGCCTGGCAGACTCATCTTAGGCTTCTGCAGTGTGAAAACCTTAAAATAAATCCAATTTAATAGATGGTTCCTTAGTCTCGAGGTGCAGCCTAATTTATCTATGCCTTAAGCGCTTATGAACAATATCGAGAAAGCCCTTCTAAATGTCTTTTGACAGTGCCAAATGCTTATACGAAATTGTCCCAAGTCTGTCACCTGGGTTTCATCAAGCACATCAACTAGATCATCTAGAGATTTTAGCAACCTTTTCTGATTTACAACCTTCTTAGATGACCTTTGAATGACATAAATCACTGTAAATCACTGTAAATCATCTTTATTTTTGGGCTGCCATAGTTATTTCTTAAACACCCCTCGTACATATGTATTAATGCTCAAAGTATGTATACAACTAAGAGTATCAATTCTGTTTTGGAGTGTCTGCAATGCCTGCCAACTGGGTCACGTATGCTGCTGCTCCCTCTCTTGCCGCAGCCACCGCCTCATACAAACACACTGAGCAAAAGCTCAAAATTATGCTGCATACTTTTTGGCTGGCGCTACCTATATGGGCGTGTGTGTGTGTGTGTTTGTGTGTGAACTACGTTTTTCTTGTTCATTGATTCGAACGTTTCTCATGCGCTTTGTTGGCGTGTTTCTCAGTTTTCTTTTTCTATTTTCCAACAACTTTTTTTTGTGATGCTGCAGCGATAAAAATTCAATTTTGTTTATACTCGTAAGTAACCAACGCCTGCTGCCGCTTAGAAGTGGAGGTGTGTGCCACATTTTTTGTCGAATGAATCTTGTCTTTGCTCTCACATACCCAGCACACATTGTTCTATGACCTGTGGCAGCTTAAAATTCAAAAACCGAGTCATATGGAAGGGTTGATATTTGCCTTAAATTGGGAAGACTCTTTGATTCTCTCAGTTATTGTGAATCAAGAAGAGTTAGCATACTTTTTGGGGCATTGCAAATTTCAATCTTTGAATCTTCTACTTTTTTTTTTACAAATTATTTAATATTTATCTTTGTTGTCTATATATATTCATATAAATTTTATTTTAAGTGCTTTTAAAGCCATTATGTTCAATTGTCACCCTGTTATCTAAAGCTTAGAGAATGGCAATCCCAAACACTCTTATTTCCACGACAAATCTTCTACTTGCTACTTGCTTTTCACATTAAAACCTTTTCCAACAAAGGCCGCATAAATCACGCTAAACATTAAATTATTCACACAGAAAATCGCAGGCAAATCCTTCGCCAAAGCAACTTCCACTGCTAACTGCCAAAGGGAAAAAGGCCCAACTTTGACACAAAGCCAAAAAAAAAAACAAGAGACGACAAAACGGAAAATAAAAGAAAGCAAGGCAAAAGGTGCTACAATTATGTGTTTAATGCATAAATCAAAAACTCATTTAAAATTAAATCACGACATTCAACAAATCACAAGAAAAAACAAAAACAAACAACAAAGTAGCGCGAACACAAAAACGTAGAAAACAAACACACACGAAATGATATGAAAAGCAATTACGTCTACATATATGAATGTGTATGTGTTTAATACATGCATGATTTTATATGTAGGTGTTAGATGGGTGTGCTATGAGTGTATGCCCTGTAAATATTTTGGAGTTTTCTTCAGGGCTATTTATAGGAAATCAGTTTGGCGATGATTTCGTTGATATATAGAAAGGCGAAGGAAAATGTGATGATCGCAGAGAGTCCTGAAAATCTACAGAAAACTGTTCAGCCAGGAATCTGAAAATACTTTGTGTAAAGGACCGAAGAGGAAGACAAACTAGAAGTGAGTGCTTCTGACCCCTACAATGAGCCTAAATAAGCATATGGTATTCGGACTCAAAGATGCCAAAGCAGCCATCAACAGCACATGGAATGCCTTTCTTTCAAAGATGAGAGAACTGAGTAAAAACTCCTTGAGGCCACTTCCAACACAATATTGTGCCCAAGTCTGGGGACAAACATAGCATGAAGAAGCGGAGAAACTCTTCAAAAGCTTCAGACTACCTCAGAATACGTCGAACATGCTGAAACCTGGCTTGCCTCCAATTTTAGCCAACACGCTGAATTTGCATTTAAATTATATCAGAAAGATCAAGAGTTATGATCACCACTGACCACCATTGCAAGATGGGAAGGTAGTTAGGTGTCCTTTTCGGCTTCTCGCAACGGAGAAAGTGGAGAGATACCCATGGCATGATGTTATAGAAACTGCAGAAATGCAGGTGTGACAAAGCGAAACACGACTCATATACAGATTGTTGAAATACAGCCTTGACCAGAAAAATTTTGAAGACGAATGGAAGAGATAAGTACAATCTTATCCATTCTTAGAGCTAGAGTTGAACTGCCAAGCCTTAAGTTTCCACCACTCAAGCAGATACCCTGCACCCTGTGCAGTTAAAGCAAAGAGAGGACTCCTTCCATTTTATTGCAGAATGTCCAAATTCTACGACAACTTATTCAATTACACTGGAAGAGAGAGACACTAAGCTTAGAAGAATTTCAACGTACCCTAAATGGCGAAAGCTGATCAAGACTCGTCGGATACATCAGCAAAGCGCAGGCGCATGGCGGTACTTATACACTTCCTAGGATCCTATTCTATTTCGCTGACTGACGCTGCAAACGACCTATCTGCTTCCTACTTGTGGCTGGAGTTAAACATACTCGGGACTAGACTGTTCATGGTGATCGGGCCACCCATGACTTCCCCCAGGGATTGTCTTTGCAAGGTAAATCGTCCACACTCAAAAATAACGTAGTACGGGCTTTTCACTGTGTCCTCTACAAAGAGAATCATGACCAAACATTCCGTGGCGATAGATTCTAGAGGTATTCCCAATGCAACTTTATAAGTCATTTCCGACTCGTTGACCAAATCGCGGATCGGTAACATACCAGCTAGGACAAAGGCTGCCTCGCCTGATATGATTCTGAATGCACAGATGACCCGTATGACGCTTAGACGGCAGTAGCTTGGAACCACCAACGCTCGTCCCCAAATAACTGCTGCGTAGAGGATGATGGCCCTGTTGATGCTCATGAGTAGCCGCCTATGCTGGTGCTTGGGTTTGCGGGTGTCTATTAGAGAGCTCATCATGACTCAGCCGCCTTTTTGGGCAAATATTCGAGGTGTTCTCGAAAGGACATCCTGGTTTCGAGCATGACTCATGATACTACTACTACTACTGCGTATAGCAAGATCGACATTCTATGACACATCTCTTGCCATGTAAAATGTTTGCTGGGTATTTGTGTGCGGGATACATTCTATATGCATATGTTTGTATAAAAAATTCAAAAGCAGCAGAAATTATAAAAACATCAAGAACAACAACAACAACTGTGTGTATAAAATGTTTATACAGAAATAAATTGAATCTCACCAAAAGAGGCAACCACTGTGCAGCAGGATTGCGGGAGAGGGGGCGGCACATTGTAAAGTTTGCCAGACGGTGACGGCTATTAAATATAATGTAACTGTATTTAAAGTCTGAACATCACGCCAAGCCACACACACCATCGCACATGGGGCAATAATTTAAGGGGAAGCCAGCCATTAAAGCAGGAACATTGCGAGCCCCGGGCTGAGCTGAAAGGGGTGAGTGAGAGCCTGATAGGCATGAATATTACAAGTCTGTCGCAGGACGATGTTGACTCTGTCAGCATGTCAACTGTCAGCCAGCTGGCGCACATGAAAGTCAGGCACTCCACTGGCACCTACAAGTGCAAGTGGAGAGTGGATGATGGTGGGTTGCAGATGCCGGCTCCACTAGTTGCAGGAAGTCAACGGAACACTCGACAAGCAGTTGCAACAGCAACAGCAGCAGCAGCCCAGGCGAGGCGCAACTTCACTCGAGACTTGAGTGCGTGATGCACATGTTGATGATGATGATGATGATGGGGATGATGGTGATGGGCAGCTGAGGTGTTGTTGTGGGTGAGAATGAAAAACGATGAGATGTATAACAAGAAAGAAAAGCAATATTTGGGCAAGAGCTGGTTTATTCTTGTACTCTATGTATCAAGTAGAGTGGAAGGAATTTTAGATGAATTTAGTGAATGCAGAGATATAACATTAGATTTAAGAGATCATATCAGATTATATCAATATATTTTGCATAAATTTTATGAGAGGGAATAACTCGGATTGGGATTCAATCGAATGTGATAAAGAGAGAGGACATTATAAAAAGGAGGGTCTATTTACTTACTGATTTATGTGAAAACAATAAAGCGAATGAAGAGAGTGAAGAGGTAATTATGGACAATTATCGATAACTGACATCGATAAGCTGGCTATCGGAAACTGTGTTAGAACCAATAGTGCCTAACTCTTCTTATAAAGTCATTATTATTTATTTAAGACCAGTCTGCATTGCAAATTCTCTGTCGATTAAACTCTCTACAACCGCAAGAATCTAATAACGTAGAGAAACTTGTCAAAAGCCTCACACTCAATGGCCCACAACTTCCTTCCCAGAATCCCGTTACATTCTAAACAGCTTTAGGCTCGAACTGCTGTGGTAATCTGTCATAGCTGTCATTGTTGGTTGACGGCTAATACACTTTTCTAAGATGCAGGCAACGTCAACCTGTCGTAGCATCTCACAATTGAACCAGCTTTGCGCAAAGAAATCCATCTCGAGTATGTGCAACCCGCATTGTGGAGGAGTCGTGTGGTGAGCCCAGCGTGTGACTATGTCAAGTTTCTGTTCCATATACACTCTAGGCTGCTCTCTTGGTGAAAGTGACATCACTTTTGGCACATGTGATGTCTAGTAGTGGGGGGCAGGGGGCTGACAAGTAGTTGGCTTTATTTCAAAGATGTTGCCGAATGCTTGAAGCTGCCAAGCAATTTGCGAGAGGGTTATAGATGAATACTTCACAACATGGCATAGTCAAGTCAAGAGCACTTGGTTGGACAAAGCTATTGACCCCTTTTTGTGGCAGTAGGCATGGCAGTAGGGGCGGGAGGATAGATATTGTGGATCTGACTTGTGAGCATCGCAGTGTAATGGGAGGGATACATTTGCTTTGCATGAATATTTGAGAAAAACTAAGCTTGCTAAAGTCATCTAAATATATGAAAGAGGTTTTCCTCATTCAAATTGTTCAGCCTTCTTGTACAAAACTATAAAACTTATTCTATAAACTCAAGTGTTTACATATAAAATTGTGGGGCTCTAGTTTTGCCTCTTTCTTATAATAAATAGAAGTTTAACAGCCTGAAAGTATACCTCTATTATTGCCTTCTTCAACTCTGAAACGAAACAATCAATCAACTTAGGGAAGTGAAATACATACACAAATGCATTAAACTCTTCAGCATTGTATATTGTATTTGCTCAAAATGCAATTTATCAGCAAAATTGTATAAACTTCCAGAAGTTACAATTGCAAACAAAATACTCGTATTCACATAATGCCACAATGTCATATATGAGCAGACATATGTACGTGCCAACTCATGCATATAGAGCACCACATACACATACATGCATACACAAATGACTGACAAACTGCACAGCAAATCCATTCAAATCCATTTCACATACAACAATAATATTTCGAATGCAATTTCCCAATGTCTGCTTTTTTACTTCAATTTTCCTTTCTAACACAATTCAATTGCATGGTTTTACACCCCCAAATTGCATATGTGTGTGTGAGCATAGAGCACCTCTGCATATTGAAAACTCATGCAATTTATATGCAATGTTTCATATTGATATCGCTTTTATGCAATTTAGTCTCTTGTGACAAACGAAAAAAAGGAAAGGAAATTGGAATAAAAATGTATGAAATATGAAAAAGCTAAATTTGTTTCTGTGTTGCCAAAGCTTATACAAAGTCTAAAGCATTCAAAAGTAAGCTATATAGCTCTATGGACAGAACACAACAATATTTCCTTGGATATGGGTAAATAATCAATATAATATTCTCGCATTTAGGTGACCTATAAAAATTTAAAGATTTTTCTCTCTCTGTCTTGTTGACCCATAGAAAGGACCCTTAGGAGTCAATTCAATTTTGCAATATATTTCACATATAGACTTACATTCTTCTTCTATTTCTGATTGCCCTTAAAATATGACATTTGTCTAACGTAGCATAGTAGATGGATCTCTGAACTGCCAAAAGATGAGGTTCAAAATGGGGCCGAAAGCTGAACTATTTTGGGAGTTTTAGAAAATGAAAGAATAGATCCATAAATTGTGGGTTTTAGCTTATATCTGTAAGCTACCAAGCAACTACTGTAGCCGACTCTTATTTGCATGCAAGTACTTATATATATATTTGATCAGCATGACTAGGGGAGTCGATATTTGCCTGTCCGTCTCTCAACACAAGGATTGCAGAAGTCTTTAAAGATAGAGAGCCGAATTTTTCAGCAGATGCTTCTTTTGTTAGCATGATGGTTGAGTTAAAGATTCATCTAGATCGGACAACTATCTCATATAACTCCCATATAACTGCATAACATATAGCAGCATAACTTTTCTGTTTTTCATCCAAATAAAACCAAATTAGGTTCGTATACATTTGAGCAACCCTTATGTCGGCTTATCAAATTTGATCCACATCGGACCACAATTTCATAGAGCTTCCATATAAACGATTGTTCCGGACTGAACACACCGCGAGATACCACAAAGGGAACCCGGATAAGGCCGTGTGAAATTTGCTACTTCACTTACAACACGGACAAGGTTCCATCTCCTTTAAGTCAGTCTCCACTCCCCATATTAACCCACATAGCAATGCCCTCCCTTTTCTGAATGATGAATAAAGAAATCAACTCTTTTTCTTTATATATATAAATAAATCGTGTTCCTTTATCCTGAGCATTTTGCCAGATAATCGGTGGCAATAATTCATAACCATAAAATATCAATTTTTGTCTACAGTATTTGGTGTCCTGTTATCAATGTGCATAAATTTAAATCTACATCGCTGTGAGAATGTATGAGACTTCTCCCCCTTTGCCAGGAGCAGCAGCAGCAGCAGCAGCAGTGTGGATCCAACAAACAGCAGGAACTATGCACAAAAAAAGGAGGAATATAAGAAAACATTGACAATGGATGATGATGATGCGTTGAAGAAGCAGAAGGAAAGCAAGCAGGACGAACAGCAGCAGCAGAAACAACAGCAGGAGCAGCAGCTGGAGCTGAATGACTGACATCATGGCAGACACAGACAAGTGTATCGAAAACAAGTGGCAGATATAACGGCAATGGCAGCAGCTCTACAACAACAGCAACACCAACAATAAGGATAAACTGTGTACTGACGTATCGTAAATATGTTCGAAGGAGTGGGCCGTTGTTGCTGCTGAAATCTGTAGCCCAGCCCAGCCCAGCCCAGACCAGCATATGTTTTAATGCCTGGGCAATAAAAATTTATGCATGATTGAAGTTTTGAAGATTTCTGTTCTTATAATACAACATTATATTTTGCTAGCTGAGATTTCGTGTTGATTTTCAAGGATGCCAAACGGTGGGGAGTCGATAAGGGTTGCTGAAATTATGTATGGCATAAATATCGTTTAAGATATTTTACTGGTTTCCTTTTTTCAGAGTTTTAGCAAAGCAAACGAGAAGTTATCAAAGAGGGCGGATAATAGGTTTCAGGGGGTGAAGTGAATGCTTCTAGACTTTCAAACGTTTTGTAATGAAAGTCAAGAAAGTATCTCCTAAGCGGAGATAAAGGTAGAGAAGCTTAAAAACGAAGATTATACAGAGACAAATTTGATGGATTGATGGATTGTCATGGAGCTCTCATGAAGCTGATTGAAGATTAACATATATTTGCACTAAGTTATAAATGTTTAAGAAATAGTTTATACCTGTTTTGTATAAGCAATTTCTAGCGACTTTGTTCGGGTACTTTTGGTACTACTCCAGACGCGGTCCAGACGAAAGGAAGGCTAGCTTCGCCTTGGAGAATGGAGTGGATACAAGACGAATTTGTTTCAATTTGGATGAAAGTGTTGATTCCACAACAATCGGTTATATGATAGCTATATGATACAGTTCTCCGATCTTGATTAGAACAGGCCGGTGGACGAAGAGTCTCATCTAATGGATGTAAACGGAATTTGGTTTGATTTCGATGAAAAACAGAAAAGTTATGCTGATAAATGTTCATTCAGGAACTATCGGTTATATGGGAGCTATGTGACATAGTTGTCCGATCTGGTTAAATCTCGAACTTAACCATTGTGTAGACAAAAGAAAAATCTGGTAAATATTTAATCTCTGTAGCTCATAAAACTTCTGAGATCTTGGGGTTGAAACAGCTGGACACACGGGCGGACGGACGGACAGGGCTATATCGACTCCCCTTATCATGCTGATCAAGAATTATATAGTCGGCGTCTAACCGGCGTCTCACAAATTCGTTCCCATATTAATTCCTGTTCAAGTTTTCCAAAAAGCCGCCTTAGTACATGCCTATGCCATAAACTCTCATTTGACTGAACATTTCAGAGTCCCCAACACACTTTTGGCTTGGCCTGCACCTTGTTCTTTAGTTACTCAACTCAACTTCTCTCAATCCAATCCTCCTGTGCTTATATCTACGCTCTCTTTTTAATAGCAGGAGCAACCTCTCCTGCAGCACACATAATTGGCCGGCTCACAAATTACAAATCCCTTAAGTGTCGCATAAAAATCAAGCGATAAATAAATAAATTCCACAGTCTATATAATTTATACGCTAAATTAAAATCTTTACAGCGAGCGGAGCTTAAGCTGAGCGCATTAAGCATTGTGGTAACCACGGCCAGGACTTCTGTATACAAAGAAGGGCAAACATAAAACAAAACACAACAAAACACAACAAAACACAACAAAACACAACAAAACAAAACAAAGAATAGCATTAAAATACCAAGAAAAATGCCATTAAAACGGACTTTTAGCTACATAAACACCCCGCAACAAATACCAAGGATAAACATTGCGGCTACGTAATCTAATTGGCAACGGTCACTGAACAAAGCTCAAAAAGGACAAACAAGCCAAAAGCAGAGAAAGTGGCGAAAAGCATAAACATGCACACAAAACATGCAACACAACACACACACTTTGTTTATTTTAAGCCCGGACATCTTTGACTTTGCCTGTGCGGTTTTGTCACAGTTGGGCCATTTTTATTTTCATTTTAATTTTAATTTTAATTGTACAAATGTTGCGGCTTATGCATTTGACATTTGTGTGCGTAATTTATGGGTTTATGCTTAGCTCAAGTGGTTGCTCTTGCCATGGCATTGTGGTTGAGACAAAACATCTCCTAAGCAGATCGATATGAAATGCTTGCAGTTGGATAATATCGATCGGAAGGGGAAGGAGGTTATAGATACCACTTATACCATAAAAGGGTTTTATATTTGATTCTATATATATATATATTGCCATAACTTTTTCACCAAATCAATGCCTTGCAGGAGATCAAGATCCATCTCATGGATTATTAGCATTGTGAACGAAGTGCAAAATGAATCCCAGAACGAAAGGCCAAGAACACAGACAACAGAATGGTTCAAATGTACACTGACCAAACAGCAGAAAGAAGAGCTAGAGAAACAAATTAGGAGAAAAGAAAAGAATAGGCTATAAAAAGAGAATAAAGACAAGAGAGTGAACAGAGAGAAGCAGTTGGAAATATAAGAAAAACCCTACTTTCCAAATGTGCAGTGTTCTCTGCACTCTAGAAGCCCGGGAAAAGCCGGGTAATCTTTACATCTAACTTCACGGCACGCAAGCTTGGCTTCATTAGTTTCAATTTACGTATACGCAATATGTATGCTGACGTTTGTCAATACGCTGACTCTGCTCATTCGTCTGCGAGCTGGTCTGGGTCTGTCTATCTTTCTGTCCAGCTGTTGTTGTTTATAATTCAATTGAAGCAAGTAATTTATCATGTGCTACTTTTCGATATCGCAGGCCAGAGCAGAGCAGAGCAGACCAAACCAAACCAAGTCACAGTCCGTGCCAGGCCTCCTCCAACTCCTGCTCGAAATACAAATTTAAAGCAATTTCTGTGCGGTGGAAATATAATTTATCACATTGACGCTGATGAATTGTTTGTTTCACACTATGACAACTTTATCGCTGGCTCTGCTGCTGGTGCTGCCACTGCCCCCTGCCCCCTGCCCTTTGCCACCCACTGTCTCTGTGTCTTCTTCTGTGGCAACAACATAGCAACATAGCTACATACTTTCAGCATCATTTGCACGATTTTGTTGCTTGTCGCTTTTGTGTTGAATTGCTTGTAAAATGTTTGTATCTGTCATGCCCGTTCATTTTCATTGTTATTGCTCTTCTTATTCTCATTCTTCACATTATTGTTCTTCGTGTTGATAATGATTTAATATCATTGCTGCTGCCTTGCTGCATATTTTATGAAATGTTTCTCGCCTCATTTCGTGCAACAACATTCGTCGCATTGCAGCTGTGGAGACACACATAAATATGCTCCTCTGCATTGCAAAATGTTGAAGGCTTTTTTCGGTGTCCCAGTGTCCTGGCGTCCTTTTGTTCTCAGCTGAATAAAGCCAACGAACGAGTTGGTAGGCAGCGATTTATACAAATGATGTGGCATTGTGTTAATGCTTTGCATATTGCGAAAATGCTCAGCGAGAAAACTGTTTTGCCACAGACCATAAACTGGGGCAGTTTTAAAAAAAGGTGAAACATTTTTTAATGGAAAGCTTGGAATATTTGGAATTTGTATGATTTACTGCTTTTATGATTCATAAAGCCGCAATTAAGTTGGCTAGAACTTGAATAATTATATAAGTTAGCTTGATAACTAAGACACAACTAAGATACTAATTGGGTTTAAATGATATCAGTGTTGCGTCTTTTGAAAATTTCCTCAAAAAAGAAGAATAGGAACGTTTTCTATGAAATTTATAGACCTAAAAGAGTATCTGAAATTTGCAAATAATAATGAAAAGTAGCTTGATATGAGAATGTTGTATATCAGGCCTGTTCGCATTTCCACTTCCACCTGAATCATGCTTGGATTTGTTGATGTTCATGGTTCTGTCTCGTTCTGTTAACTGACGTCACAGCACGATTCGGATATAAGTTAAGAAAACCCCAAAGTTTTCGAGATGAAAGTGGAATTGCAATTCGATTCACTTCTACTTTTCGCAGTGGAAATGGGAACAGGCTTGTATATACACATAAATTTACAGCATAAACAAAAGCACCTCCCCCACTTACAACCTATGTCTAATCATCATTAATTGTTATAATTTGCTTCAAGTTTCGGATGATACTTATTAGTTGAGAAGGATTTTAAAGCAATTTTCTGGTGTAATGCTCCGGAATTTAAAGGTATATTGATTGTCCACAAACGTACCTGCAATTAGAAGAAAAGAAGAGAACAAATTAGAAATTAGCATATTAACTTTGAAGAAGTCAAAGAAATTGGTATTCTATTAGCTTCCAGAAATTCTTTAAAAATTTCAGAAATTCTTAAAAATTCCAAAAATTCTGCGAAATTTTCTAAGTTGTTAGAAGAGATCTAAATAAATCTCATTTATCACAGTCCCAAAATTCCACTTCAACTCAAAAAATACTAAGACAAAATGGATATTCTTAAATTCCCATATCATTTCACCTTGATTTTGTTTCACATGCAGTACAAATTTAGCAAAACAGCTTCTTAGTGTGCCTCAAAATATAATTTAAGTGAAAATGTTAGCGTTTTTGCATTGTTTTCAGTCATTTAGAAGAGAGTTTGCTATGTATAAATTTGCATAATTCAATTGCCAGCCAATTTAGGTCATAATTTAATTTTTCTAAATGTCCAACTAACTTCTTAAACATCTCTATAAATTCTTCCACTGGCTAAAGTCTTCCATTTAACTTTGCAACTGATCCGTGCTTAAGCCAGACATCCTTATGCTTACTTCTGCTAAATGCAATTAAATTAAACTTCAACTGCACCTTTTCATAGAGGCACAAAAAACGCAGTTGCCTGTCGGTCGGAATGTTTGCCTTGTCTCTCCCTCCCTCTCCCCTTCCCACTCCTTAGGAGCTGCAGGCAATGTCTGGTGTTGCGTTTTAAACCAACGGCTTTGTGGTAAATCTAACTAACTAACTAACTGAGTGACGACTGGGTGGGTGACTGTCTTCCTGCTTGCCTTCCTTCCTGTGCTTGGCTCAGACTTTGACATGTGGCCCCCCAAGAAGTGTAGGCCAAACGCGCGCCTACTTGACTTTGACTGGCAGACAGCAGCAGCTGTTGAACTCCGGTGTCTATCAAAAGCCTGCTGCCACGAGGTGGGCACGAATGTTGTTGTTGAGGACAATGTCCGCCTTGTGAAGGCACCCCAACTATGGCCAGATGACTCAACTATTATGGCTACGCTTCCAACATATTGAATTAAAATCGGGGGGGACCCCGAAGGCGTCAACAACACTCGAAGCGTAGTAGAGAGGAAATTACTGTCAGTCAATTAGTTTGCTTGATTTGTCATAAATTCCATTAGATGCATCAACAACTATAGCATGACTGGTGAGATGAACCCTGAAGGATGAGCTGTTCAGTGAACGAAGGTATATGGATCAGTCTTTACAAATGTATAGATAAAATCATCGAATTGTAGAGATGATACATATGTGGTAGGTTATTTAACTCATCAATATGCTGACCGTTTTTCAACTTATCTAGGATGAAGATGATGACGAGATGAAAAGTAGAGCCTTGCAATGACTAAAGCCAAAGTCAACCAATCATAATTTAACAAGTTTGTACAGTCATACAAATGACTACTTCAACAAGGGATGTTGGAGTCCTAAAACAATCATTCAGAATGACTCGAGTTAATTGCCAGAAGAAGCCAAAGAAAGCAGAGTTCCCATAATGTGATCTTTTCCTTAGCAGACCAACAAATAGTTCTATCTCACACTTTCATGTGGACTCAGACTTTAAAGGAAATCTCAAATGTGTATAAAATGCCTCTCTTACACCAGTCCTACTCATTGTATACAATATTTACAATATAGTCATTGTTTTAGTGTGAATACTGATGATAATGTTGATGGATGATGCGTTTTTATTGCAATCATGCAGGTCTCTAATGATAATATAATGAAAAAGTATCAAAATAAACAGTTGGCCTAGACATAGTTTCTTTGATCGAAGTAATTCTTCTCAAGTGAAGTCTTCTCTTGAAGTTTCCATTAACAATGCGTTCATGATTTATGAAGGAATACCTAAAGACACACTAATTAGTAATGAGTTCAAGGAAAAACTGTAAGTTTCCAAGTGGAAAAGATTGTGATATATACATATATGTATATATATACTGATACTCCTAAAGTCATCTCTATGTTAGACAAAAAACTCTGTTTATTTGCTATCTGCAAGCCTAAAATGAAAATGAAGTCTTGCCATTTGCACATAAACAACATTTTATGCAAATGTTTGGTTCATATTTTTCACCTGGACGCGAATATATAAATTTATACCAAATTTAAATGCAAATGATAAAATTGCAAATAAATAAAACTCTTTGCTCAAATGCCATCTCAGCCAATAGAAATACGCAAATGATGCCATTAAAATGCAAAATTTTTTATCTAATAATGTGCTGTCGAAAGCAGGCAGGCCTTGAGCCTTGGAAAGGCAACTGCATGCCCGTAAACTAGAGCCTGGCGATGGTCTAGCTGATTCTAGATGGATAGCAGCATATAAATTTAATGCCACCAACACAAATACAGGCGCCAATAGATAGCAAATAAACTCTTTGAATGTGATAGGCTTATTTTATACCCTATGAAAAGGATACAAAGCTAACTTTTAGCTGTCAAATGCGATTTAGCAGACCTTATGAACGAGGCAAATGTGTCACCCAGAGCCTTATGTTAACGAAGAGTGATTACTCTTGGAAAGTCATCTTTTCTGTGACACCTTCTTCTGCTTCCAAGTTACGATATCAAACTTCTTATTACCAAGAAATTTCAACAAGATCCCCAGGAAGCCTAACTAGACCCAACTCTTTCCCGCATTCTATCTGTTGTACAACCTTATTCTCTCTGAATGCCTCTGATGCTGTTCATGGTTTATTACATTCCCACATTGTGAAATTCAAGCAGCTCTCAACTAAGGACTGAGGACTTCCTTTAAAAGTGCTATCCCAGTTTCTCTACTATCTATCTACATTTTACACCTCAGCTCATTCTTACAGTGATATTTTTCCATTCCCCAATTACTGGGTATAACCTGCACGAGTACCCTAGAGCTTAAGCATTCTTACTTTGTGTATTATTTCCTTTTTGGGGAAAGTAAAACCAAGGAGAGCTTAACTGGCCGCAGAAAATGATATAAATTTTAAAACGCAACGGCGGCGCCGTAGACACATTCACACAATGGACGCGGAAACGAGGAAACCACTTTGGCACCTGGTCGCTGAAGTCGCATAAAAAATGTTGCGGTGGCGGAGGATGGAAGCTGGAAGCTGGCGGCCAAAGGCAGCCAATGTTTTTCCACCATCTATGTATGTATGTGTCCCTGTAGCTGTCTGTCTGTCTGTGGTCTGCACATGTGTGAGTGTGTTTGAGCTTGTGCGGATGTGTGGTCGAGTGGGGGCTTTTGCAGTTTCCCGTGTGGTTTTTCGCCTTAAATTGCATTTAAATGCGCCGCATCTCATGTTGCAAACTAAAATATTTTGTTTTAATTATAAACTTGCACGCCTCGGAGCCGCAGCATTACACAGCTGACAGTTGAAAGTTCATTAAAACGGCGCTAAGCACTTGGCCACACTTGCCAAATGCCCGACTGTCGGCAGCCACTTCATTTGATGCTCATTTAAGTTAATAAAATGCCAGAGACCAAGCCGATCAGCGAGCCAAACCAAAAACCAAGCAATAAAAACTTGTGCGAGGACAGCGGAGGACATGGATATGGAGCGCTATTTAGTTTCTAAATTAATTAAATTGGCGTGGAAAAACCTGGTGGGAAACCTGGTGGCAAATGAAAATGAGCTGAGGACAGTCATTGAGAAGTTTGCGCATTTGAAAAAGGAAATCAATTTAAATGAGAGGAAAAACCAGGCAATGGGCAATGAAATGATTCATGTTAGTTTGGTATTTGATTTGTTAAGAGATCTCAGCCGTAAAGTGCAATTAGACGTCTGCAAAGCATAGTAAATTGTGGAAAATGTAATTTATTTTCATTCACTCAATGGGATTCTGAGAAAACATGGGAAAACGCTGCAGATGAGAAAATAAAACTTAATTGTAATGTGTGCTGGCACAACTGTACAGAGATAGGATACTTTTTGGAGCTTTACATTATCGTAAGTAAAATATATATAACTAATTGTCGTGACTGACTGATGAACTAAGCCATAAGTCTGAGGGCACTAAAACTTGCACACACAAGTTGTGTTTGTGCATCAAAATCGAGTTCGAAATTCATATGGGAATGAATTTATTTGACTACCGTAAGGTATGCTACGTTTTCTATATAATTACATACTCATTGATGGACTATGTCCGCCGCAATAACTGTTTAACAGAATGGGTAGCATACCCTTAATCGCAATGAGGCAAGATGGAATAGTTTAAGATGGAATTTTCTCTTTTGTTGAGCGCATCTGAAGGAATACCAAAAGGAACCCGCGCAACTCCGAGAAAATTTGCCAATTTATATATACAACTTGTTGTCCTGGTTTTAACCCAACGCACACACCAAAACATACAAGCTGCGAGGCTGAATTTTTCTCGCAAGTTAGATTTTAAGGCGTTGGTGAAAAACGTGCAAAAAACTCTCTCACTGGCTCGAGAGGGCCCGCTTGTTCGAGATATAATGAAGTAAACTAACAACAGGTAAGAACACTATAGTGGATATTCCGACTATAAAACACTGACTATAAGATACTCGTACTCAGCATTTATTCAATATTCGACACACTCAAAATTATGAAAAATTGTGTAGCAAAATTTAAGAACCAACTTGATCTGACGCCCCACAAAGCGAGTCCACATACCAAATATGTGAGCTCTAGCTCTTATACTCTCTATAATCTAGATGTTCATAAGGACGGTCATGGCTGGATCGACTCGGCTGTTGATGATGATCGGGAATATATATGCTTTATGAAGTTGAAAAGGCTTCCTTTTGCTTGTTACATACATTTGCATGAATACAATATACTCGTTTACTCTACTAGAGTACGAGTATAAATATAAATCTATTAAATAGTTTATGCATTTGTCTCCATTAGACAAAACCAAAGTGTGTGTAATAATAAATTTAATAAACAAAGTTTTATTTAGAAAACAATCGAAAATCCAATTTACTTAAGAATGCATACAAATGCAATATCATTTATTTATCATAGTTTTATAGTTTTTGTTTTCAACAAAAACCTTGGGTAAACATACTATGTTAAGTGGCCGATGCTTGGATACTCTTTGACCATACAGAATTGGTTGTTGTTCATAAAAAGTAGTTTAATTTTTCATTTTCTGAATTGAAACCTTTGCATCTTACCAGATCTTTATACTTGATGCTCATATAAGCCTTTTGAAAAGTTCAACCAACTATTCTTAATCAAGCCCTAACCACATTTGTTCACACTGCCTCACCTTCTTTCCCTTTGCTAAAGGAAAGTGTAATGAAGGCAAGAAGTAAACAAGTGAAATCTCCCTTTGTGGATGTTTCATGCTGCATATAATATTTATAACTTGCCAAAAGGCAAAACAGAACACACACGACTTACGAATACGAAAAACATATAAAGTTTGCCACCATAAACAACCAAAAAGACAAAGCCCACATCAAGTAAGGATATTTTTGTTTTTATGGTGCAAATAATAAATGCCACGATTTGTGTAGCTTTGTATGTGTGAGTATGTGTGTGCATGTGTGGGTGTTGGAGTGAGGTTAGTATCAAATAGAAAGCTATAGGCAATAAAAATAAAACTATGCGTTAATTGCTATTCCCAATTGACCACAAAATGTACACAGCCGAAATTTCCAACACAGGCTACCGAAGTACAGTGGGCCGAAATGACTGTTCTGTTAGCATATTCCATACGAGTTTAAATGTAAACGATGATCTTGTAAGCAAAGTAATTCATCAGAGCTCGTCATCAATTGGCCTAAAATCTGAAATGTCTTCTTTATGAGTTTTATTAGTTCGTGTTTAGCAGATTTAAGTTAATATCGAATCTGAAGTCAGATTTGAAAAGCATAGCTCTAACCTCGGAGCTTTTGATTGTGTACCCAAAATTATATTCTTAAAATTACTCAATTCGACAGACTGAGGTTTGAAAAGGCAGTTGGATTCTTAGAAAATCCAACCATAAAAATAACTTGGCATTTCACTTTCAACTCCATAAAGCTAAGCAGCGCAACAACAATCCTCCTGCAACAAATCCAACAATCCGAACCACAGTGCTTGGCGAAAACCCCGAAGGTTTGACTTACGATGTGTATGTATGTGTACATTTATGTGTGTATAGCTGTCACATAAAGTAGCTAATTACCGTTAGTTATGCTGCTGCCCACAAAATGCCGCAATTTATGCGTCTGCGGATGTGTTTTGTGTGTTGTGTGTATGTGTGTGTAAGTATGCGGTTGTGTGGGTGTTGGAGTTTGGTTTGATGGCAACAACAACAACAGCATGGTAAGTTATTCCAGTGGTTGTTGCTGTTGCGTTTTGCATTTTGACAAAATTTGTGCGGCGGCTGCGGTCATGGCTAAAATACTGCCCAAATGAGCAACTCATAGAAATTTTGTAGCCAGCTTTTAGGCGTCATTAGAATCGGCAGCATAGCAAAAGTAGGTTATGTTTAGCAATTGTCAGACAGTTTATTAACCCATTTGGCTTAGTCTGCTACAGATACTAACTGGAACACTTGGTAGCCCTCCATGCCTCCTGCCATACACCTACAAAGCCAGTTAAATCTCAAACGAATTCCATTAAGCTTGGGAATTTCGAATGAGTTCTAGCAATTACTTGACAGCCACAGGCATAGCAACCAACCAGTTCAAACTAACGACATGTGTCGTGCAGTGTCTCTGCAATTGCACAAACCAATTTTGCGCTCATTTGGTAAAGAGTGTTCTTGGGTAAAGGGGGGAAAGAGAAACTGTAACTGCTCTAAAAAGTATGCTGCTGTAAGCGTAAAACTATTTAATTAAGCTAATCTATTTGCATTTGGTAGCAGAGACACACGTTCAGGCAGATGCTACTTCTATCGAGAAGAGCATGCACCCACATTCTGTTACACATACACACACACACACCCACATCTACTGACTTGCTCCCTAAACTATGCAGCACAATAAAAACTTCACTCTGCGTGCATTCATTGCACTTGCATCACCCCCCACCAGACGACAGGCTGAACACTGTCACATTACCATTTTGGCAATTTACATAGCCGCCATTGTTAGCCTGAAATTGGTGGGAAGTACGGTCTCTCTGAGGGTCGCTCGTCCTACTGGATTTTCGGATTGAAACTCATGTTACGGAGCTTTTATTGAATTTGGCCATAAGTGCTTGTTTGTCTGTTGTCTAAGTGGGGATGCTCTAGCTGTGTGAAGTGGTGTCTGTGTAAGTGTGTGCGTGAGTGTGAGCTACAAATGAGCGTGTATTGTCGTGTTTTATTGCTGTAGTTAAGAGGGCATGAGATGATATGGTAACAAGAGATCCTTTTGAGACTAACTGAGCATCAAAATGTTTTGATAACACAGAAATTCAGTGATTGCTTCCTATGAAATGAAGCAAGTTAATATTTTCTGTTAAATTGTTGATCTAATTGGATAAATAACGTACACACATAGCTAATGTGATGCCAATTTACTGACTTACATGTCAGCTCATCTTACCTATTATATATTTACCTGCTCCATAAATGTTACTTTACAAAGAACTTGTAAAAACGGAACTAGAAAAATAAACCTTTAGGTTCTCTTTCCACAACTTAGATTATACAACTTTACTCCTTCCTCTTCTTCTGATTATAAACTATGACCATGGCTGGCGATATCATGAATAACCAACAGGGCAACACGGTACCTCAACAAATTGTCCAACTATCCAAATAACCTAAAAAAAAAATCTCAAAATAAACTATAACAAATTTGATTTGCTCTGTGCCTGACTTTAACTTGATTGTTGTTGGCCGAAATCGCAGACCCTTCACTTTTCTGGCCTCTCATCCAGCCAACCAACCAAAAGGTCACAGTCATCCTACTACAAAGACAATACCAGGATAATTAACAGCCAAAGAAAATATGACAATGACTCTGCCGAAAATAAACAACATGAAATAAAGATGCACAAGTCAAAGTAAGGAAAGAGGAAAGAGGCAGAAGAAGCTTGAAAGAATGACCAAAAATTAATATTAGACAAGAGATTAGCCGAACTTTATATACTCTTCAAAAAGCAAGGAAAAAGTAGCATGATTCTCAAAACATTTCGTCAAGGGATGTGTAGGCTTCCAAATCGTACTTCCTTCAGCAAAAGAAATAGACAGCGAAGCATCTTCTTTCTTTGAAATACTTTGTGCGTACATAAGAGTGAGAGTGAGAGAGACAAAGCATTCTGTGCTTTTGACTACCTATGCAGGCTTGCGCCTCTCTAACTCTCTCTCTCTCTCTCTCATTTTGAAATCGTTCTTTGTTAGTGCCATCTGCGGTGCAAAGTTTTCATTCATTTGTATTCATTTACTCTTTCATATGATAGCTATATAATATACTGGTCCGATCTTTACTATATTTACATATATTTACAACGTTACAAGTCGATAGCAGACAGACATGCCATATCGACTCGGCTTATCATGCTGATCAAGAATATATCTACTTTATGAAGTCGGAGATGCTTCTTTCGATGCGTTACAAATATCGTGACGAAATTATAATACCCTCTGCAAGTGTATAAATATACGAAATATGACAATTAAATTGAGAAAAGAAGGTAAATTGGTTGACGAGCGAAGAATCAAAAAAGGAAGGCTAGCTTCGGCTTACCGAAGCTTATATACCATACACATTGTAAATATATAACCAATATAGATCAAATCTGGTCGGCAGGCATGGGGCTACAAGAGATACATGACGAATTTGGTCTGATTTAAATGAAAACAGCAAAAGTTATTTTACTAAGTGTTCACTCCGGTACAAATGGTTATATGGAAGCTATATGATAAGGTTATCCGATTTAGATGAAACTCGAACTTAACGAGCGTGTGGATAAAGGAAGCATCTGGTACAAATTTCAGCTTTGTAAGATACAAAGACTTCTGAGAGCTTGAGCTTGAGCTGAGTTAAAACAGAAATTAACGGACAAACGGTCATGGTTATATCGATTCCTTTTGCCATACTGATCGCGAACATATATACTTCATATAGTCTGTGCTCTGGAGTTACTCTGGAGTCTAGACAAGAATTATCTTGTCAAATTTATGTTTTCTTGGAAAATATTTTGAAGAATCTAAAAATTTTCCCTCCTCAACACAATTCAAAGTTCACTTAAAGTTTTCCATAAATTCCCATCTGAACGCACACTTTTGTTATATATATATATGATAATTTATTATCGACCATATACACATACATATCATAAACAAGTGTATTTAATTATAATGCTAATTGTTAATTAAATGGTTTTACCTGTTGTTGTAGCTGTTCTTGTTGTTGTTGTTGTTGTTGCCATTAATGCAATGAATAAACTTAATGAGGTGTGTAAAACTATGCCAATAATTGAATTAAATGCCAAACAAACACACTCAACTATGTTTATTGGATGGCCTAAAACAAAAAACCAAAGGGAATGTGGTAATAAAAGGAAACAAATATGGTACGAGAGAATGTGTGCATGTTTGTGTGTGTGTATGTGTGTGTGTAACTGCAATTGCATTTGCGAACATTTTGATTCAATATTTTATTTGATTAGCCTGGCATTTGCCTGTGCTCGACTGGCCCCAGCTGAACTGCAAATTGGGCCAACTGATGGTGTTCCCCGAAGTGGTGTGGCGGCGCGAAGTGGTGAGTGGTGGTGTAGCTGGTCAGCAGTGTGCGGTCACGTCTGTGGTTGGCCACACATGAGCCAAAAGCAGGTGGAGTGGAGTGAGTAAATTGGCATTCACCACATAAAATGCTAACATTTATAGCTATTTTTACACACACACACACACACACTCTTACTCTCCCCTCTCTGTGCATTGTTTGTTTTGCGTTTTTGCATAATAAATTCTTTGCAACATATTTCCTTTTTTTTAATGCAACTCCTTTTGTTGTCGCCATACATAAAACAAACAAAAGCTGTGGCACCATAATGTTTGGAATATTTTTATGCCAAAATATTTTATATATGGCAGAGAGCGTGTAATTAATCATATTTTATTATTTAACCATATGATGCATATGTAAGAGAGGGGTTAAAGCTAATCAATATAAATTATTTAGCAGGAGTTGGGAAAATATTTGAAAAATTTACAGAGTGGAGAAATCTGTTGCAATGGTACATACACTCGAAAAGGAAACATACAAAACAGAGAAGTTCTAAGCAAATGAGGAAATTTCGAAAAAAAAACACCATAGAAAGCATCAAAGCATAGGCTATTGATTTCACTTAGGTTATACATATATACGAATATATTTTGGTTAGGTTCAATCGCAATGCCTTTCTCGCTCCACGCATTGTCCATTGGGAGCCTTAGTTGATCCAGTGTATATGGATCTATTTGCGCTTTTAAAAGCCCTTCAGAACCTTCGTGTACTTGGCGTAGGTGAACAGTTCTCTCTGGTTCCTATTGGAAGCTTCTTCTAGGTATGCTAACGCAGGCGAACTAAGCTTTATCATCCTCTCTTCTGACAGAGCAATAACAATGATGTACTCCTTCCTCCCTTTAACAAATCCAAAACCCTCAGGAAAATAATCAAATGCCACAACATAATTACCTTTATATGTTTACAAACTCTACTTTCCATTGAAAGCCAAAGGCTTGCATCATCACCACATGACGCCATTCTCAATTATATATCCATGAGTACCTGGACCACACCTGCATGCCACAACAATGCTCAATATGCCACTTTATGTCATCTGCATCTGCATGCTTTCCCAGTTTGTTTCAGTCCATGTCCATCATAAATCCATGCCAACACCATTACAGATCTGTCGCAACTCTTTCTCCCACTCTCTTCTCCTCCCTCTTTTTGGCTGCTCATATTTTGTTCCATCAGGATTCAAAGTGTATGCGGGCTGAAAGCCAGAAAAACACACACACAAAAAAAAAATTGCAGAAGAACTTCCACTGACAAATGTCAAGTGTCAGGCCGCAAATGTCGGCAAGTGACAAGTCAAGCTAACGAAAGAGCCAGCGAGCGAGCGAGCGAGCGGGCAGCCAGCCAAAACCTGCCACACATCGCCATGTGATTTACGAGCAGTTCGAGTATGTGTGTGCAGTGGCAAAGTTGCAGCTGCCTCAGCGGCAGCACCAACACAGGGGGCAACTTGACAGCAGCAATGGCAGCGGTAACGACCGCAACGTTTATCGTTGTGTGACAAACATTTCTATGATAACAAAAGAAAAGGGAAATCAAAAAGTTCAAACGAAAGGTAGAGGCTCGACTGGGGAAGCACTCTTTATAGAGAGAGAGAAAATTTGCATGCCATCGATGATACAACGTTCCTGCTGTCATATATGTGTGTTTCGATGTGACTTGTGGTAGGCGTCACCTTGAAAGAATGAAGAGAAGTTTAATAGACTTATCAAGATTTTGTTCTACCCAAAAGCTAATCCCTAAGTCCATTCTAAATTAAATATTACAATTTCTTATGGTAACCAAAACATTCATTATATTTGAGACCAATTTTTATCCACAGTTTACCCGCTCTACTTGGCAATTCATAAGATTAGGCTTCATTGCACATACCAAACTAGGCCACTTTGAAATTTGTCATTCTAGGTGTCATATGTGGGCTGTACATAATGACAATGCATTGTTCATCTGCACCCGCACCCGCGCCCGCATCTAGACAATTGCTTAATCGTTGGTATACACCCGCGCATTGCGCTTCCTGGCTGAACAATTTGTTTAGCTCTCCTTATCAGCCCCAGAGCAGCTGGCGCGGCAGCCTAATCTGCAAATTAAAGCCTAAACAGCAATCGTCAATGCATGTCAATGCACATTTTCCCACCCCCCATTTTCGCCCATTTCCATTATTGTGCGGCGTTATTCAATTTGTGTATCATATTGCACACATTGCACAAAAGTAATTGGCAGAGGAGAATTTCCGCAGTGTCGCACACATTAGAAATTACTCATGCGCCATGTCGTACAGTGGTAAATATACACAGTTTCGCTGGAATTCATAAAAGGACTTGTTTCCAGTAGAAACCAGAAACAAGGCATGGTTCAAGTGAATATTGAGGAAACTGAAGAGCAATGTGCAGGTACTAGGACCGTATTTCCTTGGCCGTGATTTGGTACATGGTGAAAATGGTGCTCATTATAGACTGCTTCGTGTAGTTCTGCTTGTGCCTGGGCCATAGGAAGCAGGCGGTCGCATCTCAGGATTGCAGGCACTTGCCTGATGGCGGTCTCACCCACAGTTGCATGCAGTATGTTTTGGAGCAGTTATATTGGGTCTTGCAGTTCAAAGAAATGTGCCCAAACTTCAAGCACTTTTATAGCTCCTTCTTTAGGTGTTCCTTTAGGAAGTATCCGGCGAACCCATTTGGCTGTTGATTGCCGTGATCACATCTTGCGTGTAGGAAATCTCGCAAGGTTAAGAGTGCTTCCGATCAGCAGCTCCATTGACTGGAACACTGGGCAGCATAGAGACACAGAGAGAGCAGAAATTATAGAGGATATTCGAGAAGAATAGAGAAGGAAGCCAGATAGATGAAATAGGGGAAGAGAGACAAGTAGCAGGTAGACAGAGAAGACAGAGTGAAGAGAGATGATAGAGTAAACAAAGAGCAGAATAAAACAGAATAAAGAGAGTGATCGTAAAGAAGCATAGAAGATGAGCAACCCCTTGATGACAAAAATATCTCACTTGCCATTTAAATTCAGGATTCGGACCACTGTGCGTTGCTGGCACATTAAAACACCCCCCTCATGCATATACATATAACCTTCATTTTAATGGCAAAATCAATAAAATAAAAATAAACTACACACTCTTAAGGACATTAAATAAGTATAAAAATGCGGCGCCTTGGCTCAGTGTCAATATTCATGGTCAATCGCATGATAATAGTAGGTCGGGGGACATTACACTTTCCCTGCTCTTGCCATTGACCAGAAAAGCACTCAAGCTCGACGTTGCACGGCCAATGTTCGTATCAAGGGTCAAGGCTAACTAGTTCAACTTGATGGTCCTTTGATAATAATCTCCTTTAAACTGTTACCGAGTTGTAAATTCAATATTCTATAGAAATTGTATAACATTAAGCCTTTAAGCTTAGCTGTGTAATTTCAATTTAATTTGTTGTGTGCGTTTATGTGTGCGTATGTCGAGTGTTTGAAATAATTTAATTACTTTTCCACACTTGCTGTTTTTGCTAAATGTAAGTGGCAAGGAAACGCTGCCAGCGCGTTGCAACATCTCAGACACACATCAACAGCAACAGCAGCAAGAGCAAGAGCAACAAATATACAACATTTCACACTTGTTTGTAAAAGTTTAACAGAGCGTTCAAATTGCAAGTTGCAACAATTTGTGTTTAACGTACTTCTTTTTTAGTATTTCAGGAATGGGTTTTTGTTGCTGTGGCAATGAGGGATTGCTTAAGCACATATTAAGTCTGGAAAATAAGTTTAAACATAGATTTAAATAACATTGAAACGAAATACACTGGGGTAGAAAAGAAGTCGTTGGAAAAGGGAAACGTTTCAGACATCATAAAGGAAATCAATATAGTAGCCATTGAGATTTTTCTATCGTCATACTAATGTAACCAAAAGAACCTATAAATTCAAGTGATTATAAATACATTTTCTCAAAATCTCTAGAGAATTTCGTGACATTTAAAATGGAGCATATAGGAACAAGCGCGAGGCATATGTTAACAATTGTATTATGAGATATTAAGATTTGCATAAACTTCTGTGTTCAAATTTCATTACATAAAGTATGATTTTCAACAGAAATTCAAATGTTTCCTTAAAACACTTTAGGCAAATATCTTCCATTTCGAATCACAAACTTCATATGGTTATGGTGCCAAAAACATTAAACTCACATTCGGGCTTGCAATAACGATAGCGATCTTGTTTGGCATCATAGCACACATTTGACTTCTTTCTGGGCAGCATTTCCACATATTTGGGTACGTTGATATAATTCTTATGTTCTTTTTCCTTATCATCACAATAGAAGTAGCCCTTCTCATTTCTGCAAATGGCTTTTAATTCGGGCACTGGAATGGCCTTCATATCGATGGCGAATTGCTCAACTGTGTTCTTTTCACTGGGCAAATAGAAGCATTTGTGAACCTTGCAGTAGAACCATTTGGTTTCTGTAAAATCAAAGCAGGCCTGAAGGCCATTCTTCAAGGGGAACTGAGATACTAGAGATTTTGGCACTTTCAAGAGAGGTGTGGGGGGATACAGAGCATAGCCAATTTCATCATAGACATTGACAAAAACTAAGCCACTGTGAAGGGAAGAAAGTACATAGGTAAATATATAGAGTTTAATTAGGTAAGAATAATAATACCTTTTGATATCGGCCAGAATTGGAACCGATTGAAATATAGCAATTATCAAGAGAAATTCACAGAGATGAAGAAACATGATGTGGATGATATGGACTTGAAGTGGAATACTTACTAAATATTAAATATGCTAATGGAAGAGAAGTGAATAAAGTGTGATTTGCAATGGCAAGGAAATGCATTCGTTCCATATATAAAGAAAAATTGTTATGAAATATGAAATAAATATAAACAAAGTGGGAGATTTTGAAATACCCTAAGATTAATTATAACTAGACTTTTCTGTAACCGAAATAGGGAAACAAACAAATGAAATAGAAATTAGCTTAGAAAAGCCCAAACATGACCCAAAAGGAAACGCAACATGGAGTAAAAGTACATGCAGATCAATGCGGAATACAAATTTTGCAGCTTATAAAGCTTTAGAATTTTCTAAGAATTTTATAGAATTTTATAGAAATTTTCCTGCAAGCAAATGCATTTCTATACTAAATTTGAGCTGGATTTCTACAAATATATATTTGGCGAAAATTCTCAAAAGCGAGTCTCAGTTAAAAGAAAGATTCAGAGCCACAATTAGAAGAGTATATAATCCATATAAGTTGGTTATTTTCAATTTTTAAGAACATTTCATTTAAAGTATAACATAAATATCGAACCCTTGGAACCGCCTCTTCTTCCTTCATCTCCTTCATGGGGGAACAAGTTTTATGTAAAACATGAAAATTGCATTTAAAAATTACCATAAACCGAAATGCAACTTCGCAATTTTAAGGTTGACCACATTGATTTCCTCGTTTGGCTGCAGTAGATACTTATACCCAGGAGTCCGTTATGTCTTGTGCTTCCCCACTTTGCCGCTGCGTCCTTCCTCTTGGCACCGAAAACGGCAGGCGAGCGCATTTGTATTCATTAAGGAATTTCCGCAAGTTTTTGAAGTTTTCCTTTTTTGCCTTCGCTGGGGCTCTTCTTGGCCTTACGCTGGACGGACGGACGGAGTCTCAGTCGTTTGGTTGTCTGGACGGGACGCAGTCTGTGTCTCTATCTGTCGTTTGGTCTTTAACCATTTGCTCCTTGCACTTTTGCTTAACATTTGTTGCTTTTGTTTTTGCCGTTTGCTTCTTTCGCTTTTTCATAGCCGAAGCCGTAGCCGTAGCCCATGCCATGGTTGATTAAAATGTCAAATGCCGTGCATATTTTAAATGCCATCGAGCCAAAAAAAAACTAAACGGGAATCAGAGAGAAAGGGAGATAGAGAGAAAAATGGCAAGGGAAATAAAGCAACAGCAGCAGCAGCAGCTTGCCAAAAAGTGTGACCAAAGCAACTGAGCAAAATGGAGACATACAACGCTGGCAATTAAGAAACACACACAGACAGACACGGCACACAGACACAGAGACAGACAGGCAGACAGTCAGACAGGAAGACCGGGCAGGACAGCGTCAGGAATTTCCGGGTGCCAAATGGCATGCGTGCCTTTAATTACAGAGCCGGCTGATGGTAAAAGGTGCGTGGAATTTAATTTAAATAATAAATAAACAAATGTGGCTTTTATTTGACTTTCTTTTGCGGTTTTCACATACTCAAAACTCGCGAAAATGCGAGAGTATGTCCAGGAGTTTTAATACACCAAGATGAAATAACATTAGCTTGCAGTTTATGATGCTCTTTGGCAAATTGGGGAGAGGAAAATGGCACAGGGAGAAAACTCAACTGAGTTCAGAAAAGCCAACGATTGTCTTTGATGGAAAAGCTACTCCTTTACTTAGCTGATCTCATAATAACAGAGAGTTCTCGCTCGCTCGCTCATCGATCGAAATGGATATGTTTGTCGTTTGTCGGTTTTTCTACTCCAAAGCACTTTTTTGGTTACAGGTTAGTCTCTGAGGAGGAGGAATGGAACCAGGTACAACGATAATGTAACGAAGAAGAAACCTATCAGAAACTTATATGAAGAGTCGATGGCTAGCGGTCTCAAGGTCATATTTCATTCATCGGCAATGGTCTATCAACTATAAAGAGACAAGAAACTTAATTTAATGATTACAATATTTGCCATGTTTGAAACTCTGGCCCTATGGGGTTAATTTATATAGCTATAGTCCAAATCACAGCACTGAAGTGGCCAAAGATTCATACATTGAGATTCTTAGTTAAGATAAATGGATTATAATGGCTTTGCGAGCAGAAGACACGCTACCAGCACCACTCATGAGGTTATACAAAGAGCTAATTACCAGGAAAGGCCGGTAGTTCCTAGTGAAACTACGGCGAATGTTAAAATGTAAGCTAACTAAAAGGAGAATCCATTTATACCATTAATCAGTTGGTTCGCAAACATCACACCTCGGCAGACCCTACGATTTAATAGTGAAGGCAGATCAAGTAGCTTAAGTCTACTAGAGTAGGATGGAAGTCGTAGGTTTGGACCCCAATTTAGATCACGAAGAGCAAACAACAGAAATTCTTTATGAACAGATTCTATCTGATCCTGGTGTATAAGGTACTGAGCTCTCCAGACGCATGAACAGTTGGACGATCGTAGTGTACGGATCACTAAAATCTTTGGATCATCTCTTTACGAATCCTAAGACACTCTTGGATTTCTAAACGATAGTGAGTTTAGTTCGATAGAACGACATCTGCTTAAACTTTTAGAATAAACAAGACCCCACATTGGATATGGCTCCAGCTTTAACAGAAGTCCATTTATAACTAATACATGGGCTTATGTAAAAACCTATGGACACACCCTCGCATTGGTCTGTGTGTGTATGAAAATCGTTTTGAAAACCGCATACTTTTTGATAATTTATGCAGTCGAAACAGCGAACAAAGTTGATGATGATTAAAATTCCATGGCTAGCAGCCAGGAGCAAGGGTTTAATTAATTGCGCAGCCCACGAATAAGCTTTGGAGTTAGCTCAGCCATTCCCCCCCAAGGACCTGCCTAGAAAAACAAACACACCGCAGCCTGCTGTCATCAAGTTTATCAACTTGAACCGCCTTAATCCTGAATTCCTATCACTCCTTCTGGTCCTGACAATGCAAATATTTACTTCGAGTTCTTTTTTTTTGCTGTTCTGCGGTTGAAAGACAAGAAAGGGAACAATTACATTAATTTTTATACAACCATGCGATTTATATTTAAAAGCCAACAACTTTTAATTACAGTCTGTTAGAGAAGTATGTAGACGCAGCCTTTTCTGAATTTCTTAAACAAATATTTGCCTTGACATTCAATTAGCAGACATTTTTTGGCCATTGAATAGCAAAAATTTGTGGAAAATTTAGTTTCTTTTGAATTCAATTGGAAAACTTAAGTCATCTACAAAATCACAACCATTTGCAAGGCAAAGAATTCAATATTCGATTTTTACCTGCAGCCAGAATGAAAAAGAAAAGGAAAACAATCACAAGCAAAAAACGTTAAGCAATAAAGCAAAAGGCAAGCAAATGCCAGAAACAAAAGAAAAACTTTAGAGAAATGTTGAGCAAAATCCATGGCCTAAGATATTGAGTGCAATGACATGACACAGTGGTCTGACACTATTGGAATCGATGATAAATAAAACAAGAAAAAACACAACAGTCGACCTTGATCGATAGAGTCCGATCTGAATAAAAATTTGTCTGTGAATGTGGGGATAAAAACCAAATTTGGTTCGATTTGGATAAAACACAATCATTTTGAAAAAATCGGTTCTATGGGGGCTATATGATCTAGTTGTCCGATCTGAATACCATTTGGTCAACAGACATATGGCATCCTAAAATGAATACAAACTGAATTTGTTTCGATTTGAATGAAAAACAAAAATGTTTTATTCATTCCGAAAATATCTATTCTATAGGGGCTATATGATATAGTGACCCGATCCGAATCAGATTTGGTCAGTTGATGTAGATGCCTCTAGGACATATAATTCCCATATTTGGTTCAATTCCAATGGAAAACAAAAAAGCTATGAAATAGCTAGACAGACGGACATGGCTAGACCGACTCGGCTTGATCTCGTGGTAATCAAGAATATATATACTGTATGTGGTCGGAAACGCCTCTGTCTGCCTGAACCTTTAATATGACCGAAAAGACCCTGCAGAGGATTCTATCTGTGGACTGCATTAAGAAGTCCGGCCTCTGAATTTTACTTCTATATAACATTTTTGTGACAAAGAATGAGTTAAAGTCCGTGGAGATATCATTTTGAACCACAGTGCATTAAACGTTATTATTTAGGATTTCATTAAAGTCAGATCTCTAAGCATAGAAGAAATAACAAACCCCATCTTAGCCACAGGATGCTGTATGTACATAGATCAACCTGAAAATCGTTTCGCAAAAACCACTTAAATGAAGACTTTTTCCAACTCTCACCAAGCCAATTTTTCCTTGTTCCGCAAACAAGTTCTGTTAGTGGAAAATAACGTACCTGAAAGTAGAAGAAAAGGTGAAAATAGAAAATTAGTTTCATCAAAACAAGCCAGTAATACAATTAGCGATAATATTTTTGGTGTAAAATGAAAATAACAACAAAAATGTATAAAACAAATTCAAAACTGAAATTAAGGCAAACTTTTGCCGGCACTTTTGCAAAGCGAGACGTTGAAAAATGACGCCGAGCGAAACGCGAAAAACTTTGCTTATCAAATGTAAAGCGTTGCCAAGCGAAAAACAAATTGTTGTCGGCTGGGAAGGAACTGGAGGACCTAGATCTAGGTCCTCCAACTGCAGCTGAAACTGAAACTGAGACTGAAACTCTGCAAATGAGAGTGAAGCTGTATGGGACCAAAGTAATTGGTATGAATGATAAAACGAGCATAGAAATAACAACGACAAATACGACTCGTAATTTAACAAGGAAATAAAGATGGAAAATGCAGGACATGAAAAAAAATGAAAAGAAAAATAAAGAAAAACTTGTAAAAACTTTTAGCAGAAAGCATGACCCGAAAAAAAATATAAGCCAGACAGCGGCAAGCGAAACAAAAGCGAAAGTTTACATTAGTCAAGCGAAAAATCAAGACACTGCTGACTGCTGAGTGGGTTTTGGAGCTGTGGGGCTGTGGAGCTGCCTCAGCCATTCAAGTGTGGCGAAAAGCAGATATATTTCTTTATTAAGTTGTTTGCCATCGCGCCATGAAAATTAATTGCAGTCATAGACCAAAGAGTGCCAGAAAAGTAATTACCACGATAAGCAATTTAGTTACGCGCGTATTGTACGGGTCCATAACTCAGGATGTTGTGATGACAGCCGCCACTCAAAGCTGCCTTTTTCGGTTTCAATTTAATGCAAGAGCGATTCACTTACATACGTCCAATACCCTGCAGAAAATATGATTGCGTCCAGTCGGAAAAAATTGAGATTCTGCCTAAATGATCTTGAAATAAACCCATTATTTCCATGATATTAGACTAAGAGTGAATTCTTATATGGAAGTATGTGGTAAAACGTTGACGAGTCAAGGAAAAGTGTAATTACCGATATTTTGAGAACGCATGTGCTTAGTTTTGCACGCATGTTGTGGCTGAAGCAGTAACACTTTGAGATAAACGGTCGAAAGTATGCTCTTCATCTTCTTCTTCTACCTTCAACTTCTGATTCTTCCATATTTCATCTCTCTGACTTCTGTCCCTTGTCTTCTTGTCCTTTCTATCTTGTCTTTTCTATCTTGTCCCTGTTCTCTGACTCTGTCCATATTTCCTCTCTCAGACTTGTGTCGATTGTCTTCTTGTCCTTTCTATTCTTCCTATTCTCAGACTCTATCCAGAAGCTCTCTGGCTTCTGTCCCTTGTCTTCTTCTTATCTATATTTAATTTATACTTTCACCACGTTTTCTTTTTATGTGCTTTTCTTTCTCTCGCCTTTTTCTTTAATTCCCTCGGTCTCTCTCTCTCTCTCTCTCTTTCTCTGCTCTATTCCTTCTATCTTATCGATTACTCACTTCTGCTTGTCTTCCCTTGGACACAAAACTCTCTTAACATCTGGAGCTATAAAATGCGATCGCACATGCTTCACTTCAGTTACACATTGCTCTGCAGTTTGATCAGTATGAATTTTAAGCACAGTTTCACTTTCTTATTGAGTGTTCTTTCTTCCTTCCGTCGACATTTCAACATTTGCTATACCTCAACTCTCTTAGGCAATGCATTTTACTGTATGTTTGCAAATCGGTGTCCAAATTAAGCTATAAATTCAAGTGTAGGTGTACATTTTTCCAAAATTCTAGAGATTTCCCTAATACCCCCTATGAGACGCAAGAGAATGACAATGTATTCCCATTCGTAACAGGTTTATTTCATCGCGCATGTGACCGGGAATAACAATTCAGATGAAAACCATTCAAGTTTCCTTTCCCAACACAAATGCTATATAAATTAGTTTTATTCTCTGACAAAGTTCTTAATGTGACATATAATTTGCAAATATAATCAAGTATTTCTCCTTGCAGTGAAATCTCTGACACAGCAAACCATGTACAGGATATTCTAACAGTCCATCACTCTCTGCCTGACGGCGTTTTTTCTAAAAGTAAGTTTTGCAAAAACTTTTTTGCCTGGCAAAAGGAAAAGCCAAAGTGCAAATCATAAATCACACAAAAATGTATGCGCTTGAAGGTTTTGCGTGTGGCGGAAGCACGTCAGCATGTTATGTGCCGGAAGCTGATATACTTGTGCAGTAGCAGCAGCAGCAGCAGTCAAGTGGCCAGGATGGCGGCAGAGCCACTCCGCCAAGCAGCCAACTGAGTATATGTATATAATGAGGCACTGATTGGTGCCTGAGAAATTGCCATGGAACGGAACTTTGTGCATTTTTATGCTGATTATTTCTTGCAGCTAAATCAAACAAGTTGACACTTGTAGTGCGCACGGTTGACACGCCCACTAATGCCTGGACTGACTGCCTCCACTTCCACATCCGCAGCCATATCAACTTGGAATACTTTTTAGCATAACTTTGCCACTTTATGTGAGGGCTTGTGTGTGCTGGCGTCAAGGAACTTAACCTGCATCCTGTTTCTAGTCGCACACACACTCTTCTTACTGCTGATGATGCTGCTGCTGCTGCACTGCTTACCTTGTTCTTGGTCATGTCTTGACTTCACTTTTTAACCCATTACGCATTGTGCAACATCATAAGAATTCCCCTACATTTTTTCAAGTGGCAAGCAAAGCGTAAAGAAAAGTGTATTCTCTTCTGATGCTGCTGCTGCTGCTGCCGCTGCTGCTGTTGCACTTTGCATAACTTTGTTGCATACTTTTCTGCGTACGCTTCTCTGTCATATTATGTATATTATGAATGCATAAACATAATGCCTGGCGTTTACTTAACGCTGAAATAACTTGTGCCAACAAATGCAAGACCAAAAAGAAAAAAAAACAGAAACAAGAACTTTCAATAATTGCTCAGAAAGTTGCAGCAGCATAAAAAGAGAAAATATAATGTCTGTGTGGCTGTGTGAGTGTGTGCGTGTGTCTGTGTATTGTAAGTTAGTTATGCTTTAAGTTATCGAAGCTCTCGAAGAATAGTTTGAGAATTGTTTTTGAAAACTTCACTTTACTTAAGCAACTTGTACAATTCGTCTTAAATAATTATGTTTAATGTAGTCTTAAGAGGTTTTTGGAGAGTTTTTAAAGCAAAACAAGAACGAAACGCTAGCTTGCCGAAATTACAGAAGAGATTTTCATTAAGGCATTCAAAATGCTAAATGAAAATGAACACAAAATAAGTGATTGTGAATGCTAAATCCATTTTTAAAGGTTTAAATCAGCGTTGAGCAGGCCTTGACTCCCAGAACTCCTAGAGCTCTTTAGCTAAGTCGCAAGCTAAGTGTCAAAAAGCAAAGCAATTTGCAAAGCGTCACTGTTCGGTTTGGAAGCTGAATCGAACACGATCTCAAGAAGACGAATATATATATACACACTATATATTCTGAGTTACTGCAAGCATCGATGTCTAGCCTTCTAGATCACACAGATCATCTAATTCAATGCCTTCTTGTTCTTTGAGGAAGATTTCGAAAGGATTTTTTTGAAGTTGATCAAAACCAACCAAAACCAAAACCTTTCAAGCTGTATACTGAACGAAATTCTTTCACTGTTGTGAAATATTTCATTCTTTAATTAATATTCAAATTTCATAACATTGTTACATCGTTGAGTCACTCTTGCGTTTCTGCACTCTGACAAACAGCCCTGATGAAGGGCCTGATATGCCTAGCCCATTTTATAGCAGGTACACAGAAAACTATCCATCATTACTTTCCTAACAAGTATGACATTGAAGCTGGTCCTTCAAAATAAGACACTCCGTCAAATTTGTGGCGCCCCATGACATGTGAGCAACAGCACTCTTCACCGGGGTGTCAGACAAGTGGAAGATAAACTAAACCCAACATTTATGAAACATTCTGACAGGATAGAGGAGTACCCTAATCCCTTTGCTTGGGCTCTTCTCTAACCCTTGAGGAGACGAAATCTAAAGAGGCAGCAGCCGAGGGACAATACTGATGTCAAATTTAATTGACCTTCATCTTCTCCTGAATATTCATTTTCACCTATAAATTGAATCAATACACATATTCATTCACAGTTTGCTATACAAAACAGATCAAATATGATACAAATAGAAAACGCCAAGTCCCCAAAACAAAAGAAAAGGAAATTTTATGTTATACCAACAAGATATCAATAGCTCTCATAAATCCCTAAATCTTTAAGTATTCTCATAGAAATATTCTCCCCCATTTATGCAAATTAATAATAATATTCAAGTCTCATAATCGTACTGCATGCATTTCAAAGAATCTTTCATCCTGTTATACTCTTATCCTTAAAATCTGCAAGTCCTTTGAAGCACACTCTAAAGGGATTATAAGGTAAGCGACTTTTTCGCTTAGCCATCTGAATATCTCTGTGCATACTCATTTGTCATCAAGCTAACAAGCGTTCGCTGTGTTTTCCATTCCACACTCCCTCCCCACCCCTTTGTCAACCTCTCTAAGCCCTTCAAAGCTGCTACAATTACCTTGTTAATGCGCATAAAATGGTGTAACAAGTGAAACGCCCCAACCCACCTTGACAGCACGCAACGCGACAATACACAATCAGATTAACGTTTTAAAGAGAGAAAGAAAAAAAGCAAAAGAGAAAGGGAAAAAAAAGTGCAATGCAAAGAAACATTTTCATTTGCAGCAGGTTTAATCCGCTTTTAATTGCTAGAAATCCAATTGGCGACCTACATAACCACCTTTGCCCTGGCAACTGCAACGGCACCCGCCGCCATCCCTCTACTGCAGTTGCTCTTGCCAAACTGTTGAAAAACGGCTGCTTTTATTTCTTCACACTAGCCCAAGCAATTAGGTGGAACAAAAACTGGGCCTGGGTGGCGATTAAAAACTTTTATGCTAGCCAGCTTTTGTGGCTGTCAAAAGAGAGACTGAGGGGGAAACATACAATGTTGAGGGTTGGCGGCAAATTTAAGGCATTGCTTACATATTTTTTTTATTGAAGACGTTGCCAAGCATGAAGGCAAGTCTAAGGTGTAAGCTAGGACAAAGTTATTGATTTTGCTTCAAAGCTGCCAAAAAAAAAAAACTAAACGAAGTTTCAAAATTTACGTATGCGTAATATTTATAAAACTAACTGGAATAAATTTAATTTCCATTCAACTGGCTGTGGATTTTCTTATCAAAGGGCAGACTGAAATAAATTTAATTGATTCTCACCACCTTCGAGCACAAATGTTTGTGTTTTTAATAACATTTATACATTTACTTGGCCTGAAGGGTTTTTGCGTTCACAAAGGCCGCAATATTATTATTACAGCTGTGCAATTTCTGTCAACCACAAAACACAATTTATACCTCAAGTGTCGCTTGCTGGTCTTTTATCCATTTTCATTCGCATTTCCCCATGCTGCCACTGTCTTGGCCTGCACTTGACGTCTTGGCATTTGGGGCCAGGCCAAGACCGTGGCTCAAAGTGGAAAGGAAAGGTGACCAACAGTCTCTCATTGTGACTGCTTCGGTTTTGGTTTCCGTTTCGCTTTCTGTATTTCACTGGCATTGTTTAGTGTTGCTGTTTTGTTGTAGTGGTTGTTGTTGTGGTTGTTGTTACGTGAGGCCGTTGTCTTGGTGTCAAGCAAATGTCTTGTATTTGTAATTGTGTTTTAGATTATTTCTTATTTTTTTTTTTGCAGAGGGAAACACTGGCGCCTGTAGCTGAGAGGAGTCTGAATTTAATTTGATAATTCAGGGCAGATACAAAAAGGCATCTTTATGATTTTACAACGCTTGAGACAAGCCTGAAAAAACTGAAACCTAAAAGTAGGCAAAACATTTTGTGCATTGAAGATAATCGTCATTTAACAGAGAAACTTCCCTTGTTTAGACTCAAATCTTTCGCTTACAGCTGATTAGGTTTAATCCTCTGGGGCTATGGCTGCGAAGTCCTTTTCCTGTTCAATCTATATTGAAATTATTCTTAAGCCGTGTGAGTTATTGTTTGAGCTATCTGCCAATTCAGCTGTGTTCTAGTTGTAGGCAGGATTATTGCATGTCTTTATCAAGCAATCCGTGCCTCATCTACTTTGTTGGATTAATCATGGTAACTTCCACTCCCAGGAAATTGTGAGCATTTAAACTTAGTAATTCCATAATTTCTATTTAAATAAAATATGTCAAAGAATGAACAAGAGATAATAATAAGACATGATAAAAGCAATACCCAAATGGCTTTGCCTTCTGCAAGAAGGAAAAAACTACATTAAAGCCACATCTCAAGCTTGTATGAGGATGATAGGAATATCATACAGCTTTGCTTAAATTCGTGTCAGTTTTGTGAAAAGGAAGGATGCCCAACGTGAGGGGAATGTATACTTCTGAGTTCTACAGCACTTATGTACATTACAATTATATATATTGTGCTAAGGATTAACAGATTCTAAGTTACTCTAAAAAGCTGACTATATTTGCACTAGTTTTGCTTCTGCTTCTGTATGTCCGCTGCGTCTTCATGACCAATAATCTGCTTGTAGTACAATCGACGCGTGACAAACCCCATGTCATCATAGAAGTCACGCTCGTTCTCCTGCAACTCGGATATGGTGCACACTAGGGATGACTAGCCACCATTGACACAATTCTTCAAGAAAAGACTTATAATAGGCTCTATGATTTCTTGGTATGGATGTTAGTGCGATAGAAAAGCAATAAATCCAGGCTCCGTTGCACGAAGCGCCACAATTCGGCGACGAAATTTGTTTTTATACGCCTCGTCGTAAGCAGAATGTTGTAACTGGCCTCGTCTGGAGCCCCGCGAAAGATGAAGGGCTCGTAGCACTTGGCTAACAAGGATTGCAAGGGTTTTGTCTTCTTGAACTACACAACCTTCGCGTAGAATGAGAAATAAGTTTCGGAGAAGAGAAATAACATTCAGCCGGATATGGTTAGGGCGCAAAAGAGCAATGGACGCCCAGAAATATAGAGAATATGGCCCAAGTGATGACTATAAACTGCAGTGTTACCTCACGGAAGCAAAAACAAACAAACTATTTTGTTGAGAATGACATAATATGGCCGCGTAACAGTTCCTGGCAATTAAGTTCATCATCTTCCCATTCGTTTAAGCAAAACAAAAAATAAAACACAAATCAACAGTTTGCCCGAGCTTAGGCTGAGGGGTAATAGAGTTGCCAGTCAATAGAAAAATATTCAATTTCCCAAAGCTTTCAATTTTAATGTACTCCCAAACTATTTCAATTCTCTCAGCTAAATAGAATTCTCATTTGATGCTTATGGCTGAACTTAACCCAACTCAAACTACTTTCTCACAATATTAATAGAAATAGAAACTGAGCTGTTATATAATATATTCCTAGCGGGCTATTCAAAGCCAACCGATACTGTTGCTTGTCACAAAAACATGCAGACAGACAAGCCTCTTCCTTCATTTTCTCTTAACAATTTGAGTCTCGCTGATTTTCTGGCATTATTCAACATCATATATAGAAAATCCCATTCACAAAATAATTTACACGCACATTACAAATTAAACCAAAATTTAACTAATTAGAGAACACGTCACTTAGGTTTGAAGTTGACAAACAGCAGATGATTTAACAACTATTACTGCAATGCCTCTCCACAACAGACACTTGAAGGTCTCTCATTAGGACTAGAGGATGCCATTCCACACATTGCGAATCTTGCCAGGTTTCAGCATTTTGCTAACATCTGCTAAAAGCGCATAATCACATGTCAAACTGGGCAACAAGTCAACAATGAGGATATGTGTCTGTGCATGTGTGTGTGTGTGTGTGTGTGCATCACAAGTGTAATTAATTACTAAATACGTGTTTGCAATGCTTAAATGTGCATACAGAAACACATACAAGAACACAGGCAGTCGTTTAGAAAATGACTAAGCTATTCCTACTACAAAAGCCAGAGAGGATATAAGAGAGAGTTTGAGAAAGAGATCTTTGAGAAAAAGGTAGAAAAACTTATTATTTTGGATAAAAGTTACTTTAGTTTTTCCATACCCATGAAAATTGCTATGAGTCAACCTATAAATTTAGTAAAATCAATTCACTCGAAAAAACTTCTATACAAAAACTGAAGCACTACTACGGAATGCAATGCAAACATACACATACATATATTGCTTTGATCAAAACCAACTATGAATTAATAATACATATAAAAACTCAATATTTCAATATTACAATCTCTATCTATCACACTTTATAAGACCTTCTTGACCTACCCTCGCCCACTCAGAGCTTTCAGTCCTACACCTAAGTGTGGTGCTATCAGCCCGCAACTTCTCTGTGCTGCATTTTGAATACGTAAAAGTTTAAGTAAAAAACTATTTCAATGATTATGTTTAAGGCGTTACAAACCACGCCCCCACTACCAGCCACCATGTGGGCAGGGGGCGTGGCCCCATTGACTTATATATAGTATGTGCACTCCAAAAGTGTTAAGTAACATAAAGTTCAAGAAGGAGTCAAGCCTGGCCTCGAATACCAAAAGCAATGTTGGCCTCTCAGCCTTATAAATGACTGTCAGGGCATTTGAGTTATGAATTACTATCGCTCTCACTTGGCCAACGTCTCGCTTCCACTCATTGTGTCTCCTCCTTCAGTGGCACAGCTTCCTTAGCAGCGAAGATAAATGTGTAGCGGTGCCGCTGGTAAGACATTCGAAATATGCTGGTAATTATTTTGTTGAATGTCGCTCAGGTTTTAGTGAGAGAATTTATTGTCTGGGTTTCTGCCCGCCCGCCTGGACAGTTATAAATGCTTGGGTTAGTTAGAGGCAAGGGACGCTTAATAAATGACTTTAATTGCACACCATAATATAGCACGCAGAATGTAATAAAAATAAAGTACATCCCACATCAGGTATTTGATAAATAGTTCAAGGAAGATACAAATATTACGAAAATTAGAGAACGATGTAGATTTTGCTCTTAATTATTTCTAACCACACTTTTGTTTGCAAAATAAACAATTTTTAAAATCTTTAAAATTATATATATATATCAACATATGTATTTATTTGGAAATTCAATAAGTTAAATATATAACTTTCGATTTGTCACACCTTTGTGGTCATAGAAATAAAGAAATCTTGAGAAAATAGGGAGAAAAGACTTTCATGGGAAGTTAAAAGAAACTATAACTTTTAGAGAACTTCTTAGGCGATTTTGGACCATTTCCAAATCTCAATAAAATAGGTTTTCTTTCGGGAGATGGAAGCTGAGTATTAGATGAAATACTGTTAACTTTCTCATCTTCAAGTTAACATTTAATTTAACATTTTGTGAATATGTTTGCAACGCGGACTGAAACTATTCAGAAACAAGAAAGGAAAGCTAGCTTCGGCTTGCCGGAGCCTATATACCATTCACATTGGCAATATACAACCGATCTAGAGCAAATCTGTTCCGTGGACGTAGGGCTACAGTGGATACAAGGATACAAGACGACTTTGTTTTCATTTGGATAAAACCCAGAGAAATTAAGAAAAAATATCAAAACACGACTAAGAACTTTGAAAAGCAAAGCTAATTTTTTGCAGATTTTTACACATTTACTTTTTCAAATTAAAGTTTTTAGGTTTTCTTTCATATCAAAGCAATTTCTACAAAATGTTTATATAAATTATCACAATTTCTTTATAAAATATGCGAGAAAATTTGCTAAAATTACAATTATTTAAAACACATTTTCAGTAAAAGTTTTGCTGGCCTACTTAGGTTTTTCGTACACACAAATTTCCACTTTCCCCATAATACATATTCGAGCAATTTATAATAAGAACTTTTCGAACAGCCATCATATATCGCTTATGTTAGATTATTTATGTCTTCATGTTCTCTTTCCCCCCAATTGCGTGCCATTTGTCTCCAGAAGAGCATAGCAAACTTTCTTCAACATACCTAAAGGTATGCAACAGTATCGAAGTTGCAACTCAGGTAATGTCAACACACACACACACAGAGAGAAAAGAGGGAGAGAGAGAGAGAGAGAGCAAACTTTGTTAGTCAAACTTTAAAATCCAGCACGTAAACACGGGTATAAGCGCAGTAACTGGCAGCTTTGTGTTCACTCTTTGTAGACATTTGCCAAATACACATATGAATGCACACACACACTCACACGCAGCGCAGACACATGAAAAAAGAAAAACTTGTTAGCCATTTTTTCTAACGCTTTATTCACGACAAAAAAAAACAGGAAAGAAACCCAACGTATATCAGCCAATTTTTACTCAAAGCGTTTTTCACTTGATTTAGCAGAAATTGTGAGCGAGATGGCCATAGCATGTGTGCTCTTTTCTGTTTGAGTTGTGAAAGAGCCGGGATGTTGTCCTGTTGTTACTGTTGTTGCTGTTGCTGCTGTTGTTTTCTTTTATGCAGCTGTCAGGCGCAGCAGACACCTGTGCCGCATGTTTGCGTATGTATAGGTATGCGTGTGTGTGTATGTGTTTTGTGTGAAAAAGTATGAAATTAATGAAATTTTGTTATTGTCGCTTTCCACATAATTGCCTCTCATGCTGCGATAACCAAAAACTTTTTGTACAAGTATTTTCCATTTAGCATGAAATCAAAATAAAAAATGTGAAAAGGGAATTTAATTAAATACTTTTATACGTAATTTGGCATTGAGTGATTTTTAATTCGAATGAATGTGAGTGTGGAAATTTCTGTAAATTTCTGTAAATTTCTATACCCTTGCTGAGAGTATTATAACTTTTGTCACGATATTTGTAACGCATAAGAAGAATCATCTCTCAGTCACTCAGATTTAAATCTATCTTCGAGCTGCTCATATGCCAAGATTGGGCCACTATCATATAGCTTCCATATAGAAGACCATTGCAAAATAAACTCTTAGTACAGAATCGTTATCGTTGTTTTATCCAAATTTAACCAAATTTGGTAAATGCCAGTTTTAAAAGCCTCTTCTACTGCTGACCAAAGTTGATTCAGATCGGATTACTATATCATATAGTACTAATATAACCTAACCATTCGAAAAGAACTCTTAGTACGGCAAAATTGGTTGCTTCTTATCTAAACAGAACCAAAATTGGTAAATGTCAGTTTTAGAAGCCCCCAAGTCTGCTGGGAAAACTTGATCTGGCTCAGACAAGTATATCATATCACTGTCATATAAATATCTTGATCATATTACAAATAGCATTGAGTTTGCTTGCGCCTTCGTTCGGAATCAAGACAGCATTTGTATGCCTTTCTCTCTCTATCTCTCTCTCTCTCTATCACTCACTTTCAAAGCACAACTGATAGGGGCACAGGCTGTATGTATGAATGAAGATAGCTAAGCAAGAGAGTTCTTCGCTGCCTATTGCTGTGCCAAGAAGTAATTCTTGCGGCAAAAGTGTTTTAGCAGCATCCACGTCCGTTGGACAAATTTGACCAGGATCGGGCTATATTGCTTTATTAAAGTACTAACTTTTTGCAAAAATATGAAGTTTCGGGACTCAAAGTTGGCCTTTCTATCTAGTTTTCTATATATTTCTATATATTTTATTTTGAAAACTTCCTGAAAGTATTTCAATGGCAGCTGGAAAAACAAAAAAACTCACTCACGACCTTACCTAACCTTACCGGTTAACCAAACAGTTATTTTTAAATGCTCTTTCATATAGATTTAATTAACCTGACAGTTTTTTCTATTTGAAAAGAAGTTATCAATTTGATGAGCCAAAAAAATGTTCCAAACTGGACCACAGATAGATGAACATGTCTCCAACGACTATAGATTCTTAAAATCTTGAAGCTGAATTTAAATTTCGATTTAATTTTAATTTATACAATTTCATAAATTTGTCTCAAAGGAGCTTTCATAATCGATCCCACTCATAATTTCCTCCCCAGTAATTTCCAATGAAATTTAATAAATCAGCATTCATCTAAGCAAAGCCTACGATAAACCCGCTCAACAATAGCTCGTTGCACAACAACAAAGTTCTTTGGATGGGCTGGTGGAGAGTGGTTGAGGGGTGGGCACAAAGTGTGGCATTTTGAAAAGTTGTCCAATTAATTTGATTGAAAGTGTAATGCAATTAGCATAAAAAGTTGCTTTTCAAATTGCTTTTGTTTGTCGTTGATTTGCTTATGTCGTTGTTGTTGTTGTTGCTGTTGTTGTTGGTGTTGTTGTGGCTGTTGTATCTTGTGTAATCATCAAAGGGCAGGGTAACCAACAATGATTAGCATAATTAATATGTCAATCATAATTAGAAATGAAGGAAAGGTTTTGTCAAAATGTAGAACAAGATATCAGTTGACATGGGGTTTTCATTGAAAGTGTGAAAAAGAACATAGACAAATAATGAAAAAAGCGAACAAATAATCGGAAACAACTTCGGGTAACCGAAGCTTATACACCTCTGCAGATTAGTACTATAATAAACCTAAATACTTAGTTGCCCATTCCGGTTGAAATTTGTTCAGCACACATGGGGACTTCTACTAAATTTGGTTCAATTCGGATAAAGAACTACAAATTCTTTTGTTCTAAGAGTTCCATCCGAATCGGTAGGTTATATGGTAGCTATATGATATAAAGGTCCGATTTAGACGACTTTAACATATGAGCAGCTTAAATCAGAAAGAAGTCTATGGTACAAATGTCTGATTGATAGCTCTCAAACTGAGAGACTAGTTCGCATAGAAACAGACGGATACTTTTCTGGGTCACAAATATCGTGACAAAATTATAATACCCTTTGCAAGGGTATAAAAGGGAAGTTTGTTAAGTTGTCAGTATGTTTATAACATGTGGAAAGGTCATCAGGTATACAATTAACCGAATCGTGGGCATAAATCTGTACAAATCTATAAAATTTCAGCAATGCACAGACATAGCTATGGCTGACGATTAAAGAGGAGATTCCACATGCAAGTGAGTCAAACTCTAGGTCAAAGTGTGTAAGGTAAGACATTTGATATACAAGGATGGGAGGGCTTTGAAAACTTCATCAGCTTCAAAGATTGCATCAGAAATAAGGCGGCAATAACACTGGATTTATATAGAGTACAAATATGTACAACAAGAATCAATGTCTGCTTTAACATTCCGGAATATTCCGATATTCCGACTATAACATACTCCTACTCAGTAATTATTTAATATTCGACATACTCAAAATATTTCACATACATTTTCCAACCAATAGTTAAAGGCATTATTTGAGGCTTAAACAAAGCACAGATGGAAAAGCCTGTTGTTCCACGCTCATTGTTTATTAATCCTTGTCTAAAACCCTGTCAGAAAGTACTACAAAAGTTTCCTTGACATCAACTTTTAGTTAATATTTTGGAAATGTATAAAATCTGTAACATGTTGCAGATGTGACCACAAAACAAACTTCCAGAAAAGTTGCCAACAAAATGCTGCACAGCACAAAGAGAGCAAAATCGAAAAAAAAATTTCTTCTCTTTGTACCATGTGTTCAAACGAGATGAAGAGTACACTAAGAAAAAATAAAGAAATTGTTCAAAAAGTAAAAGTGAAATCCTTAAAAAAGTAAATCATTGCAAAATCAAAGTTTTCGTTCTCAATAGTAAGGTAATCCCGTCTATTTCTATAAGGTGAACTATATTATCGATTTCAGAACGGACTTTTGTTTATTCTTGAACGTTTTGGGAACATTATAGGAACATTCTGGGATACATCCAGAAGAAGATGTTTCCATTTTAAGAACGATTTGGATCTTGCAAGCACAATGATGCTGAAGCGTAACTTTATACATGCTCCATCAGAATGTTCATAGAATCAGAAAGCTGTTAATGAAGTTAGTGTGGTTTTCATTTGTTTCAGTGTAACTGTCCATTTGACCGCCCATTGGGTAAGTCTATCATTGCGAGGAACCTTCAGTATCCATGAATGCTGCGCTGACATATGTACAGCTTAAACATATAAATGAAATAGGTTCTTGTAATTCGAACCCCCAATAGTTATAGCTCTACTGAAGTCAGCAGAGACTCCAAAAGAGTACTTTGTTGTCTTATAAGTACTTCATACTGTATCCACCACCTACATATTTCTGAACTCTTGGTCAAAGCACTAAAAGCAAGTAAAAATCGCCATAATCTTACACTCCATTTCCATTCGATGTTGCCGTCAAATGTCCAATATTTGACAGCAGAGACCCCTAAGCTGTTAAGGAGTGAAAAGCTCTCAAAATCCTTGGCACGTGGAGGCATCAATGCGTCATTGGCTCATTAGTAAATGAACTGTGAATGGGTTTCGAAAGGCTGTCAAAATGATATGGCCTTTGTGAATACATAGTTGCCAAGGCTTTCAGTGTCGACATTTGGCATTGACGTTCCTCCCCCCTCTTCTCCCTCCTTTTACTATTTGCCTTGAGCTGTAATTTTCAATGGAGTTTCGTTTGCCAATTTCGAAATTAATCAGTTGAAAGATTGAGGATGGGGGTAAGAAAAGGTCATGGCATGGGCTCAATGTGGATATCAAATTTCCACTGATACGAAATTTGATGATTTTGTTTGAAAATAAATGAGTCTGTAATCCGTAAGTATGCAAAACACTTAGTTTTATTATATCCCAAAGCTCTTCATTTTTCATAGAAAACTGTCAAGGACTAAGAGTTACACTGAAAATATTATTTGAAGGTGTCCAAAATTGAAGGAAAAATTTGGTCAAAAATTTCACTTAAACAGTTTTGCTTAGATTAGGCAATTGTAGGACTTATATATTAGAACATATTGTTCTCAATGACTGACTTATTGGGGAACATGGCTCAGGCTAAACCAGGCTAGCTATGGGGCTGAAATTTGTACATAAGTTTGATTTTATAGCTTAGGTGAACACTGAAAAGGTCGTCTTGCAAAATAACACCTTTAGTATGCTTCAATGCTCGGATCCCTGGGCAAGTGGCGTTTTGGTTTGAAAGCTTTAAAACGGTTGCTTTGCTAATGTGTTGAGGATTGTTTGAGAAAGATTACTGGGTTAAAACCCACCTTGCCTGTGTGTTAGTAGGAATTTTTCTCAGTACTTTCGAAACTGTAGAGGTTTCAACTGTTTCACATATCAATGTCACTTCGTTGTTAGCCTTTCAAGCTCAAGAACTCCAAAAACCTTTGATTATAAATGTAATATAATCTATGCAAATTGCACTCATACAACTGCTTGTTGCCAAGTTAGCCGGGTTGGTCAATTAAAGTAACCCATTTGAAAGCATTTGCCAAATATAAACGTAACCTGGAAGCACATTCCCTTCGTGCCGGCAAGGCTGAATATTTTACTAAATTACAGGACACGCAACAGCCCTGTATAGCCTGACCCACCAATTAAACACTTTGCATGCACATAAGCAAGTAATATTTGAGTCTTGACAAATTTACGTCACTGAAGCTAAGGAAAACGGGGCACAAACTACGACTTCTAACTATTATTAATGATAATCACAGTAATCGCATTAAAGGCAAGGCAGACGCCATTGCACAATTACGCACTTTGTGGACTTGGGGGGGTGGGGCGTGTCAGTGCAGAGAATTGGAGTGGAGAATTGTCAGGTTGGGGGTAAGTGGGCACAGTGAAAGTATTAATTACGAACGGAATCACAGTCAAGCACCACTCTGGCATAGGAAGAAATACATAAAATAAAATCAATTAAAGCAACAGGCAGGGGAGACAGATAAGAAGATAATGAGCCAGGACATATATGTGTGTGCTCGGGATAAAAATAGCTATTCGTTTCTATTTGTTCTGTCATTGAATGTTGTTAAAGTGTGGCCATGTAATCAGAACTTTGTCATATGAAAACTTGCATAGAAATTTCATATAAGACTTTCAGAACAGACAAGCGATCTATAAAATCAATCAAGCTTATTTTTTCTAATCATGAATTCCTAAGCCATATAACGCATATATCAAGTTTTGAAATGATTAGGTAGTGCGACATGACACGGAGTTGTTAAGCTGGAAGTCTTCGGATGAATAACCCTGGCAGGTCTAGCCCCAATCTTTAAATTTTTGTTTTTGTTATCAATTTTGTGGTGTTGTCAAGTACAAAGAGATCAGGCTGGAATCAGGGCATTCGACGGACTGCTAAAGTACTTCAAATAGCTGCTGAGAAAACAAAACCCAACGTTTTATAGCTCACTGATGAGCAGTTAGTATATTTATGTTGATGAATCTATGGATGCACATTTAGTTGTTGTAGAATCTAATTGAATATCACCAAGATTGTATCCATTTCGAAATGCCCATCAATGTTCTTGTATTTTTGGTCCTGGTTAACTCTTTCAGTCTCTTAAACTCTCTCACCCTGTTACTTTTACACGTTAAGCTGCAGCCGCCTTAGCATAATCTGTCTTTGGCTTCGGCATTCGGCATTCAGAAACTGCATTCACCCTGCTGAAGTCTTTCTTCTATCTTATCGAATCTATAGCTACATTAGAGTTTGTTACTTACCCTATAGCGTGCTACGCCTAAATCTAAAACAAAACAATTACAGTCCGTGTATTAAAGGATAAAAGATCCACACCAAATTTGTACAGCAAAACATGCTAAGCAAACGAACCCTTAAAATTTAAACAAAAACCGGGAACGAAAAAATGTCTAACTATTTCATCAGTTTTTGGTCTTCTCTTAACTATCGTGAGATCCATCCTTTGTTACTTTGCCAGCAAGTTAACATAGTCAACCGCACACACAAAGACACACATGCACACATGCACGCAAACAATAATTCCATTTTATGTCATAAAATTGACTTTCAGCAGAGCAACTCATATGAAAGACCATGTCATGTCATCGGTTTTAAGGGCAATGAGCACATTTACACACAACCAAGCTTCTACACCGTCGAGGTCAGCAGGACATACACACACACACACGTATATGTATATATAACTCATAAAAGCCTTTTTTGCTGGCGCTTTAGATAAAGCGCGAGAAAACTCAAAGCCCACCCAACACACAAAAAAAAAAGTGCCATAAAACGCGAAGCACGTAAAATGCAGTATGATCTGATTCTAAGGCTCCGCCTCGTGCTCTGCTCCATGTGCCACATTCTATATTCTGGTTGTGCCATGTGGCATCATTAACGTGGCCATACATTGTGCTGTGTATTGAAGAGAATGAGAACAGAACACAACCCAACCGCACCGCACATAATGGCGGCCATGTCGCCATCGCCATCGCCATCGCCAACGTTTCAACGTTCCAACCGGTCCCAAAGCTTTTGGCCATCATCATGGTCTAAGCGGAATATTCGCCGTTTACGTGTTGAACATGGAATTTAATTTCTTTGGTAATTAATTGCAATCGTGTTGGCATTAGGTTTAATTCTCTAATTGGGCATATGTATGGGTATTATACTTTCTGTGTGCATGTGTGTATGTGTGTGTGTGTGTGTATGGGGGAGACTGTGTATGCATGTGTGTTGTTCTGCGTTCTATCAAATTGTTTGACTTTGACAAGTCAACGGACATTCATATGAAATGTGATGCTCGGCAAATTGATTTTATGATTTGCCTAATTGCTTGAGAGTGTTAGATGACTTAAATGTCTCTTATCGCTAATGTCCATTAGTTGGCTCTCTGTCTGGTTGGGTGGTTGGTTTTCCTCTATTTGGTTAATTAGTTGGCAAAGTTTACTGTGTGCTCTTTTAATTAGGGTTACTTTGGCCATCGATAGGATGTGCTGGGCACCGTTGAGACACTCAGCGGGATATCAGTTTATTATTCGTTTTACTTGGAATTGCAAAAGCCTAAGAGAGATGGGATCTATGATAATAAGTACACTCGGAAAACAATTTATATACATTTGTATATACAGAACAGATAACTGATATTAGATTGTTGCTTTGATATGCTTATAAATACCATTTTATAACATTAGAGAAGGATACAATGCAAAGTTGGTGGTGTCACGGCTCTTTTATAGGAAAAATGCAATTTGTTACGAAGTTTTCAGCCCGGGTAACCTCGGGTATCTAAGTAAATATACTAGATTTTGTACTGACATGCTCTGGTCGCTCTAGAAGGCAATGCTTATGTAGATATAACCTATATTGCGCTCGTTAGCAGATCTGCAGATTATAATTCTTATATTTAGCCATTAATAGAATATTCGAATAGCGTTTGATCATTGAAGGCAGATCAATGTTCAGATTTCTTGTTTTATTTTACAAAAAAGAGATCTACTCACAAACCAACTCCAGTTACCAAAAGAAGGCTGTTCACTTCAATTTCACAAGTGTTTGAGCTTACCTGGAAAAAATAAAGAAAATGAGAATGAAAATGAGTCACGGCATAAATAAGAATAGATAGAAGAAAAATTCATCATAGAAAAATCGTATTTATATAAAGCAAAATATGCATATACATACTACATATATATAAACATATAAACATATTACTTCTAAAGCCGCCTGGTCATCCTAAGTCCAGGTCTGGGAAGGCAACACAAAAGCCTATTAAAAACACAACACGATAAAAAAAAGAGAAGCCAAAGGAGGGTGAAATGTATTCGAAAGCCCAACGACCCTTAATTTCATCTTTTTTTTTGCTGTTGTTGTTGTTGTTGTAGGCGCTTAAACGTTTGGCACGTTAGGCCTGGGTAAACGCCAGAGGGCGCCACTCATTTAGCAGACTTACAAAGTAAATTTAAGTATCCAACCGCTTAGTTGAGTATTTGGGACTCCGAGCAATACTCAAAGTGGGTTGTCCTCTTTATTTAGGTCCAGGGTCTAGGCCTAGGCTCTTAGTATATAAGTACATATTCAAATTATAACGTAATTACAACATGAAAGAGTTCAAGCGGAAGTAGGGCTTGATTTAATTTTTGTAGAAGCATTTATACCCTACACAGGTGAATGACTGGAACAGGTATGTGTTCCTTTTCAAATTCAATAAAGTTGAGATTTTGGAACGGAGTGCAAAGTACTCTTTTTTAGATTTGCTTTATTAAGAATGTACTTTTTTTAAACAATTTTCAAGTGTGCCCCAGAGCAGCTTTATGGTAAGAGTATTTCGATCCACAAAATTGCGAGGGATTGACTAAGAAGTTTCTTAAACTTTTCATTGAGAATTATCACAAAAAAGATATTAGATATTTTGACATTTATATGTGTCATGTGTCCTACAATTTACAGCATCACTACCAACTAAATTTGAGCCATAGGAAATGTTGATATACCGCGATGGTTTCAAATTGACTCAGCAATCAGCAGATGATTGTTGTTGAATCCTTAAAAACGTCTACAAAAAATAAGTAAAATCCCAACTTTTCTTCCATATTCGTGTAAAGGTATACAAATACAACTATAATTTGAAGTATTTGAGTTCTCCAAATCTCTAGATTTTTCCTTGACTCTCTGCTTTATAAGACTAATGCCTACTAAATGATCACATTCACGCTATAGTTCACCTGGCAGAGTGACGAACGGTCCCCGTTTTCATGTAAAGCTTCAGTAACTGGAGAAAGTCAGCTCACAAATGGGTGAAAGCAACCAATAACTAAGGTTAAATCAACCCAAAAATCTGGTGAAACCAACCGAAAGTGTAGTAATTTATTACGCAAACGTACGATGAACCAGTTTATATAACATTTATGAGTTCATTTCAACATATTTGTAGGTTAATATGAAAAAGTTGTGAAGAACCAAGGAAATATCTTTGACTGACATAATTTTATTGAAATGCAAAATGTGGCAGCTGAAATCTAACACTTTCGAACCTAAAAACATTAACTAATAGTAAGGTAAAAGTTCTAATCGAGGTAACAAGGGGGAACCATCATATAAACTTCATCTATTTGAGTGAGTTCAGCCTTTATGGTAAAAATGCTTAAAAATTAAAATAAAACTAAGATATAAAATTAAAATTTCTTGTATATATAGATAATACCTTAATACCTCTCTCTCTCTCTGACTCTCTGTCTCTTTTACTGTAAAATTGCATAAAGAATTGCTAGAAAAACTAAAGATATAAAATGAATGCCGCAATTCGAGTTGTCCTAAGAGAAAATTCATGTCTCCATCAATAATATAAGAAAACTCACAAGCAATACAAGGTCGTGGAAAAGGACCAAAAACGAAGCTTATAATTGAATGCAAAAAGAGTGTCAAAGCACACAAAGGTTTTTTTTTGCCCGAAAAAAGGAGAGTTTACCAAAAAAGGCAAAGTAAAATGATGCCGCGCCCGTTACACGTGGTCATCTTCTCTTTGTTGATGTCGACACGAGGACGCACTTGTCAGAATTTATCGCACAAAATGGCAAATAGCGTGTTTTTTGCCTATTTTTAGCTGGAAGAAAACACACGGAATTAGCCCAGAAGTAAGTACCTGTAACTGAAGCTGAAAGGATGATGGTTTTTTTTTTTTTTGGTTTGGTCTCAGCTATAGGATGATGGTTTTTGGTTTGGTCAACTTTCCTTGCTATCCCTATGCCTGCTGAGACCCATGATGATGGTTGACCGCAAATTAAATTACAAGAAAAACGAAAACGTAACAAAAATAACGAGTTGTATGCACAACAACAACAACAACTACAACAGCGACAACAACGACAATAACAGGAATATTTTGTAAAGAAAACCACAGGCCAAAAATGGCATTACGGAAGCAGGAGGCCAGAGTTGGTTGAAGTAGGGCACTCAAAGCGCTGCAAAACAATGGCGGAAAGACAGAATATGATAGAATAACAGAGAAAGAGAAAGGAAGAGAGAGAGAGAGAGATAGATGAAAAGAGAGCATAGAACTGCAAAACAAGTTGGCAAGTGTTTCCGTCAGTTCTTCAACTTGGGCTAACATGGTAATTACGTTGTGCTTAAAGCTCTGTGTCCATAAGCCCCTTGGGCTATGGCCAGCCTAAAATCCGCTCAATCGAGCCGAGCCGCACGCTTCTGCCTGCCTCGAACAGAAACCCTTTTTAGGATCCTAATGCTCAATTAGCAATTATGTAGTTTCATTTCAATGCTGTTTGTCTGAAAGGAAAAAAAGTATCTGTACCTGAGCGCTTTGGTGAAAAAACAGCCAGGGTTGGGCCACTTTTCAAAGTACTTAAAAGCTTAAAGTGAAAAGAGTTTACAATTTCTCCTCCTTTTTGGTTTTTTTTTTTTTTGTTGTTCTTAGGGTTTTTGGGATCAAATACTTTGTCAAATGAACAGAAAGGTTGAAGGTTCGAGCTTTGTTCAACTGATTGAACAGCTTTAAACATAGCAGGGGGAAGACTTTCAAATACAAAAAGGACAAAAAGGACAAAAAAGAGAGTATTTTATATTAGCAAATAATTTGTTTCATATTTAATGAAAACTCTAACAACTGCTAATGAATTCCTAGGAAGAAGAACGTTGATGCTCTTAAGAGCTACAAAGCTTTGAGTTCGGCATGCGTCTCCATGTCAACAGCTGATTGCGTTTGGCTATGGCTGACAAACCCTGCAATGTTGACTTCAATCACTGAGAACCAATTATGAAGGTAGTTGGGATCTTACAAAATTTATTAGGAATGACTCGTGTTAGTTTCAGTTTTGCTCTCATATTCGTTTATTAAATAAAGCCGGAGGACATAAAGACGGCTGCGTACGACCCATCCCGTTGACCTGCGTCGGCTAGAGCTATCATAGTTTTGGAATTCTTTGGTATGAGTTGCCAATAATAGTAAGAGTAGGCTGAATAAAATGTTATTTAAAACAAGAGAGGAAGGCTAACTTCGGGTACCCAAGCCTCATGTACTCTTGCAGATCTATAAAAAGATATAGCTTACATATATACAATACCAAAAAATCCGTTTATGAGTGAGAGAGTCACGTTGCTTATCTCGAGCCATTGCCGGACCCTCGGGAGCAGGCAAAGAGTACGATATGTGATTAGTCTTCTATTTCTATGATGTACAGACGAGAGCCATTTTGAGCAGGCAAAAGTCCAATCATGTGATTACCCTTCTATTTCTATGACGTACAGACGAGAGCCATTTTGATAGATGACCAGAACATCAAGTTGGTGTAGCAGCAAAGTCTGAGACTAGCCCAGGACATAGTGTTCTTTAATGCCACCATTTACTATAACATTGAGTACGCCAAGTTGGGTGCCTCTCCCAAAGCGATCGGTGGATATCCATAAAAGAATTCTCGGTTTTCCTGATCGCTATGAGACGAAAGTGGGCGAACGGAGTGGCGGTGAGAAGCAGCGTGTGGCCACTGCAAGAACGCTACTAAAGGCTCCCATTATTGTGTTCCTGGATGAGCTTGCATCTGCTCCGGACACTCCCACAGAGCGCCAGATCCAGGCAGCTCTGGCCCGAATCTGGGCAGCATTGTGAAGAGGCATCTATGCGGACATGCAGCCACGTGAGCTAAAGAGTTTGGATGCCGAGCAGAATGTAAACCACCTTCTGGTGCAGGTGGTGGCAGTGGTGTAGATGTTAGGGGTGCTGGAGCATGTTAAGTTGGCAATCTATAGCTTTCATTTCTGTTATTACTGTTTTGCATGTGACAGACGTAAGAATACGGTGAAAATTACAAGTCCATAGCTTCAAAACTGTGAGAGTAGTTAGCATAGAAACAGGTGAAGAGACAGACAGAACTCTCTTCATTATGCTCTCTGAGCGCTTTCTTATGGTGACATACCTTGTGAAGGAAGTCCACTTCCTTGGGGTTTGTAGTTATATGTTCACTTTTACTATGAGAGTATGCGTTCATCACTTGATTGTACTTGCCTTGCATGGTCATGATGACTCTCAAATTCTTGTTAAATTTTAACTTAGCCTCAAATCATTTCAATTTCTTGTATTAGCAAGATGAGTTTGCAGTTCTTCAAAAAATAATGCTACTCAAAACAAAGCTTAACATGTAATCACATTTATACCCAATCTGAAAAACAACTACCCACTCGGCCCACTCTACGCTCTACACTCTTTAATTGTCGCCTTGTCATAGTAAATGAACAACCCTCGCCTATACAAACCACAGCAACAACACTCAGTAGCTGCTATACCACACAACCACATGTCACATAACCCATATCTTTGGCTTTTTTGCTGCCCAGCCGCGACACATCCAGTCCCAGCAGCACCGACGTCATCGTCAGACATTGTCGTCAGAGACGAGACAGAGACACACAGTCAGAGGCGGAGTCGGTGGAGTCAGCAGCGGCGGCGGCGCCATCAGCAGAAAAGCTGCCACATTGTCGCCAATAATTCAACGACGGCGTCGCCGCCATAAACGAAATGATTTATTAACAGTCGACCGATACCAAAACTTATCTGAACCGATCCAACCACGAACCATGGACCAAGCCATAACACCGCACACGCCTTTTAAACCTCTACGCATCATCTAAAGTGGTTCGTTCCTTTTTGTGGTTTTAGTTTAGCTCTTTTTATCTGCTGTGCGGCTCACATATGGCTCAGCTCTGAAACCCAAATAAATGTCCTACGAATTATCATTTGCAATCAGACATCATTTAGACGTGTATGTACGCTTTTAAACATATTTCATATTGTCACTAAGCGGCAGCGGATAAAAACTTAAGGCAGAAAGAAAGGCTTCATTAAACGACCCTTGAATACCCTTTTTCAAATAAAATCAATCTTTAACATTGCTGATGATGCTGCAAATGTGTTGATTTACAGTGAAGTCTTAGGACTGTTTCTCCTCTTTGCAGCCAACAACAATATTTTTAAATAAATTTACACTAGAGAAATATCAAGTAGCACTTAAAACACTTCCCAATGAATTAGAAATTGAGATAAAATTATATGTCTGGTCAAAAGTAGAAGCAAGAACGAGAAAATAGTGAAAAGGCTTGAAGGCTTGAAGTCGCATATTTCCATCAGATTCGGACATTGCTAACAAAAATCTATAAGTAATCCGAGAAGTACCCCTTTCTCTGAAAGGGTATATAAAAACTAAATGAATATCAACAAAATTAATGATATTGCTGTGTCGTATTATTCTAAGACGGGTCTCAGATTTGGTTTTTGATTTTGGATTTTGGATTTGTATTCAAATGCAAAATGTCAGTCGGGTCAGTGGCTTCTTCTTTTTATTTATGTCAGTCAACTCTTTGCATATGCTTAACACATTTTCACAATTTGCGCTGATTACGGCAAGATGATTGTTGTTATTGTTGCTGGCGTTATTTTTAGATTTTCTAGCTGCTTTTTATTCGATTTTAATGAATTGTCGCGCCGTGTGAATGAAAAACGAAGCTGCTTTTCAAACAGATGAAGCTTGGCGCCAGCATATATAATATATTTTGCCAGTTTAGGTCTTTTTTCTGGTGGTTTGTTGTCTGTCATCTGGCATTTGCTGGGGATGTTGATATTGGTTTAAGTTTGATTTTTTGTCTGTTTTGTGTTTGGCATTGGCGCCGGCGTCAATTTTATTAGCCAGTGGCAATTGTAAACTTTGTGGGGAGAAAAAAAATGTTGTTATTGATCAAAGCTTAAAATAAAAGAAAATGGTATGAAAAGCTATGATTGGTGTGGTAAATATAAACCCAAAGTGTTTATGAAATGTACAACATTTTGCTGTAAAAGCTATCTAGAACTAATAGTGTGGGTCAAGAGGCTCAAGGTCGGAGCTTGACAAACAATGTATTGGATCTCCATAGGACAAGGATGACACAAAAGATTAAGTTTCCAAGTATGGCAAGCTTGACAATACTGTTTCGAGATCAGATGCAATCTCTTCATCTTTGGCCATTTCTTTGGGCTGCTCTACCAACCAACTTTAATACTAGAATCTGTTGCGAATTGCCCTTAAACAGCTTCTATAATATGGATAACGAAATGCTGGCTTGCGTACATTCTTCATTGATTGGAACCGTTTAGTTTCAGAGAATTGAACGTTGTGAATTCAATTTACTCCATTAAGATTCTGAGCTGACATCATGTTATCAATACTGCCAGGATCGTTGGGTTTATTATCACATTTGGGTCTGGCATTTTCGCTTAAACAGCGAATTACTCCGCGTATGACGTGTGGGCTGAAACATAGACAAACTCAACTCTGCTTTTTATTCAAATGATCTTCGACATTCCATGGGCACTTTGCTGTCTTCAAATTTTCATATGGGACAGCATCATTGTTCTTTAAATGAGTGCGAATAAATGGAAAGGTGCCCACGGAATTTAACATTTTCTGTTAGTTAACATTAAAGCAGGTGATCTAAATGCTGAGCATCTATCAACAGTTTGTCTATGGCTGAAATCTCAAAATGCAAAGGCCCTTTCAGCATTGCCAAGCCATAGCTCTAATTCAAACATTGTCTGCAATGCAATTACCACTTGTCTTCCTCTCGGCCCACGGCCACTTTTGGAGAGGAACACTCTCAAAGCGCTCTCTCATTAAGTCATCTCTTTTTATCCTCTCTGAGCAAGTCAGCTCACACCACGAACTCTGGTCCTTGCAACATTATGCTTATACTAATGCTATAGACAGTGGACAAAAACCAACGGTAAATCAATGAATGAGACACAAAAGAAGGAGAGACATACACAGCAACTGATGTCAACAGACTGCCAACAAATACACTGACCATATGTGTATTTGTAGAATTTCTCAGTTGGTCGTCATTTCATACTCCTGAGTCTCCCTAATCTCCTTCACTTTTTAGATAGATCTTAATTATTTATAGTTTCTTTTCATTAAGTTCTGACTGCATTCATTTCCATGTCAGTTTCCTCATTATTTTAGCTACCTGCCAACTCATCCATCTCCATACTTAACTCGTTACATATGTATATCGCTAGTTTAACATTCAGCTCCTGCCACATCTATCGATTATATACAATAATTTCTAACCTCATAATTAACTGCGTTTAGAGTTTCCTTTTGAAAACACACACACACACACACACATACTCAAACACCTCTACACACACAGCAATTATGGGAGCTGCTAATGGCAGACATGGCAGAAGCCACACACATCCTTCATGCTGGTAGTTTGCAAAGCAATTTAAAAGCAGCCAAAGTTTAGCTGAATTTCAACTTTTTAGAAAACCACAGAAAGCCACACATACATGGACGAAATGATGGCAAAAAAAAAACACGGCCATTACAACAATTACAACCTCATTTACCCTCTAGACTGGGTTCATAATAATAATCCACACATTGCTATTTTCTACATAAAAGGAAAATAAACACCTCAAAGTGCCGGGAAACTTAAAAAAAAATTACAAAAATTCTAAAACAACGCAAAAAAAAAAAAAGAGTAACAAAAGCAGTTCAAGAACGAAAATGCATGTCTGCTGCATGTTGTCGAGGTGTTAAAAACTAACCACACTTTGGGTAATGGGCTTTGCCTTTGGTTGAAGACAACTACCTAAAAACTATTTACCATTTTCCAGGGAACCAGCTTAGTTTTGAGATGAATGTGTGTGTGTGTTCTATTGTGAGGAGAAGTGCCAGTGCATGTTGACTCTGGCTCTCAACACACACAAACAATCTAACGATAGCAACAAGAATGAAAACTACTATAGCTATGCCATATGTTAATATAATGGGTGTCCCAAAATATAGGCAATGGAACGTTGAATTAGCCCATTCAGGAATCAAACCAAAAAGTCTCATACTATTTTAACGGCGCTCGCGTTAGTTGCAACTGCTCAGCTCAGTCAACTAGTGCTGCGTTAGAGATCGTTCATCCGTTTTGCTGGCGCAATGGCATGCTGACATCGTAAGCGGATAAGCGATGATAAGCGATGAGTGCGATAAGTGGAAGAGAGTTGTATTGTTTTGTTGTAGGTGTCAATGGGAATGGCAATATGGTTTACTAACAGAACTCGTGAGTCGTGAAGTTGTTAAAGAGATAAGCTCTTCGCCTGGCAGAAGCAAAAACCACACTTACTTTATTGGCACTCAAAAACTCAAATACCCACTCAACAACTCACACCACCACCACAAACAGCGCATCTAACAATAGTGAAAATTACCTTTTCCCTAAATTTTTTGAGACACCCTTTATGTTTACCGCCAACACATCATTGCCTGACCTACATGACAAGCCTGGCATGGGTCCGCATGTTGCCTTACTTTTTCGCCATTTGCCTTTGCTACCAATTCCATGGCCTTACGCAGTTTCTGAGCCATCAAAACATTCATGTAGGACTTCTATCAGTAATTTAGTTATTTTTTTCCAACCAATGGAGGTCATGGTTTCCGGTTATTAAAATATGCACAAGCATTACATTTCACTTTGGACACATTCTTTATGCCCTTCCATGTATTTAGTTAATGGAAATTATTAAAAATGAAACGTTTGGCAAAACAAACAGGCAGCGGGTCAGCCAAAAGGAAAAATACAACAAAAATAGAGGCCAGCCAGCAGCAATTGGAAATTGTTTTTCTTGTTTCTCTTCCACTTTTTATTCGCTTGAAAACCAGTGCACTGGCTTGTAAACAAAAAAAAAAAAAAAAAAAAAACAGAAAAAAACGAGAAATGAATTTTATATTGCTCATGAATTGCGTGCGCCTTTCGGTTATGCAATGGAAGAAGTAAAGCATTTTCAAATGAGGGTAGGATTTGTGTCCAAATATTTGTGTTTGCAGCCAACAGAGTATTCTTTCCGTTCTGGTTTCCCTTTTTTCTAGGTTTTTTTCTTGGGCCAGGAGGTATTTAAAATTACGCAATCAGAGGGGGAGGATGGAGCGGATTAAGAATTCAAAGGCTTATGAAAGGATAAGAAAATATTTCTTGGTATTGCAGAATATGGCATGTAATCCATTCAATCAGCTTTGGTGAAATGAATTGCAAAATACATACATATTCAACAAATCAGGAAAGCTTGTGGGATTATCTTCTTATAATATGGAAAGGGAATAAATTATGGTCTCTTTGAACTCTTCATGCTTTTCATTGCTTGATAAATTGAAATTGAAATACCTGGCAACTACAAAATCACAGTTTGTTCTTCAGTTTAATAAACGAAACGATTTTGCATTCACTTTTATCATTGCCTATAACTTCATCCTTGATTCACATAGTCCTTAATGCCAACAGATATAAGATTTCTTAATGCATATCTTGGGATCAGATTGATTTTTCTTCTCATGCGTAGTCAACTATATAAGTAATATAAATGCAAGGTGAATCAGAACAACAATTTCTCTCATCTAAGCAAAATTTTTGGAAATTCAAGGATTCACATTCTGCATATGCATTTTCTTGTACTTGTATGAACAACATATTTAACTTTTCTTATCTGAAATGACACGTGTGCGGCTGGCAATTCAATTAAAGCATACGACACTGTAATTTGCTTAGACAACCTTTATCTAGACTAGAACAACGTAATGAAAATGAAGATGTTGCACGATACGGATGATGCTATAACCAACCGTACCTTTTTGAAGCACATACAAAAAGCAAGAGCAACAGCAAGAGCAAGAGCAAAAGGGCATTAAACTAATTTTCTATGGCTGCACATTAAACACAAATTTTGGTGTGAGTTGTTAAGGCGATTGTGGCCCTCTACCTTGCCTAAGAGAATATACTAGGACATGTATGGCATAGTATGAGTATATATATATGGTGTGCGTACGTATGTGTAATCCCCATATGACTCTGCCGGAAAAGTCAATCTGGGGCTGGCTTTTATTATTAACATTTTAACAAAGCGGTCATGAAAATGTACAGATTTCTCTTAGCCCTGCTCTGCCCCCTCTTTTGGCTATTCAATATTCATAACTTTGTTACCCGCTGGTAAAGCTAACAAGTTTCGTGTGTGTGTGTGCGAGCTAATATGTCCATGAAGTATAGCACATACTTACACATCTGAAAGATTTATGCTTAAAGTTTCTGTAATCAACAATTTAAAGGTCACAATTCCCAAGTCGATTGCTAAAGATTTTCAGGCTCAGGGCCAGGCATGTGGGTGGATTACGCACATTCCATAGCTGGCGGCAGTTAATTTAACGCCATGCTCAGCTTCAATCTGTGTGGCCCGCAAAAAAGAAAATACATTGAATCAGCATAAAATCTACATTATGAAAAGCGCAACCCTCCCCCAAAAAGCCCAACGCATTGAGAGTATGAAAATTTTATTAAAATTACTCGTCTTGGCTGGGCGCCCAATAGCGTTTTACCTGGCCTAGAGTTGATGTCAGTCAGGCTTTGTCTCTGTCTCTATTCCTCCCTCTCTCTCTCTCTCTCTCTCTCTATGTGCCAGGCCATAAAATTAATAGCCTACGCCTGCTTTACGACACTGCCAAACAAACGAGAACGAAAACTCGAAAATTTTTCGGCACATAAAGCTTGGGATAATTTTTAGTCCTCTGCCAGAGATTCTGGCTCTAGCTCTGGCTCTAGCTATGGCTTTGGCTATGGCTTTGACTCTGGCTAGGATAGGCATCATGAACTTTCATTTTGAGCTAAAATTCATGCCGACACATGCACAAAAATGCTCTTACTTATACTCTTCAATGTAATTTTTGCTCAAATATATGACCAAAGCGTTGGATGGGCTAATTTAGTTGGACGACATCAGGTTAGCTGGCGACGCATAGTACATACATTAAGCCTAATCCTGCTAAGATTCCAACCAGCTGCTGTCGCAATGTCGCCAGATTGTAAACAGATTGCGCCAAAAATGACAACAGCCACAAAATGGCTAAGAAACCATGGGAGACAGAGGGGAAAACAAGTAATGACAAGTTCAAGTACTAAAACTTTTGGGAAATGTTTTTGGAGAAATTGAGAAAAAGAAGTTTATTTAAAATTTATGATGTTTCGAAGAGAGAGACCAGCATGGACAACATATATGTATATATATATATATATATATATATATATATAAGAGTCATAAGAGTATTTCCTAGTCCATACATTTCCCTATTGAATTTCATTCATAATTTTCTTTTGCTTCAGTTGGCAGATGATTAGAACTTCAGCTCAGCTCACTCTGGGTGTTAATTTATTCGCCATAAACTTAACTCAAGTGTGGGCATTTGGCATTTCTTCAGCTGCAGTTTTCAGTTTGCATTTTACATTTTCTGCGGGCTTCCGTTTGGTCATTGGGGAGCGTTTCTCTAATTGCCGATAAGTACTGTAATTGTTTCTTATGCCCCGACTTTGTTTGTTTGTTTTTTGCGCCTGTGCTTTCGCGTGCTGCCTGAGAAGTGTTGAAGTGTTGCAACAGCTGCTGCTGCTGCTGCTGCTTGGAGAACTTAATTTTAAGTGTTGGCAGTGGAGTGGAATGGGATAAATGTACTCTTAGCTTGCCAACTGGCCGTAGCCTTCCTCATTAGGTTAAGAATGAGTTGTAGTTGTTATGCTCTTCTGCAAATGCGAGTGTGTTCAAATGTGTTGGGATGCATGAAAAGTGGGCCATGTTCATGAATTCTATTGGTCTACATCATTGTAGTTACTTCATTGAGAATTCTAAATTATAATGTATTTGATCTAATGTAGATATATATTTAGTTCTTTCGCCTGCTTGCAAATTGGTATCAGAGCGCTTTGGACCATGTGCTGTGACAGTCAGTCCAAGTGAGATAGAAAGGAAAGAACTCTCCACCTTAGAATTTGTTTTTACCTATGAAAGAAGAGCAACCAATTCTCGACAAGGCTAACTTTTGCTTGATCTAGCGACTGCTAAACACAATTGCGTTTTTACAAGTTCAAGGCAATTTATCATTGGGTTCATCAACTTTAGGCTATCCAAATATTCATATATTATATATTTTTCCAATCAAATATATTTGTCCAATTATATAGGTTGCGTCTCCCTTTGTAGCCAGGCTAAAGCAAGCGCATCGCCATCCTTCTTTATAATAGGCGACAGAGTGTCCCAAACCAACCGATGATAATTATTCAGCAAATTGATCTCAAATTCGGTAAGCAGCTCCTTCATAATCATCTTAGTTTGCTTCGGACACATGCTGATCGTTTTGAATGTCAGAGCTACGCGATTTGAGAATTTGTGCTTTACTTTAGCGGGGACTATTTGTACAACATCTCCAATGCGTATGCCAAATTCTCCGTGCTGATAGAATCCTGGCTCATTCGAAAGAAACATATTCTCTTCAAGACCCGGATCATCGGGCATGGGCTGATGGCTGATGCCCATTGGTCCTTCGTGAACGTTTAAGAAATGGCCAATGCCATGACCTGTGCCATGACAATAATCTAGACCAACATCCCAAAGTGGCTGCCTGGCAAGTGTGTCCAAGGCATGTCCCTTGGTTTTAGCTGGAAATATTGCTGAGCCCAGTGTTAATTGACCTTTGAGGACGCGGGTATAAGCCTCCTTTTGAAACTCTGTGGGATTGCCAAAATGAAAAGTTCTCGTCACATCGGTTGTGCCATCCAAATATTGAGCGCCCGAATCGCATAGATAAATCTCATCCTTATTTATCTGCCGATTCGTCTCTTTTGTGGGATGATAATGTATAATGGACGCATTGGGACCGGAGGAGCTTATGGTGGGAAAACTAAGGCCTACATAGTTAAGCTTTGTCGATCGCAGTGATTGAAGCTTGGCAGCGCCTGACATTTCATCAACCTTTTCGCCCTTTTCTAGGGCATTCTCAAGCCAGGCAAAGTACTGGCACAAGGCTATACCATCACGTGTATGGCAATTGATGAATCCCTTAACTTCCACATCATTTTTAATGGCTTTCAATGCACATAAAGGAGTAATCTCTTGATATATTCTCAGTTTTGGTATTAAGGACGTCAGATAACAACTGGCAGTGGGTGCGAGCCAAAATTTTCCCTTCTTGACAACCAAAAGCTTAATAATCTCTTGACGTATGCAACAATAGGGAAAAATTGATATATTAACTTGATTCTCAGATTGATGCAGGTTTAAATCGCCAGGTAGTTTATCTGACTCGACAAAGAGTAAGATTTCATCCACGGTTAAAATCAAATATGCGAAAAATAATGGAGTATACCCAATATCTGATCCACGCATATTCAGAAACCAGGCAATCTCATCCAGAGCACTGACAATTATACCATCTACTTTATTCTCTATCATCGGCTTTCGTATGTTCCCCCATTTCTTGGTAATCCTCATGCCAGTGTAGTTCAATTTGAATGACATAATGGAATGCAAATTTCGCGATGGTTGATCATCCCAAATTTCATCAATTAAATTGCGCTTGATGAGAACCAGCTCACACTCGCCTGAACTTAACTCACTAGAAATGGTTTCCCAAACACGAAAGGACATCAATTGCGGATCCACACCCACAGCACTGCCTTTAGGCAGATTCTTAGCCAGCCATGAGCCAATAGATGGAGTTGTTGGCAGATCTGCTTTCATCAAACACCAATTGGAGTCAAGTTGCTGTTCAGCTTGTTGACAATATCGACCATCTGTCCACAGTAGGGCCTTGTGGGCTGTTATTACTGCTATCCCAGCAGATCCATCAAAGCCGCTGATAAAAGCTCGCCTCTGATCATGCTGGCAGGTATATTCACTCTGATGTTCATCATCCGAGGTCACAATATATGCGGCAATACTTTTAGCATTGGGTTCACCTACACGTTTCATCCACTCGCGCAGGTTTTTCAAAATTTGCGATGTATCCTTCATAGTTTCTTCATGTTTCTAATCTATATCGATCTGAGAAATGTTCAAATTTTCTACTTTTTTTTTGTTTTTTTGTACAAAACTCAAAAGTTACTAAACTATTTTAAAACTGTCTAAAGCATTAAAATATGGACCCATTATAATCTTTAGATGAACTGCCCTAATATTGGCCTAACAAGATCTTTTTTTGACCTTCTTGATTATCGATTGAAAATCATTTTATTCTTCACCTCGAAAGAAGACTTGGCTGTTGCCGATTTGAAAACAAATTCATCAACTTACAGTTCATGTTTCTATTTCGTTTTTCAAATTTTAAATTCAAGAACATATATATATAATATGAATCTTATGCTGTCCCTGATTGTGGTTGGAATTGAATTGAATAGAAATGTACAAATTTGAGTCAACAATTTCCCTACACATTTAATCGCAGCATTCAAATTGTATGCCCCCATATTGTTGCACAGTTTGCACTTAAATGAACTTTCGACCCAAAACGTTGAATTAAATTAAACTAAGTATTTACATAAATACATACACACATATATTATATGTATTATATGTATGTATTAGCACTCGCTCATGGCTTTCTATGCGTAAATTGTGTTATTGAAATGTCGATTATCTTAATCTTGTAGCTCACGATGGAAGCATTCATCAATCATGTGCCTAATGCCATCAACTTCAACGGGGCTCGCAGTTTGTTGTCACTTTGGCGTTCTTATGGTTCTGGTAGCTTCGCTTCTTTACGGTGGTCGTGGTCCCAAGTGGCTGTCAGCTCCAACCCATGGATGAGGCCTAACAGACGAGACTCTCGCACATATAGTCTCAGTCGTTGTTGTCGTCGTCAGTTGAGCGGGTTAGAGAGGTGGACCACAGCAAAGCGGAGGGACGGCATTATTCAGCTTGATTGTAGATGTTGTTGCTGTTTGAGGCTTAGGCTGGGCACATAATATTGACGTTTGTCAACATTAACTACACCTAATTCAAAATGTCAGCAGTGTCAGCGTCAGCCCTGTCTCTGTGTCCCCGCCCTGCTCTTAGGCACTCGCATATGTCTAAACAACTGCCCAGTGTATTTGTGTGTTCATTATTCAAGTTGCAAAACTTTTTTTTCTGTTTTTTTTGCCTGTGTCCAGTTTGTACATGTACATATATCTAGCTGGTGCATAAATTACGCAATAAAAATGTCCAAACAATTGAAAAGTTCGCGTTGTGCGTTAAACTGCATAAACTGCAACAATTACAGCCATGCATTGTTGGCCCTTTGCTGTTTTTTTTCTCGTGCTTTGTGCAGCAATTAATGATCGTTTGACTTCCCTATCTGCTCTATGATACGTTTAAAGTACTGGCTGATCCAGCTTGCTTTAAAGCTTCTCACGTTCAGACTTTTTGTTCTGATATAACAAAACAGAACATGCAAAATCGCAGGAAAACTTTTGGTTTTTACTCTTACTATTCACATAGATATACAATCAAGTATAGAAAAAGGGAAGTTGTTCGTAGATTGGAGGAGTATCAAAGGAATGAAATTGCTAAAAGTCTTCATAAAAGTCTTCTTCATAATCTTTAACAAAAATGATTTGACATATTCATATTTATAAGCAATTGCAACTCCATTGGATAATTGTGTTTTCACAAGTCTAAATGTTTCACTTAGCATAGCAAGATTGCCTCATTATTTGCTTCGCTTCCCCCCTCAGTGTCAATCCCCTATGCTTGTTGTTTGCCTATTTTTAAACTCTACAAAAGTGCATTGACATTGCCTCATTGCAAAATTCATTGGCAGCTCATGGCAGTTTTTTCCCAGTTCTTATTTTGTGTGTCGTTTTGCTGGTGTTCTGTTGCCCGCATACCCCCCCTGCCCACTGAATTTGAATGCCAAATAGTTGGTTAGACCAGGCACAGGCCATTGTTCCACGAACTGCCCCAAATGCTGCGTGACGCATGGAAATGTTTCAATTTTTAAGTTCTCTTTTTTTCCTTCTTCTCCTTTTCCCAACTGTTTAGCATATTTTGCATGTCTCTGCTGACGCCTTGTTGACCCTACATTTGTCCAGCGCCAGCTCTTTGATTCAGGCTGGCCTGTTTTCATTTTAAACTAACAGCAACAACAATAACAACAACAATAACTGCTACATATTCATGTCACTATGAATAAGTTTGCATTGCATTTGCAATTTGTATGCAAGACAATGAGGCCATAATATCCATGATGTTGGCACTTTTAATGCAATTCTTTTCAAATTTATGTCGCGATTTGGCTTACAAAAGAAAACTTTATTCGAAAAAGTACAAGAAACTAAAAGTAGGTTCATTTATGTTCTTTAGCAAGACTATAAATAGACTCTAAGATAGTATTTCTAGCATTTCAGAAGTCTCAGAACTTTGAGCTGTCGCATCATGAAATGCGAAGTCGTAATGCTGCTTGAGAATATATATATATATAGAGATATTGTACTGTCGTTTATAAAAGAAGGATGTATTTGCATAGCTTAAAACATTATGTGTAGAAATAGCAAGAGAATACTATGTTGGATGTCAGAAGTAAAATAGGAATAGGGGAATTCTTGAGTGTTGATAAATGAATCTGCTAATTAGCCTAAATCGTATGCTGTTGTGTAAAAGAGAGCCCTAGCTGAGTGGAGCACGGGGCACTGCTATCGAGGGTGAGAGTCAAGGCCGTATAAGAGAGGCAAGGATGAACCCAAACAAGTGAGGGATATTGACACTGACAGGGAAGTTGGTAGAAAATGAATTAGTCTAAGAAAAGCAAGATAAGATGGCAGTTGCCCACGTGAAACTCTGGGCTTAGGCAACCACAATTATGTTAGAAGTCTAGAATTCTTAACTAATTAAAAATAATTGAAATGTTTCTTAGAAATCTAAAGCCAAAACCAATATTTTATTATTCTTTTCACATAACGAGCATTACCTCTGCCTTTCCAAGGCGCCTTCATTGATATACATAAACCTATCTATCCTCGCATTGACTGGAACCTGTAAACGATTCTGCAAACACTTCGCAAGCAGAAATAAAGACAAACATGCACACGCACACGCACACACGCTCTCACATACCCAAATCCCCTCACGTACACGTGTGTATGTGTTTGAGGTATTCATAAATTCTTTTTATTCACTCACAAAACATAATTCGAACAAGGGCAGAGAAATGTATTTTGTATGCCAAGACCATAACACGCAATTAGCTTGCCTCAATGAAATTAACAACTTTGATTTACAACAACAAAACAATTAACATTAAAGCCAACACCCCCATAACAGTCCCCAATTCAACTCGAATGATTTGAAAACAGAAAAGTAATGAGTTTGCCTGAAACTTTTGATACTCTTCATTGATGTTAATGTTCGAAAAGTATGATGGAAATATGAATACGTTAAATATAGATTGTGAATGATAAGTATATTAGGAAATCTTGAGAATATTAAAGGAATGGACTAATTGAAAGAGATAAATGAGTATCCCATAAGGCTGCCATAAACATTTTAGCAGATCAATTCAATATTTGTACTCTAAAACATATACTTTATAGAGTCGAAATGGCTACCATATCTGCATTCAGTATCATAACATATGAAGAGCATAATGCTATACTCTCTGACATATATTTTGGCCAAATTCGAATAACCCAGAAAGCCAGTTCCAATGATTAGAAGAGGCCACAGCTCTTCTTTTATGAAATTTCACAACATTTCCCTAAACGAAAAAACTCTTTCAAACTATTTGGTTAGAGCGTATGAAAATCTAAGCAGAAAAGTTGGGAAGGCTTTAAAAGCATTTATATATTTTTGTCACGCTTTGATTTCCTGTTTTCAAAGTATTAGACAGAAGCAACAGCAACAACAAGAACGACAATGGCAATTTCTATTAACACATTTTTGGTTGAGCGCCGCCGTCAAAACGACTGCACCTGGCCTAAGAGCATGTGGCTGGGATTGTGCCCGGTCTGGTCTGGGGTTTGGGTTCTGCTTTGGGTCTTAAGATTGAAGGCGTTGATAAGTTCTTGTGAGAGGTTTCAGTTTTTTGGGTTTTGTGTCTTCTTGTGTCCTCGCTGCATGGCCATTGTTTCGGGTCCTTTTCTCTTTTCTATGTCTGCACACGTATCCTGGGCATGGCTGAGCCTGCTTTGCTTTGCTTTATTTTATTGATTTTCTTTCATTCGGGGCCTTTTCTTGGCTGCCTTTTAGCGCTGTGCGGCAGCACTCGAGTTGAGATTTACCTGAGGGACAGCAGGAGCTGCGTGGACTGAAAGGTGTCAAAAGTCAGGAAGGAAGTTGTTATCGATTTTACACGTTTTGCTCATTCTTTTAATGTTTTTTTTTTTCGACACGCTTGTAATATAAAGTGCTATATCATTTTTCTTGCCACAGCGCGGGGTCGGCTGTAATGCCTTTTTCTTGAGCCTCCCGAACGATCTGCTCCTTTAGGGAAATGCATATGTGGCCCACACAGCATTTCTCCTTTCGTACACACTCCCCCTTCTTGCGGACGAAACCAAACTTGCAATTGCAGTGCATGACGCATTTCCTGGGGCATTCTTCGCCATCGTAGAGGATCTGATTGCATGTCGGCTCCCAGCAATATTTGCAGGCAAGAATTTCATTTTTTTTACATCTGACTAAGGCAAGAAATGGCAGAGATGGGGATTTCAAAGAATTATAAAATTACTTGTTGAAAAATCATACGTCTTGACATTTGTGACAATACATGGGGAGTTTCCAGGACAACCAAAAGAAGGCCCAACCCGAGCCAACACAATCTCATCTTTAGCTATTCGTGGACTAAACTGGAAGCCATCTTAAAATGCAAGGGCAACATTTTGAAGCTCAACTAATTGGCTTAACTGATCGATTGGACAAAGTGGAAAGGCTGAAGATCAGGCATTGCCCTGAAGAGAGAGACGACAACTGTCAGTACTTTGGTATGCACTGCTCGACAATTTTTACACATTATAGGAATATGGTCAAGGGAAATATGGCAATTTATATTTGTAAACAAAGTTTTTCCATATCTTGTTTTACTCATTTTCTTAATGTATTTCCACACACCTGTAATACAAAGTTAAATATCACTTCTCTTTCCACTTATTCGGGTCGGGCGAAATGCCCTTTTCTTGTGCCGCCCGAACCTCTTGCTCCTTTAGGGAAGTGCATATATTACCCACACAGCATTTCTCCTTCTTTACACACTCCCCCTTCTTGCGGACGAAACCGAACTTGCAATTGCAGTACATGACGCATTTAGTGGGGCATTCTTCGCCATCATACAGGACCTGATTACATGACGGCTCCCAGCAATATTTGCAGCCAAGAATTTCATTCTTCTTACATTTGCCTAAGACGAAAGAGGGGAGACAGTTGCGGATTTCACAGTATTTTAAAAATTAATTTTCCAAAAATCTAACCTTTGGACGCCTGTGACAAAACATGGGGCGTTTCCAGGACAAACAGAAACAGACCCAACCAGAGCCAGCACAAACTCATCTTCAGCTTTTCGTAGACTAAACTGGAATCCAACGAATGGCAAAGTAGTCCAAAGTTTGAAACCAAATTAATTGGCATAACCGATCAATTAGACAAATTCGTAAGGGTTTTAGATGAAGAGAGATTCGACAACTGTCAGTGTATTAGTGTGCCTCTCTCTCTCTTGCATGCACTGCTCGAAATTCATATCAATTAAATGATTGGTTAATTGCTTTGTCAGGCATTTATAACTATTAGAACAGTATAAATCCTTTGTAATCATGCCAACTAAGCTTCGCAGCCGTGCTGTATGAATGCTTATACTATATTTGCTCTAGATTTAAACCTTCGAGTTGAAGTGAACTCACAATCAGCAGTTTTATAAGTTAATTCTTTTTGTATTCATTTCGCACAACATTCTTCTAATATAAAATCTTTTCCCAACCAAAGCCAAGGCAATGCTGATGACCCCTGACAACCCCTCTTAACGGCTAAGTATGCAGTCTGCTGCTTTGCTATTTATTATGTTGCTACGATCGCAGTATCTGTTTGGTGGCCTTCAAGTGAGACGATAAAGGCAACAATCTTAAGCCACTGATAATAATACATACATACATTATACACATATAGCATAGACAATAGAACACAATAAAAAGCATTATAAAGTGAATGGATGATGACCATTGTGCGCGTGTACATATAGTGAGAGCCAGCAAAGGCATTAAGCTCTTATTGTTCTTGATTCTAGGCAATATAGAAAGCCTGTTAGAAGCTATACATATATATGGAGGTGAAAGCACATTATATAGGTTGAGAGTCAGCTTAAAAATGGCTATGATTATGTGAATGTGTTGTCGAAACTTTGGTAGGTAACCATTCATACTCAAATAGATTGCACTTGACCAAATGATCATTGAATCATTCATTGCCAATTTAGTTATCCAAAGACAAATTCATCGTTCTCTGCCAAATAAATCATTCAAAGCCAAACAAACCATTGAGCTGGCTTATGTTTGTCGGATCAAGTTACGTTCTCTGTAAGTGTGGTCAGCGAAAACTAAGGTCGTTGCATTTGTTTTCTCATATTATTAGAGAACTGGACTTATCAGTTTGAAAAATGTGCTACCTTTCTTATCTAACAATCTTAAGAAATCAGAAAGACAGATGGCAAAACCGTAAATTTACAATAATATAACTCTTACGGAACTCCTATTTGCACAAGAGTTCAATGAAAAAGCACTGTAAACAATCTGTAAGGCTTTCTTATGAAGGTAAATGCAAATGATGATGCTGTCTAGCTTGTCAGCGGGCATACTTATTGCACACATACATATATTCATCTCTATGTATGTAAGAGCAAGTAAAGTAAAATATCTTCCATCTCAACAGAGTAAAAATGAAATATAAGAGGCGGGTGGTTGGTTGGTTGGATCTCAACAAAAGTCGCTTCCGTTTGGTTTTGGTTTCCAAATGCATTTTTGTTTTGCATTTTGTAGTCATGTGCGGTCTTCCCCCTTCACGTTCCCCTTCACGTTCCCATTCCCATTCCCGTTCGTATTGCGTTTGCGTTTGCCCACATTTTGTCAACATATGTTCAACATAATCGACAAACAAGTCTCGGTATTAGTACTACTCGTATTTTAACATAAACATTTTTTTCAATCAGAGCGAAGAGCTAAGAGCTGGGTAACAAATTGAATTTGTTTAGCTGGGCTCGAGCTCCCTTAAGCTGGCTGAATCTCCGGGTTGGGTTTGCTATCAGTCAGCCACTTGAGCGGCGCATGCTAAATATGCAAACACATTTTTGTAACAGATTCCCCAGAAGATCCCACATATTGAATGTGTGGCTTTTCGTGCCACTCTAAGTGCCATACAATAGGGCGTTGAAATACTGTCTGTGTGAGTTGGATTTTGAAGTTTTGATGATGAATTGCTGGCCACTGTTTGGGCTACTCCGTTCACTCTAGATCTCAGAAACTTGGCAGCTGTTCGCCGCTGGTGCGCTGTCGGTCAAGATGAAAGTCTTCGAATTGCTATTGAACCATAACAGATTGTCTATCAGACCGAACGTGTGGCGTGTGTGTGTGTGTGTGTGTGTGTTTGTGTATGGCATTAATGGGTTAAAGCTATAAATATATGCATACCCGTCCAATATCTAGCTAGAGAGCCTTTGATATTAACATATAAATAGCATTCTGTTCACACTATGACATTTGCACTTGATGTCTGTCCAACTGTCCAACTGTTCATCTGTCTGTTTGCCTCTCACTGTCTGTTTGGTTGCTACGGTCAACATGTCGTAGACGATTTATGACTTCCGTGAAGCATTTTCAGTGGCCACTTTGCCGATTGCCCCCGCATATATATATGTATATGTGTATATATGTTGTATGTATATTTATGCATTAACATCCCTACTCCGTATGCAATCGGCATTCATGAAGTAGCCTGAGTCTTAAATATAAAACGTCTGTGCGTGTTTGATATGCAGTCCATGTCTCAGATGTCTGCATTGATGGAAATTGCAAGAACAAAAAAGAAAGGAGAAAAAAATCAACAGGAAAGCTGTGTTATACAAATCTATGTGGAAGACACAGTGAGAACAGAACAGCATGGGCGGTCTGAAATACTAGAAGTGTGTTTTGGTAACTGGGAAATTATAGTTAAACTGGGCATAGATTTAGCTGAACTCCAGGAGCTGAGCAGCATAGATAAGTAGGGGAAATATGACAAGCAAATTTACATACTTCAGCGGAATTGGGATTGCTTTCGTACTTATGAATGAACAGAGAGAGAGAGGGAACGTTCGGTAATTGTAAACAAGAAAGACAAGGGAAGAAGGTGTGGCCAAGTCGAGAGTACTATACCCTTCACGATCTTTCAGGGACAGACTTCCCAACACGATTTCTCCTTCGTTTCATCCTGCTACTATGAATGGTTGCGTCAGAGAGAGAATAGTTCTCTTCTAATATCTTTCCAATCTACTTCAGAAGCTAAGAGACACAAGAATATATATAGTTAGATATATACTTAATGAAGCTTTATAAATGCTATGCTATGCTATGCTATGCTATGCTATGATATGCTATGCTATGCTATATATTATTATCATATAATTTCAACAAATCAATATGCAGTCAAATCGTATCAGAATAACTATCATTAATTTCAACTGATTTGCAACGCTTGAAAAGTAACAAATTAATATTTCCTTCCTTCGAGCTGTTTTTTCAAGAAATAAGCCCCCATTCATAAATCATGGCTTCACGCGAAAGCTGAAAGAATCATTAAGGATATTATTGGACGGCAAGCAATTCGTTATTATTTTCATATTTTCATTATTTTTAGTTGAACGTCCAACGCACGCACCACGCGAAGCGGAGGGAGAACATCATCAAAACCATGTCTGGGTCAATAACATATTTTTTCCGCTTGGTTTGTTTTCAAGTTTTTTGTTCGCTTGTCGCCTCCATTCGAGCAATTAATACGTGAGCAAACTGAAAAATATGCCACAATCACAGACAAGAGCCCAGAGCCGGAGACAGGATTGCCGAGAGCCAAGTGCAAAACATTGTTAACTTTGATGTATTATTGTTGTTTTTTTCGGGGGGCTGTAAGCCGATATGCCAAAAAAAATAGAATGAAAGAAAAAACTTAGTCGGGAGCTCAAAAAAGTATTCCTCGCAGAGGGTTTTTGTATTTATCACCCAAGCATAGCCATAAACCGTAAAGCCGTAAGCCGTAAGCCGTAAACCGCTTTGGCAGCAATTGCAATTGTGAAATCCAGACACGACTCGCACATTGTCACATCACATTCACTTTAGCTGGGGCTATATTTAGGCATCGTCAACGATAATTATCAACTTGATTTTCATCAACAGATTATCTTCATATACATATAAATGATAGCTGCAGGCGCCTGCAAGATATACATATAAATATAACACATTTTCCACCAAAGCTGAATAATAAATCGCATGTGTGTGTGTGTCTGAGGGTGAGAGAGTGATAGTCAGCCGGGGTTTTTCTATGCCTGAGTCTCGTCTCAGTCTCTAACATTGTCAAAAATCTGCTCATATTTCAAGCAGCCAAGCGGAAATCCTTTAACCCGCTGTGCGCCGCCCAGCCCAGCCCTTGTTCATTCTTCTTTCATATACTCAAGCAGCATGAAGTAAAGGGCGTCTATTTTTAAGGGCCAGTGAGTTGACAGGCTGTTTCTGAGTTCAACAATTGAGTTTTTCAGCGACGTGGAAATTCTGACCTTTAAAGCAGAAATGATCAACCATAGCATGCTCGGTTGGGAGGGATTATGAAAAATTACTCCAAATGTTCATGAAAGAAAATGAAATGAGCTCAAGCAAAGCCGATTGATGTGAAAAGAGCAACTGATTTGTATACTAGAGCCCTATAAGAACACATAGAATTTCGATTATCCATGAATATACAACTTTGCATATTCATACGCATGACTACTTTAGCAAGTGAATTACTACCAGTTTAGGTTCAGTCGCCCATTTAAAAATATAAGTTTCATTCCACTCACTCTGAAACATCTCAACTACAAATATCGAAAAACTGGCTTACTTCTAAGAATTCCTTTTATTTATTCAAAAAACTTCATCTATTTAAAACACACATATAAAAAAGACACCCTATATAATAATACGCTTGCTGTTATAGTTCCACATTTTTGCAGCTCGTTAAATAGGCGACACTAGAGAGTTATACATAGACAGGCATTTGTTATAGTTCATGTTATTGTTGTTGGTCTACCTTCCTCGCTCTGTCTACCCCCTCCTCCCCGTTCACCAGTTCTCGCCCATTCTTACGTTAAACTCATTGTTGGCTAGACTTTTTTATGTTAGTTTGGGTTGCATTGTGTGGAAAAGTTTTAATTGGATGCTTATTACACAAATTTGCTCTTTTTTCTCATTTTTCTCTGTATATAAAAAAACGAGCGCAAAAGTTATTGTTATTATGAGGCATTGGTTTTCCTAAAGTTAACATCAAAGTGTATAGACAAACTGTGAAAGAATCGTTTGTAAATATAATCTGTGAATTACAGTTCGCCTTAATGCTTGTAAATATAATGTGGGATCACTTTTAAAGCCCCAACAATTATATTAATATTAAGTTCATGCTTTTACATTTATTCTTATTTACACTTAGAGAATTTTTTATGTATGTTTATGAATATTTATATGTATATAAGTTATTTAGTTCTGTAATCCAGTGGCCGTGGTGTCCCCACGTGGCTCCTGATGGTGTGTCATGGTTATGATAATTATGGTGGGAGACTTGACTTCGACCCCTTTGTTGATTACTGCCCTTGTGGTACAGTAATACGATTCGATAAGAGATAAGAGAGAGATAACGGCAGTGTGCCGGAGTGCAATTTCAAGCGACTTACGTCTACTTTATTCAAATTCACAAACTAAAGCTAAAGACAAAGGCAAAACATAATTCTACTCGGTAAAGACAATGCATCGCGCCCACGAACCACAGTCGGCATGCCGACTCAGCATTCTAAGCGCCGAAGCACTCCAGCAAAGAAGTGTCATACGATCGCTGCTGATTGTTGCTAGTGCAGAGCACTGCACCCACATTTTGGCGTGTCAGCATTGTTCATGTAGTGTTACTTAGCTGCTATGGAATTTATGTGTTAACTTATATATGAAGTAAAACATTAATAGCTAGATCATAATAATGGTTCAGCAGTGTCAAATACCTAGGGTTTAACCTTGGGGCAAGCTATTGTTTAACGATAATATGACCAAAACATTCGACAAAGCCGATAACCTTATCAAAACCCTTATACATCACAACTTCGACTTGCCGAAGCTTATATACCATTCACATTGTAAATATATAACCGATCTAGATCAAATTTGATAGGTGGGCGTGGGGCTACAGTGAATACAAGATGCAAGACGAATTTGTTTTGATTTCGATGAAAAACAGAAAGTTATGCTCCAAGTGCTCAATCGGTTATATGATAGCTATATGATATAGTTCTCCGATCTTGATCAGATCGGGCCAGTGGACTCGAGCAATGGATACAACCCGAATTTGGTTTAATTTGGATGAAAAACAGAAAAGTTATGCTGCTAAGTGCTCATTCCGGAACAATCGGTTATATGGTAGCTATATTATATAGTTGTCCGATCTTGATTAAATCAGAGCAGCGGACGTGGGGCCTTGTCAAATGGATACACATCGAATTTCGTTTAATTTAGATGAAAAACAGAAAAGTTATGCTGCTAAGAGTTCATTCCGGAACAATCGTTTATATGGCAGCTATATGACGTAGTTCTCCGATCTTGATCAAATCAGAGCAGCGGACGTGTGGCCTGCTCAAATAGATACAAACCCAATTTGGTTTGATTTGAATGAAAAACAGAAAAGTTATGCTCCTAAAAGTTCATTCCCGAACAATCAGTTTTATGGGAGCTCTACTATTTAGTTGTCCGATCTGGCTAAGCCTCGAACTTAACCAGCGTGCAGACAAAAGAAGTTATTTGGGAAAAATTTTCAGCTCTGCAGCTTTTCAGACTTCTGAGATCCTTGTGTTGAAACAGATGGACGGACAGACTAACGAACAGACATGTTTATATCGATTCCCCTTGTCATGCTGATTATTCTGTTCGTTGTAAGCTTCCTGACAAAATTAATATACCATTTTGTGAATGGTATAAACAAATTTTACGTTATGTAAGTTTTCTTATCTTAATATTCTTAGCAAACCCTTTTGATACCTTGATAATGGGAGTGCATGAAAAATAACTAGTTTACGATCTTTAGTCCATCATATGGAATTTATAAGGACATCACTTAGCTAACCATATTTCCATTTTAATAATACTACTACTATTACTACTACTAAAACCCCTTCTAAACTAGCTTTACAAATTCCAAACCTCTCCTTTTGCCACCCTCTTCATTACACAACAACATCGCACACATTTTTTACAAGTGTAGCTGGCCGCCTGTGGTTTAAATATTTTAGCGAAAATTCGCACATTAATTCAAGCATACTTGTAAATTATTCGCAATTTGAATATGCGGACAAACGAGTATAATGCATAAAATTTGTTATTTCATTTCGTTTCATTTCTTTTTTCGCTGTCCCAGCATAATCCAATTAGCCGGTACTTAAATGCACATGGCTCTGGCTCTGCTCTGCTCTGCAATGGGAACGAAAAACAGCAACAACTGTTGAAATTAGAACTACAAAACGCTAATTGCATTTCACAAAACATTTTGCAAATTTGGAATTTTTGAATTTTTGGCAATTGGCAATTGCATGCATTAATCATTTATATGGCAAATTGAGCCTAAATAGGTTGGAAAATGAGGAAAATCATCAATGGAAATGAAAGCTGAGCACAAATTTCTAATTGTGAATTAGTGGAATTTTGCAATATAATTTGAAAGCGGTTATAAATAAAAGCTAATTAAACATGATATGGGATAGGCAAAGACAGTTGTTGAAATCTGCGAAATATAAATCGGGAATATTCATGTTAAATTGGTGTAGTAAAATGTGGGGGGATTTTAAGTGGGGATAAACAGCAATTGAATGATAAATGGGAGAAGTTTGTTAGAGCGCAAATATTTACATTTTGTTAGTAAAACAAGGCATACAGGTCCGACCGGAATGATTCCGTTGCATCTTCATCGTTTTGCAAACTCAAAATCTACTCTCAAACGCTGATATATCATTATTCTTTCTCTCTATTTGGAACGTCTGTTTTGGTTTGGAAAACAATATATTCTGAATATTATATATACTACATAAGGTCCTCCAATAGCCACCCTAGGTTGTGATGTTTATGAAGATCAAATCCTCTTTGATGGACTACTCATAAACCTAAGGGCATACCAAAAACAAAACCATAACCCACAAAAAAAATAAAAGCACAGCGGGCAGGGCAGGGCAAGCCATCTATCCATCTCTCATCTACCTGCACTGCCATTTAAGCTCATAAGCGACTATCAGTTTACAACGCTTTCAGAAAAAAACATGAGACCGCCAGACTTTCAATAAAAAATGCATGCACACACATTCACTCACACAGGTATAATTATAACTTGGCAGACAAGCGGAAACCAGTTTGCCGCATGGCACACAACCACACTCAGGCCTCGCAGCCTACAAAACAACAGCAGCAACAACAACAACAACAACTATGTTTGAAGCTATCAAAAAACTTTTATCAAAAAAAACGTACACAAAAACAGTGACCAAAAGGTAAGGATATTTTTGCCCAATTGAAGCTTAGATACTCTCTAATATACAAAGAAGAATTTTTGGATGAAAACGCAAGAAAAGAAGGCTAACTTCGGGTAGCCGAAGCTTAAATACCCTTGCAGATTCGGTTGAAATTCGGTCAGCATACGTAGAGGGTTCTAAATTTGGCCTAATTTGGATAAAAACCAAAAAACAAAATGGTATACTAAGAGTTCATTATGTATCGGTTGAATATATGGGAGCTGTATGATATAGTGGTCCGAACTGGAGCAACTAGAGTCCTATAAGTTGCAGTTTATGGTGTAAATTCGAACCTAAGGTGAGTCAAAAACGAGGTGAAAATTTGCTTGGAAATAGTTTATAAGCAAAAGCGGAAGCTCTCTCTGATCAAACCCAACCTTTGGCAAAAGAAAATATAAATTTCGTGCGTGTTATAGCAAGTCCGAATGACAATTTTACTATTGTCACTAAGCTACTTAGCAGCTTTCCCGAGAAAACTCAAGGAATGTCTGATTTTCCTATAATTAAGTGGAGTACCTTAAACACCCTTGTATAAACTACCTAATCTTTTAAGAGATTTTCTATCAATTTAACTCAAAATTCTAAGCTCTTCAAGCTTCATTATAAGTTAATAATACCCCATCTTTAGGAAGTGTATTGAAAGAGAGTGCTGCTGAACAACAGTTTTTAGTCAGCGGTCAATGGGGTTGGCTAATTTGTAAAGGTACGTTTCAATATTATGCATCCTTTCGGCAAGTTGCCAACTCTCTCTCCCTTTCTCTCTATCTATCTCTGCCATCTCTCTAACTAAAAGTGATTCTCTTCCCCTCTTTTGATCTTTTGCGCACGAATTAACTTCAAACAGGCGTGAATAATGCTCGCTGATCTTTGAAAAAAAAAAAAATGTAAGAAAAAAATACCATTTGAATACTTCCATTGTCTTTGGCTCTTTAAGATTCTAAACCGAAAACCGCACTAATATGTTGCCTGAGGAAGACCACATTAAAGCGCCCCGCTGCTGACACGCGTTTGTGACCCTTCGTATCTCCTTTGGCCCTGGCTTATGGCATATGCGGTTTTGGTTTCGTCTTGACTCTTTACCCCCTCGCATCGGCTTCTCTTCAACATGCTCATGTGTGGTTTCTTATATATATTTTTGTACATATTTCAGATTTTGCTGATAGTTTAATTGGTTCGGATTTTTATAGTTCTTTTTTTACGTTTTTTTCTTTCAAGTTTTGTTTGCTTTTTCCTTTTGACTTTTGCCTTTGCAGTTTTGTTTGTATTCTTTTTGCTACTGGTCTTAGAGTTGAAATTGGCATAATGAAGATATTCCGAAGAATGTGGAATGTTAATTGAATGGACAGTTAGCGGCATAGAGCATATAGTATAGATGAAATGATAAGGCTTTGTGCTTATATGAGCTTAAATATGAGGGAATTATCATAAGAAGAACCAATTACAACAAGTTTGAACTTTGCTATCAGTCATCTTTGTTGAGAAGAGATAACTTTCTTATAACAAAATGAAATGCTGGGAGAATGAATTAGTTTGCCTTGGTTGGACAAGTATATTTTGCATTGTTTCTCTTACTTTCACTGAGTCTGAGGGAATGGATTACCCAATGAGATTCGCAAATTCAAATGAAAGTGTTATTACAACTTCAAAAGGCTATGGAGGTGTTCCTACGATGCTTCTGTGCATCTGTGCATGTGTTCCACTTCCACACTCCCAGGGGAAATCTAAAACTAAATTTAAATGCATGATCAATCTAGACCCTTCAGCTTAAAATGTTGTCTATGGTGATGAAAACTTGAAGAGATGCTAGACATTATCATAGCACACAGAACTGGGAATGGAGAACAAATATTTCTGTACGATAAGATAATAAAAGGTATAACATTTGAGGGCGCTAATATCGACTTATGCCTCCTTTGCATTTCTACTTGCAACCGCAAAATGCCATCTACTGCTTATTCTCTTTTCTCTTCAGGAGTGTTGCTGTTCACAGCGCTCACAGTTTTGAAGCTGTTGGCTTGTGTTTTCTGGCTTGTTATGTCAGAGTCATATCATCAAAACTATACAACAAATTTAAATACAGAATTCAGAGACTTATAACGATTAACGAAAACGGTGCGTTGTTTTGTTAATTGGTGCTCGCCGCAATCACGTCTAAGGCGCGCCCACACGTGTCAACACTGGTGAACATTTGGAATCAAAGATAAACTTGTTAGAACCGCGGTCGCTTTCCGCCAACTTGATTCGTGATCACAAACTTTATTTAATCAAATTCTTTTAATATAAGGTATATGGCTTCTTCTCTCTTTCCACAACAGATCTGATCAATTGTAATGGATCACGTTTATGAGCGATCAAAGCTGATCCTATTGACCAAATGTTTCATCGCATGAAATTTCAACTTTCAAAATCAAGTTGGTGGCGAGATTTAGCTATTTTTCAAGGTTTACTTAGCTTATATGATATATCACTTGATAGCTTTGACACTTTTATCATACATACAAGAATATACCAATTCAGAAGAAAATTTCTTGAGAGTAAATTAAAAACATCAACCATAATTTATAGTTTTTTCGGTTGAATCAACTGTTAATCATCTGGTTAATAAATCAAACGGCTCTAGGAATTCTATACAAATTGAAAACCGAATGAAATATTTTCTTTTAAAACACTCTCTTAAGGTAATTGAGCCAGTTAAGACGCAGCGGGGTCTCAGCATCCGGCTGGGAGAACATTCTCCCAAAGAAACGTTTGTTTTAGAGTTTTAATATTGGCTCACTGATTGGAATCGGCCGTAAAATTCATGCATTCTTGCCATAATCAGATGTGGGGAAAGAATTCCGCAAATCCATTAATTTGATTAGCAACTACCATAAATGTGAGCCTGGCTCATCCGAAAGCCAAAAGTTATGCTCAATGAGCTGCTGCTGTTGTACGTTGTCCCACATTTTATGATCGAACTTAAAAACAAAACCAGTCTGCACGACAAGTGTTTTGCGGTTTTAATAGAGTAATAAATTGGCAGTAAATATTGGCATCTACATAAAGTTGAACCTATTTTGGAACACATATGTATATGTATGCGTGTATGGCACATGCCTCAGCAAACAAATCGCCCACAAAAAGTTGAACGCATAAATATGTGAAAAACGATAAAACTTTTGTACGCCAAGAACAAAAAGTCGTAGAAAAACAAAGCATTTGCATTATGGACTTAGGACACTTGGAAATATGTTGAACAAAAAAAAAAATACATATTTTTCAACTAAAACAGCAAACTCATAAATGAGTACACATGTATGCGAGCACATAGTTTAACATAGCCTCAGTTTTTGCCTCATAAATGAAGCCAAATATCGCAAATACAATTTCATAATTTTAATGAAAGAAAAACAACTAAAAATTGCTAGCTGAAAAATGAATGTGCATAAAAATATTTTTGTAATTGTTTACAAACGAGAATAACATCATTCAGAGTGCGCACAAATGCAAAAAAATAATAAGAGGGTATGTTAAGAAGTATTTCAAACTTTAACTTCAACAGAAAAGTCATGATTTGTAATATAATCATCATTCATTCATTCAGCGTATTCAACAGATTTGGCTTTTAGAAATGATTTATGTGCAAAAGATTCACATAAAAGATATCATTACAGCTTAGAGAAAGTCCACACATTACTCAAACCAAAACGCCAAAGGATAACAAAAAAGCACAGGCTGATCGATAGGCAAATGAAAGACAATGTACTAAATGGTAGATTCTCAACTTGGAGAGGATTTCTCTGAGTGAAAAACTTCGCGGGATGCACAGCTCCTCGCACACATGCTGGCATCTCCCTCATTTTAACAAAGTGCTAGATTTCTATTGAGGACTTTTGCAGTAAAAAAGGCATTTCCATAAGTAGAAACTATGAAGGCTATCTGCAGAATACTACCGGTAAGTGAGGTTAGTACGCAAGTAGTTAGCAACTGGTGGTTCTAACACACTTTTCTATAAGTAATTTATCAAAACATGCCAATAACTTATCAGTAATTGATAATTATCGTTTAACAACATTGACGATAAAGCTTTTCAGTCCTACAAACCGATTAATTATCGATAAATCTAGTATTGGACAGCATTATCGCCATTATGTTCTCCAGTGCTGCAGTATTAAAAACATTATCACCTGTGTAGGTGAGCGATAGTAATCAACAGTGTCGGTGAATTCTTGTTATCGATATGTTATCGATCAATTTTAAAATCTTGCCTATTGGAAAGTGTGTTTATCGAAATATACCGTTAGTTTATCGATAATTATCGTCTAACAACATTGACAATAATGCTTTTCAGTACTATAAGCTGCTTAGTTATCGATAAAGTGCTGCAGACCCATAAATTATGTATAAATTCAGTGTTAAATAACATTATCGCCAGTAAAGGTGAGCCATAGTAATAGATAGGGTCAATAAATGATGGTTATCGATATGTTATCGATCAATTTTAATATGTTGCCTATCGGAAAGTGTGTTAGAACCGCCAGTTCCTAACTTCTTGCATACTAACCTTTCTTACAGATGGTATTCTGCCTTCATAATGTCCACCAACACCATAAAATATAACATGTCAAATTTTCCACATATTCCACATTATTGTGATTTGCCTCTACATGGTTCCCCAATCAGTCATGTAATACATCGATTTCTATATTGTATATAAAAAGTAAAATAATATGTTTTCCTATGAACTTGACTATTGTTCATCGATAAAACTTATTAACATACTTTCGTAATTGTAAATTACCTTCAGCTATATAGTTTATATAAAAACTGCGCTCGGCGTCATAGCGATTTAACACGCGTCCCTCATTTCTCAAAGCAATTTATTATTAATACAACTCAGACAGACAGAGAGACAACGCAGACAGACAGATAAAAACCGCAACAGCATTTAATTAATGTGTTTTTATGGTAGACGATATAAATATTCAAAGCAGCTCATTTTTGTTAACCTGTTGAAAATTTGAATAAATCGATATAAATAACGTATCGTAACGAACGGCAGTCTCTGGCGAATCGAAGACCATTTTAAAATATTCAAAGTAAAAGTAGACGATTTTGTTTATGTTTTTTTAGTTTCTGATAAGCTTAACACTTTTTTGGCGTTAACCAATAATTGAATGAGTGAGGGCAGGGTTTATACGGGCGAAAAAAATGTGAGAATGTAATTAAGATTAAATTTAATGACTAATTTCGATGGATATTTAATTAAGTTTCGTCCGGATAACAAAGGTTTCAAAGGGATTGTAAACTAATTTAAGCACCATTAAAATGGGTAAATAGGATCGAATTAGAAACAGGCTGGACAGGTAAGGTAAAGGATAGAGCCATCACTGATGCCTTTTACATTATATGGAATGAATCAGAATCAAGCCTCGTATTTGTTTTCGTTTGACTCGCTTTGCGTATGGCGTTTTGTTTTGTATCATCTGCAATTTGAAGTTGCAATTTGATTTGTTGAATGTATAATTAATGCTAGTTTCTAGATTTCTAAGATTCTAATTCCCCCTTCCTTTCCTCCCTTGGTTATAAAACTCAAAACATATCTCTCAAATGATAAACATCTGAATTTCTATAAACACACTTTAGTATCTATCTAAAACACACGCATATTTATCATTTATATTCATTTCGTATATGCACAAGTACTTAAAAAGCAGCTTAGATCATCCCCAAAGTCAAAATAATTTATATTTCTTTCAGTTTTATACACTATTCGCTCCCCCATTAACCACTCGACACACACATACCCACAATATGGTTTTCAAAAACAAATCTGCATATACACATATATTTTTATAGAAATCTCTCGACCCCCATTAAAATAATGGAATATTATTATGTCGCGTCGCACCCACGCTATATGCATGAGTCTCATTTATTTCGCTACACTTTTTTTCATTTTTCTCGTAACGCGTCACTAATTAAGCTATTTTTGAAACAAATTTCTCAAGTACGGCCAAACAGCTGGGCGTGGCTCGTACTCATGCCCGTGGCATGCTCTCGAGTTGCCAACACTGACGCGTCGGACTGTCTGCTAGAGAAACAGAAGCAGGAGGCGGTGGTGGTGGTCGAGGCGGAGGCGGAGGAGTAGTTGGAAACCATCACATTCAAGATCGCGTGTCGGACGTTGGCAGCAGCTGGGGCCCAATTAATGTCACTTTGCGCACTATTTCAATTTTTTGGTCACAAAAACCGAAAGCCCTAAGAAGAACACGAGTATCAACAGCGATGAGCATTCATTGAGTTTCGTTTTGGGGCGTGTTGAATATGTCTGCAAATTGGTTTAATGAAAGATGCCAATGCTTATAAACTAAGACTATAAATTGTTAAAAAACAAAACAAAAATGAACACAAATATATAAAATTTATGTGCATTTGTATTTGAAATAGGAATTTTCCAGTAGAGACTATGCAATGCCCTATAAATATTTGAAGCTTTGAGAATCCTAGAGATAGTAATATATATTCCACCGAGCTTTTATTAATGGGAGTGATTTCTCTCAAAAAGTTATTGCCGGACACTTGCTGTTTGCTTGCCAAAAGTCGATGAAATTTTGCAACTGATGGAGCAGGACCGGCACGGAATCTGTCAAGAGATAGCGGAGGCACGAAACATCATCTGTAGGATAACTTGACAACTTTCTAAAGAGAGCATGCTACTCAAAGAAGCTTGATGTTTGGGTGCCACATGATTCTAATTCATTCTAAGTCTGTGAACGCGGCCAGGCTCACAATTTATTCATGGTAAGGAGAAACAGAGAGAAAGAGAGACAGTGAGACAGAGAACAAACATCTCTATCACACACACGCAGCCTAATCCAAACTGCGGCTATTGTTTCTTTTGTGATATGACATTTTTTATTAGTATATGATATAGATGTCTTATCCGAAAGAAATTTGGTCAGCACACGCGCATCTAAGACTAAAATATACAAAATTTTCTTTCAATTCGGATAAAAACAAGCAATTATCATTCCGAATTGGTCGATATAGTGATCCGATCTTGACTATTTCTACATATGAGCAGTTTACAGAAGAAAATTTTAACTCGATAGCTACAAAACTGAGAGATATTGGATATTATAACGTCGTTGTGGAAAAATATCGGTATTTGAATATATTTGTAGATATATTACTTAACAATCCAAGCCACAAATAACGCAACTCAACTCAACTCAGCTCAACTTTTTATGCAAATAATAGAGTATGAAATGCCATGACATGAACAAATATCTTTGTTTTATGCGATTTTCAATCGAAAAGCCCGCCCACTTGTGCCTTAAAGAGGATTATAAATACATATATATAAAATGTGCATAGCTGTTTATATGTATATATGTTGATATATATACATATAGGATAAATAATTATGTTTAGAAATTTCAAAACATTGTTGCGCATGTTTACGAATTAACAAATTTGCTCAAATTAAAATCTAAACAAATCTTATAGAGCTCTAGATATACATATATTAAAAGGGATTTAGATATAAATACATATATATAAGAGTATATATATAGATCAATACATCATGCTTAGGAAAAATCGAATGTTTATGAGTTTTCGAAAAGTTCTATTTTCTTATGAATTTCTTTAAAGAAGTTTGCTTAATAAATTGATCAAGATGATTGGTCGATTAGTAGCCCATATATTATATATGCAAATACATATGCATAGCCACATAAACATAAATCTCAATACATATGTATATGGCTGTAAATTTATGTAGAGTGGTCTTGTCTTTATAGGGCCCTGGGGTGCCATTTGAGGCGTTGGTTGGGCAACGCTGACATGTTTTGGAATCATTTTTATGGCCCATGGAGATGCACTTTACACCTCGCTCATTAAATTAATCAATGTGCAAGTGGAAGTGGAAGGAAGAAAGCATTGGGTGGCGCTAATACATATTAAGTAGACAAATTTTCCAAGGCTTATCAATCAAGCGACGGGTCTGAAATTTTATGTGGCACAGAGATATTTATTAAGTTTATGGGCAATAAATGAAAGTGTGAAGTTGATTAGGAAATTGTGCATTAAAATTCCGTATATTCATTATAAAATTTCATGATCATACTAATTCAAAGGCAATACATATAGATATACTTTTATTATAGCCACAAACAAAATTGCCATAAGTCATGGAAAAACGGAACACCACAAAGTTCAAAAAAATCCATAGAAAAACCAAAAAAAAAATTATTTGGAATATTTTTTAACACCTTTAAAAAGTTTATGGCGCCAACAACAATAACAACCACAACAACAACAAAAATGTAAACAATAAAATGTTTTGTTTAATCAAAGCTCTACAAATAAACAAGCCAAAAACAAAATCAATGTCTAAGCAGCTTGTAATCCCTTCGAAATATTCCAAAACAAAAAATTCAGCCAATAAATTTGAACTTGGCCATAGAATCGCAAAAAACAAGTTTTTATTTTTAAAAAAAATAAAACACAAAAAAGAAATATGCTTAATTAAATGCAAATATCAATATAAATTATGAAATTCAACAGTTGGAAGCTTCATTTGCATTGGCGCCAAGCGAAGCCAGAGAAACCCCTCAGAAAAAAAAACAACACAGAGAAATTTATGATTTTGCGTCAAACGAAATTCCAGGCAACACGATAAGAATGCCAAACATTAATTATCGCAAACAATTTATAAATGTTAAATTCTAAAAATATGGAGTTAAATGTTCGAGAGACTTACCTGATCTTGACAAAAGTAACCAAATCCAATGATGCCAGCAATTGCTAGAAATAGGCAAAATACAATAATTGTTCGTATTTTGGATCGTGGTTCCATTTTCTTGATTTCATAAACGCCGCTGGGTAATAATAAGGCAAAATCGCTGTCAACCTGTACGGAAACGTTCTTATTCATATCCACGGGCATGTTCCATAGGGACTAAATCGATATTCGCGACCAACTCATGGGGAATTTTATGAGTTTTTGTATGTGTATGTAAGTGTATGATGTCCAAGATCAATTCCTGCAAAAGAGCCGTGTAGCCGAAAGTCAGGAGAACATCATGTTCCAGTTGTTCTAGTTCCTGTCAAGGATTGCAGCAGCAGGGAGAAGGGTGCATAGATAGGCATCCACATATGGCTCAAGGTTGATATTATGATCATATAAAGTTATTTTCACTTGCACTGGCACTTGTAAAGCTGTAAAAAAAGTAATGGGAAAAATATTGAAAAAATATATTGAATTAGATTTAAATTTATTTAGGAACTATCAGTTATAGCCGGCATAGGCCTAGTTCGCTCGTGGAGTGTAAAAAGTAGATAATTGGAAGTAGTCTTTTGTTACTTCCTCCTGAGGTATCCCCCTAATATTAAAAGTGGAAATTAAATCTAGCGCTTGACCGGCTTAGATAAGAAACATTCAACGACAGTCTCGAAGTGGTAGAAGCTCTTATCAAATTCAGGGAAATTAATCAAACACGCTTCATAACATTTGGCTGATAAGAAAACTAAAAGCTTGACCGATAAGAAACAACAATTTGAAAAAAATACAAATAATTGGAAAAGACAGACTAAAGCAGAGCATTGAAACAGCAGCTACATTTAAGTAGGGCAACAGTCTATAAATAAAACAAACATATTTTTTTGGCAGAAATAAACAAAGTTGGCACAAGCCAAGGCAATTTCTGTGTATGCCCACACTCTACACACACAGGCGCATAAAAAGTCTACTACTGATAAACCTACAAACAACATGCAGAGATAATGAACATAAATCAAAAAATGGCACACGGAAAAAAATGAGAACTGGAAAAACAAACATTAAACAGTAGCCGGATAGTTGGCCAGGTGGGTAAGTAGGCATGAATAACAATGAATGAATGATGTAGGCTGATGCCAATTTCATAGAAACAAGAATAACAACAAAAATTAATAAAAATAACAAATGTACCGGTATAGGTTAGATGATCTAATATATTGAACAAACAACGTATTGGAAAAAACATATGATTGATCCACAACTAAAACATTAATTCCATAGAAATTTGATTTATTTGTTATAAAACAATTAGAATTTTCGACTTTGTCTGTTATCTGTGAAACTGTGCATCACCAAACAAGGTTACGCATAATTGCTGTCCCTTCATTATTTCTGTGACAAAGGTTGACAAAACTCAGTTCATATTTCTTTTGTTTCCATGAGAATTTGTTTCTCTTTCACTTGTTTTCTTCAGCTTATTTTCTTAATCTCTTCAAAGAAAACCAGTTTTACTTATTAATTCTATGGATTGATTCAAATATGCCATTGATTGATTCAAATGATTTTGCAGTAAACAAACCAAATTATACCAAAATGTTATGGTATATTTAAGGTATTTTCTGATCGCTTTTAGCATACTAATTTTTAATGGTCAAGGATCTATGTTAAGCATATTTACATACATTTTTGGCAACATTTGCAGGTATTGGAACACTTACAGAATAGGTTGAGCAAGTGTGACCAAGAATTTTCGTAGGAATGCGGAATAGGAACTCTTGCACAGACACTAGACATTGAGAACATTTCCACTAAAAGAATTTCTAAAGAATTTAAACCTATTTCATAGTAAAACTGACTGATTTGGTGATGAAATTGTCTTGTCAGTCTCCAAATTTCAACTTAGCAAACAAAGGCAGGCGTATTTTCACTGATCATAAATGAAGTCTATAAGTTCAACATTCTTAAATGAGACAATCTACATTATTAAGAAACTCTCAGTGTATTTAATTGAAACGTTTTTGCAAGAAATGAAGGGATTATATTGATCATACGTAAAAGGTTTTAGGAGGATCTTTAAGCTTTCACTTTATATAGAGATCAAAGTATAGAAGTTTGTCAGGTGGTAAGAAATAAATTAATTAAATGAGAAATCATTCAAAGACCCTATAAGACTAAAAGAAGAGTAACGACCACACATTTGAATCATAGACAAAATATTTGAATTGGAAACGGAAATCAACCAGATCCTATAAATTAAACAATAATATGGTTTGGCCTTTTTAAAGTGGCCTTTTTCGACTGTTGGCGAAACATCACATTAGTGCTCTATGACTACAAAGTTGCTTTGAATGTGTTCAATATATGAGCTGCGATATTTGGGCCAGCAAATCCAAAGATTATTTGCTTTCAAGATTCTAAAGATGCAGAGGATGTTTTTCCAATAATTTAATGAAAATAAATAACGTAAAATGCTGCTGATCTTGCAGCTAAAAGCGACCAATGCGTCACTCACTTTAACAGATGGCTAAGTTCTGAACGGAGTGTTAAGTTTTAATCAGCCAGACGAGACTACTAAAATTTGTCTCTTTGCCAAGTTTTTGATTCTTCAAAATTTCATTTGTTAGTCTTATAGGATCTTCTACAACTACCTAAAAATCACACACTGATAAAATACAAAAATTTCTGTAAAATAGGGGAAAGTAATAAACCAAAATTCCAATAGTAAATCGAACGCTCAAATATTCAACTTTTATATCTTATTTTAAAGTTACGCTCTACCGTTATTTATATAGAAGTTATAAGCCATTAAACCTTAACTTTTCAACTCCATTCTAGTGTTAAGCCACACCATGTGTTGGGCTCAAGAGAAACCACTTCACATCTGTTGGTCAACTTGAACTAATAAATCTAATAGACCTCAAACTATTACTAATTGTATGTACACATTCTTTAAGTCCATATGCTAATTTTGCACGTGCTTTTCATTCCATTTACTTTAAACAACAAATTAACAGAGTTTGAACGTTTCGAAAGTGGCCGCCCGCCAACAATTGCAGAGCAGCTGGCGGCGGGGGAATGGCGCTGTTCAGTGACGTCAAAAGTCGAATGCATGCTGCGTTTGCCTTGCGCCACAAATAAACAATAAGCCAAAAATGCAATAATACAATTAAGCAATTTATAAACATTACAACACTCGCACACACATGCACAGAAAGAAAAACACACAACAAAAACAATAAATCAGCCGCAAAAGCGAACACACGAAAAACAGCAGTTTGGTTACAAGCCAAATTGTTGGCTTTTTGTTAAATTTGCTACAAATGCTTACTTTGTTTGTTGCTTGAGCTCTGCCGGGTTGTTGTTATCAATTAAACCAACACTTTTATGGGCCACATATTTATTTATTTACATTATTTGTGTATTTTTAACAATTGCACGCACATTTAGCGTTGTCTCTGCTTTGTGCCACACATTCGGCGCCACCACGACGACGCCAGCACGCCAAAATAAGCTTTACAAACGAATTAAACACATAAATGCCTTTCAACCAACCAACTTGCACGCACCATTTGACTAAATCTTAATTGTTAAACACTTTAGTTCATTTTTTAAACATTTGCGTATGTTTAATTACGAATTTATGCGAAGAGTTGACGCGGAGACGACCTTAGATGTTCGCGTTTTTTGTTTTCTTTGTTTACGTCTTTCTTGAAATCAGCTGTTCCCTTCTACTTGGATTCGCTATTATGTTTCGGCATAGCTCTGTTAAGTGACTGTTAACACTCTCGGTTCGAATCGAGCCCATTTAGGCCCACGCGAGCGAAGGAGACAGAAAAAAGAGACTTACTCAATGATTGCCTCACTCACTGTTAGCAGAGTGTGGCAACCTACTCATGTTTGGCTCACTCGCTGTTCAATGGAGATGCTACGCTCGAATATTCTCATGCTTAAAGAAACCATTATAGTTCAAATATATATCAAAAATTTAGATTTCCAATTTCGATTTTGTTTATACAGAAACCGGAAGAGAAAGAGAAGACAATTAGTTTCATTGGAAAAATATATAAAACCTATATGAATTGCAGCCCAATCGCCAAAATGACATACGTGACGCATATTTACAGTCGACAATAAGTGTTGTCGACATATAATTAAAAGCAATTACATTAAGAAAATATAAAACAAATCGCAAATTTTGCTTAAATCACAAATAAATAATATGTGCATGTATTCAAAAAGTGCGCGCAATGTCAAAAGCATTTTCGCCATGTTCGATCAAACATCCGTTTTTAAACTGTTAAAGAGCGACATATCGCAACTATTTTACAACTAAGCATATATCGTTGTAAGAACAATCAGTGTGACCAGCTGTGAGTTTTTAATCCAAAATATATGCGCAAAATTTGAAATGCTTGTGTTTATGTTTATTTTGCTTAATTTGCTGTTAAGACATGTGACACTTGGTGAAGTTGCTATCACTTATGATCATTATCGCCTGCCCAACTCTGTTAAGCCAGAGCACTATAATTTGCGCGTATTGACGCACTTGGAGGATGCGGAGAGTTTGTTCTTTACGGGAGATGTGCAAATTCAATTGCGTGTATTGAAATCCACGAATAATATCACACTGCATGCCAGCCCACGTCTTACTATAGACTCAAATCACACGCAGGTGCTGTACTTTGATGAAAAGGATAAGAATAATACCAAACCTGTTAACATATGGTCAACGCAACGAGATCTAAAGTATGATTATTATATTGTAAAGTTGGCCCAGGCGATGGAGCCAAAGAAGCGTTATGTGTTAATGTTGCAGTTCTGTGGAGAACTTGGTCGCGGCATGTCTGGCTACTATGCCAGCTCGTATAGGGATACGCAAAGCAATATAACCAGGTGAGAAAACAAGGATCTCTGGTAACTGTTTAAGTGCATATCCATTTGTCAGATATATCTCAGTGACCCAGTTTGAGCCGGCTGATGCCAGGGCAGCCTTTCCATGCTTTGATGAGCCTGCTTTCAAGGCCACCTTCAACATAACCCTGGGTCATGCCAAGCATTTGAATGCGTTGAGCAACATGCCGATAAGAGAGAAGATACCCATGTAGGTGTATCCACTAGATAGAATCTCCTTCCTCTTACTTAATATTTCCAGATGCGGACGCGAAAATTGGATGTGGAGCGTCTTTCAGCAGTCGCTGCCCATGTCCACCTATCTGGTAGCCTATAGCATCAACGATTTCGAGGGTTACGCTTCGCAGAACCAGAACCAAAGCCAGGAGCAGGATGTTTGCTTCAGGACTTGGGCGCGTCGCTCTGCCATTGCACAGTGCTCCTATGCAGCTGAGATTGGGCCCAAGATTTTATGCTATTACGAGCGCATGTTTGATATAGACTACCCACTGCCCAAGGTGGACCAGCTGGCGGTGCCAGACTTCAGTGCCGGCGCCATGGAAAACTGGGGACTCATCACCTATCGCGAGGCAGCTTTGTTCTATGCCGAACAGGACTCATCCCAGACAGATAAGCTGCGCATAGCCAATATCATAGCCCACGAGTTGGCCCATCAGTGGTTTGGAAATCTGGTCACGATGAAGTGGTGGAACGACCTCTGGCTGAATGAGGGTTTTGCCACCTACATAGCCACCTTGGGCATGCAAAAGCTGTGCAACGAATGGCGTGCCTATGCCGAGGAGTCCATGGACAATGTGCTCAGCATACTCAACACCGATGCCTTCTACAGCACGCGTCCCATTTCGCAGGCAGTGCAACGGGCATCACAGATAGCGGAGCTGTTTGATCCCATAACCTATCGCAAGGGAGCCGTCGTCGTACGCATGATGCACATGTTCATTGGCGATGTGGCCTTTCGGAGTGGCCTCTATAACTATCTAAAGCAACATGCCTATGGCAATGCGGATCAGCAGGATCTGTGGCGGGCATTAACGGAGGCGGCTCATCGCCACAAGACTCTGCCGGATAATCTAAATGTTCGGACTGTGATGGCCACATGGACGCTGCAAAAGGGTTATCCCCTGATCACAGTGAAGCGAGACTATAACAGGAATACCGCCTGGATAAGCCAGAAGCGATTTCTCATACACGGCCAGGCCAGGCTGCCCGATGGCCTGGACAAGTCAAATAGTGGCAATGTCTCTGGCAAGGATTGCTGGTATGTCCCACTTAGCTTTGCGAGCGAGAGTCTGGCTAACTTCACGGCCACCGAACCGCGCGCCTGGCTCTTGTGCAGCACCCAGGGTGAGCCCTTACCCCTCCAACTGAAGAAGCTGCCCGAAGAGGATGAGTGGCTGATCTTCAATATACAGCTGTCGGCTCCCTATCGCGTTAACTATGATACCTGCAACTGGGAACTGATCACCAAGGCGCTGCAGGGCACCGACTTCAAGCGTATCCATGTGATGAATCGGGCGCAACTGATTGATGATGTGTTTGCCATGGCCTGGAGTGGCCAAGTGGGCTACAAACTGGCCATGGAACTGATCAAATACATGCACCAGGAGAGGGCCTATATACCCTGGCGGGCGGCCTTGGATCAGCTGACGGCCATATATCGCATAATGCGACAGACGGCGGAATTTGATCAGTTTCAGGTGGGTTGGATCTATGGAAAACCTTTTGTTCAGATGTTAGGCTTTTCAGACAGAGCGCCACAAACTCCTATTAATCAGTGACAACTGCCTTCTGACATATGCCTTCTCCATATAGCATTATATGCACCATTTGCTGGACCCCATCTATGTGCACCTGCAGGGCATGCAGGAGGACAACCAGCTGCGTTGCCAACATCATGCGGCGCACCGAACTTTGATCAATCAATGGGCCTGTCGCTTGGATCAGGCTGACTGTGTAAAGCATGCCATGGAGTACTATCATCGCTGGTTCATTTCAAAAGAACCAGATGCAGTCAATCCAGTGCCCAAGAGCCTGCGCTCGGTGGTCTACTGCACGGCCATGCGACATGGCGATGCAGATGATTGGCATTTTCTGTGGCAACGTCTTCGCAATGTCACGGCGGCCAGCGAGCAGCGTTTGATGTTGATGGCTTTGGGTTGCACTCGGGAAGTCTATCTACTCCAGCGTTATCTAAATCTGATCTTTAATATTGATGGCAAGTCACCCATACGCAAGCAGGATGCCACACTGGCCTTTGGTGCGGTGGCACGTGGAGATGTAGGCTATCACTTGGCCAGGGAGTTCTACATGCACAAGTTGGAGGCCTTGAAGAAATTGTAAGTAAATGATAGGATTTCCAAGGACCAGAGTTCATCTAGTTTTTCCCCATAGCTATGAGCCCAACTCCCGTGAACTGGGTGGCCTTCTGGCACAGATTGCCCAGCATATGAGCAGTCCACAGGATTATCAGATGCTCAAGCTATTCATAGACTCCCATGTGGAACTGCAGCAAATAGCGCCTAGGAGTGTGCATCGCGCCTTGGAGCAGGCACAGCTGAATGTACGCTGGCGTTCGCATCGTCTGCGACAGTTCACCCGACGACTCAAAACCCACTGCAACAATTGAATGCACTGAGAAAAAAGTCCTTGAGAGTGCTAAAGCTAAGCTTTATATGTTGAACAGAGCTTTCAGAAAATCAAAACGGAACCATGAACGATATATTCTTAGTGTGGAAATCCTCCACGAGCTTCAGTTTCAGTTTTCAGTTTCATAATTTAATTGTATTCGTAAATTAGTACATAAAATGTTGATCTATAAGCTTAATCCCAAATATTAATCACAGAACACATATTCACGCTTCCAATTACACTACTCTGCATTACCTCCAGTGCCAGCTCCACCGCCGGATGAGGCGGAACTGGCATTGCCCGCACTGGCCGCAAATAGCTTGCGTAGATTCTGCAACATGCCCCAGAGCAGTGTGCCCGCCGAGCCCAATGTTTCCAGCACATTGAAGTCAGTGCTATCAATGGCCGTCTCGCGATCCTCTTCCGTTTCAATTGCCGCCGAAGCATTGCCATCGCTGTGATGGGCGGGCGTTGCATGATGCACACCATGGTGGCCCACCAGCCGATGGGAGTTGTTGCGCACATGTGTGTCATTGACGCCACCGCCGCCCACAGTGTTCACCAGATGCCTCACCGATTCCAGTACGGGTATATTCAGCTTGACACGATGCCAGGCATCTGGTGTCTCTGTGGAACTCTCGTGCTGCTCACTGGCCGTCTCCAGGGTGAGCTCATCGTCCAGCGTAATGCGCTCGCTGACCGGCTCATCGTCCAGGGTATTGTTCTCCGGGAAGCGCAGCTGCAGCAATCCGGTGAAAAGTTGGTGCACATGCACCGAGTTGGTGGCCTCTGCCTCATTCTGCTCAAAATCAAATTCCTGACGTGGTCCAGACTTACGCTTCTGGTTGACGAAGCTGACAACATGACCATCGCTGGCAGCGCTGGGAGCGCTGCTCGTCGGCGTCGTCGTCAGCAACAGCAGCCACACGAACTGGGAATCGAAATCGAAATTATATGAATGGAGCGACTAATAACTGACCATATATAGATGATGATGATGATTTATAATGAGGCTTTCTATATGCTGCAACCGAACCGCACGCGGATCGCCTTAATGAAATGGCAACGCGTCGTTTTAAGGAACCTTGAAAGTGTTCTATTTGGCTTTCCTATGAAAGATGCGTCCAAGGTCAATGTTATTTAACGATAGCGAGAATAGAAAGCAAACGCACATGTTCATATTCATTGTTAGGATTTGGAAGTAATTTTGAAAGTGGCTGACTCGGGCGGCCGTTGTTGGCTTTCAGCAATTAGCGCCCCCCGACCCAAACCCCAAAACCCGTACGCAAATCCCAATCACACATGATGGCGACGGGGACACACGCAAAGGCCTGGAGGAATGGGCGGTGGGGGGATTTTGGCTGCTAAGTGCAGGACCGTGCGTCCTTGTTCGCATCCAAGGGCAACGGGAAAGCCAATCAAGATGGCTGATTATGAAATATAGAAGCAAGATCTTTTATATAAAGAAATTTCACGAAGCAGACAAATCTTTAAAATAATTATCACCATATTAGCAAGTTCTGCTGTTGTCCACGACTTTGTTTGTATCGATATGATCAGCTGAATGCGTTATGCCCCCCTACCGACTATGGGTGACGAGCTCTAAACTAAAATACTATGAATAATAAGAACATTGATTCACTTCCATAGAAACTTCAACCTTGATCTTAACTTAAACCTCGAGCCACCTTAGTTAGGACCTACGTTCAGTGATTAGGCGAATTTTTGGCACAATGGTCTTGTCAAAAGCAAAATTTTTGCAACTTGACTGAAAGAATTCAGTAGAGATTCTCCAATCATTGTTAACTCCCTAACATTCACTGTTTGATGGGCTTTAGAATCCATTGGAAATCATATTCTAAAATGAAAATGGATGTAAATTCTTTATAAATGTGAACTAAGGAAACATTGGCCAACTTTATTTCTCGACATAGAACAGTCAATTGACTACCGAAGTTGTAAAATTTAAACACTTTGGTGGAGTGTTGAGAAGGAAACTTCTGATGAGACACCGTGGCTGGTCTCAAAACAGGCTGTACGGTCTGACAAAGCTGAAAAGCTGCCTGAAATTCTGTGTGATGGAAATGTATGTCTGACATATCATGCATGAATCATCATATATATTTGACGTAAATTGAGGTCGATTTCTGAAGAATATGTTAAAGTTCTATCGAAGTCCTTTACGTCTGCTTCCACGTTGTTATTCAAGAATATTTATATATATTTTGAAAGAAGAAGCATTTATCAATTTTCAATTTCCCGAACACATTTTCAGCAACAGAGTTCATAAATTAAGTAAATAATCACGACATTATGCTAGACCAACTAAAATCAACTGTCAGTAACTCAAACTAAATGTTTTTCTTTTGGAAAAAATCTAAAAAAAGTTAAACAGGAGTTAAGGATCTTGGGGTTATATTTGTCTCAAAATTCTTTATTATATCTCTTATGATTCCTAATAGATACGATATGCTAGCTTCTAGGTAATGTAATTGCTTAGCCTTCAAGGATCCCTATATGTACGAATATAGAACGAAGATATGTAGAGGATGAGAACGCTTGTTTCTTATACAACTCTTACGATTTAGTAAATAATTTAAAAACAAATTCGCAGACAATATTTAAAGAATAACAAGATTTTCCTTAACACAAATTTCAGTCATCTGAGTAGCTGCTTGGCCGCTCATGTTCATTTGCGCAAACTCATTTGTCCACCATCGAAAGACCTCCTAACAAAGAACGAAATATAATGCATCACTAGAAGTTTTTATTATATCAAGAAGTTAAGCGATCTTTGTTTTGTAGCTGTGTTTCATTAACCAGTTCGAGGCTAAAATTTGAATAAAACAAAAACACAATCCAAAACATTTGTATCCTCAGATTTTGATATCAGGGATTAGTTTACAGATTGCCGCCGAGTGTTACACTTTCTGAGAACTATGCAAAAATTCTTTCGTATTAACTTAATATTAAAGTTTTTATCGAAATACTTAGATATAATCATTAATCAAATCAAACGAATATGACATCATATACTAATCGCTATCACAATTCACTATCACACCTGAATTCATATAGCTATCTGATCATGAACAGTTTGGCCAATGCCATCGAATGACACTTACATGCAAAAATACTAGAAAACAAATGGAACTGTATGTTGAACTAGACAAACGCAACATTGTCAATGACTTTTTTTTGTGGCTGAGAATCGAAACCGTTGCCAACAAACGAACAAATCAAACTAAAGCCCAGTCCAGTCGCAGTCAACGCAGACCCACAAACCGTTGGCTCTGCCAATAAGCCCCAGCGTAACCGTCCGAAGTAATCTGAAGGCAACCCTGTGAATGTGAATAATCAATTCATTAATATGCAACGAGTGTACAAACGATTTTTGTACCTTAAATACAAAACTTATTTAATTTGTCTTTGATAGACCTGCACAATATATAGTTCTATATAGTTCGAGAGATTTTCTTATGACTAACGTTTTTAAGGCTGGTTGAAGATTATCAAGGGGATGTCACAGAAATTTCTGGAAATTTTAAGAAATTTAGAAACTAATTGTTATAGGTCGAAGTGAAGTTGAGCCTGAAATATTCACACAAGCTAGATTTTATAGCATAGCTAAGCCGTTCTGAAAAATTCCTACTACAAGTATGTCCAAATGGAGGTCAAAGTTTGTATGGAAATGCATTAATTTTACATCATACCATAAATTTCTCAAGAAAGCCTCTAGATTTCTGTTTAATTCTAGTTGGCTTTCTGAATATATATTTTTTGCCCACCTTCAATAGTATTTCACATGGCAGTAGGCTCTTACATTTCCGTTTTCAACTCGTTGCTATGAATACACATTATTTCAGTCTTTTTACACAGCTCCCAGTCAACACATCTAATACAAGGCAAAATTTTATTCATAACAAAATTTTCCCCCACAAAAACAAAATTCCAAATTTATTTTGTAAATAGTTTAGCTTTAATATCAAACGTCAATAGCATCATTGGACAACCAAATAATATGCGATTGTTTGGCAAGATTTCGCATATCCTGCAGGTAAGTCAAGATTTCTACAAATGAATATCAAGAGGAAACTGGAACTTTAAATAGAAAAGGATATTTCTGAGGCTATATTTTTGTGTGGAGAACATTTTCAACGAGCATGGATTGTTTTAGCTCTGTTATAGCCTTGGTTAGCTCTTAAATCATAGTTCTAGGTCATCTTTGATCCAAAGCAGACATAAGCAAAGAGTGTTCATTCTTGATCAAAAGCAGAGATGAGCAACTTTCAAAAAGTGAACCCCTTGGGAGAGGAATAAAAACCAAAGCAGTGCAGCCATTTCACATATAGTCACATGCATATACCTAAAATCGTGTTGTGCTTGAGTTCAGCTCTTTGGTGTCATGCGATAAGTGGCGGCGTCTCAACTTCGTGTTCTTTGCCTACGCTCTCCTATGCAGCTTGTAGTTTTTGTGATTTGTGCCCATCTCTGTTTAAAAAAGCAAGATAATTTCTTTGGTTTAATCAAAATTGAACCAATTTTCAATAATATTAAGGATAAAGACATTTAGTCAGATACGATTATATTGTCATATGCAGCAGGAACGACGACAACTGTTTGCAGTTCGTAAAACAATTAGGGTTTCCCTTCGAGGTACTTCAAGCGAAGGTATATGAAGATAGTGCAACATATTTCTATACATCTTCGTTGACCCTGAAAAGTCGTCCATAAATTTGAATCAAAATTCTAAGAAGTGAACACCTCAGACACATAAAGATGTTATATATACTGTACCTATCATAGGGTAGATCATTTGAAACATCTAATATCAGTGGACACTATGAAATATCTATCTATATGTATATAATTGTTAAGATTTATGTTAAAGGGTAATTTGATTTCATTGATTGACGTAGTATTCCACACATCTTTGATAATAGAAACTTTGTTTAGATAATATAATGCTTCTTAAATGATATATCATATGATTTTTGGTCTAATTTCTCAATCTTATGAGTTCGTAATGCCTCTTGAATGATATATTTTAAGATTTTTGTCTGATTTCTCAATCTTATGAGTTCACTCTTTGCAATTCTGGTAGGTTATTATTTGCGGTGATGGATTTTATTTGACTACACTAAGGACACTTATAGTTTTCTTTTATCAGTGGCGAAAAATACTCATTACCTCTCGATCTCTCGATTACCTCTTTAACTGTCAGTGAACTATGTGGCTTATCTTTCCATAAACGTGAGCGCTTTGTGGAGTGTTTACATTCAAAACCACTTTCGAGCAGAGCCAAAGTGGCTCTATATTTCCTCTCCAGATACATTGTTAGCGAGGATGTATGCGGTTTGCGTATCATCTCAAATTCTTTGTATATTATATTGTCTGATTATGTGTAGATCCTTTGGTAGGGCAGGTCTGTGGTCGCAGTTTATTCAGCTGTTCTTATTGGCTTGGTTATAGTAAATGCTTTCTAGTTCATTTTTGTAATATTTGACACAAGCTTTGCTTCTTCGGGTGTGATCTAGCTATTAAAGCAGAACCTTATATATTTGCAGTTTTTGGAATATAATATTATATAAATTAGTAGGAGGACTGTCATGGAGAAAAAGCTGAATTCATAAATTACAAATATTTAAACAGATTGCGATTCCATAATAATAATAAAATACCAAGAAAAAAGGACCTGTATCTTTCTATTAGATTATTATTAGATATTAGATAATTATTTCTTATATTTAGAACTATTCCTGAATTTTGAATTTTGACTTCCAAACCAAGACAATTTCTCTAAAATCAGGCTAATATTTCTTTCCTGAGTTTTCCTTTCATAGTTTTGTCTGCGCATTGGTTCTGCAATCAAAACAAAATCAGAAAATTTCCTCATTTCACTTTTCCCAATCCATAATATTCTTTCCCTCAAAGTAGGCTCTCCCATCCTTTGATTTGACATTTCCACATTTCTCAAACACAACATCTCATTCGGCCTGTGCGCTTCGTGTTGTGTATACACATATTTTTTTTTGGAATCCAAATTTATTTTAGTGTTTTTTTTATATTCGCTTAGCAGTTTACTTTTTTGGAAAATAGGAAAAAAAAATTAAATAGCAACAACAAAATTCGACATATACAAATATTGTTGCACAATGCGAGGCATCCTCGGCTGCTGCATTCACGGCTCCTCGCACGGTCTCACTAATCGCATGGCGACTCTCTCGCAGATATCCCGATGCCTCAACTACCACGCACCGATCTATCGGTCGCACGGCGTGCGTCGACATTGGAAGCAGATTTGCCACAGAAGTAGTTCAGACTGCTGGCAGCCACAGCTGCTCCAGCCAGTGTTGCATCTGCCGCCGTTGCCCAACATCATACGGGTACAGCTGTACTCCCAGAAGCCCACCAATGTGTTCACCTTCAATGCCAGCGTGAACATGCTAAGGAAGCGCATTAGCTTCTCGGGCACACCACCCGCCGGAGATGCGGGCAAGAGCCATGTTATACCTATTGGCCTGATAACACCTGAGACCCAGGATGGCAAGGAACTGAAGATAGTCATAGTGCCACTGGATGTGTCGGGCATGGATGCGGAGGGATTGAAGAGTGCCCTGGATTCCATTAACCAGCTGCGTAAGTATGCCCATCAGATTGAGGCCTTCTCGGCCAGCATGATCGAGGGTTATAAGGCGCTGCCCGAGGTCGAGCAGTCGTCCGCCAACAGCAGCAGCGAAGCAGCTCCTGTGGTAGCCAAAGAGCAGCAGCAGGATGAGCTGAATTTTTGGGAAACCTATATGGAGCCAGTGGACAAAATTAACGCTGTGGGTCAGGCAGCATCGCCAGCCGTTGTCAAGGAACAGCTGGCCGCTACTGGGGCCTTGGAGAAGACCACAAACTGCGCTCTGCCATTGCCCAATGCCGAGTGGACAGCGCCAGGCACTCCGAGCCTACCGCCTGCGCCAACGCCAGCGCCCCTAAGTCCCAGTCCTGCGCCCATGACGGCACCCCAGACACAACCTGGCACAGTACCCTTAGGTGATCCCATGGGCTCGCCACAGATTAGCGCCGATGCCATCGAAGAAGAAATGAATGCCCAGGAGATCAAGATTGATGTCCCTCAGACCCTCAGCGATCGTCTCAATGAAATGGCCATCTCATCCATGCAATTGTCCTTCGAAATGGATATGACCAATGTGCGGGAAGCCATCATGGGTGAAGCTCAAGAACAGCTCTCGCCGGACGCTGCGATGCTATCGATGCAAACGAAGGTAGAGCTGGACACAGAGGATCTTCCAGAGCGATCTGTGCCGCTTACGTTCAATGCTCTAATCAAGGGCACAGTCAACATTGATGCCAACAAGCTGAACCTGGAGCAGCTGACCGAGGACAAGGTGCCGGAGTACAACGACACGGTGACCTCCATAGCCGCCAACATATGCAGCACTGCCCTGCAGAATGGATTTCCCAACGATCTCTGCTTTAATGGAGCACAAGTTACTACCTCTAGTTCGGATAGGCAGACCCAGGAGGCCATGCAAGAGGAGCAGCAGGCGCCGAGTTCATCGACCACCAAAGACGGCCCAACCTTCTCTTTCACCGAACCTAGAATGGATGGCGGCAAGGTTTCTGCCAAGGCTCGCATGGCTCTGAAGCGTCATCAGGCCTTGAAGCACATGAAGACCGAGACGAGGAGACCAAAAATGACCGAGGAGGCGATTCTGGAGGATCAGTCCACGATGCGGCCCTTATGCGACAACCGCACCATGGCAACGGCGTCGGTTCCAGTTCCATCTATCTATGACGATGAGTTTGAGGGTCCCTATCTACGTGATGGATGCAAGTATCCGGTCATAAAGCCCAAGAAGAAGTGCCCCAAGAAGTGTCCGCTTGATGATCCATGCAAGGAGGATCCCTGCAAGCGGCCTCAAAAGCCCAAGAAACGTTCAAGCAAAAAGAAAGCCTTGAAGGTCGCCGAGATTACCGCCAGTAAGGATGCCTGTAAGAAGGACGACAAAAAGAAGGATCCATGTGGTAAGAAAGATGACAAGAAGGACAAGAAGGATCCCTGTGCCAAATTCAAGAAGGGCGGCAAGGACGGCAAGAAAGATCCATGCAAAAAGGGTGGCGACAAGGACAAAAAGAAGGATCCCTGTGCCAAGTTCAAGAAGGGCGGCAAGGATGGCAAGAAAGATCCATGCAAAAAGGATGGCGACAAGGACAAAAAGAAGGATCCTTGCGCCAAGTTCAAGAAGGGCGGCAAGGATGGCAAGAAAGATCCATGCAAAAAGGATGGCGACAAGGACAAAAAGAAGGATCCTTGCGCCAAGTTCAAGAAGGGCGGCAAGGATGGCAAGAAAGATCCATGCAAAAAGGGTGGCGACAAGGACAAAAAGAAGGACCCTTGCGCCAAGTTCAAGAAGGGCAAAAAGGATGACAAAAAGAAGGATCCTTGCGCTAAAAAAGATGACAAAAAGAAGAAGGATCCCTGTGAGAAATTCAAAAAGGGCGAAAAGAAAGATCCCTGTGCCAAGAAGGATAAAAAGGACGACAAAAAGAAAAAGGATCCCTGTGCCAAGTTCAAGAAGGGCGGCGATAAGAAGGATCCTTGCAAGAAGAAGTTCTCGACATTTGCCTCACGGGCATTCAGCCTGTGCAGCCTGTTCTCGCCGGCCCACTATCGTCAACTGTCTGGAGCCGCCTGGAGCTGTTGCTTTATGCAAATGGATGGAAACCTGGCAAATGGCACAAGCTATAAGCTGCGACCTCGCTTCTTGGTCAACTCCTTACGCCTAGGGGACCGTTCTGATCCAAAGGCTAATGGCCCACGCCTAAATGTAAGCCGCGGCTACTCCAAAAAGAGCAAAGGCCCCGGCAAGGATGAAGATGGTAAGTGCAATCTGCTGGTCCAGAAATATCCGCTGCGTCGCGCCAAGCAGAAGAAACCGCGCGAAGGACTGCGCGATGATTGCTTCTCGCGCGACGACTGTCCCAAGAAGCTGTGCTCCGGCAATTGCGACAGAGTGAAGTTCCCTCGCAAGAAATGTGAACGCCCCAAGAAGCACAAGAAGAGTGCCAAGCACAAGAGCAAGAAGGGCAAGAAGAAGGTGCCCGATGTCTGCCGTAAGAAGGGCAAGAAAGGCAAGAAGGGCAAGAAGGGCAAAGGTGGGTGGTGATTTTCACAGATCGGCAGCAACGATCTCTCTAAACTAACGCTTTTCCGGCCTCTCCACCCCAAGGTAGAAAGAAATGAGCTGCTTACCACGGGCGCGTCCACGCTGTCCCAGATGCAAATACGGTCATTCAGCACAAGTAGACACAAGGGTCAGGCCAAGGCCCAAGCGAAGAGTCAATCGAAGAGTAAGTGTGCCCATACCGCATCCAATTGTCTGCTTCAGCCAGAGAACGATCAGCCGGATGAGCGAAATGTGGAGGAAGCTCCATGTTACATAGAGTGCGAAAGTAGCAGTGAAACGATCTTGATACCGAGCTCCTATAAGATCTGTAGGATTCAACAGCCCCGACCTTGTCCCAAGGAGTTTGGTAAGTCCTGATTCATTCCAGGATAGAATCAACATGCTTCGGCATGAATTTATCTCTAAAATCTATCCAAAATTTTGTTCCATTTTCCAGATGTCCTCGTACGAACCGGCTCTGTGGCCATCACGGGTTCGGATATTCATGTGTATGAGAACGGGAACAAGGATTTGGAGGGCATGACCCTGGGCCATGATGCCACCGGCTTTGTTGAGGAGTTGGGCAGTTGCGTTCATCATTTGCACTTGGGCGACCGCGTCGTCGTGGAGTCGGCACTGTCCTGCGGCATCTGTGATTTTTGCAAGCAGGGCCTCTACAATATGTGCGTCGGCTTGGTCTATAATGGCTTTATGGGCAGCCACACAGTGCATCCGGCGGATCTGTGCCACCGCCTACCCGAATGCCTCAGCATGGAGGAGGGCACCCTCACCCAGACGCTCGCTTTGGGCTGTCAGGCGTGCTTCAAGGCCAACATTACCCCCACCAGCAATGTGCTGATCATTGGGTCGTGTCCCACAGCTGTGGCAGCGGCCATGTGCGCCACAGCCATTGGTGCCAGGCAGGTGGTCGTCGCAAGCACCGTGAATACCATACTGGATATGGTGGAGAAGGACTTTGGCTTCAGCAGCATTCACTTTGACGCCAACGCCCTGTTTGGCGAAGTGCTCGAAGCCATCTACAACAAGTTCAGAGATTGGCCCAACTGCGTCATCAACTGTGCCATCTCACCGATGACCATGAACCTGACCGTTATGGCCCTGCAACCATGTGGCGTCTGTGTGCTTGCCGAGTGTGAATCAGAATGCGCCAGCTTCAATGCATTGGACATCTTAATGAAGAACATACGGCTGATACCCAGCTTTCGCTCCACCAACATGTAGGTTATATGAATGCTGACATGATCCTGCTTACGATCCATTGTTTATGATCCCTTTATAGGTATCCCACTGCCCTGCAACTAATGACATCCGGTCGTGCGCCCATGCACAAATTCATTGCCAAGACATATCCCTGGAGCAAGCTCGAGGATGCCTTCAGGTGTGCACAACATGAGGCTAATGTTGGAATACGCAAAATTATAGTCAACCACACCAATGAGATCGACATCGGAAGACTGTTCAAGAGATCTTTAAAGAAACAATGTTAATTTCGGAGGGAACAACTTACTCATATTGCTCATTCTCTTTAATCCATAAATGCTGTGTACAAGACCAGGTTCTGTTAGAAAACCCAGTGGAATTTTTATGGGAGGGTGACGGGTTTTCGGAGCAGGAGCAGTCACATGTCTAAAGGGAGTCCACATATATTAGTTACTAGCGTATACTTGGGACTTCACCTGGTCCTCAGCAGATCGCTTGTACAAGGTTTCTGCACCATGAAATCCGATCTACCGGTATATTTACTCCTCCTGCTGCATGTGCGCCTTAGCAGAACCCTTTGGATGCCAAATATTCGGAATATTGCTGTCATCGACGGTGGGACTGCTCCATCGGTTTGCTCTCTCAAGTTGAACTGCGCCAGGAGTTGTTCCAGCATATCCCCAGTTTGGTCTCGTTTCGATTATCTTCTTGTCTTCCACTTTCTTTTCTTGCTGTCTTATCTTTGCTTTCCCTGCCCTCTTTATATTCTCTTTTTTCCTATCTCTGAAGCTATAAAAAGGTGATCCATTTGCTCGCAGTCTTCCTTCTAGCGGTACGTTGCTCTACTGTTTAATCTATAAGCATTCAAGCTACCTATTGATCTTGTTATTGCTCGTTCTTCGGTCGAACTTTTAAATCATTTCCTCAGAACAATCGAAGCGAGCCTTTTGTTCAGCGATTGATACATTGTGGGGTGTCCAACGAGAGCAGTCTTTTTACAACTAAGTGCTCATGCAAAATCAAAAGGATAAAACTGGAACTAATGTGCAAGGATGTCCCTTTCTCACGATATGCCACATGACGATCTTGCATTATTAGCTCAGTCACTGCATCCATATTTTTTGGTACAACAACCGATTTTGGACTACCTTCACGGATTTCGTCGGCGAGCGCACTACGTCAGCGATTGAATTCTCTATACCTGCGATATACTATGTTTATTGATGGTGCTTTATCGCTATATAAAGAACTGAGTTCATCGGCACATTCTTGTTGAGAAAGTTGTGAAAAATAATTCAACGAAAATCTATTGAAAATTCCGCTTAACTCACTGTAAACAAAACAAATAGCCCTTGTACATCAAAACGTTGTGAGTACGGTTATGCTAAAAAATGTCAAACTTTATTATGGTGTTGCCAGATTTCAGCTATTGACAGTTCCCGAAATATTCCACATAAATCAGATATTTGAGAAAGAAAACAGCATGAATCAAAATTAATTGCAACAAAAAGAATCGCTTCGCATTTTTACTAAGTGTTTTCTGCAATTGCCCACAAACATATTGCATTTCTCAATAGTTATACATATATTATATATTCAATTATCTCTCTCATTATAGACTATTTAACGGCCATAAGTATTTTGTTTAAGTATTTTATGTATACATATAAAAATTATTGTACTTCGCTGCTTACAACAAACTATTTTACAATTTACATACGCAAATTAAACATAATTCATAGTCGAATAGAGAGCGCTTTTAAATGGTATGTGCTAAGGAAGGAATTCATGTACACAAAAAAACACATAAGTTTTTAAAAAATTAACCATAACAATAATAATCATAATAATATGTTAAAATAATGCATTACAGTTTCACTTTTACACATTTGACTACATCGCACACTTTGGAACATTGCTTGGATTGAGTTTCGAGTATAAATTATAATAAAAAAAAACAACAGAATTAGAATTATAGCTAACTAATCAATATCGCAAATATATAAAGATTATGTAGATATGTATGTACGAGTTCTATTTATGTATGTTTGTTTGTCTGTCTGTCTGTCTGTGTGACGATCAGAGAACTGCAAAATCACAGTTAACTCTTGAGTTCAGCGAACGCCTACAATCAGTTTCCTTTATAGCCTTTATGAAACGGACAGCTTTTTTCCTCCTTCCTTCACTCAGCGCTTTGGGTCAGCGACTGCAGTTCTCTGATATGTACGAGTTTCTATTTATGCATGCTTCTTTGTGTGTGTGTTTGTCTGTGTGACAATCAGAGAACAGCAAAATCACAGTAAACGCTTGAGGCTGGGTGGAAGCTTAGAGGACAGTTGCTGCTCCTTCCCTCACTCTGCGTTTTCGGTCAGCGACTACAGTTCTCTGGTATGTACGAGTTTCTATTTATGTATGTTTGTGTCAGTTTGACGATCTATATGGACTGTTTCAGTGACGACTGTGTTAAGTGTTTGTGTTAGTGTTTGTGATTCTTGTTCCCTGGTTGGACATTTTTAGGGGTTTGCCCGAAAATGTCATTTTCTCAACTACTTCTGCTGCGTGTACAAAAAAAGCAATCGAAATCGTTGTCTCTAGATCAAAGCACTTACAACAGTAGTTGCATGTTAGTTTTGTATATATATATATATATATATATATATATATATACCTGTAGAATCGTCAGTATCTATAAAAAAGACTCTCAGTTTATAAAGGTAGCTTCTTGTCTTTTGGTGTTTTGGGTTTTTTGTTTTGTGTCACAACACATTCATTCATTTAACTTTGAAAACGAAAAGAAACAACACTCTCCGGCTAATTCTCGTGTATCTGCATTTCCAGTTCAACATCCGACAGATTGATTTCGCGCAACGAATTGATAAACATATATCGCGATGTGTAGATATATAGCCAACGGAACCATTTCATTTGTGACTGATGCTCCATCATAGCGCCTCTGACAATGGCAGCCTCTTTCCAGTTTAGAATGCACCTGTGGTTACGGTAGAGGGTAAGTTAAAAATTCGTTTTAGTTTCGATAATGAAAAGTATTTTAAACTAAGTTTACATTTAGATAAGGTATGTTCTAGGACAGCCAAATAACACTGATAAAGTAGGGGCCAACTCTTAACAACTTCGATCAACAAATGTAGAACTTTTGAAAGCACTAATCGGATATGGTTTGATAGACCCGGCTGCTATTTCAAGTCAAGATTATATATCGGAAAAGATTCATTTTGTCCATTACCTACATCCATCCGACAGACTTAAAAATCGGCGCACAATTATAAGAAACATTTGGTGAAAGCGTCTTCTTTATAGCTTTATAGTGAAAGACTTCTCAGATATCGAAGTAGACATAGATAGACGGTTGAACATAGTTTCATTGACTCTCTATCGCATCTTGCTACCATTTTGTGAATGTTTATTAAGAAAGAGATTCAAACTTCGACAAATGGAAGAGTATTTCTGGGGAAATGGGGGAGAATGAAGGAAAGAGCAAGCAAGATGAGCTTTCTGTGACTACATCCTCTTACTTTGTTTCATATTTTCGTAATGGTCGGTTGCAAAGGGAGGATGAGCGGCGAAAATAAAAACATCGACGAGCCTGTAAGTGTTTTTGCCCACATTGATTTCTACATATCTATGTTGTTGCATTCTCATTCATTCGTCTTGGTATCTCCGTGTAAGAATGTTGAGTTTTACGAGCTCACAGAAACTCTTCGCATTCGACATCACTCAATTCACTTTAAGAACGAATGCTTCGAACATAGCTTTGAGCGCTTTTATGCAGACCTCCAATTTGAAACTCTTTAAGAGACTTGTCTTTCAACTGATATATGTAATTAGTAATTTACCTAACTCTAAGTAACTTTATATTGGCAACACTTTTATAGTAATTGTAACTTTTCTCTTTTGAAATTCTATCCATGAATTCGTATGTACATATGTATAGTATACACCCTGAATCAACTATATATATACATACCAATGGGTTGACATAAAGCACGTGCACAGCAAATCGAAGATGGATAGATATTTTCGTACCAAATTGATCGTATCTAGAGTGTACAGCTTGCAACCTGAAAAAAATGGTGTGCATAAAAAATGCAAAATATTATATATCCACGCTATATATAGCTAAACTTGGGCAACAACAATAGCAATAAAAACAACAATAACAACAACTACAATTACCGCAGCCCGCCAATTAACATGCGCTTATTGTTGTATTTAGTTTTTTGTTGTTGTTTCTTTTTTTGCCAACAACCCGTGACTCACCTTTGGGCAATAAATTGGCCAAACACAGCGACGCGGCCGCATAATACACGGCACAATGATTGGGATGCGAACTGATGCCATCGCGATCAAAGGTGAATATGGCCTGTATATCAAGACTCTCGACGGTATGCAAAATGAGGCTGGCCACAGCATCCGGCCGCCAATCGACATTCGGGTCATCTGGCAAATTGGTGGCATTCACCAATACAATATTCGCCTCGGGTATGCCCAGATGGGTGCATGATCGCCATAGCTCCTCGCGTCGCAACTCCGCCTGCTGTTCATAGTTGCCTAGTTTTGTATAGGATATACGCATTAGTGAAGAGGTACTGTAGCAATAAAGGGTGTGCTTCAAAGTCCAAATGTGATAAGAAATCCCCAATTTCAGCTCAATTTGAATGACGTATTAAACTGATCTTTAATGAATTTGAATGGACTCTGCGGTGATAAGGCTTTGCTTTGGATCACACCTTTATTATATTTATATAAAGAAAATCCCTACCACTCACCATTGGACAGACACAGCACATACACTTGGCAACCCTCCCGCTGCGTTAGCGAATAGATCAGCGGGCCAAAGAACATACATTCATCGTCTGGATGTGCTATTACCAGTAGCACCCGTTTGAGGTGGGTCATTTTGGGCAGGTGTATGCTTCGCAAGCGCAGGCTGGACTGCAGGACATGACGCAAGCTGCCCCTGTCGTCCAAGCCAATTCCCCGATTGTTGTTCGTGGCCACCGGCGGTGACAGCCAGAAGGTCAGCTTGTATAAGCCCAGGCATACTAGCAAGTACACCGCACATGCAATCAGTATGTGCTCCAGCGCTTCGGCCGATGTGGACTTGATGCGGCAGTAAATTGCTTGAGGAGTCAATTGTTGCAGTAGCTCGGCCAAGTTACTTCCCGCTCCACCGATACCCAGCTGCGTCCAGTTGATCGCACTCGAATTTAGATTTATGTGGATTTGGGCCAAGTATTCGCTTAGCCAGTTCAATCTCATTTCATTGCGTTGACGTGTTTATTGGGGGCCCCTGCTGCTGTCGCCTGCTGTTGCTTCTGAGTTGGCAAAAATGTTATATTTATATGTGGTAAGGTTCTTCGGGTTCGGGTTCACCAAAAATGGACATAAAACGTATATTGAGTGCGTTGCTCAAATGCCGTGTGCGCAAATTAAAAATAAACACTAAATTAAGTTGACTTAATGTGTAGTTTAATACTTCAAACGGCTTTCACTCCGCGCGCGCCACTTAAATGAATAAACTTTGCATTTTATTTTTGCGTGTTTTTTTGGCTAGGCTTGTTGATAATGCATCGACATTACGATATTTGGCTGGCACTGGCATGTTATTGCCAATGTGAGATATTTGTTAGCGATATTTGTGGTATACCAACACAATGTGTCGATATTTCCTTGAGGAAATTTGGGCTTCTGAATGTTTCTTAACGATATTTGTTTTTGATATTCAAATGGGGTTGCTCGCAATTGTACGATATTTGAACGTTGTGAAAGATAATATTAAGAATATAACTGTTGCCTTTTGATATTAGATTATTTAAAAGACCTTATTATCATATAATTTACAACCATGCATCAGCAGTAAGCCACATACAAGTTTTGATTAAACATAGAGATTACTCTTACAACATGAATACATGTGTGCAAATTCAAATATGAAATGAAATCATTATTATTTAAATATGAATCGATATGTTGACTCATCTATATTTTCTAATACAAAAAGGTTTCATATTACACTTGCATGCCTGTTATTTTTAAAACCGTGTATAATTTAATTAACTTCGTGACGCAGCTGTCGATTAGTGTGACCATATCGTTTGTTTGGCCGCAGACCGATAGTTTTTGTGATGTCTCACCACTAGTTTTGAAGCAGTCGTCAAACTTTATTTTTTGAATTGCATTTTTAATCAATCATTTATATGAAATTCTTTAATTGTGTAGTGTAATAATCAGTGCGCTGCCTGCCCTACAGCTGCCCCTGCGATTCCGACGTGAGCGACACGAAAATACACAGCGAAAGAACAACTACGTTAGCGGCTCGGGTAAGTGTTGCTGTTTTTGGGGCCAAAAGCGTGCGGCGGCGGCGTGCCAAGCGATTGAGGGAGGTGGATGTATGTAATTAGGTTAAAATCAGCAGCGGCATAACCAATTGCGAGTGCCTAAACAGCAATCGAGACGAAAGTGTGTGTGTTAAACCAAATCTCAATCATCTGATCCAAATCCTGACATGGCACAACAGCAGGGCATGGACTCGGCACTATTCGAGCGACGGCTGCGGCCGGTCTATGGTAAGTGGAAAAGCAGGACAAAGGACTATAGCTACAGCTGCTGTTTCAAACGCATCTTACAGACAATCTGGAGGTAGGCAACAATCGTAAGGCTCTACAAGAATCGGAAAAGTTGCTACGCAAACATCCTAGCCTGCTGTGTGCACGTGCCCTGAAGGGATTATCGTTGTTACGTTTGGGTCGCTATGAAGAGAGCCACAGCTGCCTACAAGCAGTGGCCGAAGAGAAGCCCGTGGATGATTCGACGCTGCAGGTGCTCTCCTTCTGCTACCGCGAAATGGAGCAGTGTAAGTATGAAACAAAAGAACATGCCGTACACACAGCAAAGACCCAACAAAATCCAACACAGAGTCCACAAGTCATATTTTTATATTTCTTGGCACGCGCGCACACGGCCGGGTAATTAAAATTGCCCCCACTCGCTTTCAGTTGCACAGAAGACGGCGACAATAGTTGCGGCAGTGGCCAAGTGCGTGTGCCAAGCAGCCGAACCCGATCGCTATATACAAGTTCAAATTTACATAGCCAAGGCAATTGGACAATTATTTAAATCAGTTTGATGAGAAAAAAGAATCATCGAAATATTTAAAGAATTTTAATTTAAATTTAGAAGAAAATTTTAGTTGAGCCTTCCGAATACCTTGAAAATATGTCAACGGAGAGACCCCAATGTAAGATCATGGAACATATAAAAATAGACTTCAGAAAATTAGTTTAAAATGTATATGAAAATGAACATTTTTAGACATTCAGGTGGGACAGATCATACTTTAATGCAATCACCTGTCTAGATTGTTTTAAATTTCAATTTTTAACTTTTAATTAATTCTTTTGTGTTTTATATTTATTTTCGTATTCTTCTCAGCCAACCCTTTTAATTGATATCCATATCATGGGGGTGCATAAGAAACAAAGTGATAATAAAGAAAAGTTCATTAACAACACGGAGAACTAATTACATATTAGATATTAGGAAGGTTTATCAGACTCAATCCCTCGTTTTTACAGTTCCAAGTTTCTTCTTGGAATTAGTATTTTCATCTATTTCATCTCCTCTGTTTACTCTACGTCTCACTGCATCTTCTATTGTCTTTGAATCTTTCTTTTTGTCATTGCGTTACTCTGCTGTTTGCTCTATACGCATTTGACTTTGAATTGCTTGTGTGTGGCATTGTTTTAATGAAAAAGTTGTGTGAAAAATATATAATTGTAGTACAAAAATTTAAACGGAAATACTTATTCTTGACTTCTCTCCTCCTTAGTGGATAAAATTGTTGAACTGTACCAGCATGCGGTCAAACAGAATCCTGGCAACGAAGAACTGCTTGCTCATCTATTCATTTCGCATGTCCGCGTGGAGGATTACAAAGCTCAGCAGGCGGTGGCCCTGCAGCTGTACAAGGCGCAGCCGAAGAATGCCTACTACTTTTGGTCCGTCATCAGTGTGGTGTTTCAGGGCATACGTGGACCCGAGTCGGCCATGCCTGATAAGCGGAAAATCTATCTGGCGCTGGCCCAACGTATGGTGGACAAGCACATCAAGGAGGGCAAACTGGAGACGGAGCAGGAGGCCTTCCTCTATCTGCACATACTGAAGCTGCAGAGCAAGTACCAAGAGGCTTGGGAGTTCCTCACTGGCGAATTGTGTGCCAAGCTGTATCCCGGGGCGCCGGTTAGCATGAAATTTGAGCTGCTCAAGGAGCTGGGCAACTGGCAGGAGCTGAACGAGCTGCTGCAGCAGCTGCTTGATGCTGATAGGGATCGCTGGGACTACTACAAGGAGTATTTGCAGAGCTGCTTCCAGCTGCTGAAGGCGCCTCCACCCATAGGCGAGGGCCAGAAGCCGTATTCGCTGACCACTTGCCACGAGTTCTTGCAGAAAATCATCGACTCATCGGAGCGAAAAAGGCGTGGTCCCTATCTGGCACGATTGGAGCTCCATCAGCGAATGCGAGCCAACCAGTTGCCGGCGGAGGAGCTGCTTGGTGGTTTCGATGATTTAATCCTAGAGTACTTTCAACTGTTTGGTGACAAATCATGTTGTACCCACGACATTGGACTGTTTCTGCCCTCCATCAGTATGGAACAGAGGCAAGCGCTGGCGTGTAAGCTGCTCCAAGAGACCGGCGTAAGCTCGACGGCGTTGCCGCAAAATGTAAGCATTTTTTAGACAAATCCTCTAAAGAAATGTGTTTTTTATTCGAAATACTTTCATCTTTTCATAGAAAGAGCACATGCAGAAGCACATATGCGCTCTCCAACTGTCCCGCATGTGTGGCGCTCATCTGGATCTGCCCGTGGACCATCTACTGGCCCTGTACACATCCTTGAAGCTGCACTATGAGCATGGACGCAGCACATTTGGCAAACAACTGCTGGCCACTGAAATGGGACCATCGGATGCGTATGCCCTGCTGGCGGCCAATGTTATGTATGACATCAGCATGAAGCAGCACAAGTCGGATCACCTATTTGAGGCCCTGTGCCTGCTGCAGTACGTCCTGAGGAATAGCACCAGTAATTTCCATGTGAAGTTGCTCAGCCTGAAGATCTATCACATGTTTGGCTGCCTGCTTGGAGCCCAGGAGATGTATGACTATTTGGACATCAAACAGATCCAACTGGACTCCATGGGGTATGTGCATTGTAATCTGTTGCCGCTGTCCGGGAGATTTGCTCTAGCACGCACCTGCTACCATGCCACGCTGAAGTTCTTTACGAACAGCCACAAGGAGCGACTGGAATACATTGCTTTAACCTATCGATTCTGCACGTTCTCCAAGATGGAGGAGTTTATGAACTTTAAGGAGCGGCTGACCAATAGCCTGCAGTTTGTGGCCAGTTCGGTGGAGGCGCAGCTGTGCGATCTGGTCACCTGCTATGGCAATGTCCACCAGAATCTGACGGCCTATGTCGCCATGAGCATAGACCCTGCGGAGGATCGCATTGCCTGGCATGAGCTGAGTGATAATCGCGATCTGGAGGCGATTATTCGCTGGGACCCACTGCATCTGGTTGATACGGCTGCCGAGCGCAAGGAATCGTTTGAGCAGGAGTTGGAAGTGCTTCAGCTGCGCTCGCTGTTGCTACGATTGTTTGCCACATTCATTGACCTGTTCCATGTCCAGCCCAGCGCCAAGCAGGTGATATCGAATTCTATGACTCCACCCGATAATGGTGCGGAGATCTATGCTTTGGAACTGCTGCGTGAATCCTGGACGGGCTTGTATCAGCGCCTGCGACTCATGAACTACAAGCCGCTCTCCGGAGGATTTCTAGTCAATTTGCTGCCCACGCGCCTTCACTTGATGCTCGAGGGTCCCTATGAGCGTTTCTTCGATGATCTGGCCCAGCTGGTGCTGGATCTGCACAGCGGGGCATCGCAACTAATGGTTCAGTGTAAACGTGTCAGCCTGAATGTCGTATCCGTTGTGGAGCTCTGCTTTCAGACCATCACGGAGAGCAACGAATGGAATAGCATGGATGGTTTATGGAAGCGGCGCGAGCAACAGCAAACGGTGTCCTGCTGTCTAGAGGTGAGGTTTCTCATCTGGTGTCCCACGTGTATCAGAAAAAGTGTTGTTAGTGTAATCTAGTGTAATTTCATCCATCGTTTTCCATATTTTAGATACTCTCCCTGTATGCCTTCCTCTTGTCCGTACTGAATGAGAAGCTGCATAGCAGCGCCAAAACGAAGATCAAGAAGAAGCCAACGGGTGACAGTAAGGACAAGAATGTGCCGCAGACCATCAGCGAGAAGGAGCGCAGCCAAATGGTTCAGGAGTTGATGCAACAGTTGAAACATAAACTGGAGGCCTTGGATGTGGTCATACGTAAGTTAGCTGAACTGGCTTTTAGGTTGGATGGTGTTTCACACTCATCGCCGAATCTATTTCCCTATTAACAGGTGGATGGAAGCCTCCAAGCCTACCCCGTGATCTTAGCTCCTTTATGGCGGACATGTCCCTGAAGCCGGAAGTCGAGGCCACGCTGATCGGTGATGTGTCCGCCACATTTAAGGAGTCCCACGAGCTGATGGTCACCGAGCTGCGCAATCTACTCAAGGACAAAATCCGTATGGTGGCCAAATAGAGTCGTCCCCCACTCCGGGCCACACCCACAGACTCTGCTGTGCAAAGTCTCCAAATTTCAAACACACACACAAACACAGTCATCCAAATCCAAACATCCCACTCTGCCTTACCCGCCTCCCGCTCACTCTTACAACAGTTTGTTATTTAATTTTTTAAAATCCAAAAATTTCTTACTTTTTATAATATCTTTTGTCGCCCCCGCTCCTTGCCAGGACACCAGCACCAGGACAAGGTGGTGAACATTCTTATGAACATCATTATTATGTATAATTATTATTATTGTTTTCCTTTTCCAATCCAAAATCTTCTTATCATTTTCTTCTACAACATAATAAGTTGTAAAACTTGTAAAACGAAATTAAGAAACAAAAAAAAAACTACATTACAGAAGTTGAAAAATAAAAGAATAATAGGTATTTCCAAATGGAGAATGTGATCATGAGATCGTACATATAGTCTAAAAGTCATAGGTCCTTTCAGCGTCCTTTCCCGTTGTACGCTTAGATCTTTTAAACTCTTTTAAACCAATTTTTAAAATCATTCAGATAGTTTCATTCGGATAGTCCATAGGTAAAATTCATGATTTAATATTTACAGAAATAAAAAAAAGACGAGAGAGGAAAGCTAGCTTCGTTTAGTCGAAGTTTACATACCCTTCCAGATTCAGATGAAATTCGGTCAGCATACGTAGAGGGTTATAAGACTGTCACGTTCCAAATTTGGTTTGATTCGGATTTAAAAACCAAAAAAATCCAGTTAATCCGGTTATCTTTTCTTAGATATTTCAGTGATTTATTTCAGTATAAATCTCATTTATTTCACCCTTTATTCACACCCTGGAACATCTCTTCACTTGCCCTTTGGGCTTGTACTATATAGTGCTCTAGCAGAATACCATAGAAATTATCATCACTCCTCCTCTTCCTCCTCCGCCATTGTGCTGACCTCAGCAATGTTTATAATAATGTCTTTATGGGAACGCTCGTGGGATTTCTTATGATGCAATTGGTAAAAGCGTTTGTCGCAGTAATCACAGCTAAATGGTCGATCGCCCGTATGGATCTTGAGATGGACATTGCGCACATTGGAATAGGCAAAGGCCTTGTTGCAAAATGTACATTTATAGGGACGCTCATTTGTATGAATCCTGTCAGAAAGAGAGAGATAAATTTATGTAAAGGGGTGTGAACTAAAGGTAACAATCAAAGCTTTACCTTTGATGCTTGATGCGCGTGGAGGGATCTGCAAAACAAGAATCACAGTAATCGCATTTGTAGGGACGCAGTCCCGTGTGCGAGTTCATGTGCCGCGTCAGCTGTGGCGTCTGGCGGAAACGCTTGTGACAGATCCTAGAAGCAAAAAATACAATGATTATGATCTGTGTTAAAGGCCATGTTCGGCTGCACTTACTCGCACTCATGCGGCTTGAAGTCACTGTGCACCTTCATATGGACCGCCAGCTTCACCTTGCTCGTATAGACATTGTGGCAAATGTTGCACAAATAGGAGATGGCAAGTGGCTTGTGGCTGTCGGAAGTTGTCGATTGGAAGCGGCCATGCTTACGCTCCATAGGAGCTATAGATATATGAGCTGCAGTGTTTGCTTGCGGTGTGGCATCGCCATCACTGTCTGTGGGTAAGAAAGTGACTTGGTAGTACTTCACCAAATCACCATCTCCTTCCATATCCTTAACATTGTCACTCTGTTCCAGTTGGTGCTCCTCTTCATCTTGCTGCTGCTCCAGCTGAGGTGATGAAGGTGTCTCCATCTCAATTTCCTCCATCTTCATCTTTTGTGACTGCAATACCTCCTCGGATTGCAGGCACAGATCACGCAGTTTAAGAGCTGCACGCAGCAACAAGGAACAGTTGGTGCATATCTTGTTGGACCACGAATCCCACAGACTTAACTGAACGCCAGTGCAACTTTCAATCTGCTGATAAAACAAATTGCCGTCGGTTGGCATAAGTGTCTGGTCCTTAGGCTGCAGCAGGCAAATACGACAGAGTTCTGCCTCCTCCATTTTTTAGCCTATTGCTATTGGTCGAAGTTGAATTTGAAGTAAATTTGCAGCAACATGAATTTCAAACATAAATAAGACCTTCCACTTCCAGTTAAAACAGCTGGTGTTTCGGGGTGAATGGCATTTCGTTTACTATCGATAGTATAAGAAAGCCATCGATGCTTCCGCACGAAATTATAAAATGCAATATATCGATAGTGCCATCGATACCAATACATTCCATTCGCTGTGAATGGCAACAGCATATAGACGCTTGCATTCAGCTGTTGTTAAAATTGTTATTACTTACAGATATTTTGCATTGATATTAAAAAAACGCCAACGTTACCATCACCATTCCCATTTCCGCCATGAAAACCGCATCGAATGAGAAATGGGTAGTGTGCCGCGTGTGCCTAAACCATCCCAGCGAAAGCGATGATATACTGCAAGAAATATTCAGTCCCAATGCCAGCACGCGCCTCGATCAGATGTTACACATTTGCGCAGGCATACCCGTAAGTTGCCCGAGTCCAAGATAATATTAATTACCATTTTAATTGACCACCAAAACTCGTTGATGCCAAGCAAGGTCAGCGCAGACGACAATTTTCCGGACAAAATGTGCAGCAAGTGCGTGCGCTGCCTGCGCCTGGCCTACAAATTTCGTCTCACGTGCCAGAGATCATATCAGGAAATAATGGATATGTTGGATAAAGAGGCTTTAGAGGCCAACGGCGACGATATCACAATTGATGACCTTGACCCAGATGCCATTGTGCAAGTGTGGGAGGAGAACACAAGTCAACTGGGTGTTCATGTGAAAGAAGGGCAGGAAGCGGGCCTAGTGCAGATGGAGGAACAGATACAGATAGATGAACAGCAGCAAGTTGTCAGCTATTTGGTTACGTCCGAAGACACCGGCGAAATCGATGCCAGTGTTGGGGTCGAAGAGCATGAGGATGACGGCATTGTTTATGATGCCAGCGCTGAGGATGAGCAGGAGCAGGAAGTGAATGCGGAGACAACAGTAATCTATGATGATACTCAGGAGGCGGCCTCTATCGAGGTGCCCAATGGTGATGATGCCACGGTGACATACGAGAACTATGAGGAGCTGGAAGTGCTGGCCACAGAAGAGCTAGAGCCAGCCCCAGCACGTCGACCACGCAGAGAAAGCTCGTGTTCTCTGTCCAACATCTTTGCCAATGAGCTGGTCGATGATGATGTGGCCGACGATGTGCTCAGTTCCGACTATGAGAGCTATCTGCCCGATGAGAAAAGCAAACAGCCACGTAAATTGCAACCGAAAACCAAAATCTCAGTCACACCGATGGAAGCCATGCCCGAGAAGCAAAAGAAGAAAGTGGGACGCCATTCCCTGGGCAAACACTGCAAATACATATGCGATGTGTGTGGGAACATCTATCCTACCCAGGCACGCCTCACCGAGCACATGAAGTTTCACAGCGGTGTGAAGCCGCATGAATGCGAGTAAGTGCCCCATATAGGACCTCAAGAGATCCCAACTAGAAACTGTTTCCCAATTTCAGAATCTGTGGTCGTCGCTTTGTGCAGAACCAGCAACTGGTGCGTCATATGAACACGCATACAGGCAATCGTCCATACAAATGCAATTTCTGTCCAGCTGCGTTCGCCGATCGCTCCACCAAGACTAAGCATCATCGGTAAGGCGTTCCGTATATGTATATATATATATATAGTTATACACTTCCTTCTTGATCCATAGCATACACACCAAGGAGCGACCGTATTCATGCGATGTGTGCCTTAAAACCTTCACATATTCGGACAATCTGAAATTCCACAAAATGATCCACACGGGCGAGAAGCCCCATGTGTAAGTGCGAGTATTTCACGTGAAATGGTTAGATATAACATTTCCTTCCCCTTTCCCAGCTGTGACCTGTGCGGCAAGGGCTTTGTGAAGGCCTACAAAATGCGTCTGCATCGAGCGACGCATGAGAAACGACCATGGAAAGCTCCTACCGTCGTCATGGAGGCCGACTTGGCAACGGATACATCATTTATAAAGAATGAAATGCCAGATATAGTTATGTAGACTCTTGGCTAGGATCGTTAGTTATGACATAGTTATTAAGATATTTTTTGCTTTTGCTAATCTTCGAGAGAAATGTACAAAAAACGAGATGAGCAAATTATATAAGGTTAAAAAACAAAATGGAATCTTTAGCCATATGGATAATGATTAGAAATCACATTAGATCATCACAAATCCTCGGAGTGCGTCGTGTACCATTCGTCTAAGTTCCACACATGCCTGCCACATTGCCGCCGCCCGTCTTGAGTGTATGCAAATACGCTGCAGTTCTGGGATCATTGAGATGCTGTTGGGTTTGCAAATGGGCCACCAGATTATGAGTACGGGCAAAACTTTTATGGCACAACGTGCAGCTATAAAGAACAGACGATCAGTAATGGCTTGGGCTATAAACATCCAACCAAAGGTTACTCACATGTGCGGCTTCTCCCCCGTGTGCGTCTTGTAGTGCATTTTAAGTACGCTGGCATAGGTGAAGGTCTTGCCACAGGTCTCGCAGGCATAGGGTCGCTCATTGCGATGTAAGCTGTGGATAACAGGAACTGTTAATGGATTCGTAGGAGTTATAGATAGGAGCCCACCGTTCATGCTTCACCGTAGAGGTGCGGTCCGCAAAGCTACGCTGGCAATATTGGCAGCTATAAGGACGCACACCTGTATGTTTGCGTAAGTGGCGTACCAGCTGGAAGTTTACATGAAAGGCCTTGTGGCAAATCCTGCAGAGAAATAGAGAGATAGACTCCTTCTCATCTGACATCCTAAGAATTACTTACTCGCACTCGTAGGGCCGCTCGTTGCGATGTCGACGCATGTGCGTGTCCAAGGTGTTCTTGCGCTGATAGCTATTGCCACAGATATCACAGATATGCAGCTTGCCCACGGCTGGTGCAGGATTTGCAGGTGGCGTGGTCACAGCTATGTTTTCTTCCACATCAAACTCTGTGCTTGTACTGGCCACAATGGGCAGTTCCTCAATTATATCCTCGCTGGACCATAACTCTTCCAGCACCTCTACCTCCAATTGTTCATATCTCTCTGGCTGCGGCTCTGGAGTAGAAGGCACAGCCACTTCTTGCTCTTCCAACTGCAACACTGACTTGCATATGTATTCCCGCAAAAAATCATCGGAGCGCCTGCAAAGTTGTCTGAATTTGTCTGCCAGCGTAAGAAAGGCTCGACATTTCAGGCAAATACGCTTGGGTTGATTCTGGTCGTCATCCTCTTGGCGTGTTATCTGCAAAGATTGTCCAAACCATCAACAACTGATACTAGAGCACAAACAGGTGCTTATAGTCAATAGTAACCTTTATGCCACTGAAGTTTTCCAACTTTTCGCAAAGTAAGATGCCCTGCTCCTGATCCCCAACGCATTCATAGATGGACACCATATTCGCTTCGTTGTCTTGCAGGCAAATGCGACAAACTGAACGCATGTCCAACGCAAAGTCAGCCATAACAAAAATTTAAACAAAAATCAGCTCCAGCAATATATTGCCATTCCCTTTTGAGGCAGCAAAACAATAACAACAGTATTGCCATTCACCGCGAACTTACGTATTTTAAGCAATTAGTGCTGCCTAACCTGCTGTCACTGCTACAGTGTCACTTTTGCGAGTCACTACTTTTAAAAACATGGTTGCGACCGGTAACAGGTAAATAAAGAAACCAAAAAGTAACTCGCAATTTCTTGTTAACGTTCCATTTAATGATGTAGAACTTTCTTACAAACTAATTTTCGGCAAAAACTGCGCTGCCTTTGTAAAGCCACATCGCTGTGGAAGGTATCCCCCTTTAATTACTTCATAGTAGGCGATAGCGCCTATTTATACTCTAGGAGAATATACGAGTATATTGTATTCGTGAAATGTATGTAACACTTTGAGTGTGAAAGCTTTTCCGACCTCTATATTCTATATATTCTTGATCAGCATCAGGGGGTCATCAGCATCTGGGAGACTATAAGAGCTAGAAATATGAAAATCTGTATGTAGACTCCCTAGATCCGTCAGATCGAGTTTGTATTAAAATTTTGTCTTTCATAAAAATATTTACAATTAAAAAAACACTAATTTCTTTTAAAAAAAAAGTTAATTGCTCCAAACTGTTACTCTTCACTCTAAATATAAATAAATATCACGAGCTGTAATGTATATATAATTTATACTATTACAAGCTTGCTTAATATTAATGCATTGATAAATAATTAATTATGTAATATTTTAATTTAATTAACAAATATAATAATACATAATGCATTTATCGTTTAGTGATGAAAACATTTGATCAAATTCGGTCTTCTTCTAATGCTGCCATTCACATGGTAACGCCGACAGCTTGGTTTTTTTTCGCCTGTGTGTTAGCATATTCATAGTATTTGGCGTCGTCCTAACAATATAATAGACTTCCCACGCAAAGGATAACATGAAAGACAGCACAGGAACTGCAAGCGAGGCAGCGCCAGGCCAAAAGTGGATTGTGTGCCGCGTTTGTCTACAGCAACCCAAAGAAGCTATGGACAGCATTTTCAATGACGATGCCACCAAGGATTTAACGGACATGATATTGGAATGCGGGGGCGTGCCTGTAAGTCTATATAGCAATAATCACTTCATACGATCCATCTAACCATGTTGCATTGCTTGCAGATCAAGAAGTTCGATCACTACCCGGATAAGATATGCGGCAAGTGCCTGAAAGGTCTGCACGTTGCTTTTCGATTTCGACGCACGTGCCAAAAATCATACAAGCATCTGAGCCAATTTATGGCACCCGTGGTCATCGAACAGCATGTAGAACAGATCGCTCCAGCGTCAGTTGAACCAAAATTCGTGCAAGACGAGGCAGATGGCCAGCCCGAGCAAGAGGAGGAGCAAGAAGAGTCTGAGGCGGAGGCAGACCCAATGACAGCATCAGCTGAGCTGTGCGAAGCAATGGTCACTGATATAGACGAGCGCATGCTGGTGAATCTGGAGAAGGAACGCATAGTGCACGTAAAAAGCGAGCAGGTTGAGGAGGATGGCATCATTGAGGAACTTTACGATGTCTATGAGTCGTACGATGGCGACCTGGTCAATGAGGTGGCTGCCTACGATCAAGATATGGCCGAGCAGTCGCTCTCCGGCCTGTCAGCCGAAATTGAATACTTGGATCAGGTGGATCAGGATCAGCTGACGGTAAGTGCACACGAAGACGACGAAATCGAAGTGCAGTGTTTGAACACAGTCGACGAGGAGTTTCTGCCCATCAGGGCAATTGGCGCCACAACCCGTTCCAGCTCCACAGCCGCCGCGACAACCAGACAAGGTGTGAATACCCGCAACAAAAGCGAGTCCAAGTCCACCACCACGGGCACCATAGCCAAGCTTAAGCGCGAAAAACTCACCGTGCCCGGAACCAGAAATATCATACTCAGTGTCGAAGATAGCATTACCATTGGCGACACAGTTGTCCGCAAATCCGGCGGCATCAAGACCAGAGGCGGACGAAAAGTTCTAGTTGGCGAAAACAAAAAGGAGTACAAATATATCTGCGATATCTGTGGCAACATGTACCCCTCTCAGAGCCGCCTGACCGAGCACATTAAAGTGCATTCCGGCTTGAAGCCACATGAGTGCGAGTGAGTAGGGCGAATGGTGATCATTACATATGGGATCAGTATAGTTGACATTTTCTTGGTTTTTTTTTTCCTATAAGGATTTGCGGGCACCGTTTTGCCCAGGCACAGCAATTGACGCGTCACATGAACACCCACACTGGAAATCGTCCTTATAAGTGCAGCTACTGCCCGGCAGCCTTTGCGGATCTATCCACGCGCAATAAGCATCATCGGTAGGAGGCACAGATATTAGGCTAACCTTATCCAAAAGTGCTCCAATGTATTCTTTTGAATGTTTCCAGCATCCACACCAATGAGCGTCCCTATGAGTGCGATGTGTGCCACAAAACCTTCACCTACACCAACACGCTCAAGTTCCACAAGATGATTCATACAGGCGAGAAGCCGCATGTGTAAGTAGCTTAGTTTTCTATATCTTTGTAATGCTGACTCAATGGAGTCATATGCCATATGTGCATGTCGGTGTGCCTTCAGCCCAACTGCTCTATCAGTTTTCAAGCTGTTAAGCTGAAATTTCGTATTATATGGTTGTCCGCTCTTGATCAGATCAGACCATCGCGGCCTTCTCAAATGGATGCAAACCGAATTTGGTTTGATTTGGCTGACAAAGAGCAAAGTTAGGCTCCTAAGTGTTCAGTCCAGAACAATCGTTTATATAGTAGCTATATGATATAGTGGTTTGATCTACACCAGATCTGGTCAGGGCACTTGAGACTTTCTCAAATGCTTACAAACTGAATTTGGCTTGATTTGGATGAAAAACAGAAAAGCTATGCTCATGCTTGCCATGCATTGGTGGGCAACTTCAAAGTCTATCCCATGGGATAGGAATAAAATACACGGCAGCGCAGCCAGCATACATATTCACATGTATAGATGCATATCTTGATCTTGTGTTCGTTGAATGTAGTTCGGTTCCTGCTTAACTCATGGATATGGATATCTCTCTTCACCTGCTCTCCTTACAGTTGCGATATCTGCGGCAAGGGTTTCCCGCAAGCCTACAAACTGCGCAATCACAAAGTCACCCACGAACGAGAACGACGCCAAATAGGCTCCGGCGATATTGTTGACGAATTGGGACTGCCGTATGCCACGTCAAGAATCATTGGACTGGGCATGTAGGGAGAATGAGCTGCATTTCGTTTTCCAACTTTACGTATAAATATATAAATAATGTAAGATTAAAGATGTAATTATTATATTCTATTGATGAACGGAAGGAAGGAAGCCTTTCAGATTGGAATTATAATTTATACCCTAAGCTTAGCCTAATGATGCGGAAATAAATTAAACATAGCTTCGCAAATGGTCTTGGCATCGGTCTCCTCTGGATATAGCTGGAGCACAGCGTGCACCTGATGCTGGGGAAAGAGGCTGCTCAAATGGTAGCGCAGCATGCGTCGCTGTTCCTCGCGCGATGTCGCATGCAGCTCCTCATTGATGCGCGAATCGGAGGCGGAGAGGTGGAGGGAGAGTGGCGGGCCGCCGGCCAACTGATGATCTGTGACCGGGGCAGATGGTGTCCTGGTAAGACACTGATGATAGCTATGACCACGTGAGGATGGCTGTGGCAGTTGCAACTGCTGGGCAGGCACTAATGGGCACGGGCGGTAGGCAGGCGGCGCCAGCTGCCGCTGCAGTTTCTTGTGTGGATTCAAGTGACTCAGCTGAGATTCTTCCAGCTCCAACTGGCTGTTGAAGGCGTGACAGAGTTGCTGCTGTGAGATTTTTTCCACTGTATTCGATTTGGTGCGTCCCAGTGGCTCCCGACTGGCGGCCAGTGCAGCCAGCTTGGCAGTGTTGGCCAACTGATGGCCACCACCATTGCTATTGCTGTGGAGTGGGGCACTGTGCGAGGCCTGGAGCGGCATGCGTTGGATGAGCGGCCCTTGATGCCGGAACTTGCACTTCTGGCCGTAAGTGCACTTTTTGCCATATGGACACAGCTGTTGGGCATCGGCCATCTTTTGCTGCGTCTGCGAGCGCAGGAACAAGTCCAGCGTGGGCCCTGACCGACCCAGTGGGTCATCAGGTGGCATGAATATGTCATTCACAAAGGAGTACATTAGCAGACGCTCCTGCACCACCTTGCGGTACTCCTGGCTCTCCAGCACGAGGTCTCTATAGTTATCGTTGGACACCACTATGCCATCCGTTTCCACGGCCAATTTGAGTATGAAACGATCATCATAGCAGGACACCCGCTTACCATCCAAATGACGCGAGGGCGTAAACACCAGGACACGCTCGTGCTCCAGCTCGTAGAGCAGTTCCTGTTCACTGATATTGTTGTTGGCCAGCTCCTTGCGCCAATTAGGCACAAAGGCGGTGATATGACGATGGCCACGCTGCCGGAACCAGTCCACGCAGATGCGTATGCCGCGGCAGGAGAAGATTAGATTATTGCCATGCGACAAGGCCACATTGCTGCCATCTATGACTATGTGGCGAAGTGTCCCGCTGCCGGAACTGCCGGTTGCATTGCTATTATTGTTATTAGCAATGTTGTTGCTGTTGGCCGTCGTCGTGGTGGTGGTGGTGGGTCGCTTGATGAGCTCAGCCAGCAGTTCATTTTGTGTAGCCTCCGAACCCAGGCGTGTCAGTGCCGAGTGTATGGACTGTTCGCTGTAGCCCAATTTTTTTGCAAACTCCAAATTCTGTCGCTCCGTTGTGCTCAAATCGTCATCGTCGCTACTTTCCTGTTGCGTCTGCTGTTGTTGTTGTTGTTGCTGCTGTTGCTGTGACTTTCTCGCACCCAACTTGTTGGAGTTTTGTTGTTGCTGCTGCTGTTGTTTTGCCTGTATGTGCACCTGTTGCTGTTGTTTTTGTTGTTCCTGCACTTCGCAATTCATTTTGGTGCGCATTTACCGTTTAATTCAATTAACTCTCTTTAATTTTCTACTTATTCTTGGTTCACTCATAAACAACTGAGTAATTAGATGAGCTGTTATCGAAATTCGCAGCAACAGGTAAAACTTATCGATAGCTTTGGGGCGAGTGGGCAGCCCTTTAAGCTTAGCTTTGACCGCGCTCCTATTCAAATGGGCAATTCAAAAGCTAAGCTTCGGTGTTAGAGAAGCTTTGAGTGGAGAATTAAGCGAATCTTGGGTATAAGGTTACGACTTCGAAAGAGCCAAGATCCAAAAAATAGAAAATCGCCAACACAACAACAGCAATATAACAACTGTTGCAATTCCCCCAATATATTTCAATCTCCTTCGGAGTCCATCATCAAACAGAAAACCCAAGTGAATTTTTCATATTTTATTTATAAAATGCGTGTTAATTACAGAGAATCAAAGTGAAAAATCATATTCAATTACGTAAAGTATGAAATACAATTGACAAATTATTAATAAACATTGTTAATTATTAAATCATCATAAGTGTTATACGAGTTTATATGTATGTTAATGTTTGTTATACAACTTGAAATTTGTTGTTTTTGCATCAAATTTATAATTTCGTTTTTCTTTCTTTCTTGCTGAGTTTTAACAAAGTAAAGCTACTAAACTTAAATCACAGATAACACTAAAGTGTTTGTTACGATATATATGTAAGTACATTGTTTTGTTTATATATGTTTGTGTGTGTGTGTGTGTGTGTATATGTGGTCTTGCAGCCAAAATTATTTAATTTTATAATTACTTAAATCGAAAATCAAAGAACGCATGTCAAGAGTGAAATATGAGTTAAACAGCAAATCGCTAACATTATTGCTGTGTGTGTTTTGTGTGTGTCTGTGTGTGTGTTAGTTCCGTTAAATGCAACAATTTACTTAATTACTAAGAAACAATCGTTTTGTTTAATTGAGAAGATTGTTGATGTCTGTGTGTGTGTGTGTGTATGATGGTTTTACAACTGATATGCTTAAAATTGTGTGTTTATAAGTATTATATATAACTGGTTGTTGCTTTCAAATTTAAATTCCCGCGCTGCGACTTCTACTGCTTAAACGTTCTCTGTGAATGGCACATTTTGCGTGTAACGCGAATGGCAAAAATAACGAACTGTCTTGCTTCAGTTGCTTGTAGTTTTTTGTGTGTTCTCTCAGCTTCTACATATTGAATGTAATGGATTCTGTGGATGTGGAAACTCTATAGCTATAGCTACATAGACCTACACCTGAGCGTGCCCCGCACCGCCTAGACATGCACCTCCGGGCAATCCTCATCTTTGATCGACGTATACTGCACTTTTTTGGCCACATTATCGAAGACCGGCGTTATCATGTACTTCAACTTGTCGCGACTTACATAGACCAGGGCCACCAGCAGGCCCAGCAGTATCATGCTGAGCACTATGAGCAGAAAGATCAGGGTGGCCGTGTGGCCATTCATGTGCGGCTGCAGTTCACCATAGCGTTCGTTGTCTGCGGCGGTATTCAGGAAGGTGGCTGCCGCTGCAATGGCCGCCTGGCACTGGCCCATGTCCAGCTGTAGGATATGCGCCGGCGCCGGGTCCACATGCTGTGGGTCGTGGAAGCACATCAGGCTGTCCTTGTTGCGCACGGTCACCGGCGTGGAGTCCAGCCACGTGCGAAACGGTGATATTTTGCAATCGCACACAAACGGATTCAGATTGAAGTCCACAATCAGGTTGGCCGTGCGATTCACGCGCTCCTCCAATTCATTTAGAACACGCATATCGCTGGGCTTCACGAACTCAAACTTGTTGCGCTCCAGGTCGAGGAAGCGTAGATTCTTAAGACAGCGCACCTCAAAATTAATATCCTTGAGCAGATTGTCGCCCAAGTGCAGATCCCTTAGCGACGGCAGATCACAGAAGACAGTGCGATCCTTAAAGTGGGTGATCTCATTTTGCTCCAGATGCAGTTTCTGCAGCTTCACCAGCTGGCTATTCACAAAGATGTCATGCAGATCCTCGCTCAGCTGCGGTGAGCTATTATCCTCGAAGGCATCCGTCAGATGCAGGCTCTGCAGATTCACGAAATTGGAGAAGACACGCGGATGATGATGATTGACCTCATCCTCAAAGCGCGAGATGCTCAGATTATTGTGATTCAATATGAGCCGCTCCACCCGTGGCACATGGTGATAGCTCTTGCCACGGATCTCGCGTATATGGTTGCTGCTCATGTCCACAATCTTTAGCTGCTTGTAATCGTTGATGCTGCCAAAGACATTCCACGGCAGCTCCGCAATGCGGTTGCCCGTAAAGATGAGTATCTCCACCTCCTCGGGCATGTACTCCAGGACGCTGGTGTTCTGCAGGCCGGCATTTGTGCAGTTGACAATATACTGCACCTCGCTCTCGTACAGCTCGCGGCCACAGACGCAGGCCACTGGAAAGTTGGGGCCACAGCTTGACGAAGTCTGCTCGGAAATGCCGGTACTGGTACTGGCACCGGCAGCCATCAGGCTAATGGCAAGTAAAGCCACGGCTAGAAGTTGTGGTCTGGTCTCGTTCGCCATTGCCAACTCTCGACGCGCCCTCGCCTCTTCTTGTTTGCGGTTGTGACTGCAATTAATCGCAAAGTGAAATGTTTTATTAGTTGCGAATGCATTTTAAAAGTAGACACCTCCACATCCATTCCCACAGAGCCTCCTTCGCCCCCTCACCACAACAGCCACACACAATTTAGTTGCCTTCCTGCTTGTGTAGCATATTTATGTTGCACAAGTTGCAGATTTATGGGCTTATGAAAGGCAGAACAACACACCTAAAAGCGCGCACACAGCAGCCCATCAACGCGGCGGCAATGCGGCGTATGGGTAATTTCTATTTAGGTTTCAAGTTTTTCGGGCAACACGGCGAAGCTCGAGTGAATCCACACGCCAGAAGCCAGCGAGACCCTCAAGTGAGGCGGCATATAAAATAGAGCTACCAAAAACAGACTTTTCTCTTTCTGCCCACAAAATCCAACAGCCGTAAAGTTTATTTTCCACGCTGGCTTATTTATGCAAAAAGCTAGAGAGGGGTGACGTCAGATGGGGAGGGGCGGTGGTTTTTGGGTGCCAAACCAGTGATGATAAGCCGAAACTGTTGTAAAGTTTTTGAAGTGTCTAAAGAACCAAAAGTGCTGGGAAGATTTACATATTACATGTGATGTTGAATCGCTTTGTTTAAGATTTCATGGAAGCGACAATTAGGATTTGCAAAAAAATTCTACTCAAATCCAGATAATTTTAGAGCATCACAGAGCCTTATAATGGTATTATTGGCCGCCACTGTGACGGGTGGGAGAGAGCTAGTAGAGAAAGAGAACGCTCCACACATTGATTTAAATCAGTAGCCAGGCAATGTACATTTCGCTCAAACAGCGAGAGGGAATGGAATCATTCATGGTGTCAAACATCAGAGTCAAACAAAGGCAAGGAAATAAACTCGATTTCTATGTATTATTAGTATAAACTTATCCGGCCAGGGCCTTTTTCCCTTCCATTGATGATTTTATATGTTCGCGTTCGATCAACGAGTCTGACCAGATTAGCTCGCGGGCCACCCTGCTTTTTGTCACACAGCATTATAAATATTCCAAAGCGTTAAAATAATGTTGAATGCAAGATGTGAAAACGAAACGTAATCTATCCCTGTTGACTACCGACTTCGACTACATGTGCTCCGTTATTTAGGTAAGCCCAACGGATTGCGTTCGGCCTTTGGTTGAAAATGGATGCTAAAGCATACAAGTAACTATCATATCAAGTAGCTTTTGAGTGTTACAAAGTCTTAGCAGGCAGCTCTGGCAATCAAATTTCATAGCAATCAGCTTAATGAATTTCAGATCTTATTATAAAACCATAAAACCATTTTTATAAAAGAATTTGATAAATCTGATTGAGAAATTGCAAATAAAACCATGGAGCCAGACTACGGAGTCTTTCTTTACTTAAGAAATGTATAAACAGTTTATATAAAGATTTAAAAGCCGGAAATTTACAGACATTTATAATGGCTGCGGCTTATTTCGAAAAAAAGGTAATATAATCGGATATCATACTCGTAATATAACATACAATTTATGTTTTATGATTTTTGCAAGCACATAGCTATTAACCTGTACACTTGCGGGAGCTTCATAAACTTGAAAGGAGCTGATCCTTGTGGCTCTTTTGCTGGAACCAACACAACCGAGTTAAATTTACTTTAGGTCAATTTCGAGTGTGTGCTTTTCCCCCAACAACAGCAGTGTCCTTTAAGCAAGGCAGTAAAACAAGCTGGCTGCCATTCGCTTTATAGGCCTGCCATAAACCCGTATTCCCATTGATTACCTCTTTTGTGGACCGGGGCCACAGTTGTTGCCGGTGTCTTTTGCTCTGGGATGATGGGTCAATTAGTCCAGCTGCTGGCTAAGGGTCATTGAATGCTAATGAGCGCATCAAATATCTGGCTCAAAATTGAAAACTAACGGTGCTTTAATGACTCATACACACTCGAGTCTCAACCGCTCGCTCTCTCTTTCTCTTTGGCACCAACAGCCATCAATTATCTCATCTGGGCTTTTTGTGTTGCATACTTTTATGGGCAAGCAGCTGCTAAAGCTATTCATTTTCACCTCAATAATGCATGAAATGTGCTTAAAAATTCCCATTTTTAAAACCATGAAATATTTATAAGAAAATAAAAAACAAAACATACACCAAAGGAATGTTAAAAATTTATAAATTGCATTAAAAAATTACAGTTATTTTTGTGGGTCATGTCTGGCCTTTGTGAAGCCTTTTGTTGTGTACTTTTCACACGTTGCTTGTTGCTGTTTGTAGTTGGCGTTGCTGTTGTTGTTGTTGTTGCTGTAGTTGTTGCAGCATCAAGCAAAGCATAAACGTTCGTGTTTTGTGACAAGAAACAAAGCAACAAAAGAAAACGCCACAAAATGGCGGATGGTGCACTTGAACTCAACGTTAGGTGCAACATATGTGTGTGTTTGGGAGTGTTTGGGCATTTCCGGTTTGACAGGCTAACAAGCCAAGGCACACATATATGCGAGGGTTGGTATTTAGATTAAGGAATTCTATAGTTTTTAATGTGTTTGTGTTGGCAGACTTAAGGTCGTGTTTGAGCGAAAAATTTAGATTACTTTTCAAATTTGACTTGAAAGGCTTTAGGAGTCGATCAGATTTCATGATTTCAGCAGCATCCAGCATCTCCTTGGTAGACTCTTCAGATTATTTGAGACCAGTCATCATAATAAGACTTCTTATAAGCGATCATTAGCAGCCACAAAAAGTGAATAAAGACCATTCATTCTACTTCATCGCCTCGTCTAGAACATAATCTAAAAAAATCAAAATTCCAAAGGCAAAAGGTGGTTCGAAAACTATATCAAATGAATGCCAAATTATTCTGAATTTAAACATAACTTTATCAATGATCCTTGTCAGAATTCCAAGTCCTTAAACAGCCCTCGCTTGTATGAGTATCCAACTGTGTTATCCTTTTGCTTTCCACTTGCAGTTTTACTTTAATTTCAACTGGCATGTATGGTCCTCTTGTTGTTGGTTATTGTTGTTCTTGTTGCTATTTGCTTTGAGTGTTTATTGTTACAATAACATTGCACGTTTCACACACACTCACTCCCCAAGCCTGCAGCCTGCCCACTGCCCCTGCTATTCCACAGTTCAGCTCAGCCATAATAAGGCAGCGAAGCAACGGGCAAACAAATGTTTTTTTTATACTTCGCCCGTACTTTTTGTACCTACATGTACATTTTTAGCTTTGTTTGTGTATGAAGAGGGTTTTCCTTTTTCTTTTCTTTTTTTTTGTTTTTGGTTTAAATTTATGCATGCGCGTAAAATAATAATAATAACAAGCAGGAACGAAATAATAAAAGGTGAATTTTGTGTGTGTGTTTTTGTGTGTTTTTCGTTGTTTTGTGTTTTGCATTCGCAACTCGCATACCTTGCTCCTTTTTAATACTTTAGTTGTGAAGTGTCCTGGCACTTGGCAGTTGCATTTCAAACCGAAAGCACGAATGGCAGCCGTAAACTGAGCTGACTGACGAGGACACGACGACACCGTTGAATTTGAGGATGAGGATGAGGATGTGGCTGTGGATGCGGGATATGGGCAATGGGAACAGGTAAAGATGGGCACGACGGCCACTCAATTTGTAACACGCAATGAGTGCTCCGCTGTGCATATATATGTATATATGTATCTATATATTTATATATGACTGTGCTGGTCTAATTAGTGCATAAATTTAGAGTGTGCCACATAAAGGTGCTGCAGAGCCTCTAACATAGCCAGTCCAGAGATAAGGCACAGACAGCTGCATCATTAGTGGAATGACAGCACAAGTATCTATATATATATATACAAATACATATATATATGTATATGTGTATAGTAAAATTGAGCAATACTCGCACATTTCATAGCCATACAAGTTGCCACAATCAACATTTTTGCCAATTAATGCTGACTAATGAAAAGCAATTAGGTTTTTGCTGTCTTTCAGGCATTTGTTTTGGCTACAACAATTGTGTTTATCGTGACTGTTAAATGTTGGCTTTGTGTGTAATGTTTAAATAAGGAAAAGTTAAAGAGGAACTCCACCAACTAGAATGCACTATTACTATCATTGCAAGCAGCATTTGTGAAATAGTTGTGTGGTTTTGATATTATTTAAGAATTTTCAAACCAAACTGCTACGGCAACTTTTCAAGAAAATTAACAAACAAAATATTTAAATGCTAGTTTTACTTTTCAGATTTGCATCTTGATCTTCATCTTGCATCAAAAAGTTTATACACTAGAAGTAGAATGTGTAATTTGTCTTTACTTGAAGTTGTATCTTTATAAGTTTTGTTTCTGATTAGGAAGAGAAAATGTTTCTTCCAGTCGTTAAGAATCTAATTTTATGCTTCCTTGAACACAAAATTATATGGCCAACTTTATTCATTTGATTTGAATTCAACGCTTAAGCAAAACCATCAAGAAATGTCGGAATTGAAGTTCTTCGTGATCTAAAGCCTTTAACTTCCATCCTATTGTAGTAGACTTAAGCTAATTGATCTGCCTTCACTATTATATAGTAGACTCTGTCTGATTGATGGCAAATTAGATTCTTCTGAGCTTTTATCTCACCTTAGATTCACTAGAAACTATCAGCCTTTATATCTACATGAATGTTCCTCAAATTATGCAAGCCATGAGCCTTTAATGGTAATTAGCTCTTTTATATCTCCTCGCAAAGCCATTATAATCCCATTTATCTGAGCTAAACATCTGCATGTCTGAATCTCTGACCACTTGAGTGATGTGAGTTCAGCCATAGCCCCATCGGTCCTGAGTTTAAAACATTGCAAATATTGTAATCATTAAATTGAGTCTCCTCCTGTCTCTTTACAATTGACATCGCTTCACTAACATCGTAAACTGTCATCAACACACTTTCAAACTGTGATCAACTGTAGAAAATGTTGGAAAAATGCAACAGCTTACCAAATGCTTCAAGAAATACTACTTCATTTCACTGAACAGGCGTTGCGGAATTTCATCTATCGAATTCCAAAAAAACACGTGTGCCATCAAAAATGTGCTCGGAAAACGAAAGCTGAAATTCAGAGCAAGGCTGTTAGACACTCTCTAGAATGTGCCACATGGTGGCAAATGCAATTCCATCATCATTTTGGCGCATTTCAGTTAGCCGAAAAATGTTACGCCCACACACTTTATGTCACGCCATTATGTGTGAGAATCATCCAGTGGTGATTGGTGGTGGGGCAGGAGTAGGATTGGGCAACACTTGCAAAATGAATAGCTCCGGTCTGAGGAGCAGAAGCGCACGTAGCAGTCAAATGAATCCACAGTTGCCAGAGCTCGTTGCATTTAATTTAATGTGAAATGAGTGTGAGGCCAAAGTCGTTGCCAACAGCAGGAGCTGGGAGCTGAACCAGTGGCAGTTGGCAAGTCGACCGACCATCGCGTTGCCAACTGCATTACGGAAATTCTAATGCGGCCAACAAGCGTTTAATGTCTTGCCGCTGCCTTCGTTGCTGATGCTCTGCTGTTGTTACTCCTGCTTGTACTCCTGCTCCTGGAGCACCAAATGCTGCCAACTCCTGCTCCTGTAGCTCCAACCGCTGCTGCAGTCATTAAACAAAAAAGTTTAAAAGCTTTTCTGGTCGAGAACGCGGCCCAAAGAATTAATGGGCAACTAACTGTACTTTTCTCTAGCCATAAATTAGCGGCCAAAATGAGTCGAGCAGCATGAGTTATGAGTACATGAGAGCGTGATTTCGGCATTCTTGCTTTTGTTTATGCATTCATTGAAGACGCACAAAAGCTGGCAACACTTTTTGACAGTGCTCCATTGTCAATGCGGGATAGGGATAGGCGGCGGCTCCAAAATGAAATAAGAAACACTAGCCTCTCCTTTACAATGCAATTAAACGCAACTGCAGTCGGGGCGACCGCGCACAAAACTCAATTAGTAAAGTTCGCAGCAGTACAGCACATGGCCAGATCAGGCCAGGCCAGGCCAGGCCAGGGAGGAGCTGGAGCAAGGCCAAGGAACGTGTGCTTACTTCTCTGGGTCGTTCGTGTCCAGCGTTGCGGCGTTGCCTGGAATTGGCGCACGTTGGCTTCATAATTTTATTATGAGTGCACCGCGTAAAGCAGAGAGCGATGAGTCCCACAGCCAGACACCACAGCCCGGCCAGAAGGCCAACACAGAAGTCCAACGGAAGTGTTCAAGTGAAGTCCGTGGCAGGATTCTCACGTCGGTCAGGACACCAGCGTTCCATTTAGACTAATTAGCAGACAGCTAATTGCACTTGAATGGAACGAAGTAAAAGGTAGCCAAGAGCTCAACTTTAAAGTGGGGGCCGTTTGTTTGGCGTCTGCAAAGTTTTTAATTTTTTGTTCACACGCCAAAAGGAAGTTGTGAAGAATTATGCAGGATGTGTTAAAGCTGAAATAGGTGTTAATGTGCTTGGTGGAATGATGAAGTAACAGCAACGGCAAGCAGCGGGCAGCATGGGGAAATGGAAATGTAAAGTCCATGGCAAGCTGAGTGCAAATTACAAATGAGACGAAGGCAGAAAGTTTTGGTTTGTAAATTCACTTCAGAATGGGTAGAGCAGTTGCATGAAATGGCTCCACAAGAGGGTGTATAAGAAGTTCATTTGCATTCAGGATATATTTAGGGAAAGCGAGGGGCTATTTTGCATAGCTGGAGCTAAGTATAGGTATATAAAGATTCTTTAAAATTGGCAGGCAGCGGGTGAAAGCCATCTAACTTAACCTTAACTAAGTCCTTTGTTATCTAACATTTCTTTTAAATTACTTTTAAGATATGTAAATGAGAGGTTTTCTAGAAAACTCTAGAGATTTGCTTCAGTTTGTAGTTTCAGTTGTTAATATATATATATTCCCACCATCTTTTATGTAGTATAACTAATGTAATCTAGCCATATCCATGCAAATTTGAGGCTCTTTTAGAAGTCTGATTCCTTGTGGTGTAAATTTGATTAAAATTACCTGCTTTATAAGGTTATTTATAGATAAATTTTCAGGTGAGAGGTTGGTATCTCAGAGATCAGTATCTGAGTGCCCTTTGGGAAGTTTCTTTTCTTCGGAAAGGATCTTTAGATCTTTGAATTCTTGATTTAAAACTTTTGTTTAAGTTAAAACTTTTTGTATTGAAATTATTGCTTTCGGAACTAACCAGACTTGATTCCTTCCTAAAACGTAGATGATCTGGTGATCTGGACTTAAGAAAACGTTCTGGAAATATTAACTTCGCGCTGGAAACAAAAATGCTATCATTGGTGTCCTTTGAGCAATATTTTTTGATGGATTTCAGAACGAAATTCTTTTTTCTCAGGCTCATATGTGCTGAATAGTGTCAATAAGTCGTACAAATGCACACCTATGATGTGCGCTTAATTTAAAGTTCAATTTGCCAACTTTCTTCTTACAAAAACACATCCTAACTGTACACATCAGGTTCATCAAATGCTATGAAAACGAGGACCCCACGCTTTAAAGCGTCAATCCAATTCAAATTTGGTAATTGGTATAAAACGGAAAGACGAGACTTTCCATTTGCATCGGTACCTCTGAGGTACCTGCTCACACGCAAAACATTTAGACCACACACATTGCACGTGCGGCACTACAACAACAATCACAACAACAACAAAATGTCGGAAAGAAAATCCCAGCAGCATTTTGCAATCCGTTTTCGAACAGCATTTATAGCTGTTTGGCTTTCACGTCCTATCGATGACGAGGCGAGGATTGTTGTCAAAAAATGTTGCGGGAGTAGCAGAGGGAGCAGGGTAGCTGCCTAGGGGGAATTTGAACAGTGGTTGGCTAGTGCGAGTCCAGTAAAACGGGGAAACAATCGCTTTTTGGGGGCTGGGATTGCGACAACTTCAAATTGCATGGCTTGACCAAATATGCAAACATGCATGCGCTCATTGCCCAGTTTCCATGACTGCTCACTCGCACTCTTTCTCTCTCTCTCGCTGCCTCTCTCTTTCTCTTGGTTGCTTTGGCCGCTGAATGCGTTGTTAACTCTTTGTTTTGCAAATTTATTCCAGAAACGGCGCCCAAAACTCGCGCGCGACACTTACAAATTGCATTAAAAGCGGCTGCGTTCAAATTAAAAATGCTTTCCATGAATTCGGATTCTGATGCAGGATGCGAGGGCAACGAAAGGAGCTTAAGGCGGGCCATTTAGTGCTGGGTATTGTGCAATATATATGGGTGAGTGTATATATGTATTTTTTGTTGCCTTGTTTGGCTGAGTAAAGTTTTCGTTTGCATATTTTTGGGCGCATTAAGTGAAGCTTGACTGAAATTTAGGAGCTGAACATAAAGTAAATGCTGTTAAATGGCCTAAGAAATCAGACTGGGACAATTAAAGTTATTGATGTGTGAAGGGGATTAAGGGATATGTATTTCATTTACTTAATGAAGTGGATAGGAAAGCAGTTGCAGAGGAAAGGCCTATGATGAATAGATGGACACGGAATATCAGACTGTTGGGCTTGCCATATTTGTGGAATGATATTATAATTTCGAATTCCGATTAACTTTTAGTACATTGGAAAATGCTATTGGCAGTCCAAAATATTTAGTTCATAGTGTGCACGCTTTCATGTTTGGCAAGATATCTCTGTATGGGTAACAGGGGTTCTCAAAGCCTTCAAAAATAGATCTAAGAGTAGTAGTGTTTTGTCTTTGCGGATCGCGCAACCTCCACAATATGGGTAAGAAATTAGTACTTATTATACCATTCACGCTTCCTTCTAGCGTTTCCGACTATATAAAGTATATATATTCTTAATCAGCATGACAAGGGGAATCTATATAACCATGTCCGTTTGTCCGTCCGTCTGTTCAACACAAAGATCTCAGATGTCTTAAAAGCTACAAAGCTGAAATTTATATCAGACGCTTCGTTTGTCTGCAGGCTGGTTAATTTCGAGTTTTATCCAGACCGGACAACTATATCATACAGCTTCCATATAACCGCTTGTCCCGGAACACTTAGGAGCATAACTTTTCTGCTTTTCATGCAAATTAAAACGGCAAGCCGATGCTTTCTTGTTTTTACTGGCTTTTCTTTATAGGGCAGATGCTGTCCCTTATTTGTCAATATAAGCAGAAGTTGGGCTGAGGAAGTTTAAGATCTATAACAATAAGAGGAGCGTTGAAGCAGCCAAATAAACCCATATTAAGTTTTCAACCATATATTCTACAAAAGTCGAACCAAAGGAATAAGAAAGGACGATATAATGTATGTCCATATAAGACACCTTTGTGCTGGCTATGTGCTTCTAAAACTTAAGAGCAGCCGCACTTAACCACCATAGCCTGAACCACCATATAAATCCAAAATAGATGATCTAAGATTGTTCAAGTTCAACTTCAAAAATTGAAATCAAAGATTTTGTTCCAGTTCGAAGGACAATTTGAATTTTGTCCGAAATTGAACTCAAACAGTTTGATCTGGACAAATCTTTATGATTTCAAAAATTGAATTAAATTGTATATCATAAATATTTCTTTTTATATACAGCTTTGTATGAAGATCTAGGATTAACACTAAAGCTCTCAGGCAACACATTGAATATTAGAATGAGTAATATTATCCATACCAATGTACTCCTAAGTAGGCAATTGACATCATGAATACATCCAGCGTGGCACAATGTGTTCATGGTAGAACATAAATCATTGACAATATAAGAAATACTTCAGAAGTCTTAGAGTTTTTCTTTCAGGCGACTTTATATTACACATTGATGAGTTGAGAATTATCTTCTCATTCTATATTTATTTCTCATTCTATATTGTAAAGCTTCCATAAACTTTGATCTTCAAGCCAATTCAACAACTCAACATCAAACAAGGCTTGCTGCCACAAAAAGAGCCCGGGCAACTTTGGACCAAACCGCTAGAGATTTTAAAATATCTAAAACATTTAAATAAACATTTTTCTTTTAAATTTACTTTTAAAATTACTTTTGAATTGAACCTATTGCAGTTCTCCAACTAACTCCAATTTCATCTAAGCTTCGCCTGTCAGAAGCTGGCTTTTCGCTGTCGTTGTTGTTGTTGTTGTTGCTACTGTTGTTTTCTGCTGTTAATGTAATCAACAATCGATTTTCAAACACTTTTGCCCATAGCCAAAGTAAAGCTAAAATATTCCAAAGCCCTCCCTTTGCTCCACTTGAACTGGCCACCGCCCCGGCCGCTGCTCCCTTTATCCAACCAATTCAATCTGCTCTGGCTGCTAATGGAAACTTTTTTAACTTTTCTTCCATTATTGTTGCTGTTGTTGTTGTTGTTGTTATTTTGGACACACAGTTCCGTCCCTCTCGAAAAAAAAAACCGCTAAAAATTTATAAACTGTTTGGCCCTTTTTGTGGCACGAAGGTCCGCGCCACTCAAATCCAATATTTTCGATTTCATCGTTGACAGGAAATGTGTTTTTCTTTTTTTGTTTTTTGTTGTTGTTGTTGCTTCTTGCGCCCCGCAGAAGTAGAAAATATTTGGCGCCATAAAAACTGTGAATGAATGAATTTTAAATAAACGCATCCCTCGCCCCCTTAACAAAGGATAAAACAGAGGCTCGAGCTTTTCACTTGGAATATTTTGCATTAGAAATTCAACAGCCTGAGCTTTTAGTAAAAGAACTGAAAGGAAACCGGAGCTCTCGTCCGCCGCCTGTTTGAGCAGAAATGTAAATCTAGAAAATGTTTTCCTTTTTTCGTCTTGGGCTGCCTTTTTGACTTTTGCGCTCGGGACCAAGTTGTTTGTTTCCAATTAGAGTCCAGTTCAAGGAAAGCATGACGGTACCACGGGGCGTATGATAATTGGATTGCCATGCATGGAATGGACATGGCAAAAGGGAGACAGCACGTCTGCAAGGTTGTTTGCTGCTGTTTGCCATTTGCTCTTCGCTTAACAGTTAAATGGACAGCTCCTCGGAGAGACTGAAATGAAAAATCAACAAAAACGACGACAAGCAAATAGCGACAGCAACTGAAAGTAGCAAAGAGGCCGGGCAACAACAATGACACGCAAAAGCAACAACACGAACAACAACGAACTACAACAATGGTCGAAGTGGCTGCTGGAGCAGAAATGGCAATTAACAATGATCGACTATGATATGGCTCTTTTTTATTAAGGATACAAATAGGATAATTTGCAGAGGCAACGGATACTCACACGTATGTGGAGCTGTGAAGTATTAATGTGCTGAATTTAAAGGTGGTCAGTGGAAAATGATGAAAATTACTGAGGAGGATATGCACAGGAGGTGATTATGAGTGATAATTTTAAGGGTTTGACAGCTGTTGATTATGTAGTTGTATTGTATGAGCTGCCCTTCGCAGATGAATGAGCTTGAAGTGTTTTCCAGGGCTTCAATTGCTCTGTTTGTGGTTGTGCATTTGTCTACTTAAGAGTGCAGTTGTATGCATCATATTATGAGAATTATTTTCAGTCCACCTTCTGTTTTAGAGACTACATTATAACCTTACATCTTCAGACAAATTTGTGTTTAAAGAGAAGAACTTTAAAATAATATTCAGTTTAAAATGGTTACTAAAAGACAGTGGAAAGGGAATGAAAGTGAAGGTAGAGATCTATGGAGTCATCTTAGACACAAGCGTAGTCTTCTGGCAAGTTCTTAGAACTGTCTGGGGATGTAAGACCTGTGATAGAAACTAGGCTTGGATAAATCCATATTCATACTATCCCAAATTTATAAACATTCAATGAGGTGTTCTTCAGCTGGAATATCTAGAGATAGGCTCAAATATATGGGGAAGCCTAGAAAAGCGATGAATGATTACTGTAGAATATCAACGACATACAGATTTTACTTCTATAAGTGACTTATTTAAAGCATTTATCTTTTCAATAAGACATCTACTTTTTTTGGCAATCTAGAGGAATACTTCAGATGATCTCAAAAGAGAACTTAGGCATATAGAGCAAAAGCTATAGCCCAATTGCAGCCCTAGAACAGACTGGAAAAGGCCAACTTCTAAGTCTTGTTCACTTGTCACTGATTCAGAGGAAATGTATCAATATTTCTGGTATTCCTGAGGTTCACAGTTCCATATTGATTTCTTTCAAACTGAAAGCTGACTGGTAATAAAATTTGTTGCCATCACAGTTCCTAGGCAATCATTATAAACTCGAAGTACTTGAATCTTGAGACATTTATGCTTCGGCATCTGTGTTCTTAGTTGCAGATTCAATTCTTCTTCTGGCTGTCAAAATATCAAAATAAGTCAAATAAAGGTTTCACATCCAAAATGGATACAACTTGTCCTTTGCTTTGTCATCTTATGTCGGTAAAGTTTCAGTTGTTCTCTTTAGAGTTATCTCATGGGGTACCGAAAGGTCACTTCGATCCGCGTCTTTTCACCTTGCTATTATCTTCTTCGCGTTCATTCAAGGATCGTGTATTTCACTTCAGTTACAAGATGATCTTGATGCTCTCCTAGCGTGGTGTCTGGTCAACTAGCTAAGTGTTAGCTGTTGTAAAAGCAAATCGATGTCGTTTTAATCAAGGCAACTTAATCGGATTGATAAGATTGATGACTTCAATGTAATTTTAGACTCTAAATTTAAAATTAGATTCACACAAATCTGTCTTAGCCTCTATAAAGCCGTACAAGGTCTCCCTGTTATAAAACGATGGTCGAAAGAATTATCAAAATGTTCTGGTCTAAAGTATAATTGTTTGGCCACCAAAAAGAACCTTACCCGAGCTACTTCGCATCTCATTCTTTTGAATTTCAAATTTCGAATGGACTACATTTCCTTCAGCCCGTTACACTCTTCCATAACCACTCCATAACAGGGTATACAAAAGGCAAGGATTTGTGCAAAAAAAAAAGGATACAAAATGTAGCAGACGCCCTGGGAGCTGGCAACTATGTCTGCCACTTGCTAAAACTATGCCAAAGGCACTCAAGGCGGGGCAAAAAAAAGAGGCAGATAAGCCTGCCTGGGTCAGTTGAAGCAGCAACAGTTGGCCAGCCATTTGCGATGCACACAGCCACTGTGGCATGCACCAGCGGCGACAAAGGCAACCATAGTGACACGACACGGCAATTTTGGCCAGAACACAAAGAACTATCAAACTTAACAAAATGGCCAGCGCGCCATTGTTGTGGCTGCCATATTGCCCAACTTTTGCTTTCCGCTCTGTTAAACAGTGCGTATACGTTATGATGTGGGTTGTTGCACATGTGGTTCATGTGGTTTAATGTGAAAGTAAATTTGTTATTAAGTTGCCAGCTCAATAAAAATGAACGAGAATTAAATAGAAAATATGTAAGAATAGTAAGTTCAACAGGAGGCGACTAAGGGATACTCTAATTACTTGCCAAAGCATTTAGCTTCTGGAAAAATGAACTGAAATTTATTAAAAAATGTTGAGAAAACAGAAGAAATTATTTGAATTTTTTAATGGAACGAAGCGTTGCAAGAAAAAGACAGCCGAGGAGGCAAAGGACAGCATCCGCATCATGCCTACTTATACATATTAATATACCTTTTTTTTAGCTTTACAACAGAGTATAAAAAACTGCAAGCGCGTAATTATGAGCACAAATTTCTATTATAAATACTCGCATAATTAAAATTTTATACTGTCGTTGGTAATTTATGCAAGGAAATCACCCTCGGGTGCCAGTCAAAGTTGAGTTCTGGACATACAGAATTGGCATATTAAATATAAACCATAGATCAGATAACTTTAAAGCTTAACAATGTTGCGGATAAGTAAAAAGGTTGAGAGTTTCGACTTAAAAAGGACAAATTTTGGTATCTCCCAAAAGATTTTGGCGGAAACTGACCAAGAAGTTTCTATTTATGACCAGAAATTGTAGGCTACGCATTCATATTTCCACTTTAAAGAGGCATAAGTGATGTGGAGGGTTATGCAACAAGCGTGTGGCCTGCGAGGGACTGGACTGTAACCGTTGCCCCAATCACAGCTCGAATTTCAGTATAAATTCACTATGGATTTGCCTAATGGTATATAATATATTGATGTTGGCCCCCCTTTAGACAAAGTTGGCTACGCCCTTGTTATGCCTTGGACAGCGGAAGCTTTAAATTGATCTTATATCTATGTATATATTACCAATAGTTTTATATGGCTTTGTCTGCAAGCTTGGAATTCTTGATGTATAGAAAAACGCTCCTCTTCGACTGCAGCATTTCTTTACTTTTCCCTCCCATTCTCTTCAATATTTCTTTCGTTTGTACTTTTTCTCTACCTCAGTGTTCTATCTCTTTCCCTATTTCGACTACTTGGGTATTCTCTCTCTTTATTATTGTCCTCTCCTCTATCCTCCATCTTCATATAGTCTTCCTGTTTTCCCTCTAACTTCTCCCTCTCTTGCTAATTTACCTTTCTATCCACTTTTCTGTCTTGCCCTACAACTTCTTTGTTTTCTTTTCGACCCCTTTTTGTATTCTCTATCTTCTCATCCTCTTAATCTGTCCTCTCACTCTTTGATCCTCTTCTGCCGTTTCTTCCCTTTGCCTGATCAGTGCTTTCTAAGTGTTGGCTTTGTCCTACTCAAAGAAGCTTATTCTTCCTCCTATCAGATCGTGAGTCTGTTGTTTGATCAATATGTATTTAAACGGTTCTAAGTGTTTCCTTTGTCCTAGTCAAAGAAGCGTATTCTTCTTCCTATTAGATAGTTGCTCTGTTGTGTGCTTAATTTGTATTTAAAAGGTTCTTTGGTTTGGCTTTGTTGGCTCCGTGAGATCTTCGACTTAGATCTAATTGTCTGCGAGGTATATTTTTTATGGAAAAGTTTGAGCAAAGTATATGATAATGGAAAACTTAAGTTTTGTCACTTTTAATGCACACATGTGGGAACTACGAAAGCAGAGCTAAGGCTACTGCTGATGAGGCTTTGGATGGGCTTGAGGTAGTCAAATCTTCCTTGATTTAGTGGGTAAAGTCATTGCTAAATGGTCAAAATAGCTAATGAGTTTTTTCATTTCACTCCTGTCTGATGGAAGGCCTGCTGCAGTTCTAAGTTCTTTATGGCACATAAATTATCTTAATTTGTAGATATTCGAAATCTTTAGATGAATAAGAAAGTTGCGCTCAGCTTTATGACATAGGTCCAAGTCGAGAATTATAAATTAGGAGGTTGTAGATTAGCCTTAGCTTGGAATGAGAACTCAACAGCCTGTTAAATTTTCAAAATTTGCATCTTAAGTGACATTTTGATTACCTTCTGCATGATTTCCACATGCGTCTAGTATTAGCCCAAGATATTTAACCTCAGTGATTCTTAAAAGTACTGCCCCTCTCCTTTGAAATGCATCTAAGAGATCCAATTTCCATCATAAACAGAGACTCTCATATTATGACTTCTATAAAATGTATCTTCAACGCATGAGCAAAACAAAGGCTTTCCGCATTTCGCAAGCTAACAAAGATTCCGCATTCTAAGGCATGTTTTTTACAGCAAATTTGAGAGCCATCAAAAAATCCCAACTTTCTATGGGTCTAAGCCAGCGCCTGACCCTCATCCCCTCGCCAGCATTCAGTTCACTTTTAAGCCTTAGCGCTCGAAAACAAAAAGCAATTCACAATGAGAATCTCGGCAAAGCCTACGCCTTTGGAAATTCAATGCACAAATGCAATGCCAAAGACCAGCTACAACAAAAACAACAACTACTATAATGCAAATGACTGCAAACACTAAGCAGTAACTAAAGCAACAACAACAGCAACAACAACAGAAGCAACCAAAGACCATAAAGAGATGAAAGAAAAGTCATTTGACGAAGGGCGTGCAACTGCACGGTAAGAGGCAAAGGCAGAAATAGGAAAGAAAGAAGTGTTTATTGCCAAACAAAGAAACAACAAAACTATAGCAACAACAACACCAAAAACATTGAAGTGCAACACAAAAGAAATTGTTAGAAAAACATGTGCTAAAAGAGAAAATCTCCGAGAAACACTGAAACAACAACAACAATTCGCCTGAACGCGGCAAAAGTACAAATAAAATATGCAAATCTGCTAGACAAGTCAAACTTAGGCGCGTAGAACTTCCACATCGACTTTGACTTTGCTGGCAGACAGCCCTCCGCTTTTCTCTCTGCTTGTTTTAGTTGGTTTTCCCTTTTGGACTTGGCCTCCATTATCGCGATGGTCTTGGCCCCTGGGGCGGGTATATAAAGTTTTTGACAGGCCAACTAATTTTTGCCCAAGCTAGCTGGCAAAGGACACGAAGGACACTTTTTGCAATGACCAACTGCCTCGACCTCACTCAGTGGCCAATCAATCTTTGAACGACATAGGGCGAGACGGTGCGAGAGAGGGGCATGGAGTGAGTGAGATTGGAGACAGGCAGGCTGAATGTGTCCACCAGTTCCACTTCATCTTCATTCATTTCCAGCAATTGCTTTGACCAGGGGGTTTCCCTTTCTTTTTGGTTTTTGTAACTGCTGTTCTTTGTAGGGATACTCTAGGAGAGGGTATTACAATTTTGTTGCAGCATTTGTGGTGAATAGAAGGCTGGATTTCTGATTCCATAAAATGAAAGTTGGAGTTCATATCTAGATCATATCATATTTTTGATCTTCTCATTGAAAAGTTAATTAGGAAAATGTATAGTTAAATAAAAGTTAAGCTAAAATCATATTCTGTTTTCATTTTTCGGTCTTTATCATAGAGTTCTCTTGCAAATAATTGATATAATGGAAAATATCAGGAAGTTATACCGTCAACTAACAGAAAAAAACGATATCATATCCCGATTGATCTTCTCTAGACTTCAAGCTAGCAAACTGCAGTGACAGCAGTTTCCCTTAAGCTGTTTTGCAGCAGTATTGATTCAGGAGTTGGATTTCGTTTTAGTGTATCTAATCTTCGGCTGGCCAACATTCGTTTTCCCTTTCATGGTTTTTTGTTCATTTGGCGACAATTGCAAATATGTTTGCCGTTTTGGGCATTTTTGGAAACGCGAAGCACTTTACATTTTTGGCTGCTGCCTGCCTGCCTGCCAGCCTGCTGGATGCTTGCTTTCCTGTTGCTTGTTTGTTTCCCCCTTGACAAGTACATGCAATTGCCATGGGCTAAGGACAATGCAGGCCCAGGCAACAGTCAGGCTGAGTGCTGGCGTTGCCTCTGCCAGTGCCAAGACTATGCTGCAACTGGCTGCGTATCCTCAAACCCCTGGCACGAAGATTGATCACTGTTGGCGCAAGTTGAGCGTGCCGGTTTTGTAGTCCTGATGCAATTTTTATTTTTTGACCCTTTGCCCCGCTGCCAACAACCAGTGCCGCTGTCTGTCGTTTAATATGAAAAATTGTGGCAAATATTTGCAAAGAGCTTGGCAGGCAAAGAGACTGGGAGGAAATAAGAGGAGGTGGGCAAACTCAACTCTAATTGTAAGAATTTGTCAGTATTTTTTTTGTTGGGGGTTTTCTATTTTTTTTGTAAAAGGGTCAGAAATTAATAGTTGGTTGGCTTTTGGAGAATGTCTGCAATGCTGTGCGAGAGGAAGGGGTCCTTTTGACAAGAAGAGGATGCCATGCAGATTTATGATATTACTTGGAATATTTGAAGCTGGTGGAAAGTAGATGAAGATATTTGATACTTGGCTTGCAGAACAATTTGAATATGAACGAAACCGCTTCAAAATGATTTCAAAAATGATTTCTTAGAAAGTCAGAAATGGTTTGAAACACCAGAGTCATCTGAAAAGTATGCTATGGAGTCATATAAAGTCATATAAATAGATCCCTGATTCTCAACTAGATCTCTTCATGCAACTTCTCTAAATTGTAAAACTCTCTTCCTTTTCCTGTTAAAAGCTTTAGAGTTTCCACTTTACTCTAATGTATTTGAATGCGAAGTTCATTTGCCAAGTTGGCACAAGCTCATTGCCAAAAACAGTTCACAGTTCAGTCCAGTTGGCTCAAATTGCAAGGACTTTAAATATATATTTGCGCTAACCCCTTTGGCTGGCAAATAGGAAACGAAAAGTCCTTAAGCAATGCCCAGGAAACCGAAAAGAAAGAGAAACCAATTCACAAGAATCCATAAAACTAACATTAATGCCTTAATTTTTGTGCTTAGCAGCGAAAGTTGTTGGCAATGCACAAGGACAAGGATCAGAGGGTACAGCAGAGAGGAGATAAAGAAACGAGAGGAGAAAACAAGCAACTTTGAGTGCAAAGAAAAAAATCCTTTTTTTTTTGCAAAAGTTTTGCGCGATTTTAACGCATTGCAAAGCGCTGCTTAAGCCATAAAAGTGCCGCGAGTCCAAGGGGAAGCACAGCGGCTGGTGGGTTAGAGGGGAGGAGTGGTGTGGACTGACACCAGCTGCAATTTGACTGGGTTTTGGCGGAGCAGAAGATTGAGAAAACTGGCAGTAGACCTGAGGAATGATAAAAATTTTTAGCGCGACAAGTTTGCTTTTTCAATTTGATGTAAAATAGGGATGAGTCGGGAGTATTAGATGTCGTTATATATATCTACAGCTACTTGGGGGGAAGAGGGAGGGATCTGAAAGCTGGCCTGTAATACTTGATGGAGACGGGTCTGTCTGTAAGCTGGGTTGGTTTTCTTAATGGTATAGCTTCAACTCGTTTTGCTAGAGCGCTAAAAAGAAAATTGAAAATTGCTTAAATTGTATTTTTCTACTCAAGACAGTCGCGGAGGATGAGGAGGGCCTTGTGAAGGAGGTTCTTTCGTGCTGGTGTCAGGTTTGGTTAGCCTAGCATCCCAGCCATGGCAACGTGTAGATATAGACAAACAGATGCTGTTCCTCCTTCTGGCTGGCGCCGTATGAGCAACTTGAAACTCTTGAGAGATTTTCCCCTACCCTCCAGCTCTGCTGGCAAAAGTTGCAATTTCATGTTTGTTATGACATTTCTTTCACCACCCCTACAGCCACTCCACTCCCCTGGCAGTTTGTGAGTTCGTCAGTTCACAGTGCAAGTTGAAATTCGCGTAATTAAATCATTGAGGCTGACTGCTCCAAGTATTTGTTGTTATTGTTTTTTTAAGAACTTTCGCAATGTGGGTTAAGGCTGAAGATTCCCTGCCGGATGCTAGTGAGGGGAGGAAGAAGGTCTGCAAAAGTCTTGGCAGGCACTTTTCCTTTCTCTTTTGCTTTAATGAGCAAATTCTCCATGACTTGTGACTTGGCCAGGGCTTGGAGGGGTGTGCAGACTCTGATTGCACAATTCGTAATTGGAACTACGGATGTGGAAAGCAAACACTGCAAATAACTTTAAACTGCAGCTTTTTTTTTCTACCTTTTGTTGTTGTTGAGGCAGCGAAAGGCATGTTGGGTTGGAAAATTCATGTGACTTACCTCAAATGGATGATTTATAGGCAAGGCCTTGTGTGTGTGTGCTGGGATGAGATGAGCAAATGCTGTAATGAGATAGAGGTTAAGTAAACTGGCTGGATTAGAATGTTGTTAAGAAGTTATAACGATTAATTATAATCATTATGAAAGGGAAGAAGTTCATCATTAAGAAGAATTACCAAATAATAACATTTAGGCTGCTAAACAAACTGTTCGAGCATGAACATATTGAATGAGAGAGAATTTGTATATATGTATATCAAAATCAAAATGAAGAGGCCAGTTAGAATGAAGCTATTCTCTGTAAATGAGTTTTGGGTGCTAACAATACTTTATATTGATATGTACTCAGACTATCTGAGGTCTTGGCTAAGAACGAATGGACCAATATCATAACTGACAGAACTTGAGAGCTGTCTTAGAGTCTCTCATTGCCATATCACACACTCCGCAAGTGGCCATACAGAATCCCCACCATATTGGGCACCTCAGTTACTCTCAAAGTCTCGCACTGCTACCTTGAAGTTCACCTTGACAAGAAGCTCAGTTATAGGCAGCCTGCGACAGCGATTAGCTTTAACATAAAGGGCAAACTAAAGAAGATAATTTTCTCTAAGAAACAAGAGAGGAAGGCTAACTTCGGGTATCCGAACTTTATATATCCCTAAAGATCTGCAAACGTAGACCGATTCTTATATTTCTTTATTTCGTCAACGGATATGTTAAAAGCCTTTATCTCTCAAATTATATAAAGTATTTTCCCTGAGCAGCATTATTCAACTTACATTTTCTTAAAAAACCCACACCAAGAGAATGGATTATTCTTAGCTTTTCTGTTTCGTTTTACCATAACTTTGTGATATTTAATGCACCCAGCTGTTAGTCCTTTGAGTCCTGTTAGCTTATTCACATTTCACTCACTCACTCGCTCACTTCACATTCACCATACTTCCATAAATCTGTGCTGGGAACCCTTGCAGAGCTGCCCAGGCAGTGACAAACTTCAAATATGGCCAAAGGGAAGGCCAACAAAAAAAAATTGCCAAGTTTGCTCCCCAGCGAGTCACAAACTCTAAAGTTACTCAGCTTGTCCGCCTGTGCCACATGACGTATGCGCAATATGCAAGCATTCTACTTACTCAACGCTTAATTTAAGGCCGTTTTCATAAACAGATTTCAGGCATAAAATATAGTCATTGACCAGAGAAACAAAAGCAGTGCCAGAAACAACTCAATCTGGCAGCTCAGAGTGGCCAGAATGTGGGCGGCCTAGTGCCACGCCCATCACAAACAAGCAAACGGCAAATATGGGTCTTCCCCTTTGACGTACGTTTTGTGAATGGGAATGCATTTCGCATTTTGCATTTGCCATCATAATTTCCAAGGCAAGTGGCCAGACTGTAACATGAAATTATATCCTTGTGCTGGATCCTTATTCGTCTCTCTGTCTGCATTTAATTAGGGCTACAGAGCTTTTGCCGACAGCTCAGACAATTAGCCGGAACCGAATAGATGCGGCCAGGCATGAATTAGGACTTGGGCTTTTGTTAAGCAAATCATGGTCAGCCAGCAGTCAGGGTCATAAAATAATTTGAAATAATGGCCAGAAGAGGGCCAAAAGGAGTCGGGCTAACTGACCCAGACAGTCGGCAAGTCGGCACGTGTTTATGAATGTGTAGTTAACTATTATGGCAGCCTTTTGACTGTATTGTTGCTTCCAAAACTTATGCTACGGGATTTTTGTGCTTCATTTCCGTTTCCGACTGCACACACACACACACACACACAGAGTGGCACACATATGGCACACGAAAAAGAAGCATATGCATAATGGCATACGTGCCGAAAGCCAAAAACTTTATGGCCAAAAACAATGTTGATGGAAAGGGGGAGAGGGGCGGTGTGCAGCAGACGGTTTTGCAAACTGCAGCTCGTTTGTTTTGACTTTCAATTGGATAGCTGTTGCTCCTGCCAGCCGGCTTTTGTTGCCTTTATTTCTTGCTCCCAGATGTCTAGTATCTTCTCATATATATGTGAACTTTTGACCAATTCTTTTGTCTCTTGGCCTTTGCCAAATACAAAGCAATAAACTCTGCAGTGCCCAAATACACTGACACACAGATGACACCAGTTATGCAGACATGCTTAGGGTGTCCTTTTTTAAAGAAAATCTGGGCATATTTGCATATTATAACTAGGATATGCCTGTGACCTGGCAGAATCTCTGTTATAAGTTGTCTAAGGAAAACTCAAGTGTCACAGGCTTGTGCTCAGATGTGTGTCCTCAAGTGGATGTGGATGTATGGTGCCACATAGACTGGGTTAATTCTGTAATCTGACCTATAAGGGAATAGTTCCTTTAAGCAGGCAGTGTTTGCATGGCAAAGCCAACAATAATAATGAAAAAGACCATTTGTAAGGATGTATTTCAGTCGGTTATAAAGTCTGTGTGGTATATGAAAGTCATGGGAACTGAAAACTATTCAGAATTATATTTAGATTAGGTGGCTATAAGCAATATATTCCCTAAGAACTAATATCCATAGCAATATGGTTCAAAAGTTTCTTGGCGAAGGCTGAAGAGCTATAATAATATGGCTCAAGAGAATAAAAAAGGGGTTTTTTCTTTAGATTATTTCTTCTAATGAATGAAACTCTTTTCTTTGCGAACACCATTGTTGTAATTCCTTTTCTGTTGATCCCTTTGTGGAAGATCTTTTAATTCATAAACTAAAGAAATTTAAATTGAATATATGCTGATGAGTTTGGCTTGTAAATTCAAACCAAGGCCACATATTCATATACAAATTGTAAAAGACCTTTATATATTTAAGGTTGTATCATCTGAGGGAACATCTGTTGTTAGCTTAAGTTAAATTCAAATTTTGATCTAAGTAAATGCTGGAAATTCTTCAATTACATTGAAGAATTTTTAAGAAAAAAGGCAAAACTCTAAAGAAAATATCTAAATTTTTGGTTTGTTTTAGAGATCTTTCTATTCGTTTTATTTAGAAAGTGAGAAGCAGCTCAAATTTAGTTGTCCATTGGACTTTAACATAAAAATTGAGCTTTAACCTAATCATTTAATTATATCATAGTTTCCTAACTCTCTTGCCCTCAAACTTGGTAAATAAAAACATTGAAAAAAAATCATCGCAATGTTTGGGATTCAAGAATTACTGGCTAACACATACATGATCGTTTGCTGCCTTGATTCATTGATGTCATAGATGCTTAGAGCCCTTGATTTCGCTATCTCCATAATCGTTCTTTCATTGATGTCATAGACGCTTTCCCTATCTGCATAATCGTTCTTTCATGATGCTGTTCTACTCCCACTTGGATAAAATTCTCTCATCTGGTTATGTTAAGCAACTCGCCTTATATTAATTCTCTCTAATAAATTTAACATCTAAAGTGGCCTTATACAAAAAACAAAAACTTAAGATCACATCACATGCAATTTGAACCCCGATCCTACCAATTCTTTGCAAAGCAGGAATCTCCCCGGAAAAGTTGTTGTTGACTGTATTGATGGTGCCACTTTAATAGATCAATATATCATATTTGAGTTGGACACACTCTATGCATAGATTACATACTTTGTTTAGCTCCTCCAAATAGCAAAATTTTTTTTGCAAATGCAATGGGTTCTTAAGGAAACATCTGTGGACACATTGCTGATCTTTCGTACCCTTCAGAAAGAAGTGTTATGTTGCTGTCCCATAAATTAGAGGAATTGTTGGCTCTATATATCCCCTGATCAATATGCCGTATAAGTAATACATCTTTCATTCTTTCTCTTATTCGTTCACTCATTTCTAAGCAATTCCTTCAATATATTTACACAAAAATAAATTTCCTTAGATCTGATTTAAATTTTTCCATATGAACTTGGGCCATGCTAATCTCCATACATACATACTCATAATGCAATTTGTTTGACTGCATAAATATTTGCAGAATATGTAGAGAGAATCCACACACACACAACATGCACGACTGCCGAAACTCTGGCAGATTTCCCCAGACAATCAAAAGGCCAAAGCAAACATTTGCAACGCCCACATCTTGGTGCAGCTCAAGTTGTAGCCCTTCTATTGTGGTTTTCTTGTTATATCTAATTCGTAAGCGACTCCCCGATGCCGCCCTCCGCTTATCAATTGCATTGTCTTTTCTTAGAGTGTTGTCTGCCTTGTTTCCTTTATATCCTTGGATTGTTTTTTTGGGTTGAAACACGGCTAGATAATGCTTTATTCACATTGCATTGCTTTGCTTTGCTTTGCTTTGCTCTTCTGTGTATTTCGCATAATATTTGTTTACCCAGAATTGAGTATTATACAAGCATTTGTATGTATTTGTGTCTACTTGTGTGTGTGCTCTGGTCAGTTTTTGATATTTATCACCATTTTGTTATGGCATTTTCTTTTTGAAAGTAGTTGGTTTTTATGTGACATCCAAAAACAACTTTCGAAATGGGAAAACTTTTCACTTTTGGCCTTGATTAGCCAAACAGTTGAGAAGCAGGTCAGAGGCAGCTCTCCTCTCAGGGGATTGCAGGCATATGACAGCTGGTGCAGCATATATTCGCAAATTTACATACAAACATAAATGGAGAAATGGCAAAAGTCAAAACTCCAAGGAGCAAGTTGTTTTTCATATAAATTTGATATTTGCTATTAAAGTGGCATAAAGGCAGAGGAGCTTCTACTTGTGTTTAAGAGGTTTATAAAAGCTTTAGGCGAATGAAAATCAATTTCTATGTGTAGAAGTATTTCAAAGATTAAAGGAATTAAGGTAGACTTATGCCATACGTAAGGATATGCAAAGGGGACTTCTAAAAGGCTATTCAGCTCTTCAGTTATAGAATTTTCATCTAATCTTCAAATAAGAATCAAAATCTTCTAAATTCCTTTATAATTTCATGTATCCTTGATCGTATTTACCACACCGGTGCAACTATGTAATTAGTTTTGCTATATAATCAGCTTATAAGTATGCTACAAAGTCTATTTGGATATGCTTTAAGCAATTCATTGATTTTATCTACTTAACAGTTTAGAGTTTCCTTCCCCCTCCCGCCACTTGACGCGTGCCAAAAATAACCATTAAGTGCCTGCTTCGACTTCAATATATGTATTACTGCACTTGCCTGCCATAAACCATAAATCGTGTCCATCCCCCAGACTTTGTTATTGCTGTTTTAGCCACTGGGGGTTGGAGGTCCTTTTGTTATTGCTGCTTGAACTTACTGTGTAGTACTGTAGGAGGCATGTTGGCTGTCTTTGTTATACATATGTCACATGCATTATCTATTGTTGTCTACGCCTCGACAACATAATGTTTGCTCTTAGGCTGGAGGCCCAACGACTGATTGTGACAACCTCCCATGGAGAAGAGTTTTTGTCAGTTTGAAATGCTGCAGAAAGGCTTGTAAGTCTGCTCTCTAAATCTATAAGGTAAAGCAGTTCGGCTATTCTTCATGGGTAAACAAGGGTTATATATATGAATAGCAAGGCTGATGAAATCATAGCAAGCCAAATTGATTAGAAATTTGAACATTATTGTTCAAGGTTGCATATGAAAGAAGATTGTGCATAAAATATCTAAGGAGGATCAGCGATAAAATGATCAAAATATTATAAAAACAATAACTTTAAGTAACTGAAAAAGGAAAGCAAGCAAAAGCGAAGGCAATCATATCGGAACGTCAATTGTTAAAACGAAATAATTTAAGGATTCTTTGAAGACGTGATGTCTATATAAGAAACTCTTTAGCCTAATTGACTGACTGACTGATCGATTAGGGAACAACGAGCTGCCCAAGCCATAAGTATGACAGAGATCAGATGTTCTCAAGGCTGTTCCATAGTCTTAACATTTGAATTTGGGCGAACAAAGCCATCAAGCAATGAAAGCAAGAGCAACCCAATCTTCACCTCTAGCTCTGAATTGTTCACAAACGTTCGAGCTAAGCAAAATGTGTAGCATACTTTTGAAGGCAATGAGGCAATGAGATCAACAATACAACGCATTTTGTTTGTCTTCGATTTTTTTATATTTTTCTAGTTCGCATCTTGGAAACTTCCAGCTTCCTTAAACGAATCTAGGATCCTCTGAAAGACCACTTGAGAACTGAGGTAATTCTGAGAAATTTCTGATATGTAGATGAAGAATCCCCCACTGAAACTGGATAAATATATGCCTCACAAGGCAATTCCAACATTCAGCTTTAAAAAAGCCTTCTTTGTACAAATTGTAGTCAATGAAACAATAACTTTTTCATGTCACAGCTCTAAATATAGCAAAATTGAGCTGAAAACATTTTAGGGAACTCTCTAAATTCTAGGCCAATGTGTGTTAGCTAATGCATGTGTCTATAAAAGCCCTCATAGCTTATACATTCAAATTGCTTGCTCAGCCACATGCACTTGGATTCATTTGATGCTCGAGCTTGTGGTTTTTGGTGTTGGTTTGAGTTCTGTTCGGTTTAGTTATGGGTGGCAGGCAACCTTTCAATTAAGTCACATGTTCTAGGCAAAGTGTCAAAATTTAACACACCACTGAATACATTTCTATCAGCCATCAGCTCCAGGATCCATTCTCCAGCCTATGTCGAACATGATGAATTAGTGCGCAAATGTCAGTTGGTTTGAGTTTGGTTGGGGTTTTTATTTTTCATCCTATTACTCAGGGTGTGTTTGTGTGTTTCATTCTTTGGCTGACTTTATCGTGTTATTGCATTTGAACGACTTCTACTCCCGCCGCCTTTCACAATGACATCGGCGAATGTCGCGTTAATTTAACGCCAGCTGCCAAATGTCAAAATGTCAAGTGAACAAAATTTCGCATCATGAGAAATGCATGTCAGGGGAGACGGCTCCAGAGTAAAGTTGCACAGCCAGGCAGTGAGAGAGTCAGCCAGACCGACGGACTCACAAAACTGTCAGGCAGATGATACTGAAACCGCATCCCGCATCTCCATAGCCTAACTGACTGGTTCAGTGGCTTGATGGTTGGTTGGCTGCTTGGTTGCCTGGTTGCCTGGTTAGTTGCCTGCCTGGAATAGTTATCGAGTTTCCCCAGTGCTTCATCATCATCAGGAGCAGCAGGAACAGCAACAGCCCCACATCAGCAGCAACACCATCATGATAATTCCCATTATTAGCAGTGGCAAGCATTTGCATGCATTTGAATTTGCATTTGCCTGACATGGCTCATTACACTAACCAACAAAATGTTGGGAAAATGTTTAACAATTTTCCAATATATTTATGACATATTTTGAGTTTCTTTCTGCTTGTGGCGCCTTTGAACGTGCCTTCGTTGGAATAAAATAAATAATTTTGCCAACTTGGCTGAGACATTGCAATTGCGTGGAACTTTGATTGGCCACAATGGCTGGGTCACCCAGATTGCCACCAATCCCATGGATCTCGATGACATCATAGTCATGGGAACCACGCTTGAGCTAGGAAGACTCCTTCTTCAAACGGGAAATACTCTATCTGGGTCACTTGGTCAGCAAAGCGAGGATACACATGGATCCGGACAAGATAGCAGCCGTGCGTGAACTCCAACTCCCGTACTTCAGTCAATAAGCTACGAAGATGCCTGGGTTTTGCCTCTTGGTACCCACGTTTCCTTCCAAACTTCTCATCTCTAGTCTAGCTGATGTCCGTATTGCTTAAGAAGGGAAAAAAGTGAGAGTGGAACGAAGCGTCTGTGCGCTCACTCGCTCTTCATCAGCGATGTGGTGCCCTCGTCTGATGGCAACTACGCTCAGTCTGGCTCCTGAGATCAGACTCTACGTCCGTGCGATTTGGCTGCCTGCAAGACGACTCGCCGCTTCGAGGGAGTGTTGTCGGAGTGCAAATTCACCATCCAGGAGGATGGCCACACTGACTGGGTGTCCTGCGTGAGTTTCTCGCCCAACCATTCCAACCCACATCGAATGTCGATCAGCCACAGTGCCTGTCCCTGGCCTGGTCTACCAATGGCTAGACCCTGTTCGCCGGTTACTCCGAAAATGCCATCCGTGTCTGGCTAGTGCATCACCTCATGTTGACCATGTGGCTCTGTTTACTTCAGAGGAATGAAACGAGAGCTGTGGGTGGCACCAATACCGGGTATACAGTGCTTAACGGGCTTGTAGGTCAAAGCGAATTCACCCAAATAGTGGCCAATCATCTCAGGCTTTACCTCAACCTGGCTTAAGTCTCCTAAAGCTTCCATCTTGACTTGGCGCAGCTGTTTGATCAAGGCCATTGGTTTGCGCTTTAAGCAGCGCGAAAAACGCCTGCGAGCACGGCTGTGCATGAACTCCACCAGCTGGTTGTTGGGCACATCCAGCAACTGATCCAAGTCGACACCACGATAGGTGAACTTCTTGACTTGATCGGCCATCTTGACGGTTCGGTCTTGGGTAACCCTATGCACATCTGACCAAGACGTTGTTCAAGTGCGATCTGTCCAAGTCCTTTTGCTAATGATCAATTCACTTGATTAACAATGCTAGAAACCGTTTTTGTTTTACATGAACTACTTTATGTATCTCAAGATTAGTTGATTAGAAAAATCATTCCAAAGAGTAATACTTTTCTATCTAAACTTTATATATATGAATTCCATGTTTTAAAGTTAAACCGTATATTAATTTGTTGCCTAGTGTTTTTGAGTGAGCCACCGCGTGCCACATGCGTTCGCTCTGCGCATTTGTGAGTTGGCCAACAAACTTAAACAGCCACCCACCCACCCATATTCTCTCTGACCCCAGGAGGCACTCAGCCCGACGTCCCACGGCCGATTTATGCACACATTATAACCAATTACACGAGCCGACTGTTGGCTGATTTCCAAACCACAACTCCAACTTCGAATCCATTTCAGGCGCTAATTGAATTAGCGTCTCCGTGGCCTGTACTATGAGTAGGAGGTTTGATGACTTGATTTGCCAGTGAAGGGCTCCAGTTAATAGCTTAACCAAGAACGAAATGTCTTCTTAGTCAAGCAAATGTGTGCCCCACCCCTCCTTTCGTGTTGCTTAATCTGTCTGCCTAAGTGCTGATATATCGTAGGGGACTGTGTGTCTGTGTCATATGACACTTTGAGTGCTGAGCTGAGCTGAGGTAATGCGATATCGTAGTTCATGCAAATCGGCCATTTCAATTAAAGCTTTGGTGTAATTAAATTTCAAGTGCCTACAGCCAGGATTTGCTAGGACTATCTGATAGGACATTTACCTCCTGATGAGATCAAGGCAGCATGAAATTGGTCATCAAATGATTTGTTGCCCGAATGCATTTAAAGCTCAAATCGGTGACGTTGGCATGATGATAATGATGATGATACATGCGGAAGGGCTCTAAAGGCTTCGGATGTGGAATAATGTGTATTTGTGTGTGTGTGTGTGTTGGTATGCCAAAGGCAGAAGATGAATTAGCAAATGAAATCAGCATTAGTGATGAATGATTTACTCAACTCGAAGAAGTTGTAGATGTCCATTTGCTGTTCGCTTGCATATTAAGTTCGCATCAATCATTCGAAGATGAAGACAGACAAATGGGGAAAAGGATGTGTCAGGCACAAAGCGTATGTTGTAGAAATTTGTGAATGTAGAATAAATGTGCAAGGGTTGTTTAATAACTAATAGAAATACATAACTTTCTAAGGGTTTTTCTAAAGGTCTAAAGGTTTTTGCCTAGAGCTATCATCAGAAGACTTCTTGCTTAAGAACTCCATTTGAAATACTTTTGAAATCAAGTTCAGGTTTTGCCATAGCTCAGAAAGCATATGGCTTTCTTAACTCCAAATCAGAAAATTCAAGAAATTCCTATTATTAATTACTTATTAAACTTCCCTCATCCGTTTTCTCATCGTTTTCTCATAAGACTTATAATATCTATATAAATTTCCTATCAGAAATCGAACCTAATTAATACCAATTTCTGCAAATATTCTACAAGAGGCAGCTTAATTAATTTCTTATGCTTTGTCACAAAAGTTTTTTATGTATTTGTCGATGGCTTAACTACGGTGAAAAGCGAGCGAGGAGGAGGAGGACAGGATGAGTGTGTGACAGAGTGAGAGGAGGAGATTCCAACTGGAGGAGAATAATCAACGCACTCATTGAAAAATGCAGCGAGACATTTCCGTTGCCATTGTCGCTTCGTGGCGGACCCTGAAGGTGTCTCCCACGCTTCATACAGTTTCAATCGCTACCCTCACTATACTCTCTCCTCCCCCACTCCCCGACATTTGCCATTCCACTACACTTTCGGTATTTCGCTTTTGTGCCTTGGGCACCGCGCTGTGTGCGTGATTTATGTCACACGAAATGCAAATACATGAGTAAACATGCAAAACATGGCACAGCAGACGATGATGATACAGATGGAGAGCTATATACATACATATACCGATATATACATACCTATGCTATGTATGTAAAGGTATATGTATGTATGTATGTATGTATGTTTGCATATGCATATTCGTTTGTCGTTGTCTGCAGGCAACAGTTCTTTTTGAACAAATCTGCGTGTTGTATTGGTTATGAGGTTTTGGTTCTGGGAATGGGAATGGGAATTGGAAGGGGAAGGGGAATAGGTATGAGTATCATCATCATATTGTATGTATGTTGCATGTGTGTGGTCGGTCTGTCGTCTAACACCAAGTGCAAAGCATTTCACATTCTTTAAATAAACTGAAACTGCACGCGAATGAAGATTGTCGGCCCTTTTTGAAAAGTTTTTGTGGAGGTTTCTCGCTTTTTTATTTATATTTTTTTAACTTTCTGTTATAGATTTATGGGCATGCGATATGCGCGATATGTCTAGCTCAACGTTATATATGTGCTATTAATGGCTGCATGTGAGAAAAAAATTACATATAAATGCTTTTTTAGCAGAAGGTGTTAGAGAAAAATGGTATTATAAGGTTTTTATAAACGGGATGTTGACGTACAATGTGCAGTAGGTTCAAGTCACCCCTTAGCGACACCAAGCCATGGAGCTTGTTACTTGCGAAACCCAGACTAAAAGCGGATTCGCTCGCCTACTTCCAATGGGAAGGAAAGGAAAATTGAAGGTTCTTCGTCTGGGCAAAGATCAAGAATTGCTTCCCCATGTCAAACTTTCCAGTGTCGGTATCGTTGACTTTTCCGACAGCACTATACCTACTGCTGTGGCTGCCCTGCCTTGACCTCTTTTCGGTATTCCAAAGCCGAGGATGGTCCTTATTTCTAGACTAGCCTTAGATTCTACATCAGAAGATGTTTCCGCCGATGTTCAGGCCAAAACTAGTTTACATAGTTCGAGGATAAATGTAGAAAAGTTTAGGTTTATGTGTTCCGGACGACTATTTTGACACAATCTGCCTAAAAGGTTTCTGGCCTGAGCACCTAGTCGTGAAGAAGTTTAAGGCTAGAACTAGAAATTGGATACCGATTAGACTCCCTGCTGCCGCACAATCAGTATCCTCTAATATAGCTCCAAAAACTATCGTCATCTTTTTTTTCTTGCCTGTACTGAGGACACCAAACACACGATGCTTAGGTCAGAGCAGAGAAGTATAGAGTAATTTAGTTGGATAAGGATAATCGAGTTTCATCGACCATTGCTTAGCCTTATTGGCGGTAATTGAAATAAGTAAATCGAATTTCAATGTAGGGTCTTAAAGAAGACCCAAGTCATCTGATCGAGGGGCCTATTGTTAAGAAGATACGATGTCTGAAGCGGTATGCTACGACAAAACCACTTGACTTTGCATTTAGCAGAATAAAGATAAAGTAAGTTGACCTTGCCCCACGCTTGGAAAACATCAAGTTCAGGATTAGCATCATAAGTTTGTCACAATGAATGTGTAATATATATGGGCTTTCAAGAGTAACTCTCTTATTTGGATCATTTGTAATACATTGCTATTTATCAGAGCAACTTTCATAGTAATTATATCAATATCTAGAAAGACACCCATACTAACTTTGTATCTTCCAAAAATCCACCAAGAATTCAAAAAAAGAAACATGCAGATTGATGTAAATAGTAAGGCTCAAAGAAGCCATTCTACGACCCAGCACACTCAATTGAAAGCTTTTCTTTCAAATATTTGCAGAGTATTTCAACTCTTTAATATATATATTTAAAACTATCGATTGGTCTATAAAGTGTTCAAGCCAAGACAGCAATTCAACACGTTCCCAAAAGCGATTGCAGCAGGAGTAGTTTCAGCGGCTTCGCTGGCAACCCAAACAAAAGCTGACAACTCAATGGCCCTTGCTTCACAAGTGAATTATGCAAAATTAATTAAATTTAATAAATTAATAAAGTATGTAAATTAAAATGTTGAACAGTGCAAGTCATAATGAATACTGACCGGTTAATTGCCATCAAGTAATTGTAATTGCAGTAGCACTTGAACAGCAATTTGTTTTATATTTTTATTCATTTATTTGTTTATTCTTTTTCAACCAACTAACATCAATAAATGAACAATTAATTTAAAAATTTACTCATACCACCATAAAGATTGTGAAGGTGCGGAAGAGGAGAAACGGTTGTCTAGCAATTTAAATAATTTTATTAAAATTGTATTAAAATTTTATTTACAATTTTTAAAGCATGGCAAAGGTCTAAAAAAAGTTGTTGTGAGCAAAGTTCAACTTTGGATAAAGACTATAACTTTCCAACCGGATCAAGAATAACATAGTTCCTGGGATTCCTAAGATTTCTTCAACCACTCCAGATTCTACCTTGACAGAAGCTCACTTATAGGCAGCATGTGACAGCGATCAGCTTCAAGATAAAAGGCAAAATTAAAAAGCTTGGCTGACTTCTAAACGGGCGGAGCAAATTGGCTCTAAAATACAAGGAGATGATATACAAGCATATGGTTGTCTGCCTTTAGATACGCCCTACCTAAATGGGGATTTTGTTTGAAAACCCAGCTTAAAAGAATACAGGTTCTTCAAAAAACCGCACTCCGTCGAATTTGCAACAGGACCTGCTTGTCAGACAAGTGGAAGATGAACTAAACTCAACAGCTACGAAACATTGCTAATGCATTGAGGAGAAGAAGGCTGAAGGGGCGTCACCCGAGGGACAATATTGATATCAATCTTCAGCAATCTGTTATCATGGGTGGGAGCTGACAGACTCCAGACTGGAATAAGAGGTGCTCTTGGTAAGCCACAAGTCACGCTTGCTCTAGTGGGTCAACCTATAGTGTGGCTTCGTTCAAGTGACCGCTATAAGGCTCAAGTTGTGGAAGCTCTGCGACGTGTTAAGTTTAAATTCACTCACCCCCAGGAGATTTTCGTTTCCAAAAACGCTATGAAAAACTACTCGAAGATAACCGCCTTGAACATGATGACTGTAAAGCGAAGTACCGCCCCGAATACGGTTCAATAACTGCTTGGGTGAGTAAAACTAGGTTAAAATACTAAACTATATTGAAATTGCTAACCAAATCCTATATCCCTTCATTGATGCATTGGTTGAACCAGCTTTGATTCTTATTTTAATTAGGGAGGACTGCCCATTCTTTCAATTAAGCTCATTTGTAAAATTGCGGAACCATGAGTGATATCTGTCCAATACATTTTATTTCACCATTCGAACAGAAGCGAGAAAAAAGTAGCATCTGCATCTGTGTTAATGTCACAGGCCTTGCAAATGAAAGCGCATATAAATTATAATTTTAATCTGCGACTTTAAACAGTGGATTGAAAATGACTAATTGATGGATTGACTTGCTGACTGACTGATTGATTGATCGATTGGTTTCTGTATTTTGATGAGGCTGCCACTGACGGGCCTGGCGGCTATATGTTGTCATTGTTTTTGCTCATTAAGCGTTACACCTGTGACCTACAATGTGCAAAAAAACAATTATAAATTCTTTTTTTCGAAAAAACAAAACTCGCAGCCACAATTTATCATGGCATAAGCATGGCGCGGCGTATTTCTTTGGTTTTCAATACGCGTTCTGATAACAATCTTAATGTTTTCCTTCTACTATGTGTGTGGGTTTTTTTTTGCGCTCTCTAAATGTAAAGCAAAGCTAGGAAAAATATTATAAAACTCAAACGTTGGAAAAAATGCTGAGGTGGTAAGGCACACACACACACATACAAATACACCCACAGAGGCATACGCATACAAGAGCTCAAAGTAAACGCCGGCATAGATAGTATAGTATAGCCCATTCATGTTGTAGTTGTTGCTGTGGCCTGACTTGGTGACAATGCACAGTGGGCTCGGGTTCATTGATCCCAAATGTGTGAATGAGTTCGCTGGCATAAGAATTTTATCTTAAAGATAAAAAGTCTTTTAGTAAAAGGTACTGTACAAGATTTGTGGTATCTGCATTTTCTTTTGTTGATTTCTGTTAAAAATTAAAATAGAAATTTGAATATTTCTTCTGAATTCTTGTGCTGCAAAGTAAAAATTTGTGAACTTTTGTTTTTGACAAAAATTCATGTAAAATTAAGCGTAATCAGTTGTTGCCAGAACTTTCAATGGAGAAAATTGAACTGATCTTAATATAATTTACACTGAAAGAATCTTCTAACATGTACGAGTCAGTCGAGGATTAGTAGTCCTTTTTATATGCAATCTCTTGCAGACATTATGAACAGCCCAGGATCACCAAATGTGTCTCGGAAGGCCTTATAATGGCAAGGAGTGCCTATTCTATCAGATATTTTTCTGTTTTTTATTACCAGGCCTGATCTTTCTGCCTGCAAAAACAAGCTTATAAGAAGATCACCTCACGAATAACCGAATATCAAATGAAAGGGAAAGCCCAACCGCTGTTCCTACTTCAAAACAGGGAATCCCATTTCCTTGTACAATCTAAGGCGATAGAATCAAACAATAAGCCCACTGTGCAATGTGGAAAAAATGCAGTATAAAGCAAATCGTGTCAATGACATTTGGGTGACATACGACAAGAGCGTAGAGAACCAAAGAAAGACCAAGGCAGAGACACACACTCACACACACACACACACAGAAGCACACACAGTGTCAGCAACAGCAACAGAGGTAGAGGTGGAAAAGACAAGACTTTTCTCGTGCAAAGAAACAAACCGATACAGATATAAGAAAATTGCTTCACAGCAACAACAGCAGCACCAACGGGTTCTGCTTTAGTCATCTAAGAAGTGGGCGTATATGAGGTTTAGATTTGGACAGGGGGCGCGGCCATAGCGCACAATTTACAGCTACGTATGCTTTGTGTTGGGCATTACTATTAATAGCAACGCTTTTTGGGGTCATTATGTTGATGCTGCTGCTGTTGGTGGCGCTGATTTGATTGAGGTTGAGGTGAGCAGTGGCAACAACGTATAGTTAAACTGGCAGACACACAGACACAGTTGATAGGAGAAAGATAAGAAAGCAAGCAGCGAAAGTTTTTCACTTCCACGATGATGCAATTTGATTTATGATATCATTTATATATTCCTAATAGGAAAATTGGATTTCTTTTTTGGGGTTAATATGTTATATGGGACAGTAAAGTATGCAAATTTGTTGGACTTCAAAAATATATAGAAAATTTATAAGAGTTCAAATCTTGATGTGTGAGAATCCAAGCTGCTTATGGAAATAGTTGAACTAGAAAGAGAACATCAATTGATCTTTCGATCTGTGCGTTGATGCTAAGTCAGGACAAAGAGTTTTATATATATAGATTGTATATATTGTCTCATTATAGGTCACTTGTCACTACTCTATAAATAAGACCTACAAATGCACAAACTGTGCTAAGACGTTTCCATTGAAGTCGAATCTCACAAATCCAACTCTCAGATGAACAATATTCAGAGACACATCTGTACTCGTACCTGTAAGAGCTCCCACAAGGGTTAAATTGATCTCTTAGCATTATCATCTTGTTAAAATTAACAACTCTTAACCAATATAAAGCTCATGTTTGTCTTTAAAGTACTAAAATCTCGACTGTGTGGAATTTCATAAGTCCCACATTAATTAACACTTTTGTTCTTAACATTTGCCATCACTTTAAATGAATTTATATTTATAACTCTTAATTTGTATTTCAGCTGCGGCTCTCTTTATAACAGCCTCCCCCCGCACCCTGGTTTATTCCCCCTGATGTTCAATTTGCGCTTCAATTTCAATTATTTTTTATGCATTTTTATGCAAAAACTACACGCAAATGTAACTCCCAGCTCAATTGGCAATGCACGTGTCGTTCATTGCATTTATAATTTGTACATTTCAATTCCATCTATATATATATATATATATATATATTTTGTATTCCTTTTTATGGGATTTTATTTTGGTTTTGTTGGTGCCATATAATTTTATTTTCGTTGATATTTTTTCAGTGGCCATTTAGCTGACCGCAGTGGTTTTTTCCAGCCAGCGCTGCCGTCGGCACCGCAGCTAACTGACTCGACTCTCGCTAGTGCTACCTCTTTGCCTCCCTAGCCTCCCCCTAGCTCTCCCTCCCACTCGTTGGCCTTTTACAATGGCATTTAAAGTTAAAAACCATGAATATCAACATACAGAACACACACAACAAACCAAAATCGAAATGGTTAAAGAATAAAACTGAACAAACAAAAAAATACCGAGTGAGGCCCTTCACAGTTTTGTGGGTTTTTTTTATTTTTTCCCGCTGCGGAAATGTAATTTAAAACTGCGCCTGTATTGCATTTGCTCACATTATTGTTGTAACTGTTCTTGCTGTTGATTTTCACATATATTTAATTTCATTATACAAACTCTCCCCCTTTTTTTTTTTTGCTTTGTTTACGTCATTAAGAGTTCATATAGAGAATTGTCGCAAAATGCATTTTAAATAAATTAAATGCAAATATACACAGAGCTCTCTAATCAACAGGCGGCATATCAAACGAAACAAAAGGCAATTGTGAGAGCGAATTTGTTGACGACTAAGAGTTGCCCTATAGGGAAGTCAAAGAGGTGTGCTTGAAATAAGATATAGTATAATAGAGTGCCTGCGTGGCTGTGAAGGCTAAAGAAATCTTACAAATGTGAAATCTTACAAATTCTTAGTATTTGTGGACAGTTGCAGGTTACGAGTTTGCATTATATAACTCCAGATTTCTATTTTAGTTAGAAAAAACACACATATAGTTTCTATATTCGCAATTTTGAGGAAGAATTTGAGGAAGATGGTTGCAGGGCCATAATTTTGACCCCGATCCTACTCATCCTGGTGATGTTGGCATATTGAAATTGATATCTATGTAAGTCTTTGTTTTGACTGAGGATCACCGTAGACGTCAAGTGGAAGTAAGTTAGATGCTGAAATTTTTACACAAGATGTACTTCATGGCCTGGGCATGCACTAAGAAACCATTTTGCAAAAGTCAAACTGCAAGTCTGTCTAAAATAAGGTCATAGGTTGCATGAAGGCAAGCGGCGCACTGTTCTGTTCCTGGGCACCTAAACTGTTGGTCAGGGGAAGATGAAGTGCTTTATATTGTTATAGGAAAACCGATATATCGATCATTATCGATATACATCGTTTTCTAAGAATGCTTAAAACGAACTAATATCATCGAACAGAAGGCTAAGAGCTATTATATCAATATATGGACACGCTGATATAGCGACATATATCGTTTGGAAAGGAAATTAGTCGATTAACATATCAATCACTGTTTTGGCATAATTTTCGCATACTAATATTAGAAAGAGGTACTTATCGATAAGTATATATATCGGTATGTATGTCGATGTAGAATAATTTGTACAATGACTAATCCGGAGCTATATATGAGCGAGAAAAACAACACCAACAAACATCACTTAACCGCTAACTTAACCGCTTCACATCGAAAACAGTACCGTATTTAGAGTTTCTCTTTTAACTTCCTCTTCGTCTTCTGTTTTGACTTCTTTTTCGTCTTCTTTGCTCATTCATTAACAACACCTACGAATGCATTGCTAGGAACAGCAATACGATTCACATACACACAAATACTTGCTGTCCTTTTTCAAGGAAAAAGAGAAACTTATCATAATATCTAATAGCTAATGGAAAAAATTACATAAAAACGTATATCTATTTCAACAGCTACCTGTTGGATCTGTCAAGCAGGCAAACTAGATAAGTGCATACTTTGGCCTTCCCTACATGAGCATGAACTGTATGTATGCATGTGCGTGTGTGTTTATGGGGGAGTTTTTCTCTACTATAATAGGATCATTTTGTAAATGTTTTTAGACTAAAAACTAATGAAAAGTACACCAACATATCTTAATAATATTATATAACAGAAGACAAGGAACCCCTTTTCTATTCGATCCACATACACCATCGCAGTACATATATATATATACGAAATTATACTTTACACATAAGCCAATATGTCTACAGTTTTTAATCCATTGAAAAAACTTTCTATGACAACAGGGTGTCGAAATTCAACAATGTTGTGGGGCTTACAATTGACAGCAGCAGCTAGTATATGATGACAGTTTTCATAGCATGTGCACTTATATATATATATATATATATATATATATATATATATATAATGACAGTCGACATTACGGATTATTAAATAGTTAATTTGACATTTATTACATTGTAAGCCCCTCAACGGTTTGACTTATGTCTGCAATAGAAACTTAAAGCTTTAACAACCACAATATCAACTCAAGGGAGAAGGGAAATTGGTGAGACTTTTGCTTTCCTGTATGCAATTTAACAATTTTTAGCACCAATTACCAATGTCATTCGTCACATTTGTCAGTGGCAGAGGAGCCAAAAGAAGGAAGACCAAGACGGGGGAATTGAAGGGAACTGTGGGATACTGTTTGCTGAATTTGCTTTTGCTTTTAGCGCTGCCGTCTCGCTCGACGTTTTTGTCGTTTTCTTTCCTGCAGCAAGCTTATTTAAACATGCTGCTTATATATGTATATAGAGACAGACAGACATATATAGTAGTACGAGTACATACATATAAGTGCTATTTGAGCTGGGAACATGGGAGACTGGGAAGCAATGAAGGACTGCTAGTTGGTAGCTGGTAACTGGTAACTGACAGCCCAGCCAACAAGAAGCCAACGTGACAGTTGAGAAAGTCCAGAATGAATGTTTAAAACACACAAAACAAGCACGAGCACAAGGCAAAGGCAAAGGCAACCAACAAACATAAGGCGAAATTGTTTTCCCTTAGCTTGATTTTTATGTATTTACAATATTTAAAGTTAAAGCTGGTAAAAGTTGTCAAGTCTTTTGATTTTTTACTTGTCGCAGGTATAAATCTGTTATTGGGAAAAAGTAGAATATGCAAATTAAGCTTGTACAGCAAATATTTGTAAGACTGAATCGATTTTGCAATGTCACTTCTGTACAAAGTCGCTGCCCGCGTCTGTCTGTATGTCTGCCTGTCTGTTCTTCTGTTTTAAGCTAGGGACTTATGTGGTTTTCACTATCAGTTAGATTACTTTATCTGGCATGTTTATGGGTATAAGACATATATATGTATGTTCTGTTTACAGAAAGTATAAAAAAGTCGAGAGAGTCATATTGTGAGCACAATTTCATTTATAAGATATTTATACGAGTAAGCCAAATGGAAGTTCAGACTCTTCTTTGTCTCAAATGATCAAAACCTATATGAGATTTTAAACTCATCTAAGATTTACATTTTATAAAAAATTTGATGTAATTCTGGGATATGCAATTTGGTCAATGGTAAGCTTAAAATCATTAAAAACGCTACAGTCGAGCCTAGAATCTGAGGTAATTCTGAGCTACAGAACTTGGATAAATTTCATTAAAAAAACCAAAAAGTTTTCCATACAAAGTTTTGGTTCCCAAAACAAGCAAATGGTTCTATGGCAACTATATCATGATGAATTCATAAGCTTGATCTGCGAACATATAAATAGAATCTCCTAAATTAAAGTTTCCATATATTTTAGTTTCCTAAATCTAGATTTTCATACATCCGGATAGACAACAAAAGACAGCAACTTCTCTTTATGGCGTCTGCCAAGCCAAGCCTTTGCCAGTTCAAATATCTCTCTGCAATATACTCTCTCTTCTACAAGTACGAATACAGTGATAAAATATTATATAAAATTGTAGCTATAATATTTACTTATTTATCTGCATTCCCCCCGTTTCTCCCTATCATATTTATGCACAATTAAATGAGATTCCTTGAATGCCAAAACTGGCAAACAGAAACAAAAACATCCAATATATATGGCTTCAATTTGAGTTCTTTCTCCCTCTCTCTCTTTCTCTCTCTATCTCACACACACGCACATTTCCAACTTTCTCTCCAACTTCATTACAAACAAGTCCTGCTGTGGCAACTGCTCCTGGTAGTGGCTCCCTTACAACAGGGCAGCTACTCGGCTTCTGCTGCCTCAGTTGCGTGTATTATGGTTAGGTGAGCGGTGCGGCGGCGGGGGGGTGTGACAACATTTGCAGTTGAAATATGCAAATGGAAATGATTGTAAATAATATGAGACAACAGACTGCAGTTATATTGTAATAAGAGATAAACACAGCAACGCATAATATGCATACAAATAATGCGAAAGAAAATGGCACAAAAAGATTTCCCCGAGGAACGTGAAACGGTGAAATGGCAAAAGTTATTTATTAAATAAAGCAACTGTTATGCATGTGTGTGTGTGTGTATTCGTCTTATTATTATAGAACTGATATTTTCAACATTTTTATAATTTTTTGGAAGAAAAAAACCTGGAAGAGGTTTGAATTCTGTGAATTCTGCTTGGAAGTTGCAAATGAAAGAGAGTGTATGGGAGCTGTCGCGGAAAACTCTAGAGATTTTGACATTTTCTTGTGAGAACTCTTTAATTTATAGAACCAATTGGATATACTAGATTTGAGTAGCAAATGTTGACATGGGATTGGTTTGAAATCTCGTAGGCGCTTTTGTTGAACCCTCAAAACACCTCAATAACGCTTCTAAAAGAAAATCAATCTTGTAGCCTTTGAGATTTTTCCTATCTTCTTTCTTAGGCACACAAATAAACCTAAAAATTTAAGTGCTTACACATTAGTTTCTCCAAATCTGTAGAGTTTTCCATGACACCCAACTATATATCCTTATGAAGTATAAACTCAAGTTGGTTCCCATATATCTATATATTGTCTATTAGCTATTAGCAGTTCTGTCATTCTCTCACTATTTCAGCATTGTACAAGTTCTAGAGCGAAGTAAAAATGGTTATATATAATTTCAGTATTTGAAATCTTGCTATAAATCATCAAGATTTCAATTGCAGAGACAGAAGTCTATGTTCAAAGTTTCAGCTCAACTGAGAGAGTAGTTCAAGAGCTTTCAATCACTTTTTGAGCCTATTCAAACAAATGTTAAGGATTCCATGGTCAAAGAATAATATAGTTCAGCTGTTTTACTTCAGCAAAAAATATAAAAAATTCCACATATTTTACACAATCAGCTTTTAACCTTTTTGAATCGCATTCGTATGACATTTAACATTTCCTGTGACAGAACATGCCCGAAGGCCAACAATGAATATATCATCAACTATGTGACATTATACAGAAGCCTATGACACACGCATACCATCCTGCCCTCTCCATAATTGCTCTGCATAATTAATACACATACATAAATACATACATAAGTGTATGCATATAAGTGTGTATATCCATATGCATAATTATAATTACTGGCAGCTACAATTACTAATGGCCATTATGCCCCTGGCAATAATCGCGTTTGGGTTGGCCCTTAAACCAAAGTCAAAACCAAACCATTGCTGACGACGTCACAACACAACAACAACAACAACAATAATGATCATAGCAACAACAAACAAACTAAACCAAACAAGCATTCATATAATAAAGTTCATCAAAATTCAAGCCAATTGGTAATTTGTGCGTGTCGCGCGCCTTGCAACGGCAGCGCATCGCGTGGCCCCAACTATGTCATGTGTACATATATATATATGTGTATAAATACACTCAGAGAAACGGCTTGCTATTATCATTAAGGAAACAAAGATGTGTTTGGCAACATGTAAGTATTGTTAGCGAAGTTTTTCTTTTACAGTGCAATGTTTGAAGTTTTTGGCAGTGTTTCGTGTTGCTGCGAATATCTAAGGATGAGAAAAGTTTCCATATGACTCAGCTTGCTGAATGGAAGTCTCCATTACTGCATTAGTTATGTGTTATAAGGCTTTTTGTATTAGTTGTATGTGCTATGGGAGGGACAATATCATTAGATTGTTGCATCCGCAGCCTGAGACCTTGAGGATGTTATCGCAGGTCACTTTTCATGGTCTGCGATCATGTGGAAAACTTGTTGAAAGTAATTCTAAGCTTTAGTCTAATCCTCAATGAATATGCTTGACAATCATTCCTGCAGAATATCTGCAAATGCAGTTACTATGCATCTGAAGGTTCTGTGACTCTACTCTAATTTCAGAGTCCAACAAACTCTAACGAACTGTCCCAAGCCACACTTCCATTTAGTAACAGAAAAGATTCCAAAGGCAGATAAATTAAACACGACAAAACCATTTCTTTTTTCTCTTCACCCCAAAAAGCCGGACGCAGCTCCAGCCCGTAGTGGATTCCGTGGAGCGCCTTTGGAATCATCAGACAATTTCTGCTTGATGGACAATTTTTGCTTTAAATAATTTAAACTTATTTCGCAATTTGCAATCTGATTTTCTTAGTGTACATAAGCATACCTACATACCTACACTTACATTTCCCTGCATCAACAACAGCAGCAGCTATCAGAAATGTTAATTAGCAGAACTGGGCCGGCGGTCGGGTTGGACTTGGGATGGCGGGGGGGACAAACAAAACTGCAACATTTTGTTAACATTTCGAAATTCGCTCAGGCTCAAACACAAAAAGGTAAGCAGTCAAGCCTCGTGGCAAGCAAAGCGCCCCTGTTTTCCGCCCCTACCTCCACAGCCTCCCTCACCCCAAGTCCCCCGCCTACGCCGCTCGACTACCCATCTTGCATGCTGTAGCTTGATTACTGAATAATTGAGTGCTGCGTATAATGAAATTCGTATTCAAAATTCGTCGTCATTCAACGTCATCGTCATGGTTCTGGTTTTGTGGCTAAAAGGGGGCTTCGCGGGGGTGTACGGGTTACGGGGCCGCCGCCGCTCCTCTGAATGAATCTGGTTAAATGTTCGCGACCCCAGAGAGCGGATTTTGGCAGACGGGAGAGGCACGCTTAAGCCGTATATATATATACATATATATACCTAAGTATGTGTGTAGCGGTGTATATCTGTATTTGTTTTGCGTAGCCGACTTGCATACATAATGCGCCCTGTGCCTCGTTATCCACTCCCACCCGCACAATGCTCCTCCCACACCTCACCCGTACAACATCATTCAACGCTTTTATAGCCATTCAACTTGACGCATCCGTTTTGGCCAACTTTTTTGGCCTGAGCTTGGTGATGGTGTTGGTGTGTCTGGCTCCTGTATATTTTTTGTAAGTGGGTTGTTTAAGAGATTTGTAACTTGAAAGGAATGGTTGATTTGAAATGAATAGAATGAAATAATGATGAAGTAGAGAGCTAATACCAAAGGTAGCAGCATATTCCTATGTTCACTAATTGAGATTTATAAAGAATTCTCAAGAGAAATGCAATAGCTTATCATATAAAATACTACCAGCACTACAACTATGTTTGTCATTGTTGGATAGACAGAAGACTTTGTGGCAATATCTCTCGAGCATGATGATAATATACGTTCTTATTCATTAGAAATCTTTTCCCTTAGCTCGTTAAATAATACAGAAAAAATTCAATGTCGTAAGATCGCTGTCTCTGTCTACGCTGATCGCCTGGTTTGCATGTGGCAAAGGCTTACTTAATCTACATGTTATCCACTTCCATATGCCACTGAGATCACTACTGTATGTTGACATCATCACTAGTCTTAAGGAGCTGAAATTCTCAAGAAATTTTTGGAAAACTCTAACGGGAAATAAGTCCATGTTTTCTTATTTCTATACTACGAATTCCACAATGACTGCCAAGCATGAACTGTAACATACTTTTGAATGCATCGAGACAACAACAATGCCGCACAGAAACATGGAGAAGCAGTACAATACGGTTGAGAAGCTGCTAGTATTATATCTATTTTTGGATCTGTTTGGGTTAGCGGGCTTTGGGTTTTTGGAACTAGAACCGAATTTCAATTGCGAATTGACTGAAAATGCTATAAGACCGTTTTGTTTTTTATATCTCTGTGTTGCCATCTGTTGTTGGTGGCTAATTGTCTTCATGATTGCATACTTTGGGTTCCAGTTTTGAAATGATTAGGTAGCCTGACATAAGATTGAGTTGTTAAGCAACAAGACGATGATTGGCTTCAATTTTTCGTTTTTGTTATCAATTTTGATGCGGCCGAAACCAAGGACTCCTACGAAATCCCAAAGTATTTTAATGGGAGCTGAAAAACAAAACCCAAGCTTGAGCCAGCTAACCCAAGCAGTTAGAATATAAAATTTTATCTTCTGTCTTAAATTTCAGCTAGACTCCTCAGAAGCTTGAATATTTGTACAATTTTCATTTGTTTTCAATTTATTTTAAAGGTTTCTTACATGCTGAATTCCATAAACGTACCTGTAATAGAAGAAAGAGAGAAAAGATTAGTTGCTATAAGAAAACTGACAAAAACATAATATAGAAACTATAGCCTGATTAAGGGGCTGTTAAAATAAATGCTGAGTATTAAAAAAAGTATTAGAGGAAAAAGTTCATTAATACTTGAGAGAATGCAACATCGCGTTGTAGAAGTCACATGTCATATCCTGCAATTGGAAGTATCTATATATACAAGTATGTACCTCTTATATTCTGATCATGTAGATTTGTCAGGAACACCAATACACTGTGAAAGCATCTGTTTTTATACGATTCAAAAATTGGTATAATGATTTTGTCAGGAAGTTTGCAACGCACAGAAGAAAGTGTTCCGACTATATAACCTTGATCTGCATGACAAAGGGGAATCGATAAAACCATGTCCGCCTCTCTGTCCGCCTGTTTCAATAGAAAGATCTCAGAAGTCTTAAAAACTACGGAGCTTTAATTTTTACAAGATGCTTTTTTTGTATGTAGGCTGGTTAAGTTCGAGTTTCATCCAGATCGGATAACTATATCATATAGCTCTCATAAAACCTATTTTTCCCTAATGAACACTTATTAGATAACTTTTCTATTTCTCATACAAATTCTCAGACAAATTCGTCTTATAGATCAGTTTTACATTTACCAGGTGAATGGTATATAAGCTTCGGTTACCCGAAGTGATTCCTTTCTTTTCAATAAATACTCTCTCACAGCTGTATAATTTCATTATATCCTGAATGATTTGTTTTCGAATAAACATTTTGTAGGCCAACTCCCCAGGTTCCTCTTCTTATTAACGTACCACCCTCGTCTCAGTCTCACCTTTGCTTTGTAGCCTGGGCCACAGTTGCTCCACTACGGGATCAGGCTGGGGGCAACCTATTTTCAAAAACTTCACTACCGAGTCGTACACTGTGGCCCCTCTCCCCAGTTAGCTTACCCACCTCTCTGTCACTTTCCGCTAGCTTCATTATATGGCCTCTTGCCGTAATACCAAGTTTATGTCACTTTTGTCTGCCCAGCCTTTGAGTTTCAGTTGTTGTTGTTCTTGTTGCTGTTGTTGTTGCTGCTGTTGCTGGCGTGTCGTTGCGCTTGGTTCATATAAATTGTTTTGGGATTTTGTCGCACGATTTTTATGCTGCCACATGCCTCCCCGCCCCACTCTTGCCCAGTGGCCCCTTCGGCTTACAGTGGCTTCGTCTCCGGCTCATTATTGTCGACAGTTCGTTTCAGTTCGCTGCTTAATGACATCATTTGGTATGAAATATTGTACGTAGTTGCATATAGGAAATGCGAAAGGCTCAAGCAATGGTACACTGGATGAAGAGCGGGGTGCAGGTGCAGGATATTAGGGTAAGTCTTGCCGAAATTATAAAGTTGAGCGCCGAAAGAAATGATTAATGTGAGCTTATGCGTGCTACAAAGACCCATGAAAATATATATATATATATATATGTACAGACATTTATACAAAAGTAAAATCCTTGTCATGAAATTTGACATAATGAAAACGGAAAACGGATACGTGCAAGCAGCGTGTTGTTCATGAAAAATGAAGACATGGCTAGTTGGTTGTTGGTAAAATCATAAAGTTTTTAATTTATTTGGTAGAACTGAAGGTTGGATCACGTTTGGGCAGCAAACGAATGGATGTGCAGGAAAAGACAAACTGAAATATATACGAAATATTTTAGTTAAAAGATGGGAGAAAGAGAATGATTAGATAATCTCCTTAGCTTAGTAGTGTACAGTAACGCTAAGTTCACATAAAATCCAGAAATATTTTCTAGTAAATTGTTAAATATTTTCTTCATTTTAGAGATGTTTTTTATTTAGAATTATATTTCTGAATTGTTATAAGAAATTCAAAAGTTTAAAGAAAAATGCTCTCTTCTTTCAAATCCGTTATTCTGCTGTCAGGTACCCTTTTTTTCTAGACTAGCCGTAGATTCTACATCAGAAGATTTTTTCGCTGATTTTCAGGCCAAAACTTGTAAAGTAGTTCAAGGATTAAGGTAGAAGAGTTTAGGTTCAATATATATATTTCAAGATAAGTGTTTCGGATGACTCTTTCTGGCCTGAGCACCTAGTCGTGAAGGAGTTTAAAGCTACAACTAGAAGTTGGATACCGATAAGAGGCAAGTCCTGATGAACCATGGCTGAGCTTATTATAATTTTCATGAATGCGAAACAAATGGTGTAGAAGTTCATATGTTTCTCCCTTAACTTGTATCTCCATTTGGAGGTTTCCATATGAATAATATTAAAGATTGGTTGAAAACTTAAATATAAAAGTAGCCACATCTTTTTCATAAGCTTTGAAACTACCTGATCATGTCCATGTTATATAAAAGTATATTTATGCACATACAAAATTATAAAACTCAGTAGCCTCAGTCAAATCTCATGATATCATGTAGGTTTTCCTCATAGTTATATTTCATTCACATTACAATTCTCGACCGAGTAGAGCACACATATACGAAATACAAAATTCAGTACGTAAATATACTTCGGAAATTTAGATTAAAGTGCAAACAAAATTGAATATGGAAGTGAAACCGACGATACTATTGCCTTACATTTTAAATTTTGTATCAAGTCAGCCAAATCTGAGTTGTACTCTGAGCGCATTATGTGAACACATGAGCAATGTCGTAATAGATCACGCTGTTACCCAATGCTATTCTCCTATGAATGCTATGGATATTGCCCTGAATGTGGGCATCCATCTGGGAGTTCTCTCAGTCAAAGATCAGCACGTTAAGGTGCCATTTGATTACCGCAAGAGGACCTCGAATAAGCATGCAACTTCACAAGGGCCAACTGCTTAATGCTACCGGACGGTGGCCTTCGAGCTCGCGCAGCAGCCAAGAGGAGATCTCGTGCTCACTCCCCGGGCAAAGGCATGCGGGTGCTGTGGCTGCACGGCGACCCTAGAACGCTCATCTTCACGATCACGGAGGTCCAGCGTACGCCGCCGGAAGCCGAGAAGCTCGAAGAACCTATTGAACTGGATAGTTGTTAGTGCGAGTGTGTGTGTGTGCGATCAGCAGCAACTGGATCAAGATGGCGATGGTTGTTATGCTTTTGCTGGCTTGGACGCTTGGACTAATCACCAGGGCACCGGCACGCATCGCTATGTATGTAACCCGTGCTCCTGTCCCAGTGTGCGGCGTTCTCTAATTTTTTTCTTTGACATTACAATAAATTATTCAATGGATCGGCTTGGTCGCAACTCTAGCGCAAAAAAATGATATTCTTCGTTTGAAGATAAGTTTTCTGATTTTATCTTATAAACTATGCCATTAAGAGGGGACTGTGGCTCTTATAGACTCGGGCATCTAGGTTTCATAGAGATGGACAAACGGACATGACTAGATCGACAAGGCTGTTGTTGCTGAATAAGAATATATATACATTATGGGGTCAGAAAATCTTCCTTTTGCCAAGATCAACTCGGCTCTTTACGCTGATTTGCACGAATACCATATACTCGTTTACTCTACTAGAGAACGGGTATAAAAACCACTAAGATATACAAAATTTGCTTATAAAAGATGCCTGGCATCGCCTACTATTCCAATATAACATAGTTTACCCAATCTTTTCAAGAATTATACCAAATTTAAGCCATGTACTTCAAATGGTTGCACAGATATGAAGAATTTTCTTAAACTCTCAATTACACTTTGACTCCAAACAAGCCAATAGAAATTTTAGCAGGTTTTCGGTAATTCAATGCATTTCCATAAAACTTTCAGTTGTAATTTTCCTCGATCTGCCTCGTATCTCTTACCAATCCCAATAATTTATACATAGATATATCACTAATATAAACAGTATAAACAATTTTCAACTATATGAAGATATTATCATTATACTATTTGCCACATTTTATGTCGGAAAAACTTTGTTGCCTCAACGCAATTGCCATGTTTTTAGCTGGCATGAAAACTTAAATGGTTTCCATTTTCCAGCCACCGCAAAGTCTTTACTTTTATGTGCGAAATATTTATCACACATCAGACAGAATTTCTTGCACGCACCGCCCCATGGCAAACATTAAGATGAATGTAAACAGAACATTAAAGCGAAAATTAAACGAAATATAAATTAAATTAATTGCTAAAGTTTAATTTTTTTATTACCATGACCAAGAGGGCGGCCCAGTGCAGAGGACAGACAGAGGGAGATTCACAAAAGGGAGAGTAATTAAATTTTTGGGGACAAATCTTTGCACAATCTCGGCAAAAGTTTTCCCAACACACGCAAGGGGAAAGCAGAAGCAACATCAGCAAGAGAGAGAGAGAGAGGTAGAGCAATGTGTGTTGTTTGCTGCGGTTGCTCATATAAAATTTAAATGGCAAGTATATATATTTACATATATATTTACACACATTCGACCAAATGTATGTGCAAACTCTCTTACTCTAATGAGAAGAAGGTGGGGGTGGCAGGCAGACGAAAAACCGCAGCCCATGTAACGGTTAAATACAAATGTCAAATGCATGACAGCAGCTCTGACAACTACTTATGTATGTGTGGGTGTGTATGTAGGTGTGTATGTGTGTGTGCTTAATTGCCCGCCCAGCAACCATTTCAAATATTCTAACAAAATGGCGTGTGAATAATTGCCTCATACATACACAAATAAGAGCACTCACACTCACACATTCACATTCACATTCACTCGCTCCTCATCTAGCTTTCGATTATTTCTGGGAGAACTTAACGATTCCACAGCGTGCAATTAAAAATTCTATTTATTTTTGTTTAAAATTATGCAAAGGAAATGCAAATGGACTAGTTGACACGATGCGGAAATTGTGCCCAATTTGTTTTGTGAATTTGAAAGAGAGAATTCAGAGGCAATATAAGGGCTGTACCGAAAAGAAATTGGACTAACTTGTCATAGCTTCAATAGTTTTAGAAATGTCGGAGTGGAACTAGTTTCTTGCTGAGCGAATTCAATTTAAAGTAAATTTGTTTTATTTTAATTTTAATAATGTTAATTAAAATTTTGTACTTATCTGGCTTATCTCCTCTGTTCAATGAAATGCGTGGAAATTTCATTGTACAAAGTAATATATTTTATAAATAAACTTTCGTGAATCAAATTATATAATCATATAGCAGCTTCTGATTCAAAACCTTCGGAAATTTGTACCGCAGCGCCCGCATGCAGCCAAAAGAGAAAAATAAACTTTACAATAACAACAAAATATCCAAGATAAGAACTCTGAGGGCAGTTTATTTACATAGTGAATCATTCCTCAAGCTTAGACTGGCATTATATTTTTGGAATTGATTTTTGACTAGATTTATTGAGCAGTGTATTGATAGCTTTTGGCTGTTCTGTTACTGGAAGCAGTTTAGTTTTTTTAAAAAGAACCTCAAAAAGGGTGAGAGTCGAAGTCTACACGGATTGGTCTCTGATTCGAAGAGTCCGACTCAAAAGGCAAGAGGGAGGCACTGGTATCAGTGATGATCTTTTGTGCCTCATATACCCTTCTTTGACAGAGATGCCTCAATTTTCTTCAAATAGAATATGATACAGTTTCTCGAAATGCCATTCGAAAGTGCTTAAGGCGTAGCCTAACCACGGCCGGGCAGTCCAGCAGAATGTATGAAGATGTTTCATCGTCTTCCTGACAGAGTCAACACTCAGTTGCAAATGATGAGCCCATTTTTTGGAGGTTTCAGATAAGCCAGCTGTGACCTGTCAAGTACACCACCACAAGGCGTAGACATGGTCTGTTTAGGTTACAGAGTTCGCCTGATTTGGGCGGTCCTGCCAGAAGTTTGGCTTGACGAAGTCCAGGGAGGTTTTCCCAGTGCTTTACTTCCAGAGCCTGGAAATGTTTTGTGATTAGGAGCTTCGTCGATGCCATGATGATACCACAGAATGGTTCTAGTCCCAGAAGTGGCGTAGAAGAGCAATATCTAGCAAGTTCATCTGCAGATTCGATGCCTTCAATGCCCCTGTGTCCAGGAAGCCAAAAAAGTGTGTCCTTGTTGCCCGTAGCGAGTTTCTGAAGGACTTTGAGGCAGTCTCTTACAAGCCTGGAGGAGAGTCCCCATGGAGAAAGTGATCTGATAGCAGCTTGACCGTCTGAGAATGTATAGATAATCGCCCCTTTTGGTCTTAGATATGACGGGCGCAGACCTCAATGGCATGGAAGTCCGATTGGAAGACAGTGGGAGAGTGCCCCATTGCAATGGAAATACTGACCATGTATCCCAGCAACTTTTCCTTCCTCTGTCCTTGAGCCATCCTTAAACCATGTGTTCATTCTATGCCATTTTCCTAGTTACAATTCCCAGTTATATCCAATATATCAGAAGTCCATCGGGCAACGTAATTACCGAAGCAACTTAGTTCCGATAAACGAATAAGAACAGAGACTTAATATTCAATATGATTTAATCAATTTCATCATGCCTTCCTTAAACATATCTTAAGAAGCAATCACCTTATTGAGATACTATGGAGCTTCCATCAGATATATATGTATATATTTATGGCGATAAAGCACCAGCCATTCAATGTCAATCAATTAAAAATTGAAATGCATTTACCATATAAAGTGCACTTCACGTTCGTTCGATTGCATGAAAATGAGATGAATTCGCATTTGGCTGAAGCATTTTTGCGCTTTTTCCACTGAAAATCGGAGGCGGCAACATAAAAAACAGGCATAAGCCCAGGTTTCAGTTGCAGACTTTAACTTGCTGTTGTTGCTGTTGTTGTTGCTGCTGCAGTGGTGTTTTCATGCTGCTGCTGCTGCTGTTGCTGCAGTGTTTGGTCAGTGTTGGGGCATTCAGCACGAACACGCCAATATGCATTTTTATGAGCATTGCAGCGGGTTGGTCTCTGTTGAGTTTTGAGCATGAAGGATGTGGATGAGATGCGAAAACAGAGGAAACATTGACAAACAGAAACTGAAACATTTTGCAAAACTACAACAACAGCAACAACAACAAGATGAGAATGAGCTGGCAACAGCAGGGCACAAGCACTATGGGAGCTATATAAGCTGAGCTTTATAACTCATATGTGGCTGTTATTTGGCATGTTCTCTTGTTATTGTACTCGTACTCGTACTCGTACTCACACTCGTATTTATATTTGTATTTGTATTCCTTTTTGGGGCTTGTTTTCGGTTTTGTTTCGCGTGTATTGTTATTGTTGTTGTTGTGATTGCCTTGTTTTGCGAAAAATGGCCAGAAGGAAGGAAGGAAGGAAGGAAGACGTAAGCAGAAAAATGCTGTTAAACAAGTTTAATTTTTAAGCCTGCGCTGAGTGCGTGGCTTATGCCAAGAGGCCTGGGAATGCCAACAAGATTGGGACCTTCGAGCTGCCGTAGGCCACTTAATAAGTAAAGTGTTTGCCTGGCAGCAGCAAATGATGAGAGAGTAGGTCAATAAGTTTTAACAATGGACAACAAGATAGGGAATGTTATGTGCAAATAAGATGCTTTTCATATGGATTTTGTTGTGGTGAAAGCATTATAGATATCAAATGTCTGGCTTTACAATCATTCAAGGCAATATATTTGTATGATGAAGAGTGAAGACTGAATATTCACTTAGGAAAATTCCTATATGCAATACATTTTGGAGCGCCTGAATATATAATAAAGAACAAGGAACAAGGCCTAGCTTCGGCTTGTCGATCTAGATCAAACCTGGTCGGAAGACGTGGGGCTACATGGATACAAAGGATACGATAAGCTTCTTTTGATATGGATGAAAAACAGAAACGTTATGCTTCTAAAAGTTCATTCCGAAACAATCCTTTGTATGGTAGCTATATGATATAGTTGTCTGATCTTGAGCAGATAAGGCCAGTGGATGTGGCGTCTATTCCAATGTAAGTTGATGTTCTTTTGGAAGCCCTTTCTTATATATAAATGAAGTTTATCCAGAGATTGTCAAGGAACAAACCAACCAAAAAGAGACAATGTATTGGTGCTCTGCAAATGGAACATTTGTTTTTCATAATTTGAATCTGACTTAAAATATAAGAAATGAAAGATTCTGCAACATTTGTCCTTTTCCCATTTGATACCCCACATCATAAAGTAATTTCTCTCTCTCTCTCGATAAGTTTGCAGGGCAACCCAAAGTCGAAAGCCTTCGCAAGACAGATGACAAGTGAATGCCTATTTGCTGACGCTCTCAGGAATTAAACAGCTAAGAAGACGATTGCGTTCGGTCCCCAGGACTAATTTAATCGCTTCAAAGAGTTCACACAAGTCTCTTTAGATATCTATTCTAAGCTCGAAAATATCTAACTGGGGCAACTCTGATACGAAGATCTTCGACAGGTACAATTTTAAATCTTACCTCTGCTCTTACTCTTCCAAGAAACCCTGTGAAATTTTTCCATTGCAACTCATCGATATACCCTCGTGCAAGAACATTACAAGCACGGGCAACATGTTTTTTATTAAAACTTCTATATTAAAAACTGAGACATATATACATTTTCAGCTATATATATTAGGGTATTGTCAACTCATAACTCATCATATGCATAAACAAGTTGAAAAGTTTTCGGAAACCAAACTCCAAATTGAATTTGAGCCGCGACCCAAAAACAACAAACAGCCAAAAGCAACAGTAAAAACAACAACAACAACAAAAGGCAAATAAGTAAACAGCTGCCCAAGCAAAGTTAAACAGAAATCAAGCAAAAGAGGCCATACTTTCCACGCCACCCCCTCCTCCCGTGCCCGGCCCCTACCTAAAAGGGCATTAGAAGCTGCTTATGGTGTTGGCATTTGGAAAAGTTTTTTCTGCTTCTATGAGTATGCATGTGTTTGTGTGTGTGTGTGTATGTTGATGTCATAAATTACGTTACGTATACGCATTGTGGGTAAGTACATAAAATGTTCGCTTATGAATACGGGCGGCATACAAACGTACTTATAAAAAATGGCAGTAAATTAGGCGAAAAATTCAATAATTTTGGTTAACAGTCAAAACCAAAAGCTGGTGGCAAGCGCAGCAGCCCCAAGATTTTGGCCCATGGCAAAGTGCTTGAAGTGTGCCTTTAGCGGTTAGAGAGAAAGAGATTGAGAGAGAGAGAGAGTGAGTGAGAAAGAGGTTCGCAAGAAGATATGCAAAAGTTTTCAATGAAATCCTTAAACAGTTTTGTTCAAGGAGAGGAAAGGTGTTGAATTGGAAAGTGAAAAGAGACGCGTGAAAAACTTTAGTAAAGTTTGAAATTGGGTGTCTTTTTAATTAAACTGTTTTGGAGATTTGCATTTTATCAGATAATGGGAATGACAATAGACTGTTCTAATGTTAGAGAAAATTTCAATAAGCAACAAAGAAAGAAAATTAATTAAGCGACTATTGAGAATTGATAATTATCAAAGCTGCAATTGGCGGCGAGTGAAAGAGGTGGCTTTATCGGTGAATCAGTCTTAGAACAGATAGAAAAGACAGATGGATTCCCTGTGAAATGCTGAGCGAAGTCGAAGTGAACTAGATCTATTATACAACCGGTGCTAAAGTCACAAAATGTGGTCTATGTTTTGCCCCATCATTGACTGACTAATGAACAACACACAGCCCAATCCATAAGTCTTAGAGCTGTGAAATGTTCACACAATTCACAAATTTTGGAGTAGATTCATACCAAGGCGACTTGTTGGAGAAATCGAATCCAAAGTGGCTCAAAATCAATATAGAAGTTCCCATGGAAATCAATTTAGACTAAGAAGACAACACAGTATGCTCGCGAGATGCTTACTCCCTGGCAGGCTAAGAAGAGTAAAGAGAAAGGCTTTTGCCAAAACAAAACAGCTTTAAAGTCTTTTCTATACCTCTCCTCTATGAGAAAACAACAATGCCCCGCAGACACATTTAATACTCTTCTATTTTCTCTTCTATTTTGCTATCTCGTTGAGTAAGTCTGTAGAAGAACAAAGTCAAAGCCAGTAACTTTGCTAGTCACAATATGCAAAGGCTGACCAGCTGGGCAACCTATGCAGACCCCTTGTTTCACTTCATATTGCGCACTTAAAAATAATTATTATACCAAATTTCAATTGACAATCTCAAACATGCTAATGAAGATCACAACCACAACCTCTTATTAAGCTAAAAGCAAACGTTTCATTTCTTAACTTGCCAAAAGCTGCCTCAAACACTGGCAAGAACTGCCAAGAACTTAAGCCAAACAGGAAATCTCTTTTATCCCAAGCAAAAGTCTCACAAAGTGCCCAAACTGAATTCCCATGGCCAATTTAAAATGTGGTTTAAGTATCAAAGGCAAGCCTTTCAGCGAGCCCCCCAGCCCCGACATGAACTCGGCTGAACTGGGCATCCTTTAGACCCATAAACGCATTCGAGCATGAATTACCCAGCTATTATGAAGACCTTTGAAATTGAACCGTCCAACACCAAACTAAATTACACAATTAATAAGTTCAGCCAACAATAACACCAACAACAACAACAACAACATCAGCAGCAGCAACAACAAAACGCTACACAAAATAACTACAACATTTAAGGCCAAAATATGCAATTAAGCCACAGCAGCAGGCCAAAAAAGGGCAATGAAGGGAGCGAAAGAGAAAGAGAAGAGGACCCAGCGCATGGGAATCTTTTCTACATGGTTTACCCATTCTCCACTTTTCTTTTTCCCGTTTTTATTTGGGCTTCAACTCGATTCGCCAAAATTAATCAGGCGAAAAGAATGCAGCCAGCGATGACGCAGCGTAACGCGATAAAAACGCGTAAATTCTGAATATACTCGCACATACATACATACACACTGTATGAACATTTATATAAAGTACTATATCATGAATTACGAGAGTGCAACGAAAAGGCTAAAACCCCAAGGGGCAGACGGCAACCAATAATGGAGCCAATGGCCATGGCCAAGACAAGCCATTATTGTTATCAAAATAAGAAAGGACAAGAAAGTGAGGTTAGCTTTGTGTAACCGAAGCTTAGATACCCTTGCTGGTTCGATTGAAATTTGGTCAGCATACTTGGTATACTTAGAGTTCATTAAGAATCGTTCGATTATATGGGATCTATATGATATAGTGATACGATCCGGATCAACTTTGGTCAGCAGAAGTAGTGGCATCTGAAACTAACATTTTCCAAATTTCAATTCGGGAAAAACAACAACTTTTGCTGACTTAAGAATTCATTCCGAGTCGTTCGATTATATGGGAGGTATATGATGCGGTGGTCCAATCTGGAGGTTATCAGGCCTGCTCCCTTATCCACTGCGAAAAGTAAAACTAAATCGAATCGGCATTCCACTTCCACTTTTTTGAACTTATGTCTAAAACTTGCTCTGAAGCCAGTGGACAGAAGGATACAGAACGACATCAACATGTACAGGTGGATTCAATCCAGGCGCATTGTTTTCCTTATGCACGCTAGAAATGGGTTACATTTTTGTAAAAAATATTGTAAAAATATTAAATCAGCTATATCCATTAGCTCTTAAAACTTTTCCCAATGAATTCAAAATAGCCATAAAACTATATGTCTGGTGAAAAGTAACGAGAAAATGTTGAATTTCTTTTGACTCCGCAAACGTTTGAAACCGCATATTTCATTCAGATTCGGACATTGCGAACACCAGTCAAAAGGAAAACCGCATGATTCAAGTGGAAGTGGAAACTCGAACAGGCCTGTATGTATTGTAATTGTGTAAATATGTAGTTCATGCAAGAACAAGAGCTCTTCTGACAGTTAGAACATTGCACCAATGTGTCCTTTGAAGAAAAGTAGATACATGTCTCATATATAAAACGTTTTTGATGTTGTAGGTATAAACCACAGCAAAGCACATCCGTTTCCGTCGGCATCTGCTAAGAATGAGTTTATTTCCATTCTTCTTCAGCCTAGCCTATGGTTTGTATAATATATGTGTGTATGTACTATTGTGTGCTTAGTCTATGTGTATGATTGGTGTATTGATTGGTGTATTTTGGCTATTGACTAGATAGGGTTAAGTTCCCTGCTACTATTGCAGTTCACATGGGTCTGTGGCTTACTTACTGATACAATGTTCACTTAGAAAGATCTTATAATGAATGATCCCAAAGCTGACAATGTATTTGCCGTACTACAGTGAAAAAATGTGCTTGATTTTGTAACCGAATCGGTATCCTTTTGACGAATATTTTCTTAGTGTTCCTTATGATGTGATAAGATATTTACTTGGCTCCACTTATATGGCTTGACTAAAGATAAGTGTTGCTTTATATAACACTATTTCAAATATTTTGATAAGATAAACTTCACATAGGAATAGTAGGTATGTGCTGGTGCTCTTTTTATGCAAAAGTGGTTTCTAGTCGTCTGGTTTAGTTTAGCAAAGGGTACTTATATAACCACTTTTTATACACATTTTGAATGTAAAGAAGTAAATTTTGGAGAGAAGACGTTCTTTTACAAAACCTAAGTGACAAGAACTGTTTTGTAAACTTTTATAATTATCGCGTAATACTTTATAATGTTAATAATACGAATACTTTTATATTACAATATGATGTGAGTTGGGCTAGGGTCTCTTCCCTTGAATAGAGATAACATAATTAAATATTAAACATTTTTACAACATTTTTAAATATACATGAGGGTAATAAAACCTAAGTTAAGATATAACGTATTTTGGTCCTTAAATATTTTTATAATTATGGTTTTGCTTCACTTTAACTTTTCTTTAATAATATTTTTTTAACTGATAATTTTCGTAAATGGATTTAAAGATCACTTTGATTATCACTAGAATTTTGTTGGTAATATCGACATGATGCAAAATTGAAGGCACAGAAGTTCTACTATTAAAAGGCAATTAAAAAAAAGAATAAAAAAGAATAAACAATTAAGAAATGACGGCCAGCCTCAGGCAACATTGTTGAATTAGCGGAAGACGATTCCTACCTTAAATAACCGAAGATAAGAAATAAAATAGCAGCACAAAAGAGGAATGCTAGAGTATGAGAGCATAATTTACAAACATTTCTCAAGTGCAATAAAGAGGTCGGAGGCATTTAAAAAACTAAACCATAAATTGTAGTAGATAAATACATTCAGAAAATATTCAGATGAAGTCACCGAGAAATTCGAACAAGTCTAAAGTATTGCAGGATTTCAAGAGCATTCTTTCGATAAAGCCAAAGTACAAAGTAAAATAATTAAACAGAATTATAATAATAAAGAAAAAGAATGTTATAAAGCTTTGGAGAACTGAGCTCCAAAGCAGAATGAGAAAACCACAATGTTGTCTAATTCACTTCAACTTTTGAGAAGCGTGAAGAAAGATAGCAAATGTTGAGAAGCGCATAGAGGGGCTAGTTGAACATTTGAGAAACTGATAGGAGAGGATTGCCTACCTTGTGTTCGGTAAAATTTGAAGAGAAATGAGCACGCCTAAGAATCTAATAACTTTTCTGCATAGAATGAAGGGTTATGCTTGCCCTGTTCCCCTTATATTCGCCTGAGCTACCAAAGGGACATCTCTACACCAACACAAACCGCTCGGGCACACTTGTAGCTACTTAATGTTTCGAAAATATCATTTTCTATATATCACCAACATCATGACAGACTTAAAATACCTAGCCGTTAGGGTATAATAAATAAAACAAGCAGGACGAAGCCCACGACAACCAAAAAGCTCATAACCGAAGTCATGCATTGTGGGGGCACGGGCAACAGCTGCCAGACAATGGCCCAAATATAATACACACACACACACACACACGCACACACACGCAAAAATATAAGAAAAGCAAAAGAAAGCGAAACATATACACCCACTTGTGGGCGGGGCATCAGCATGCCATAGAACCACGCACATGGAGCCACTCTATGGCAGGCTTGAGCTTGCCAAAGGGCAGCTAAAGATGGCATTGGCAGTACAGGCAAGTACTTGAGTTTCTTATCGAGGTGGGAGTTACAGATGGGAGTTGCTGGGGTTCTGCAACCGCAAATGTGCCAAAGATATTTGTTTGCTTTGTTTTTTGTTGATTTTTTTGTGCAAACAAGACGGCCAAAGCATTTTCAAGAGTCATCTTAAAGTCCTTTTAGCAATGCTCATTAGATTTGTGCAAATACTTTGGGTTGCATCGTTAGAGCCAAGCTGCTAATGATGGGACCACCAGCAGCACCATCAATACCACTCCCCCTCCCTCTCCCTCTCCAAAAAAAAAGGAAAATGTAATTCCATTGCTTACGCAATTTTTCATTTCGCTCTCAGCGCGCAAATAAATAAGAAATGATTTTTTACGATTCCCACTTTGCTATTGACTTTTGGTTTGTTTTATGGGGGAAATGTTTTAGAACCACCGAACGAAGTGAGGGGGAGAGACGCCTGCAGCATTACCAAAAGATGAGTGCAATTGCCAAATGCTGCTTGTTATACCTACAGGAGGGTGTGGCAGCAGGTGAAGTAGCAGGGGACGGGTGGGGCAGGCAGGTACCGCATGTTAAAGCAAATAAATCGTTCAAGTTTACCCAACAGCTTTCAATTGAGCGTAAGCAAAGCAAAGCTCCAAGAAGTACTCCCACCTTGTCCGTAAACCAAGTGCAATATATTTGCCATTGCCTTCAAAGTTGGTGGGAATGACGAATGATATTCGTAGTTGTGCCATTTGGAATGATTGAGAGCGAACATTAGAAATCGATAAGCATGGGAGTTTGGTAATTAATGAAGAAGTTTCCTCAGTTCGACATGATAAACGTGGGAGTGGATGATGATAGGAAAAGGTCTGGGATAAGCAGGTAAGCAATTACAAATGTGGAGACTCATATTTGTTATCGCTTATCAAATTGTCGAAAAGCATTCTTAGTTCATCAGCAAATCATCAAGCAAAGGCGAAATTATGAACTCCTTTTTTGAATGTAAGCAGCCAATCGAATCATCCTCATCGTTTCCCAAATCATACTTAGTTGCAGTTGAGCAACGCTGTATAATATTTGCAAGAAGATCTCTTAGCTTACATCATCGTAAGATATAGCTTTGAAAGGAGGCGCGGCGAGCCTTCCGCTTTTGCCTTTAGTCTTTCCTTTTCTTGAAAGTAAGCTGGGCTATGGGCTGGTCATGGGGTCCCTTCCAGGCTCCTATATCTGTTTAGCTGTCCATCTGTCTATCCTTCTGTCCATCTGTCTATGTAAACCTTAACATATCAAATGACTCATAAATGCTTCCACAAAAATGTCATCCAATTCCGCTAGCTTGCCTTGACTTCATTTCCTCTTCCAAGAATTGTATCGTAAATGTTGTTTCTATAAATTCTATGCTTAGTTTAGCCTTGCTTATTTATGTTTAAACATTTATAAAACGAATCATATATCAATTATTTTCTATATATAAGACTCACACAACTTTAAAGTTCGAACTTCGCTCATAAGTTTGCCTTGGCTAAGCGTCGAGTATTACTTTCTGCCTGCCCATTATTCATGAAAGTTTTGACTTTGTCCGACACACCGTTTTGCGGGCAGGGGGAGGGCTGCACATCATTAGGTCTCTGACATGACCTACGCTTAAGTTCTAGCCCTTGCTCTTGCCCTCCCCATCCTCAGTTCAGTGCCGTAAGCTCACAAAAAACCTCTGCAAAGTAATTTCCTAGCAAACTATTTTCGTTTCGAAGGCTAAACTTTTGGCCTTACCAATGGCTGCGGCAACACCAGGAGCAGGAGCAGGAGCAGCAGCTTCAATAACATTGACTACACATACGAAGGCTGACAGGAGGTAGGGGCAATAGAGGGGGTCTGCACACTCGTTGGCCAATCTATTCAATATTGGTTTGCATTTAATTGCAATTCGATTTGAGTTTAAAATACATTTTACCAGCGCTAGAAAAAAATCAACAAAACGTGGAATGAACAAACATGATGAACATGGTGGAACGGGGGGTAGGGTGTAAGGAAGGGGAGGCTACCAACTAAATATACTCAGCAATGGCAGCTCGATATGAGTACTCTGTATTTGTTGTGAGTGTATAACGAGTTGATTGTGTGCGACGGTCGAACCCTGAGGTAATTTCAAGTGTTCGACAAAACTATTTTCTTTTCTTTTTTTGGCTTTAATACTTGAAATTGTCGTGGCTTCTGGAGGGAGGGGTGTATAGGGTGTAGACGTAAGCGTGAATATGTGGAAAATGCAATGCACAGATTGAACATGCCTCTAGTGCGTATGCATGTGTATGCTTGTGCGTGATTGTGTTTGTGTTTGTGTTTGCGGCATTCATTAGCCATTTTCGTTGCATAGCTTGAGGCGCACAAGCATAAACAAAACCCCAAAACCCCCTGAAATTGTGTAGCCTAATTTGATTTGTAGCCCAATTTGAATAAACTTGTCGTGCAGCAGGAATGTGTGGATGTCGGAGGGGAAGAGCAGCCGTTCAGCTGGACCATGAAAGGAACAGAAGCAAATATACCACAGTTTATGTGGCATTTATTGAACGAAGGGAAATTAATTGAAGGAAAACCATTTGAGGGGAAATTATTGGTGTTTTGAGTGGAAATTTGTAAATTAATTGTATAAATAACAATCAATCTATGAAGAATCTATGAAGTACACTTAACAAAATAATAGAACTCGTTCTGGTTGGGAAAACAGAATTGAAAACAATTGATATAATTTTGTTCTTCAACAGAGTCCTAAAGTTTCAACATGTTTTTAAGCTATAGAAAATGTATTTATGGTTTTAAATGACAGTAAATACAATGGTAAAGTGATGAGGTGGTTGAGCAAAGGCTTTTGATAAAAACTTCTAATTCCAATGGAGCTCTAATTTTTGAAATTTTTCTAGTTTTTGCTGTTGTCAAAATCTTGAAACTCGATGGACCTCCTATACATTTTTGCAGCCGCAGAATAATCCACATTTCAGTTCCCACATTCCCAAAACGATTACAAAAACTTAGACCCGATCCTAAAGCCCTGAATTCACGTTGGCTACATCGCGTTCCTGCTTTCCTGATATTCAATCTGGTTTCACTCTGTGTTTTAGTGGCTTTGGTTGCTAATTAGCTGCAGCGACCAGGCATCGTCTGTCTTCAGAATGTACCCACGTTCTAGACTGCCGATCTAGCAAGCCTCTGAACTCAACTTCTTTTGATTCCTCACTGAAACCCGTATGAGAATGACTCGGATTGCTCTCGACAAAGATATAAACTCGAGTTTCGTTCATGGTTTCTGCTGTCCTGGATAATATTTAAAATCTTCTCTTACAATTCTGCTTCTCACTTCTCTGAGACTGTTGAAAATTTATGGAACAGGCAAAAACATTACACAATTATATAGCATACTTATTAGGGCCACCTGATTTTGCTGTTTATAGAATTTAAGGCCATTGAATTGCTGACCGCAATGAAATTCTGCAAATTTGATTTGGAAATCTTAACAGTGTCAGGCCATGCAGCCAATTACACTCAATTCAATACCCATTTCATATCCAATTAACAATTTCAAAACAATATATTATGCAGAATTAAATTGGTCAGCTAAATTGACCACAATTATGTCTAATTAAATGTAAATTTGACAGGCCATTGGCTTCAGCAAATACACGACGAGGACGAGATGCAACACACACAAACCCAGGCCCAACATTGACCTTTCCACCGAGACTAAAGTCAAGATGCTGGCCACGCCCACTCCCACACAGCTGACAGTTAGAATCCTCGCCGCACCGCATGCCTCACACCCTAAAACAAGAGAAATTCAGGAGCAGGAGCCAAAAAGGTCCTTCAGTAATTTACACAATAAGCCGCAGACAGGCGAAGGGGAAAGAAAACGAAATACAGAAAATAAATAAAGAAATATAAACGAAAAAAGAAAAAGCAAACGAAATGAGAAAAGCACATTTGCTGCTTGGCTCTGGGCAGCTTGTGGCACGTTCCAAGCCAGCGCAGGCAGGTCTTGGTCCTTCGCCCTCCCCCAAAAAAAACACACCTGACGCAAAATGACGCCATCTGGCGGGCGCTGGCAACTTGTGGCATGCCTCAAAGGCATATTCAGGCCAGACGCAAACATTTTTTGCGCCTCCTTTGCAAAGGCTGCTCTATAACTCACCTCTTTAACACGCACGCCAATTAAGTTGTAGTAGTTGTTGTTGTCGTTGTTGTTGTTATTGTTATTGTTGTTATTATTCCAAGTTGCATTGCGCGTTAAGCTGTAAGATACAGATACATACATATATGGTAAATATATATATATATATATATAGATACAGGTGAAACATAGCTGGTATGAGTCAGAGTCATAAATTTGCTTCAACGCCTCGCCTTAACTTTGTTCACTTTGCATATTCCATGCAGATATACAAACAGAAGAGAGAGAGAGAGAGAGAGAGAGACAGAGACAGACACAGAGCTGGCAACATTGATATAAAGTTAATATATGCACATAAAAACCATTTAAATTGTGTATCTTAAAGATACAAAACAATTAAAAGGCTCAGGCGCAAGCAGCGTAATTGATATTTCATGTAAATTTTATTGTCGAATAGAATTTCCCTCTCTTTTCTCTGTGTTTATTTAAACTTTAATTTCCATAGAGCTTTACATACATATTTCTTGATGTTCTTTTGTTTATTAAATATTTATTTCAATTTAAAAACTATTCACCTTCAGTCCCCTCCCCCTTCTGCAATGATTCATCAAGTCATCTTTTTGCATTGGAAAATATTTGCAAGATGAAGTCAGCTTGGTTTGTGAATTCGCTTTGTGGGGCTGTCGCAGGGGCTGTGGGGCTGATTCGTCTATCTGTCTGCTGTTGCTGTTCATTCTTATTTTAGCATGCGGTTGTCACAATTTCTGTGCATCTTCCTCCTCTCACCTCTCAGCTCAGCTGCTTCTCTGCCATTACCAAACGCAACTTCTTGCTTTTACTGTCAGAAATTTTCCACTTGCAGTTTTTCATTTGTCTGAGTCTGCAATTCAGTTGAGATTGAGATGGTTTTTTAAAAGGAAAACTACAACAAATATGACAATGGCTGGCAAATGTTTCTTAAGGTAAGATCTTGGCGCTGGTTTATTGTTTTGCAATATGCAAAGTTGATGTTGTCACAAAAGAGTTTTTTTTGCTGTGGTTTCATGGGGAGGGATTTTTGATAGACTCATATAAATATTTGTCATACATTTGAGGTGTTTTAAGGATTAATGTTCAATATTTTATGTTTATTCCATTCATTTCATAGTGGAAGTGACGTACATTCAGTGCTTCATTGCGTTTGATGTTCATTAATCACTTTCTCTCGCACTTTAACCCGTGTATATATAAACTAGCATTTCACCTGGCGTTGTCAAGTAAGTGTCTGTATATATGTGCACAGTTCTCAGTATCCGTGTTGTAGTTGAGTCTAATGTTTGCTGGTGTGTTTATTATGTGTAGCATTGCCAGTGTCAGCCGTTTGTTATAATGTTGTTCTTGTTGTCATAAGGCAGCCGCTTCAAAATCTGGAGAAAGCCCGCTCTACTTACAGTGAGCCTCAAGCGCTGTTTTCTGATAGTAACTTCATTCCGCGTTTTATGTCTGATTTGTGTCTAGCCAATCATATATCTTATACCTTTTTTTCTATTTCGATCACCTACTGGGATGGTGGGAAATGCAAGAACTGTCCAGGAAGAAGCAAAGTGATGTTTTGTGCTATTTGCTTCGAATTTTCATATGGCAGTATCACCAGCTGCCACAGCTGCCTCCTTCCCCCGAGGCCGACTCGTCCTGATAAGGCTCGACGTTTAGGATATCATGCTTAGCAATGTTATGTTATCTATAGAATTCGTCTACGCAAATGACCAGTGCCTAAAGGCTGAACCTACGGCAAGGCGAAAAGTCATGGCGGCGTCAACCAATTGAAGTCAAATCCTGCATTGCAATCTATTTGCTGAAGAACGAGTTCGACGCAGACTTGCTGGCTTAATTGTGCTAAATTCCTATTGGGTGGCACAAGACGCTTCTTTGAGGTAATTCTGTCGAATACACATCATAATGCCATTCGCCGATATCCGAAAATTAACTGGATTTGCAAGCGTGTACATAAGCCTGTGAGCTTCGAGGTCAGATCTCTGCTGGCAAGAGTTCCCGTGGCATTGGAAAGGGATATAGATATTCGCAGAGTATTGGAGGATTTAGGCGTGCTAGAAAGCGTTAATATTAAAACACGAACACAAGGTAGGCAATCCTCTCCTATCAGTTTCTCAAATGTTCAACTAACCCCTATATGCGCTTCTCAGCATTTGTTATCTTTCTTCACGCTTCTCAAAAGTTGAAGTGAATTACACAACATTGTGGTTTTCTCATTCTGCTTTGGAGCTCAGTTCTCCAAAGCTTTATACCATTATTTTTCTTTAATATTATAATTTTGTTTAATTATTTTACTTTGTACTTTGGCTTTATCGAAATCCTGCAATACTTTAGCCTTGTTCGAATTTCTCTGTGGCTTTATCTGAATATTTTCTGAATTTATTTATCTACTACAATTTATGGTTTAGTTTTTTAAATGCCTCCGACCTCTTTATTGCACTTGAGAAATGTTTGTAAATTATACTCTCATACTCTAGCATTCCTCTTTTGTGCTGCTATTTTATTTCTTATCTTCGGTTATTTAAGGTATGCTCTTTGCCCTCATCAGCAATGCTTCATTTAGCCACTATTAATTTCTGCTCTGAGCCACAAATTGTATAGAAACCAACTCAAATTTTTTATCTTATCTTTCGAATCAAACCACCGAATGCAAAGTAGAACTAAGCTTTCTCTCCTCTTGCACAAATATCCCTGTCATTTACAGCATAAGGCACTTGAACCTGTTCACCTGTAAAATCCTGGCAAATGGAAATTCATGTTTGTAATTTGATGAAATATTTTTGCAAATTCTTTGCAGGGGAAATAATGAAAGAAAATATTTTCTTAGCTCTTAGTCGAGCTAAACACTTGGAAGGATAAATAGCATTTGCACTTACTATGCCAGAGATTTGCTATTTCTAAATTGCGAATCCAAACATCAACAAATTTCATAAATTCCTTTTCATCAAAATAATGATCTGGGCTGACAAATTTTTCGCAAATTTAATTTGCTTTTAATATGGAAAATACCTAGGATTTGGCTGGCCATAGCCCAACAAGCTGCAAAAAATGTGACACTGATTGAAATTATAAACTGTCAGGCTCTGGACACACAGGCAAGGAATGTATCCTTAAGATACACACACCATCACACAGAACGAACACACATACGAGCACTTGTACGGCTAACAATGCATGTTATTAGAATTTTTGCACATAAATTATGCAAAATTCTCGTGATGCTCTTGAAAATGTATTTCAAATATTTGGCCGGTGAAAGTGTTGAATGTTTGCGGCTGCGGGGGTCGCAGAGTGTGAGGCTGGCGGGTGTGAGCCTGTGAGGCATTTTGGGAGGACAAAGTTTCTGCTTACATTTGTTGTTATCTCTAACGATGAAGTGGGAAAGCAAAAAAAAATACACATATATATATATATATATATATATATGCTATATACATATAATGTTTGCTCTTTTTGTTATCTGTTTTCTAGCAGTTTGTTGCGCATCAAGTCTAGTTTGTCGGAATAGTTCAGAGCCGAGTTCTCACAATGTTGCCCGTTGTGTTGCTAAACTTTTAATTTGTGCGTAGGAAAAGAGTAAATGAAAAATGGCACATAAACAAAAGTTGTATATCAAGGCAAATCTGCTGCTAGCTGGCTGCCAGCTTTTGGCAGGGATTCTGTTTTCCAGGTTCCGCCAGCCTTGGCCTCAGTCTGGTTTTGTAATTGAGGCAAAGTATGAAATATGAGCAGTAGCAGAAACATGGCGAACAGACTGGCAAAAGTTTATTTAGCAGAAAAACTTGAAAAATAAAAATAAATAATTGATAGACGCCCACCCAAACGCCTCTCAAGTGTGAGCTATAAACCACAAAAAGATGGGTAAATGCGTGAAGGCGCCAAATACAAAATGTATTCTGAGATGCATCTTATTATACATAATTGAAATTGAAGATGAACATTTAAAACTTATGTTTCTCAACAGCATTTACTTATTTTTCCGCTGTGCGTCTAGCATCCACTTCTTGGCAAACTCGTGAACAAAATGGGCAGCGAAGGCCTTTTCATTTTTAACATCCTTCAAGTGTTTTGGGCTTACGTACATTCATACATACACAAGGGCGTAGCCAGATTTGTCCAAAGGGGGTAAGGGGGTGCAAAGAAGGGGCCAACATTAATATATTTCCTACCATTAGGCAAACTTATAGTGAATTTATACTGAAGGTCAAGTGCGACCTGATGGACTGTTAACACTTTTTCGGATCAACTAAGGGCCTACTCTCTCCTATGCGTGACCACAGGAGAGTCGTTCGACCTAACCTAACTTAACCTTAGCTAATTTAACCTCGTTTTGCGAATCTCGAGCCAGCAAACGATCATGCAAGTGATCTCTTTCGTTTCCATGGCTTAGACTCAGTGTATTGATGATATATCGTCCATGTCATAACGCTTTCTTGACTCTCTTTGTTGCAAGGGTTGCCATTTATATTCCCAAGCCATAATTTAGCTAGGGAGATGCTAGATTATACAAAACTTTTCAGTCTTATCCATATTATTATCATCATGCATGTTTTCCCATGGAATCACAGCTAAAGGAAAGCCACAACTGTCATCTTGTCATTGATGCAACTGCATTAAATAAAATAAGCAAACTTGCCAACTTAACATCCGCTCTCTTTCTCTCCATCTCCTACTACTTTCCTCTTTAAGCTATCCCAGAACTATCAGCTCATCAGCATCTGTTCTCTATTCATTTACAGCTCGAATAGCTTTGCTCTTCAGCTCTCCTCTTTGCCAGAGTGCAAGTTATCCATAATCATCTTCCATCTGCTTTCAAAGTTGACACGCATTTTAAATCTGTCCCCACTTTTATCTATTACCCATTAACCCAATTAATTTATTATCAAAAGCAATGTCCTTATTCGCTCCCTTGCAAGTACACATTCAGAGTATTGTATTACTGGTATTTGGTTTAGGTTTCTAAATCAACTAAAAACAAGGCCATAAAAAATTGCAGTTTTTACTTAACCAACGACAAAGACAAAGACAAACTTTGTCCTGGTGGCACATGAAACATGAAACATTACTTTGCTCTTGCAAATAACTAAAAGGGAATCCATGAAAGGCATCCGCAGCAGCAGCATCAGCAGCGGCATCATCAGCAGAAAAAAAGAAAATAGACTGAACTAAATTTCAATTAGTGAGTGCACCCAAAAGAGCAGATCTTCCTCTTACATAGGGCCTCCTCTTACTGCTCCTCCTGCTGGTCCTGCTGCCTAGATTTGGAAGTTCATGAGATTGTCGAGATTGAGACTCAGCTCGACTCGGCTTAAAGTTGACAATTAAAAAGTTTTTTTGGCGCTTTGTTTTTGCATTCCCTGTTGCTGTTGTTGTTGTTGTTGCTGTTTATTGTCTAAATGAGTTTTTTTTCGGCTAACAAAGACAGACAGAGATGAGAGTGAGGAATAATAGGCAGGGGAACAGACAAAGTTTAATTTTTTTAGCACAAAACTGTGCAAATTAGTTTAGTTTTTAATTTAGCATGGCTTAAATCAGTGATGTAAGCTTTTCCGGAGCTGAAACAGCCACCATGAACCGGAAATGTTGGGTTTTCTTAACGAATCCCGGTTGATAAAGTCTCACATATTTTATAAACTCAACTCTTCATACTTAAATCGTAGAATGCGATAATTATAGTTGGAATGAGTCGACGATATAATAAGCTAAATTTAGAAGAAGTTCATAAAGAACAGAAAAATTAATATAAAATATTACTTTGTCTAGCAAAATTTCTAAAAAGAATCAGTCAAGGCCTTCAGGGGGAAAAAAGACTAAGAGAGTTTTTGAAGTACGAGAATATAAATGGAATATGTCAAGCATTCATCTGGAGGGAATTGTACATATATAGATATAGATCAGCATGACCAGCCGAGTCGATATAGCCATGTCCGTCTGTCTGTTTCTATTCGAACTATTCTCTCAGTTGTAGAGCTATCGAGTTGAAATAGACTTCTTTCTGCTGTAAGCTGTTCATATGTCAATACTTTACAGATCAGACCACTCTATCCATATAACCACTATAGCCATATAACCGATCGATTCGGAATGAACCCTTAGTACAACAAAATTGGTTGTTTTTCATTCAAATTGAATCAAATTTGGTAAATATCGGTTATAGAAGCCTCTACGTATGCTGAAAGTTTATACAGATTGAACCACTATATTAGAAACATATCCGTCTTAGAAGCCTCCATGTATGCTGACCGAATTTCAACCGAATCTGCAAGTGTATGTAAGCTTCTGTTACCCGAGGTTAGCCTTCGTTTCTTGTATTTATTTTGAATAGTTTTTGATATAAATATATTTGTTTGATTAACAAAATAAAGTTATAAAGTTTCTTCTGAAATTATCCCTCCTTTTTGTAATCGAAGAGTTTCAAAAATTACAAACTTAATTAGGTACAAAATGGTTTTGATTTTTTAAACCCTTTTTTACAAACTGCCAAGTGATTTGAGCTAATAGTTACGGAAATCTGTTCATAAATATATACATTATAGATGTCTTAGCAAATCTTTCATCTTAGCCAAGTCTTTGCATGTTTTCCTGTTGTTTTTCGTTATGAAATATATGAATAATCAACACAGTTTGAAAGCCATCAGGCGAAATTCTTCCACAGATTTGTTGATAAAATCTATTTATAACCATATCGGAGGCCTACATCATATAGTTGAATCATAGAAACTGCCTGTGCAAAAGTGACTAAGATGCTTTCTAATACAAAGTTTGATTGTCATATTAAGTATACTAACTCGTCCTCAGTGAGCTTGCAAGGGGGTGCAATAAGATCTCTAAAACACTTCTAAGGCTTTGGTATATCTAACTATGGTCGATCTCCGATCTTCTTTGCCAATAGACACCCAATCTTTAGATATTCTTTGCCTTGAAACTATTAGCTTATGTTCTCCTACTGAAAATGGATATGTAGAAGCAGTGCTCTGACTAGCAAGTTGAGGCAAATTTAGCAGAGCAACTGTTATTTTATGAGAGAATGTCATAAAGTTGCTCTTTCAACTTAAAAATATTATACCATGATGACTTATTATATATTATTGTCAGTTGAAACCAATTAACAGCAAACTATACTTGCTATAGTATCTGTTGATTGATAAACTTGCCTTGCCTTGACTTAACTAAGAACTAGAGGAACTTCTTATTTAAGACTTAACTCTGGATCTATGCAATTCTAACGATTTATATTTGGATTTGTGAAGAAGCAAGTTCTTTGCCCTAATCATTCTCAGTAATTTAAATATTATATATGAATCCCTCTTATACTTAATGAAATGCATAGCTCATTCCCCTAATCATTGCAAAACTCTGAACCGCGTCTCAAACCCAACTAATTGCCCTGATTCTCAGTTCTCCTATAAATTTAGAGTCGGGCCAAGCGTGTGTGTTTAACAAGTTTGCAAATTAAAATTCTTTCAACAAGTTGTCGCTAAAAACCAGACACAAGTAGACAGATAAAGAGATAGAGATAGAATCAGAGAGCAAAATATAGAGAGAGAGAGAAGTAAGGAGGGAAACAGTGAAGTAGCAAAAGAGTTTTCAAAGTGAGTTCTTTAATCAAATTAAAGTAACATTTCACGTACTTTGGCCAAAAGCCAGTTTAAAGTCGGAGGAGTCAAAGTCAATGTGGGCGTTACGCGATGTCTCGGAGACACAGACAGCCAACAACTAACCCACACCAACAAAAACACACTCACACACACACACTTACCTCAGTTGGCCGCTGCGACTGCGCTGCTGGCAGAGTTTGAGTCGTTGTTGTTGTTGTTTGAATCAAAACTGGTTTTCAGAGCTTCTTTGACAGTATTTTCTACATATGTATATATGCACGTATGTGTACGTTTGCCGATGACAATATGTTTGGAAGTCAATATATTTCTTGATGTCGTTGCGAAATATTACTACTCCATCTGCCCCACGTTTAACTGTTTGGTGTTGGTTCTGTTTCTGTTTCTGTTTGTGTCGTTCATATGAAAACTGGTCATTCAATTAGGCTTAGCAATTGCCCCGCAATGGCAGAAAGAAATCAACGCGGCGGCAAACACACATTTAACATACAAACTGCGTTATCCAAATTGGAAACACCAAATGCCAGTTATTCTTCACTAAATAAATATAAATAACCTGTGCGCTTCACTTGTCGCGCGCGCTTTTGTCTTTGCACTCTGGCAACGGCAGCGTGGGCGGCCTCTACTGCACGAGGGGGGAAAACGGTAAACGCGTCGCAACTTGACTACGAACGACGACTATATGGCAATACGGAAAACACAACACCAACGCGAAGACGTCCGCACGGCACAAAGTTTATAAACAAACTGATGAACACTGAAAATCCAAAAGCCAAAAGCATAACAATGTATATGTATGCATGTGTGTATGTGTATATGTGTGTGTGTGTAGGTTTCTTTGTAGGTGTAGTCATGCCCGTTAACAGCAACTGTTAAAGAAAACACTGTGCTACATGGTTTGTTAAAAAGAGTTCTTAGAACTTTTCTATAGGCTCTGGAAAAATACTTGGCAATGGTCGAACATTTTGTTTATAATTTTAAATTTTATAATAATTAAAGATTTAAAGATATATATTTTTTTTTCTTAGAATATATATGTCGAAAATATAATTAACAGCCAAGCTTACTTGTGGTCCATCATTTATATATTAGTATTAATATAAAGTCTTCGATTTTTCAAACGATATCAAAAATTACTTACCCAAACTACGTATGCGACCTCAGACTTTTAGTTCTTTAATTTAATTCTTTAATTCCTTTAATTCGATAAATAATTTGCAATCAATTTACAATCATAAAATATGAGACCTTAATTCTGTTCTATATATACTCAAATCTGGAAAACTTAAGTAAAAACTGAATCTGGCCTGATTAGTGTAAAGTTCCAATGGCGACTGAAATGTTGCCGGCTGCCAACGTCAAACAAGTTGCTAGAACTTGTTTGGAGCGCGTGTATAAGTGTATGTGTGTGTGTAGGTGGCGTGCAGGCCGGTTTGTGAGATGCGACAAGTTGCACAGTGTGGCAAATACTAGGACAATATGAATATAAGAAATTCTATATTCATTCTACCCACGCATTGGAAGGAGAAGTCGGAATGGTACAAATGAAATATCTAAGAGGAGTTAGGTTTTCCCCATGAATGGCTGGCAGCGATATACCTCGACAACCTGAACAACCAGCCAACCAACCTTGCAGGATGGATCGTAAAAAGAAGAACGATCATAGGATGAAATTAACACAGTAAAGAGTCTCACTAAAATAAGGTTTGGTAAAAGTTGTCAACGAAGACTATAAAACCTTATAGAGAAAATGAGGTAAGAAATTAATTTATATACATATTTGTTTATCTTATATACATATTTCTCTTCATATCATTCCCTCCCAATATTCCAACATCGAGATATGCATCAGATCAGATTATGTGACCATGGATTTCTGTTTTGGCAGACAATTCAAAAAAAAAAAAAATGGCTGCCCTCGTTCGGGGCGTAGAACAAACACATGGTTAAAGAATGGCTCAAGGACAGATGAAGAAACAGGTGCTGCATATTCTCAGAAACTTAAGCTGCTATCAGCTGCCCGTCTTCATGGGGACTCCTCCGCCAGGCTTATCAGAGACTGCCTCATAGTCCTTCAGAAACTCGCAACGAGCAACAAAGTCACTCTTTGTTGGGTTCCTGGGCACAGGGGCATTGAAGGCAAAGAATCTGCAGATGAACTTGCTAGATATTGCACTTCTACGCCACTTGTGGGCCCAGAACTATTCTGTGGTATTAGCATGGCATCGGTCAAGCTCTTCATCACAAAACATTTCCAGGCTCTGGAAGTAAAGCACTGGGAAAACCTCCCTGGACTTCGTCAAGCCAAACTTCTGGCAGGACCGCCCAAATCAGGCAAACTCTGTAACCTAAACAGACCATGTCTACGCCTCGTGGTGGGGTACATGACAGGTCACAACTGGCTTATCTGGAAACTCCAAAAAAAGGGCTCATCATGTGCAACTGAGTGTTGACTCTGTCAGGAAGACGATGAAACATCTTCATACATTCTGCAGGACTGCCCGGCCATGGCTAGGCTGCCTCTCAGAGGCCAATCCGTGTGGGTCTAGACCTCTCCCCTCCCCTCTTTGGGTTTCTTTAAAGAAAACCAAAAATTTATCTCTCCAAGCACCAAGTATATAACTCCAATGACAGCCCTCGCTTGCAACATGTTCGAATGCCTTCATTGTTGCACTCTTACATTTGCATGCTACCAAAGCCAACCCAACCAACAATAACAACAACGAACAACTCCACAGGCAACAACAGCAACAACTTGCCCCAGCAACTACTGCTTCGTCGTCTTCTTCTTCTGCTTGACTTTGGCGACGCTTGATGTTGTTTTTACTTAAACATTTTTTTTTCTCCTGATTTTGTGTTAATTTCTTGTCGCTGCCGGCTGTCACGCTTGGGTCCGTTGTGCTTGCCACGGCTGCGGCGCTGTCGATGTCGCTAAGTCAATTTTAAGGTTTATTTGAATTTCATTTTTTGTAGTTTTCTTTTTTTTGTCCACCGATTTTGTTCTTCGCTCGTTGTTGTCAGCGGGCGGCTGTTGTTGTTGCCTGGCAATTTTTATTTTTTATGTTTATTTTTAGTGCCGCTGTTTGTATGTATTTATGTATGTACATATATATGTATCTTCCACTTCGTATGCAAATGAGGCAAGCATTATGCTGAGGCATATACTTTTTGTACGGACTTATAGATTTCGAATGGAATATTGGCTGAAGCCTGTTGCTGTTGTAGCCTGAGCTGGGGCTCCAAGTTGTTTTGTGGGCATTTGCACCGACTAATAGCAAATTAATTCTCATTTGAATTATGCATGCTCTGACGGGCACACACAATAAATACAATGGCAGCAGCCGAAACAACAACAATGACAAACAATTGCATTTGCATTTTGGCCAAACATAAACTGATTCGATGGGATTTACCACCTTAACCACCCACCAAACCACAACCACGACCACGACCACAGCCAGCCAATAGACATGGCAAGCGAAATTATCTTAAATTACCACAAAATTAAATTTCTTAGATATTTTAGGGATTTACTCAAATCAATTGTCAAAACTATCAAATTGAATAGACAAAGAGACCATTTTTGAATGTCATTCTCATTCTTGAATGAGTTGAACTCAGACCAAATCAGAAAAATATTAAATCTATATATATATAGATATAAATGAATGTGTATCTGTCTTATATTGGCGCCTAAAGTATTGGACCGATTGGTATGAAATATTTACTGTATACTAAGCTTCTCAATTACATAAGAGTTGAACTAAAACCAGCCCAGTTGAACAACGCGAAGTTAGAATTGAAGCCGATCGTGTTGGTACTTTTTGAGCTAGAGCAGCACATCACTTAAACTTTTATCTTCGTTCGTTCAATTACGATGTCAACTATGACCATAACCTATTGGTCAAATGGACAGCCTATGCACGTATTGTAGAGCCTTCAAATTTAAAAACGACTAAAAAGGAAGGTGCTGCGCTAATGGAAAAGTTAGACTGCCGCCATTAAACTTGCCAGCAGAACCATTGTCTTTGATGGCCTCCGGCGCAACAAGATGATCAAGAGAGTTCTTGTGCATAATTTGGAAACACAATTCATGTTTCCAAATGACTTACTTCGGTGCAGCAAAGGCTGTGCAAAGCAAATTCATACCCTAATTCATTCAAGGTATAGGGTCAAATATATCATCGAGCTGGATCACTGTTACCATTTCCGACCACAAATCTCTCCAAATCTACTTTATAGCAAACAATGATGAACAAGTTAATCAACGTTGTCGATTCATAAAGTGTCTTTTTTATGAACTGAACAGAAATTTACTTATGAATCTCTCTCGCTTACAAGAATATGCATTCTTCGGTTCATTAAAAGTTAACACAGGCGAATTAAGCTTTGTATTCAAGGTTACGTTTCACTTTTCTTTCTTTTCATCTCCTTTCAATTGTAGTTTTTCTTTGCTCCGCTCATTTAGAAGCCAGCCAAGCTTCTTTATTTGGCCCTTTATCTTGAAGCTAATCGTTGACAGATGCTGCCTATAAGTGAGCTTCTTGTTAAGCTGGACTCCAAGGTAGCAGTGCGAGTCCTTGAGAGTGTTTGGGACGCGGTTCTGCATGGTTTCTGTCATGTATTTACCATTGCTGCAGATTTCTCCGCCCTGACCAACTTTTGTTCCCTATAGCCACCGCATCTGCCATGTCCTTCAGCTTGTTAAGAGTCTCATCAGAGGATTTATGCCATGAAATAACTGCAGTAGTATCATCAGCATACAAAACCATCATCATCTCATCCAGATCCGCATCCCCAACTAACTTCATTTAATAATTTTGTGGCTAGCTTTCACATATATAAAATACAATTTTAAAAATGTATCAGTAAATTTGGATTTGTTAGCAAATTTGAAATTACAGTCTATATTTGCCTGCCGTGTAAGATATTTATTCAATTATTTATTGATTTATTTCATTAATTATTTACTTATTTATTTATTCATTCCTTCATTGAATTGTCTATTTATTTCATCATTGATACAATTATTTATTTATTTATATACTAAAATAAACTCATAGCATATGAAGCCACTCACTTCCTGAACAAAGTCATGACATAGAGCTATTTAAGTCCACTGTTATCCTGGCCAGGCAAAAAGTCATTTTGACTTGCATCATTATCATTCTTTGGGCCACCCAGACAAAGGGCTGAAGGCCACAATTTGTGTCCATAGCCACGCAATCAACAAAGACAACAAGTAAGCAGGCAACCATATAGCTAAAACGGATCAGGCAGGTGGAGCAGCTTGGTCCTGTTCTAACACCGTTAATGATGATGCCATTGCCACACGTATTTGTGTGTGCTTGTGCATGTGTGTGTATCAAGAGAGCATTCAGGCTGCACTCGATGCAGTCATGCAGCTTGATTGGCCACAGACAGCAGAGACAGAGGCAGAAGCAGAGCCACCGGCAGCCGCAGCCGCAGCATCAACAGCAGAAAAACTTCTAATCGTAACTACATGTCAGGATTTGCGGAGGACGGTCTGGTAAGGCCAAGACAAAGTGGGCTATGGCCACCAAGGCTAAAGTGTGGGTGCTGGCGGGTGTGCCTACAGTACAACCATTCACAGCATAATGGAGCACTAGAGCAAGGCTAGCGTTTGGTCTTTGACTTACCTGACCACCCCCACTATTTTGAACCAATTTGGTTGATTATGGCCTTCAGTTTAGGTAAGATCCTAGATGTAATTCTATTGTTAGTCTCTTTAAATGTGGAACTAATAGTTGTTTTAAGTATTTTATCATAGAAAACCCTTATTGAATATGTTTTACATCCCAGTTGTCTGTCTTAATACTATGCCATATACAGCTCATATACATAAATGTGGATTATTCATGTTCCATTTGAACGCTTTGTTGCCTACAGACGACGACTACGACGACCGCCCTTCCTGCGAGTCGAGCCGGATGGTATATAGGTAAGAACGGGCCAATGCACGCAGTGCTGACTGATCGCCGGGTTGCACGCAGCTTGATGTGCAGAGCAGTGATCTCCAGTGTCTTGCACCTTTAAGCCACATCCTGAGCTGCATAGGACGAAGCCTCATCACTATCAGCCTTCAGCTTCATGACGCGAGCAGTGGTTTCACGGCCGGACAGGATGGTAACGTGCTTACATAGATGTGTGCCACTCCAAAGACAATCTCGCCATCGTATACCTGAGGTATCAACTGAAATTGCACCGCTTCCTCTTGAACTTTAGCTTTTCTGGGAGCCATGATGCAACGTTTGGTCGCCAATCAGCAAACAAATGCGTTTCCAATGCTAACACTGGTAAAATTATACGAAATATATCTAAAAGGGAGCCAAATAGTATTGAGTTTTCTAGCAAACATTAACAGCAGAGCTCTATCTCGACAGACGAAACTAACACTAGACAAGACGCTCATCCTTCCGATAGTCTTATATGGTGCTGATGCCTGGACAGCAACACAGTCAGATGCAGCTGCTCTTGGGGTGTTTGAGAGGAAAATTCTTAGCAAGATCTTCGGTCCTATTTGCCTTGCTATCATATTTGATGGAACGATGAGATGTATGAACTGTGCGGCGACATCAACGTGGTCAGGCGAACGAACACTACGAGACTTCGCTGGCTGGGTCATGTCGTACGACGTAGGGATGAAGAAACTTCAGCTCATGAAGTACTCGATGCGGTAGTTGGAGACCAACGGAGGAGAGAAAGACCCCGGAAATGTTGACATCACTTGTTGTGACCAATTGTATGAGACGCGCGCAAAGCAGAAGCTCATCAGGCAAAGACTAACTCACGACGATCCTTGCGATTTGCTGGCCGTAATCGAAGACCAAACTGTTGATGAGGATGCATCATTAATGCTCCCAATTTGTGGCTGACTGCACCTGCAAGCTGATGGCATTTACACTCCCGCCATACACTTCAGCAACTGCTCGATCTTCTGATAATTTGTGACTATTTTCAATTCCCATGGACAGATTCACAATTGTACCATAATCGTTGAATGTTTTCTTGAGGAACTCTTGGGTAACCATATCGCTAGATGGCCAACACGCGGCTTCTCCGGCTGAGCGGACTGTCTCATTCATGCCGAGCTCCTCGCGATACAACGACACTGATTATGGTGCCTTGGGACAAATATGTTTATAGACAATGTTTATTGCTATTTTCCATGAGACAATACAAACATATTCTGCTTAGAGGTTATATTTGAAAACACTCCACGCCCAAATTCAAACCTGCAACATTGCAAAAGCCAGCTTTATCGGAAATTGTTAGAATTTCTAGCTCGCTCGTGAAGCCTGACTAAAGGCAATTAAAATCCTTTCATGTCATAATTGGAATTTTCCCTCATAAAGAGGAAAATAATTTTACTACTTATCAACCTTGGTGAGGCTAACAAATCAGCAAATAGCAGCAGATAGTTATGCACTTGCTCCACACATATGTATATATATGCAAATGTGTACATACCTCTGCAAAATTTTGCATACGCCCCATAGGCCGAAACAATATTTATGCACATTTCTATTGAGATTTATTAACATGCCACATTTCGCGTGCTGTTGCTGTTGTTGCCCAGTTTGTGGGCTAATTAGTTCAGTGGTCAGTTGGCCAGTTGGCCGATAAAGCTGTCTAAAATATGGCGACATCATGCGCTTCATCGACGCCGGTCAACTGAGTGAAGTGAAATTTTGGAATTTGTTATTTTTTTCCCCCTGATGATTTATGTTTCACAAGCGATAAACATTAAGCGCAGTCAAGAACTAAACAAAAACAAACAAACTATGGCAAAGTTGTGCTAATGAGGCCCGCAGTGCACGGCAAATAAATTCATCTAGAGAGAGAAAGAGAGAGAGATAGAGGGGGGCACACAAAACCGCTTAACCAAAGGTCACATGTGTGTGGAGATTCAAAACGACCAAAGTGAATTTCGCATTGCAGACATTTAATTTTTTCTCAATCATAAATTAGCCTAAGCTATGAGAGGAGGGAGGTGGCCTAATGCTACCCAAAAAGGCGTTCAGGCAAACCCTTTTTTTCATGGTTTCCAGCTAATGCGGCGATATCAAATTTAATTTTGCGTAATTAATGTCGGCTTCACCGCTTCTCAAGTAAAACCATGCTCCAAAGAAAATTCATTAATATGATTTGGGCCCGCAAGCCAAACACACAAAAAATAACAACAGCAAAAGGGTTAACAACAAAAACAACGGCCAGAAAAAGGGACAACTGTGTCCCAAAAAAAATATATAAAATAAAATATAAAAACAAGAAAGCAAAGCAACTCCTGTTTATGTGCTTTCATTTGTTTTTGTTTTGGGGTCGACCTATGCATGACTGATTCTTGTATATTTGGGAAAGCCCTTTTTGGCAAAACGGAAGTTCCACGCATTGCCATTCCCGAGCGAAAGTGGAGGCAACAGCTGCCGCAAAAACTGAACCTGAACCGATTCTATGGCAACTTTGTCACCTGCAGGCCATGTCAAGAGAAAATTAGATATCGACTATTGACAATGCTTGATTACCCTTACTGTCGTAGGAAATGTATTTGCATGGGCTGCGATTTGGATAAGGAAGAAAAGCCTTTGATGTGCAGGATAATTATGTCCAACAATGCATGTTCGTGTGAGTGAATGCATAGAAGGGCAGCCTGAACACATTGAACCACTGTTGAAGGTATATCTACTCTACCCAATGCATTTTGTGCCCTTGCAGAGGGTCTTTCAGTTTTATCATCACATTTGTAACGTACCGAAGGAGCTATATATATGCCTAGGTGGTTAGATGGGGGTGGTGTCACTATCTCCAATGGAGAAGGTCAAGCGGGTGATGTCTTCTGAGCCTACTGCTATTGTCGAGCAGGTTGATGGCAAGGGTGTTCCCGTGCATGTTGAATCTATCCAGATAAGCTCTGCTTAGTCTGCTGACTTCCTCGAGTACCCATTGGACCCCGACTTCTTCCTTATTTGAGTGGAGAATATGTGCGTTGGAGATAGTTCTAAGAGCCTTATTCTGTGCTTTTGGATGTGAGAGCAGTTGGTTAGACTTGCAGTGCCCCAGATAGGGATTCTAAACGGACTTTTGATAATCAATACGAAACGCTAACCAAATGCGGTCGATCCTGGAATTCATAGAACTGACTGATAAACTTGATTTACACTCTTGAGTTAGAGTATCGCCTGAAAAGGATTTAATCAGCACGCGGTCCGTTCAACACTCAGGTTGGATAAACACTCACACACACACACACACACACACTCATACATACATATATTATATGTCTGCGTGCGAGTGGTATAAGCACCACCTATGCGTGTGGCCATCTATCTGTCTGTTCACATCCAGCTAGAGCTGCTATGACCACTCGCTGCCGATGGCTGACAGCCTTGTTTATTTGTATTGGCCCTGGCCATTGCTCTGACTATGGCGATGGATTTATGAGCGCAGCCGTTGAACTTCGCTTGGGGAAGACCCGGCTTCTGCTTCTGCCTGTGTATGTGTCCTGTGGTGTCTGTCTATGTGTCCTGGCGTGTGAGCACACAAATATGCCAAAGGCACGCACGCTGCCTAACCCACTCGGTTGGCCCCTCTACCTCCCCGTGCTGCCTTTATTTGTCATTCACTTGGCTTTCAATTTGACATTTGCGTTTTGGCCAGGCGGCGTATACGCAATTTTTGACTCTTAAATCCTGTGAGTTGGAGCTGTAAGAGCATTTGTTTTGACCACGTGCCACAAACTCAGCTTTTGCTGTTGCTGTTTGCTGTTGTTGTAGTTCCCGCTGAGGGCAAGGCAAAAATCTATATATAATTTTTCATTTTTTCATAACTTGACCTTTTTTCCACTTTTGCTTGTTTTGTTTGTGTCGTATAAATTGTTTGTTTTCTTTTACAATTTTATGGTCATGCCCCTGGATTTCTACCCCCCTGCCCCTTCCAAATATCGAATTGTGGCACGTATGTACATAATAGCAAGAACAACAATAACAATTTCTTCTAATACCATAACCAATATAAATGTCATTTATGTGTGTTTTCGACAGTTTTGCAGGGCAAAGAAGCGACCAGAAACCAGACCCTTAGCGAGAAAACTGTCATGATCAGCGGCGATACAAAAGCGAAAGAAACCACAGAAAGCTAACAGGGGCAGTAAAATTTCTAACAAATACATGTGCACTTGTTGCAAGCACACTGGGACACACATGCACACATATAAGAACCCTGCAAACATTTTTGAGTATTTATTAAGGTGCCAAGAAGACCTTTTTAGGGATAAAGGCATCGAAAAGGAAATAATGAAAGAAGTAGAAGAATAATCTTTCACATATAGAATTTTAATACAATTATTTCCTCTTCCAGATGAATTATATTCTTATCACTCAAATGAATCACATCCTATTTCTCCAAGCCCATCATCAAAGTCCTGGCTTACTTCTTCTTCATCTTCCTCTATCTTCCTTCATATCTTCCTCAATATATATAAAAATGTCTGCTGGGCAGCTTAAAGCGAATGATAATCCAATTGCTGCGTGTGTGTGTGTGTGTGTGAGTTTTACTGAGTGTGATAAGCCCCACACACAAACATTTGAGAGTTATATAAAAACGATAGCACCACTTAGTAGCACTTGAGGATATGCAAAAGCTTTGAGCGTGGCTGTTTGAGGTTACGCTTAGTCCGTGAAAGGATGAGAAAAGCAGTAAAGCAGCGCGGGAAGGATGCCAAGAAGAAGTATGTATGTGGAATGCAATTGAGTTAGAGTGTTGTACTTTGCCAGAGATATGCACACAAACATATGCGAATACATAGTGCAACAACCATGAGGCATGGATGCCATTGCTTCGCATTTTATTTGAGCTGGCGCTGGAATGGTCAGTTTGTTGGCTGAGCCAAGCTTTAACCCACTTTAAGTTTACAATATACGAATAAAACTATATTCTGTATGTACTAGAAGCACATAAATTGTAGAGATGCTTGCAAGATTTTCTAAAATTTGATGCGTTAGAAATCGAAATTGCTTTTCAAGACGTAAAAAATGAGTATCAAATTTGTGCTCCTTCTACTGAATGATTTCATTTAGGTATCCATAGTTTTCTAGTCTGCAATTTCACCGACGATATATCTCTGCAGCATAACTGCGAAGACCTCCCATACAATTGTCGTTTAATTTAAATCAATTTCTAAACATTTATAAGCCTCACTTTGGCACTGTGAAACCACTCAACCTTTTGTTTTCGCATTATCCAAACGATGGTTTTAATAATGACAAAGCAATCAGTACGGCTCATGTCACCTCAGCTCTCATTCATATCTACAAGCCATATTATTGTTCAACGCTTCAGTTCCATCTCCCGTCGAGCTTTTGAACGCATCCTTTGCCAAGGCAACGGTAATATAATAAAAACGGAAGCCGTCACTTTCGAAATGGCGTCATGTTGTTATGAGCTTTGTTTTGGTTGCTTTTTATTTATGCTTTTCCCAGCTTTTTCCTTTATACATATGTATTATTGCATTAGGTTTTCCTCCCAATTCGGGGTGGGGTGGGGGGAGAGACTATATGTGGGCCTGGCGCTGCCTGTCGAACGTTGCTCATTTTATTATTTGTTGTTTTCTTGTTATTTTTATATGAATTGTTTGTATATTTGCTCGTATTTATTATTATGCATGTCGTGTGGGCTTCTGAGAAAGCAAATGTTATATATATTTCAACCCCTTCAGGGCAGGGGGTTGGGCTAAGAACTTGACTTTTCCGCTTGATGTGCCATAAATATTGCAGTGGCTTCTGTTTTGTTTTTGTTTTTGATTTTCTTTTGTGACATTTAAGTTGGTTTTCAGCTTTGGCCTGGCAAATATGTTAAAGTCACTTAACCCTCATCAAATGTGAAAAGTATGGAGCGATCTATTAAATGAACTCTACTCATAAATTAACTTCAATTTCATTCATATTTTTCGGCATATTTCATCTAGTTTTTTTTTCTAGTTTTTTTATTTGTGTTTTCTTTTATTTTTTGAGTCATGCAAAATACGACGCTATTAATATTTTTTATGCCCGAAAACGAAGGCAGTTTGCTGGTGGTCGAGCTGTGAAAAAGTCTGCTGCTGTCAGAGTCAAAGTCATAGTCATATTCACAGAGTTTTATAGCGCCGGCAAAGTGTTGAACAAAGTTTGTTTATGTTTGTAGAGAAGTTTACAAAAAAATATAATATTTTTAATTAAGTCAACTGTTTGAGAAGCTGACAAATATATTTAATTAGTTTTCTTTTGAAGCAGACTGGAGGAAGATTATGAAAATGATATTATATTCTGAGAAATCATATAAAATATACTTCTTTGATCAAAGAGCTTAAGTTTACTCCATTTCATGGGGTTCAGTCATCCAGTCTGAATGAGTTAAGAATGTGTTAAATGGTGAAGATATCTTAACAACACACTTGCAGTCAATAAACAGACTTAAATACGAATCGTTTTCTCACAACATTGTCGTATGTGATCCATTTTTCATCACCAGACACCATTCGTTTAAGATACGGTTCGATTTCATTACGTTTGCTCAAGGATTCGCAGATGGAAACTCGATCTGTTACGTTTTTTTAGACAATTCGTGAGGCACCCATACGTCTAACTTCTTTCTAAATCCAGCTTATTATAAATGGCTTAAAACTGTTTTGTGGTCAATGTTAAGCTCTTGGGCGATGCTAGGGTCTGCTGACATATCGGTCTGCTTCAGTAATCTCGACAATTTTATCAGAATTTTTGCCATGGGTCTACTGGTGCGAGGTGCTTTTTTTCTACTTCTAAGCCAAAATTGAGCATGGCTTGCGTTTTCGCCTTTATCATAAAGAAACTGGAAAATATAGCGAATTTTTTCTTTGTTTGCCTCCATGTTTAGCTCGATCTATGTCGCAATGGAATCGTCCTATCAAAAATGTGAACTGTGTGTTTTAATGGGGAATCCCACCTTTCCAAAAGCTCAAGTCTAAATCAGGTTGACCCACAGCTAACAAAAAAAGCATTCCTAAGTTGACACACAGAAAAATAATGGATTTCTTTTTCCCCAAATTAATATATACATATCTGTACATATCTGTATAATCAGAAGTATGAAAAATTTTCATAAATATTTTAATATGCCACTTGGAAATTAGCTAGGAATTATTCCAATTTACCATTTACCATACAATTTTCATTATCATTGCTTTTCTGGCTAGTTCAATTTGTTTTAAAAACAATAATCAAAATTTTAAATATGGCTCATAGTCTCGTTTTTAATCGAATAAATGAAACACGACCGGGCTTTGGCTCTGAGCTTTTATCACATGTTAAACAGTTTCCCTCAAACTATGAAAGTTTAGCTTAGCACAATGACTCTCAAACCTACTCAAGTCCAAACCTGTTGATGTTCAAGGTAATTTCAGGCATAAAGGAAAAGTCAGCTTTGGCTAGAAGAAACTAATAAATCATTCACACATTGTATATATTATATTACAGCTATATGATAAAGAAGTCGGCTCTGACTACAATTTGGACAGTGGACATGGAAGTGCCTAGAAGGAATACAAACAGAATTGTTTTATATTTTGGTAGGTAACAAACTGCTTCCCAAACTAAGTGTTCATTCTAAAACAGTCAATAAACTAGATGATATAGACATCCGCTAGATGACATACACATCCGATGAGTATCTACTTTGATGAAGAGATATGAGGACTCTTAAGATGATCAGAACTCAGTTCGAATTGTTTGAAAAACTGAGAAGTTTTGGTAGTAATATAGTTTAAATGAATTTAAGCAGGCCATAGTTATATACGATATTATAGTAATCGGATAGTTTAGGAATACTCTTATGGATGTTAAAGTTTGGTTAACCTGCATTATGGCTCCTAAGATGAACAATAATCGAATTTGAATCCAATTTGAATGATTTACTGATGAGGATCTTTCTGAAAACATCAATTTTATGAGTTTATGTTCTAGCTGGCTTGAGGTCAAACACCACACTCTAGTTTTATAACAGCTATGAGATATAGTTTCCAATTCATATGAATCAAATGCAGAAACTGTTTAGAATTTTGTCTAGATTTCTGAGATTTCTGAAACAGTTGGACAGACAAAAGAATATATGGGTCACTATCGATTCGCTCATCAAGAATATCTATTTGAAAACCCTCTTCCCTACTATGCCAACATCCTAACAAACCCTCCCAATGAGCTTCATATCATGAACTGTAACAGATTTGTGTCCGCCCTCTAAAATGCATTGAATGCACACACTTCAAACACAAATACATACTCGTATTTATAGAATCGCTAATCGACATCCTCCGCCGCCTCACTGGGCGCTATCAAAACCTGTTCATAATTCAATGCATTGCAACAGTTGTTCTATTTTGGCGCCAAAAATAGCTGAGAACGTAAATAAAGGGCACGGCTATGGCTAGAGAAAGTACTCAAAGCCAAAGCTCTCTCTCTCTCTCTCTCTCTATGTCGCTCAGTCTCTCGTGCGAAACATTGCCTACAAGGTCTCTGAGCGCCTGAGTCTGTTACAGGATGTAGGTCAAACGCTGCGTATGAGTGATAATATTTTGGCGCTTATAGTTCTGTTCTGCTCCATTCTGTTCAGTTGTGCGAGGCGCTTGAAGCCACAAAGAACAGTCAGTCGAAGGAAAGTGAAAAGCCTTTATGTTGATTTTCTTTATGTGAACAATTCGCGCGGGCTATTCGAGAATCAATATTGCGCATTGTGCCGGGCTTCCCCTAACAATAATACAATTGCGAGTATTTTTGGCAGCTCGTTGACATTGCCAAAGGAAATTGTGAAAGGAAAGTAAGAGGCAGACCAGGTGACAAAGGCGACTCTTCAACTGCTCAGCTGTGACTGTAAGGGCCGAAAATTTGCAAGTCAACATTAAAAATGCAATAGCTTTAAGTGAGGTCCACCTGAGAAATGGCCCTTGTTATCCTACCCTAAGCTGTTTGTTGGTGTACTTGTTGTTGATGTTGTTGCAGCAGGCGCCATGGGAATGTTGCTTGTGTGTGCTGCTGTCACAAACATTACACATACGCAGCGTGGCCTGGTAGTCTGCGCTGACATCTCTGTCACAAACATTCAAAGCCTGACATGGCCAACAAGGAGACAGACAGACAGACAGACGAGCAAACGGAAAGGCTGTCACTTGAAATATTTATGACAAACGGCGTGCCACCATGAAGGCTTAAAGCTTGTGGTTTTTTTTGTTTGTTTTGTAGTTTTTCTGACTGCCTTTGACTTTCCACTTGAAATGCCAACCGTAATTAAAATGTTGGCACATCAGGATAATGGTCTGCCTGTGTGTTTGTGTGTATCTGATTGTATTTAACCGTGAAGCAACAACTGTTCAGCTGTTAAAATAATAACCACTAAAATCAACTGAGTCAGTCGACATACTGCCATGGCAGTGTTGCCTGAAGGAAGAACTTTTCGGTTAAAAGAAAAGTTTTAAATGGAAACTTTCATTACCGCAAAGTTAGACTAGTTAAAGGGAAACAAAGATGATAAATTCAAAAGCAACACAAAAGAAACTTTGTCTGCTAACGTTTATATAATACTCATAAGCTGTTCCAACAGGAAAGTTGTGCTATTTTCTATGTTCAAATATAATTGTTATGGACATTTTCTTTTAATTAATCTCAGAGTGGCTAGTCTGGCGAAGGATGACAATTGATCTTGCCAAACAAAAGAATATATGTGGACTAATATAGTTATATTAAGCTGCCTTAGTCGTAGTCTAATTATACCCTTACAGAGGATATTATAATTTTGCCACGATATTTGTAACGCAAAGGAAGGAGCATCTCAGCATGACAAGTCGAGTTCATGTAGCCAAATCTGTATGTCTGTCCGTCTGTTTCTGTGCGAACAAGTCTCTCAGCTTTAAAGCTATCGAGCTACCATAGACTTTCTTCTGCTGTGGGCTTCTGCTATGGTCAAAATCATTCAGGTTGAACCCCCATTTCATATAGCTTCCATATAAAAGTTTAAGAAGGTTTAAAACTTAAAAACAAAGGATTAATTAAAAATATGTCCTCCACTAGTATTGAACACCGTTTGGAGACGGGTTGGGACGAAATCTATCAAGGATTGGAGATAAGTCACGTTCCACGCATTTATGATCTCTATGGTGATTTTATCCTTCCTCCTTGTAGAATAACATAAGTTGCTCTGATGAAAATATCGGCAGCAGCATATGCAAATTTAATTGGTGTCCTTAAGCATTGGCATTGGATACTTGAACGGACGATAGAAACCAAGTTTCGCATTACAAAATGTGGCTCAATTCTTCTCATACTTTTGCAAAATGAGAGTAGTTTTGGGTTTCACTCATCACCAGAGAGAATTTTTGTCAGATAAAAAAAAATCAAAAAAATATTTACACATTTAAGCTTTCTTGTTTTGTCAAATGAACTAGGAAAATTGGGAAATTAGCTGAGCTACTTCAGCATTGTTTAAGGACGTCTTCAATCACCTGTTTTCTTCAATCACCTGAGTCGTCCATAAGATAAAATAACATTAGATTTTGTCATCTTAAATTTAACATATGCACCAAGATCTTGGGATATCTTTTTAAGCCATCAAATTAGGCATTCAGCCAATGTTATTACAAATAATAAACTTAGAGAAAGTATTTATATATGCAGAAGCAAAGACTATCTAACTATCTGCCTGATAAACGCATTGATTTCTCTACTTTGTTTTTGCAAAATAATAGCAGCGGCTACCAAAACCTCCATTAATTCATCATCACATATAGTTAGAATTTTTCTACAATTTAAATTTTAAAGCAGACATGAATTGAAATCAATTATAATGAACCAAAGGCACACAAATTTGATTTATGATGATAATAGCTTATTGCAGAGTCAAATGACAACAGAAAAACTAGGTTATAGAGTTTTATATATTTAGCTATGAAGTTAAATGTTAATTATGCATTATTATGCATATTTATTAATGTTCATATTCTAATATTTCTATCATTATCATACAGGAAACAATTCAAAGGCAAAACCCAACGCTGTTTTGTTTAATTTTCAATCAATTTTCAGCTAGCGATTGTCCAAGTAAGAGCAGCCTAAATATACTTTTATGCGTTTAAAAGCACTGAATAATTTTACTAACTTCATTAAAATAAATTTGTAATGAGATATTATTACATTGAATCTCCGATGACTATCAAAATCTGTTCAATTGGTTACTTAAACATGCCTTGGCCTGCCTGGCTTAACGGCATTAAAAGGCTTCTTTAAAATAACAAAATCAATAACAAAGAATTGAACAAAGTAGAAGGGGATTCTCTCAGTTTCCAAGGCAAGCCTGGTTCCTGAAGAATTGTCTGTTAAGACGTTTTGTAATCGCGAGTATTATTTGATGATTCAAGCAATAGCTTAAAGTTGAAATTTCATTTTACTTCATTCGAAACGTGGAGAAGAACATCTGAAATCACTGCAATAGATGGGATCGGGCAATCGAGCGGAATGGGGCTCTCTATATGCGCCCAGTGACAACTCTAGTCCTGGCAGCCTGCCCTTGGGACTATTTATGTAATATGTAGTATATATATATATATTAGTATGTATAATCTTGAGTCCAGCTGTGACTTTCATGTTATAAGTGTTTAAGCAGGAATACGGAATTGAAAGACATTCTGGCTTGACAGCCATCATGACATCGTGAACAGAATATTTCTAGTGGAGAGACACCTCTTCAATATACTCATACTATACGTATAGAGAGTAAACGGTATGTAGACTCCCCATAGTATAAACACAGATCAAGTTTGTTATATCAAGCATACATGTCAAGTCATTGCTATGTACGTGACAGAGAGAAAGAAAGAGACAGAATTCTGCTGCTTTGACCTAACTGAAGGCGAGACTTGGCAAGTAAACTCAATATCATACTCGCACTCCCAGAGAAAGCGAGTGCATTGTATTTGTGCAGATGTCTGTCTGTCCAATAAATGCAATAAATGGTAAGTAAGAGTATATTATAGTCGGAATTTCAACTATAGTGTTCTCACTTGATTTGTTCTTCAAAGGTCGGAAACCCAATTCGTCGAGTGCAAGATGCTTCGACGTCTTCAATTTCATCTTTGTACTTTTTGCAAAAGTTACTTAGGTTCCCTTGTCCCTCCTTCTATTTCTTATATATTTGATCACATTGAAAGTACAAATAATATATATTTACATGACATCCTCATACATACAAGTTCAACAAGTTTATATTCAGTAACCCCTTCAAAGCAAGTTTACTATTAACCATTATTGTCTGGTCTTCCATTTGTCCTCTCCATTTCTATAGCATATTCTTTCATTACTTTTCCTTGGTTTGAACTTTTTCCCCCTTTGACGCCACATTATCCAGTACATAGTAAATGTGCGTGTTCCTTTTGTGGGTTTTTTTTTCGCCAACAAGTTTTTGTTTCGAAGTTTCGATTTGGTTTCACCACAATTTTCTTGGTATTTAAGTATGTACGAGTATGTAGGAGTATGTGTTGGCATTTTATTGGACAGCACTCCTAGTCCTAGTCCACTGCTACTCCAGCAAGCAATTGAAAGCAAAGAGAACGAAAACTTGTGTATAATTCATAAGCAAACATTTGGTTGCTTTTATTTCCGTTGTGGCTGTGCGGCCATTTCCGACAGCCTTGATTAAGGTGATAATAATGCCGTCCAATAATAGCTAAGGTTTAAGGACTCAGACTAAGGCTAGGCCTGCTCGTTTGTTTACATACTATATGGTGTTGGCTTAATTTTTGGACTAATTTAATGGGAAATGGTAAAATGTTTCGTCCTGCGTGTTGGCAACTTAAGTGCCTGCCTGCACAGGCCGCAACTTTCCTTTGCACTTCAAAGTCATAGTCTGCTTCTATGCCAGCTATTTTATATGTTTCCCTGCGGCCATATTATGTAGAACATCATCTACATACGCGTGTGTAAAATAGGGATCCTTTTTTACGGGATGTGTACGCATATGCAGTAGAATTTTAACATAAAAGTTTGACATGCCATACCACGTACCTCACATTGCCTAATAGGCTCTTGTACTTGACTTGGGGTTAACAGGACAATTTAAGGCAAAATTTGCTGGCAAAGTTGAAAGGGAAATTTGTGTTTAAATATTGAATGTGCTGAAGGCGCTCTTTAATTAATTCAGATTGCAGACACTTGATAATTAGATTGGGGAGGCGCAAGAGCAAACACCACAGAGTGCCACCACAATACTATGAATGCCTTAATGCGCTAGTCCAGCTAATTGCATATACTTTATTTATTTATATCTCTGCTGTTTTATCCAACCTTGTCGTAGCTCGCTTGTGGAGTATATAGAGCTCTTGGAGTACAATAAGCAGTTTGCCCTTGTCTCTCTTGTCTATGTGTTCGTTCTCTAGCTGCAAGGACTTAGATTAGAGAGGAATGGTAAACACTTTGACCATTGTTGTGCAAAAATAAAACAATTTCTCAGGAATCCTTACTCTACTAAACAAACAGATATAATCAGAAGTATACAAAATATAAAATATAGCGCAAGAAATGAGTTCTCGTGCGTTCCATAAATGTATCGAATCAGCAAACGATCATGTGTGTGTAAGCAATTCTGCTGCACCTCACTCTATCTCTACATACACATATCTCCCTAACATATCTCTAGACCTTCTATATGGGTTGCTTGATAGGTTGCACAGGGGAAATCGATTTCAATAAGTAAAGATTTTATTTCTCAACGGTTTCCTCAAAGCCCTCAAAATAGGCGTTTGTTGCATCGACATGAGCACGCACTGTATGTGTATGCATGTGTGGTTGTGTATGAGCATGTCTTTGCGTCTCCGTTTTGTTGCCTTTGCTTTAACGTATTTATATATTTTTGTTCGTCTGTTCTGATCGTCGACCTTTATATGCGTCTACATGTTCATTTGGACAGACGAACTACACGGCTGTTGATGCTGATAAAAAAAAACTATATATTATGCCTGTTGCCTAGACAAATTCAATAAATACTTCACATTACATTTGCGAAGCCCATTTGGAGGCGGAACAAGAAGTGAACCAAGGCAACGGCGGGTCAACTGGCTAGTTATAGTATAAATTTGTTTAATTTCTTTTAGTTTTTTAAGTTTTGAAATCTCAGCTATGGCCTACATTTGTAGGTTCATTTGAACCACCACGCCAGCTACAGTTTCTAACCAGTCTAATGTTTATGAACCAGCTCATTTATAGTGAATGTATGTTGTGCTTCGTGCCTGTATTGGCAACTAGTGTACTCATTCACTGTGCTCCACTCATTATAGAGTGAAAAAGCACTAAAATCTGTGTGCGTGTGTGTGTCTGTGTTAAGGTCACCTAGCCATAGCTTTAGCAGTAAGCAAGAGCGAGATAGAATAATTGCTTTCTTTGCCAAATAGGGGTGGGTTTTTGAAGCAGCAACAATCTTCACATAAGCATAAGATTTTCCCATATATGATTAATATTATTAACTATTATATTATAAAAAGTTTTATATGTATTCACATTAATAGCTTAAACGTTTTTGTTCATAGTTTCAATATTATGAAGTGAAATCTTGTTTACCATATCTTTGGTTTTGGAAATTTTGCAGCGTTTTTCGGAAATAAGATTCTGCCAAAGTCTTACAACTCCATTGGATTTTCTTATTTTTCCATCATTCCAAGACATTCTGCAAATTCAACGGCCTAAGTCAATTCACTACAAAAAAATAACTTACATTTTCCTAGAATAGAAAGAGACAACACGCATAGCATTCACTGCTAGTGCACTGTTTAGTGTTGGAAAAGTACAACAAATGTTAGAATAACATAGCAATGTGCAGTACTGTGAAATTAGAAATGAGTTCATTCACCCAGATCTCTATTAGTTAACATATCAAACATGAACTAGTGAACACGAGGGTCCCCATTGGCCAGCCTAGATTTAGAGATTTTGATTCTATAACATTGTCATGTCACATATTGTTATTCCATTCAAAATAATAACTTAGCTCAATAAATTTTACTGGTATTTCTCATCTGATAATTAAAACTAGTTTGCTCTGTAAACTTAATTTAATTCTATTTAACAACTGAATTAGTTCATCTGTGTAAAATGAAGATGTGAACTTGAACTAGCATTAACAGTGCAGTGTTGGAAAATGCACACAGGCTCAAGCCGCGTGTTTCTACGTTTAACAGCACAGAGCTTTTCAGTTCTACGAAAAAAAATCTCGACGAAAATTCAGAAAAATTAGAAAAATATTGAAATTTACAAGAAAATGAGCAAATTGAAGAAGCAGCAACCCGAGGATGACACCTTGGAGTTGGAGGACCAATTCATAATGCGTCTGCCTGAAAACATCGCAAACAATCTGCACGCTGGCATACGTGCTGGCGGTGGCACCGGTATGACCATCCAACTGGAAGACTTGGACCTGGACTTACCCAAGGGTGAGGTGTGCCTGGGCGAGCATCGTCTACAGGCGAAATTAGTGAAGCTGCCCACAATTGTGGAAAGTTACAAGACTTACGATCAGAAGAATTTTTGCAAGACAGCGGACATCTGCCAAATGCTGGTATGCACGGAAGGATCAGACGGCGAAGCGGAAACCAAGAAGCTGTGGCCCCATGGCCTCACGCCACCACTTAAAAACGTACGGAAGAAGCGTTTCCGTAAAATACTTAAGAAGGAAACGGTGGAAGTGGCGGAGGTGGAAGAAGAGGTGAAGCGCCTTCTTCGTTTGGATCTCAATGCGCACCATGTGGAGTATGAGATTGCCTACGAGGATGAGGAAGAGGAAGATCCAGGCGAAGACAACACCAACGCCACATCTGGCACTAGCGCTGCCATGGCTGTGGGAGAGCATGATCTATTCGGCGGAGAGCTGTCTACCTCAGATGAAGACGTCGACGTAGGCGGAGGTGCCATACAGGGAATCAAAGTGGAGCCAATGAACGTCGACGAGGGAGCCGTAGGTGGTGCTGTAGGTGGCACTGTGGGAGAGCATGATCTATTCGGTGGAGAGCTGTCCAGCTCGGATGACGATGTCGACGCAGCCGCCTTACGTGGCGCTGGAGGTGCCATGCATGGAATTAAAGGGGAGCCAATGAGCGTCGATGAGGGAGCCGTAGGTGGCGCTGTAGGTGGTGCCTTCAAACGGGAGTTTGGCACAACCAAACCACCAGTCAAGGCTGAGCCACAGTCGCCCCAGACATACTTCCAGGTACGCGATAAACTGTATGATCTTCATAACCAATCATACGAACTGAAGAGAGAGCACAAATCAAAGTTGGAGGCAATTGCAGGCATCAGGAATGCCACGCTGAAGAAACGCATGCAACAGTCATTGGAGACAATCAACACTAAGATAAATGTGTGCGATGCAGAAATTAAGCGATTGGAGAAGGCTCTAAAAGATTTTTAACGAATGTGGATAACTAAACAATAAAGCAAGCTTTTATGCTGCAAGCATCATAATTATTTAGAGAATTTCTAGGTGTAATTGAGTATAAGATTTTCGAACTCCTCCAGATGTCCTTGTGATGGCCGCAAGTATTGTGCTGCAGACCATAGCTGTTCTATGAGGAACATTCTGAGGGGCCTGACAACGGGTTCTTCTTATCGCAGCTGCAGCTTCGTATCACCACTTGGTGGCGGATCATTAGATGACAGCTGATACCTCGTATCACTTGTGATCTTGGTGTTCTTTCGATATGAAAACGAGGGAAACGTTACCAACAAAGGCGAGCAAAGATCTCAGAAGTCTTAGAAGCTGCAGAGCTGAAATTTTCAGCAGACGCTTATTTTGTCTGCACGCTGGTTCATTTCGTGTTTCCTCCAGATCGGACAGCTGGATAGCTTTCATATAACCGATTGCTCCGGAATGAACAGCATAGCTTCTCTGTTTTTCTTCGAAATCAAAACAAATTAGGTTTGTATCCATTTGAGGAGGCCCCACTCCGCAGGTCTGATCTGCTTAAGATTGCACAACTATATTATAAAGCTACACTTTGTAGCATATCCCTTGTATCCACTGTAGCCACACGCCCACCGACCAGATTTCATCTAGATCGGTTATATATTTACCATGTGAATGCCTTTTTTTCTTGGTTTGTTTTGGTGTCGTCTTTGCGTTCAGTTCATTCGGAACATTCGTATTTAATGGTTCACTGAGACACATATATACAAATACATACTGTAGTTTGTTCAATGATCTGTATTAGTATATCCGTTCTCCGCGGGACCGCTGCTACTCCCTACTTCATGGGGAGGAGTATCCTCTTCATTTATTCAGTCAATTTGCGAGTTCCTTAGCCTCTCCCTTTGTCGAAGCTCCTTCATTACCGCCGCCACCATGGTGACAATGGCAATCCATACCTACTCGTCAGAGATAATTTCATCAATCAGTGTTTCTACACTAATTTCTGGCCTCAGTTCTTTGACTGGAGCTAGCTCCGCTGAGCAGAGGGGACACTCGCATCCTCTTTTGCCTGGGCCCAGACATTTGAGCCGCACAGCATTATGGAGGCGACTACCCATGCAATTGGCTTCCTGCTTCCTTGTTTTGGGCCACACTAATATGTATTAGTATGCATGTGTATGTGTGTACACAAGCAAGCAAGCAGGCAAATACATGCATGTGTGTGTGTATAAGCGAACTTTTGTATGCGCGTTTTGCTGTCATATTTATATACATTTCTTGGTCTGTTCTGAATCTTTTACATTTACACGGACATACAGAAAGAAAAGACAGAAACGCAGCTGTTGATGTTGATTAAAAATATAAGGAATTTCAATTGGGACCTGTTACATACATCCACACAAATTCAGTATACACATTTGACTTTACAATAACAAAAATGGCCCCGGCAAACTGGTTAGTTCTAGTATATATTTTCAGTTTCAAGGCTTGAGACTGTCTCAATCCATAGATAGACTAACTTTTCAACTAATCTCGTTTGTCATCCATTTGACTTATTGATTTGCCAACTTTGTCTTTTGCTAATTCAATTTGTGCTAACTCAATTTCTTTCTCATTTATAGCAACTTTCTTTGCATGCCATCAGCGCTGCCTTCTTCCTCGTTCACTGCATCTGCTTAATATCCTCAAAGTTACCTTCGCTTCTGCTGCTTCTTTTTTGTCTTCATCATTGGCAATTTGTTATATTTACGCTTCACTTCGCTTGACTTTGTTGCTCGTAAATCAAAGACAATGTGACGTAATTTTCTAACAACAAAAACAAACAAATAGCACAGATGCAGTTCAATAAAGTCAAGGCGGGCCAACCTCAACCTCAATTGTGGCCCCAATTGATGTTGAAATGTTTGCTGGAAATTGTCACACTGTGGGCTTAGGTAGGTTTGGGCGTTGAAAATCGTTTAGTTTAGCTCAGTTTTCCATACAAATTAACAGCATTAAATAAACAACAACACTTTTATTGCCCCCTGGACATGGCAAGAGCGACAGTTCAAAGTTGAAATTACGCATACGTAGCGTGTGATAACAATAGTCGCAATGTGTACAAATTACGGCCTGCTAATAGACATCAAATATTTATAGAGCAATTAAATCAACACAAAACTGTCTGCAAAATACTAACTAACTCAACGGATTCCCCCCGGGACATAGCTAGCTAGCTGTAACACATCCTGTTTCCTGACATCAGCAGCAACGGCAGCAGCAGCGGCAGCATGCCCCTTGGCTGGAGCGTAGCGCCTTCAGTTGTCCTTCAACAATGCATTTGCCTCTGCTCTGCTCTCTGTTTGCCTTGGCGTCCTGCAGCCAGACAGTGTAAGTGCGAGCCGCCCACGTGTATGTGTGCGTATAGGTGTGGGTGTTCTGTGTTGTGTGTTGAAGGCCATATTAAAGTTTACCTTGAACACACATTGTGTGTTTCGTTGATTTTTATTGTGCTTTTTGTGTCCTGCGTTTACCTTCCAATTTGCCAGCGCGGCATTAAAAATGCATATGCCACGATTATTGCGCATAAGTCATGTATTACACCAGCATTTGTTATTCATGGAAAAAATGAACATAATCCTTCATACTCATGCTTAAGCTCGAGGCTTAATGTGGTTGGTGCGTCAATGGCTCTCACACTCTGCCCCGCTCCGCTCTCTCTCTCTCTTTCCCCCCGTCTTTCAGACTCAGACTCAAGCAGTTACCTAATTGCCGAAACAACTGAAATGAGATGTTATCTCTTACACTGCCCGCCTGCCTGATTGCCAGTGCCTGCGTTTAGAACACAAAGGACTAACACAACCAACAATAACCACTTGACCCAGGATCTGAGCATTTTAATTAGCTGTTAATTACACTGCACAACAAATTGTGGCAAGGGATTTGGAATATCCAATCCGGCAAAGCAATAAATAAATTAATCTATAGAATTAAAGCGCTTTTGATTAAGGAGTCAAGGCTGTGAATTTATCGATGAGAAGGTTTGTAGTTTTCCAATATTTTATATATTTTTCTGACGAGTTCAAAGTCTAAACAGATGTAGATGAAATTTCCATATCATTCATCTATAGGAATGTTTTAGTAGTCTTTAAAGACTAACAGAGAATTGACTCCTTTCCTAGCTTAAACTATTTTGTTTTAGATCAGGGTTTGGGCATCCATAGCTCTGAGGGGCCAAACGCAATCGCCCTGCATTATCCTGCATTACCTCTATGAGTTATTTTTAGTTAAGCAGACGATACAGAGCCGATGCCTTCGGAAGTCGAAAATTGGTAAATTTGTAGAAGAAACTAAAAGAAAATCAAATACAATTTATGTATAATTACATTATTTCACTTAAGCAAGCCAGATTTCTCACCTGCATATATATTTTCCAGCAGTTTCGACCTTCTCTGCAGCAAATCCCTGCTTTATGCCTTCATATACTTGGAAGAAAGACACAAATGAATGAAAGACTTGTCTTACTTTCTAGAAATCAACAGAAACCATTGATTTTTATTTTCCTTCATATTGTCACAAAGGACTCTCACATATTATATCACAGAATTTACATACATACTTGGTTATATGGAAATTTTGTATATAATTGATTTGATCAAAGACATGTTTTATTATTTAAGGACTAAATCTGTTCCAGGTGTTGATCAAACCATATGCACGCTTTCTCTCACACTTCTCCAAGTTTTTAACTGACGTTTCTTATTCGATCAAGAGTTATTCAAGAAGATCGTATATTAATAACAGTTGTGATCAAATTTACAGCTCCCAAAAATTGAAGAAATTTCAGCTAAATGTAAAGAGAAAATTGTTAAATCAACTGAAGCTCCCACATAAGCAATTCCAGCAGAAAGAGGAGGATGAATAGTTCATCCAGTTCCAGCTCCATTTCCAACAATTCTTCTTAGCAAAAGTAAAGATAAAGCTGGAGGAAGAAGTCAAAATCTTATATTATTTATTCGAGGAAAGCTACATCAGGAGCTCCTTATTATAGGAATCATATATGGGACTCGATATCACAATGCAATACATAATGGTATAACCACAGTCATTATTTATTTAAAGTCAGAATGCAGCTGCAAGATGTATGGCATCTGATGCCTTGATAGCATTCCATTGACGAAGCCATTATGGCTAGGTTTGTGGATATTACGTCGTATCCGTTGATGGTGAAGTAGGATCTGGTGTCGAAATTTGTTTCTGCTACAAGGAGTATGTCTACTTCAGGCCAGCTTCTGCACATTCTGTTCGCGTTCCATAGGACAATAATTTCATTGCTTGACCAATAGTGACGTGAGCAAATGGGTCATGGCTGCGAATTGGTCCATCATTGCCTTCAGTCGGTCCATTCTAGTGTTGGCTTGACTTGGATCAAGGGGTGTAGCTACGGGCAGTTGTTTTACTTGGTTTCCTCCTCGCACGGTTGACGGGTGCAGAACGGTTTCAAATGGGTGCTGTATAGGTTGCTGGAGGGAGTCTTGGTTTCGGGGATTGTAGTTCCTTAGCCTTTTGATAAACCATGCAGCTTTTATATGAGGCGGAATGGTTACCCTTGCACAGGGCGCAGCATGCAGGGTCATCTTCTAAAACATACTTTTGTAAAGACAATGGATCGAAAAATTTCAGGCACATCTGCAGTAAAAATAAATGTGGAAATGATTGTAAAATGTGGAAAAATTAATGAAGAAATACGCTGCTTGCTAATCATAAGCAAGCTGGTATTTGGAAACCTGCCTCAAGATGTAATTGAGTATCATTAGCATCACATTGGGAGATCCATAAACATAGAATCTTTATTACCACATATACACACTTAGCTATAATCAATCCCTAGTTCGTAAGAACAAAAATTGTGATAAAAAGATGTTTTTTGGAAGAAAAATCAGTTTACTCAAACAAATCCACAAAGAAATCCCAGGCACTAGAGGGCAAAATATCATTAAAGATGCAAATAAAATAAATAATTATGTAATGCATAAAAGGGTCTATTCAGTCACCTATAAAACTTAAGCAATTTATCATTTATTCATCCACATAACTTTCGACAAATGCTAGCAGAATTCTGTCCGAATTCTAGCTAATTAATAACTTATTCATCAAAACATTTAAATACAATTCTCAAATCACTTAACCATACTAACACATACTTTTGCAGTTGATATTGTAAATTTCGGTGCTCCATAGTGTGGGCCCCCAGAGTCAGCCAGCAGCCTATCAATCTAGATGGCGCCAACCCGCCTAAGTGCGACGCAGTCAAACACACAAACAAATTCTGCCCCAACATCTGCTGCTGCTCACCCTGGCTGCTGTGTGGATAGCTTTTACTCAAATGGTTGAAACTTTTACTCAAAGCCCCCCACAGAACATCTTCTCGCATTGCTGTTAGCCGCTCAGAATTTGAATTCCGTTTTCAGTTTGGGAAACGCCGTCGACGAGGCACAACGTCGCCAACCGTCGCGTTAAACAGTGCTGGAAATTGAAATTCTAGTTGAAGAAACTAAGAAACTAAAAAAGAATAAGTGTGTGTTTTTTTTGTTGGGGTGCGTTGATATAATTTGCTTTTATTATAAACGTAATAGTTTTATTTAATGCGTAATCGGAATCCGAATCCGGTTTTCAAAACAGAAACGTGTTTGTTTACTTGCGCTTTGTTGTTGCTGCTGTTGTTTACTCGAAGCAGAATGTAGAACTTGATAAAAATATATACAAAAATTGTATGTCAGTTTGGCATTCATTTCGAAATGTATCTATAAGATGTATCTATAGAAAGGATACATATATACAAATTTCACCAATGGCTGTTCAGAATGTACACAAAAATGTATCTCTAAGTGTTTGCATAATTTATTAACGGTTGCATTGTGATGTGTTTGTGTCGGACTTGGTTTGGTTTTTTGTGCGAAATAAAAGTCATTAATGAAATATATTCCGGAATTTAAATGATCTTACTTGTGTCTTCAAATATGATTGGCAAAATATAAATGTGGAAAATATAATGAAATTGCAGTTTAATTGAAATGAAACTATATAATATATTGGAATATATTAACTAAATTAATGCGAAAGTACTTAGAGCTTTCATAGTAGTAGAATTTTTAATCCATCGATTGAAACTAAAGAAGCCAGTGAATTTTCGGAATAGAACTCGCTTACCCGTATGGGATGGCAAACATTTTTAGGGTTTTTCATGCCCCACCCCAGCTAAAAACATGACTCTAGGACCATATCGCCCATCACTATTATTATTATTACTAATGAGACAGATTTTTTTCTTAGGGCTTTGGAATTATTCAGATAGTAAAATTTGAAAAGAGAAGAATTCCAAATCTGCTTTCATTGTTCTTGAAAATAGATAAGAAATAACCAAACAATTTGAGTGGCTTAAGTTTTTTCAAACAACATTTTATTGGCTTACTTTTATCTATTCATTTTTAAAGAATTATGGAAATCAATCCAACAACTAAAATGTCATCCAAAGTTAGCTAAAATATTATATATGAAATTAATGAAAATTTGTTTAACATAAACTCATGATTTGCCATACAAATTTCTGAATCGCAATACAAATTCAATGTTTAATATGATAAATCTTTCAATATTACAAATTTAATTCTATCAACATGAAACTAACGTTTACCTAAATCATCTTTTGTTTATAAAAAATATTTAACAATAATTTGTATAGGTTAAATTGTTAATATATATTGAGTTTTCTGAGTATAAAACTGCAGTTGGCTGAAGAAAATAATTTCATCCAGGGAAAAAAGCTATACCAAACTTGAATTAAGAAAAAACACTCTTAAAAGTCAACCAAGGAATAAAACTTCTAAACAAAACAACAAATTCTTATATTAGATCTTTCTTATAATTCTGAGAATTCTTAAGACGAAAATGCTTTACTATAAATCAAGTTAAGCAATCTTGATTATCAATAAAATTTAATACATGACAGGATTGGTTGAGCTCCACCTCTTATTGCCTAACAATCAATTATTTTTACCTTCATGGAATCCTAAGTGGAAGGTCCAAAATGTGGCATCTTTTCAGACGCCTAACGTCCATTCTATTATCTAGTATATTTATAGCTAGTGAGTTTTCATAGTTAGACAGTCTCTTTAAGTATCTGGGTGGTATTTTATTAATTTCTTCCCTGACACCTTGAAGTCGTCTTGAATTTATGAAGTTGGTTACATACCAAGGAGCCGTTGCAATGTTTCTTAGAGTCGCAGATTGATATCTTTGGAGTATGTCAATGTTGAACGATATCTTTGGAGTATTTCAATGTTGTTAAGCAATCTAATCAATTCTGATATCAATAATTTTAATATATGAAACAAGAATAGGCTGTATAATATAAATTTCTTAAGCCAAGCTCGGTCTTTTGTTACAGCAAGTACAATTTAGACTTGGCTTTGCGTTTCCTAGATAAAAACATGAAGAATGAACTAGTTGTAGATCTTTTTAGGTTTCTTTATTGATTAATTTCTAGAAAATGACACAATCATTTGTGAATTGAAAATGAAAGCAAGTCTTGTTGGTTGTAGAGTGGTATTTCCTATATCTTAATCAAGATATTCATGCATCCATGCGGCCGAAATCCCGGACTTCGACGGAGGCCCAAAGTATTTCAATGATAGCTGAAAAAACAAAAACCCAAACATTTTTTCGCTCACTCATGACCTTGACCAAACAGTTAAACCAAAAATATATTAAAAATTCAGAATTCTAGAATTGTTTCTGAGTATGCGATTCCAAAGTAATGATTGCTTAAACCCAAAAGTTCTATATGTTTCTAACCCATTGGTTCGGAGCGTACTTATAAATGTTTTTTATACTATTTAGTACATTTACTCTGACATTCCGTATTTCAAATTACTTATTATGACTATATACGATAGTGAGTTTTCTTCTTGCTTCTTTATATAGATGCTATAAGAGTGATATATGAAGGTGAACGTATATTTCCCATATAATGTAATAACAGCTTGATAGAACCCAATACTGGAGGAACACTTTAAAGCAATCTATATTTCTTTGATTGTTATTTATTGTCTGCTCAGAGGAATACTAATGCACATTGACGTGTTTTGCAGATAATCATAATCTGGTCTCTGGGGAAAACCCGGAAAGCCGGCTTAGTCAACTGCAAAACACAATGATGTGAATGGTGATCGCAAGATCTCTTATATAGGTCATAATTTACTCCCTCTAACTTTGATTTAAACAAAATGATAATACTGGGGCTTCTACATAGATCCCCAAATGGGTGCACCTTAGCTATAATTATTATAAATAATATCTTATTATAATTTATATATAATTTCTTATAATTTCATATACTTTTATCTTTAGCATTTACGTTTCTATTAATAATTTTGTATTTATTTACTTTTTATTTTCATTTTTGGCGCACAATTCAGACTTGGAATTTGTAAACGTTCTGAAAATCAAACGAAAACAGGCCAAGTAAATACACAAACAACACATAAACAACAATCAAACGGAAGGCACAGCAATGAGGTGATGCAACAACTAACTGAATTTAAATTATTATTTTTTATTATTATTTTTATTATTATATTTATTCATTTAGTTGTGCACATAAAATGTGCTTAGGCTATTAAAACCAAGCTCGCTTGCTCGCTCACAGAGCCTCATGACGAGTCATACTTAGTATATATATATGTATTCTTATATACGCTTTTGTACATACAGAAATGTCTATCAAATGACGACGTCATCACATAAAAACTCAGAGAATAAATCGAAAATGTTAAAAACAAAACAACAAACAAAAAGAACTGAGCATAGTTTTGGCGAAGTGAGGTTCAAATTCTTGTTTCTTCTCTCAAATGTTGGAAATACTCGTAGGCTTCGAAGCTCTCAATTGCTCTACCCTACAATGTATGTAGAAGTAGAAACATTCCACAATTGTATTTGTTTCTCCGTGTCTTATTGTTCTTGAATGCCAATGATGATGACATTCAACAGGTGCCGCAAGTCACACGCACAGCAGATACATATATTCTATATATATATCTAGATTTATTCCCTGAGCAATTTGAAGAAATTTAAGCTAAATTTTGTGGCAAACGAAACGCTTCTTGCGCTCAGCTTAAATTAGCATACTTAGTAACCGGAGCTTTGCTAACGCCTAGCTACCATTCTCACCGCTCAACAACACATCCCCCCATCTCCACCCCTCTTTAAGTTTAGCTGAACAAAAGCCACCTGAATTGAAGAACAAAAGCAACATGAAATACAAAACTCAAACTTTTGAAAAAACAATGTTGAGTAGAAAACTCTGCTGAAAGTTAGTTAGATTTTCATCTGAAGCTATAGAAATCTTTTGCAGTATCTTTTGCCATTATGATATTAAATTCACAACAGCTTTAATATGTGTACTTAAAGTTACATTTCGAAAACAGCCAACAGCTGCCTCTGGCTATGGCGCCGCTTCAAGGAGAAAAACGTAAACAAAAAAATATTTTTGTTTTTGTTGATTTTCAAATTACGAAGTACTTGAAAGCCCGCATCAAACTGAAATGTTGTAAAGTTTTTAAATAATTCATAAACAGAAGAAAATAATTTTAAAAAAATATATAAATAAAATTAGCGAAGCATAAATACTCTTAAGATTAAAGTTATTAAGGATCCAAGGACAAAGATCTTAGTTTTAAAGCAATGAATATAATATCTGAGTAGAACATATAAAATATTATAACCTTAACTATCAGATTAAATAATGAAAACTTGTTGAAAACCAACAGCTTCGGATAAATTTGGACTTGGAGCCTCTTTGAAAGCAAATTAGGATCATTTTGGATGAAAACAAACAATTTGTGTCCATTTTGAAAAAATATTTTCTGTGTGCATTTGATATAGTTGTTCGATCTAAACAACAAATAGATACAAACTGGATTTGGTTTCATTTGGATGAACAATTAGTTATATGGTAGCTATATGATATAGTTCTCCGATCTTGATCAGATGAGGTCAGCAGACGTGCCGACTCCTCAAGTGTGTGCAAACTGAATGTGGTTGGATTTGGATGAACACCCTGGAACTTTGAACTTAACAAACGTGAAGAGAAAAGAAAAATCTGATAAAAGTTTCAGCTCTGCAGCTCTTAAGACTTCTTAGATCTTAGGGTTGCTAAAATCAGATTGGCATAGCTATATTGAATCCCCTCCTTATGCTAATCAAGAATATATATATACTTTATATGATCGGAAATGCTTCCTCCTGTGCGTTGCAAACTTCATCCCAAAATTAATATACATTCACATTTTTTATGAATGGCATCAAAATAATACATAAGAATAATATTGCCAAGCTTGACTTTTGTATTGCATTTTGCCCCTGGATATGTACAATGTACTTCTTGCTAATTCCTATATTATTTACTGTATTTATCATCACAATTCCCTTAAGCATATTTACCCATATCACGACAAATGCATTAAAACCGCAAATATTTTGAGCCGCCAGCAGGCAAATTTCACTTTTCAAATTTAAGTACAGAAATTTTGTGGTTACAAAAATGGAAGCACAACTATTTGTGGCTTTTCTACAAGCTGATAGTTTTAAATAGTAATACATATTTTAAAAAATTAGCTTTGGTCTATGACTTCTCCGAAAAGTTCATGGGGGTTAATAAAACTGAGAATTCTAAGCCGCTGAAAAAATCATGATTAAATAATTTGGACTAAAGATTTGGTGAATGAATCATTTTATAGTTTCATTCGTGTACTTGAATACGAAGTTAGATAAAAACTCAACAGAAACTAGATTGATTTCTTTGAAATGTTTTGGAGGTCCTTTGAGGGTTTCCTTATTGCTGCGAGATTTGAAACCATCGACAGCATTTAATACACCTCAAATCTAGAAGCTTGTGAATTTTTCCTGAATATTAAGTTCACACATGGAAATGTCCAAATCTTTAGAGTTTTCGACCACATGCCCAAATATAAGGGTTAATAAAACGACTCCAAAGCTTTTCGAAAGTCAAATTGCAAAAGTATAATCCGCTTCGAAAAACATTTTAGAAATTGTCACAAAACATCTAAGCGACTGATTCAATTACATTTGAATTTTCAAGTCGTCGTAAGGAATGGGTTAGGTGATCTTAATTGAAAACATCACCAGCTATTTCAAAAACGATGATATGATACCTTGGTGCACCTATGTTAGCATCTCTGGAAGAGAGGAACCCATATAGAATTGCATAACTTAGCTAAGCAAATCAAAAATGTTGAAAGTCTTCTAAACGCTTCTCAGTCTTTCCACTTCCATAAACCTCCATAAGGATGGCCCCAAGAGGACCGTCCAGCTACCTAATCTAACCTAACCGACTCGAAAACATTCTACATAAGTTTATGCTAGAAAATGTTAAACTTTTCAATAAAAATATTATAACTATCTTCCTTCAACTATTTGTCTCTCTGGTTGACTAACTCCCTCTGTGTTCACATGATTCCTTGATTAATTTAAAGTCACGAAACATGATGAAGATCGCCTTATAAATGTTAAACTAAACTAAACAATGACTGTGTATTAAGTTACACTATAACAATAGTAGTCTTTTCTCAAACTCAACAGGTGTGTGAGTGTTTGTTTTTTTAGATTTCCTCTTAAAATGCTTGTAAAGTATGTCAATTACCGTTGCCCACACGGCGTATGAGCAATGGGCGAGTCCATAAAAGAAATTGTGATTTAAGTAAACAAAAACAACATAATAATCCACAATCAGACAAATGTTATAGTGCACTATAAGCAATATAGAGGCATGTCGAGAACACATTTCTACCAAATCTAGCCAAGGTATGCGGGCAATAGCTTGCGCTTGGGTATGACATCATCAGCATCGGCATTCTCATCGACATGGTCTACAATGCCGGCATCTTGCTGCTAATGAATCAGCTGCCGCTATGTAAACACAATATATATATATATATATATATATATATATATATACATGTATATACGTAAATAGACTCTACTCCCAACTGAATAATCCACAACAACAATTACTTTTTTGCAGCGATAACGATTCAGCTACACCCACTGTGCCCTTGGCCGAATTTAGGGTGCCGCCCAAGGCCGAGGAAGAGGAGCCATTTGTGCCCTTAGCGCAAATTCCAACAAAAGCTGATAAAATGCCGGAAACTCCAACGACGCCCCATGAGGCAACTGCCCCAGCCTCAGCCTCATCGACGCCCACAAAGCCAGAGGAGAAGCCTGTTACCAAGTCGAGCTCTGCCGATGATAGCAGCATCTTCTCAATGATCTATTCGGTTGGCAAGAAGATAGCGATAGTGGGTTCCATCTATATTGTTGGGTATATGGGCTGGTCTGTGGCCTGGTTGATAGCACCGGTCATCTTGTCCGTGGCACGAGATCAGCTTGCCAAGACATCGGCTAAGAAGCGGGATATAGCCAAAGCCTCGGCAATGGCCTCGGAAAAGGATGTGATATTGGCTCGCATCGATGAGCTGCCCGCCTGGGTGTACTTCCCTGATGTGGAACGATGCGAATGGTTGAATAAGGTAAGTTTTTTACTTGCCAAAGAACTAAAGAGATATTCCACCTGACCTCTTTTTTCCATCTTACAGATCCTCAAGCAAGTCTGGCCGAATGCCAATTATTTTGCCAGGACTCTGGTCAAGGAAACCATCGAACCGAATGTGGCATTGGCTCTATCCCAGTATAAGCTGAATGGTTTTCGTTTCGATCGCATCATATTGGGCACAATTCCTCCACGTATTGGTGGGGTGAAGATCTATGACAAGAATGTCGATCGCAATGAGATCATCATGGACCTGGATCTGTTTTATGCCAGTGATTGTGACATTAATTTCTACTTGGGTGGCGTGAAGGGTGGCATCAAGGACTTCCAGATACACGGCTGGGTGCGTGTGGTGATGAAGCCATTGATCAGGTCCATGCCCTTGGTGGGCGGTCTGCAGATATTCTTCCTGAACAATCCCAATATTGACTTCAATCTGGTGGGCGTGATTGACTTTATGGATATGCCGGGTCTTAGTGATCTTTTGCGTAGGATCATTGTAGAGCAGATTGGTAATGTGATGGTGCTGCCCAACAAGTTGCCCATATCGCTGAGCGATGAAGTCTCAGCCGTGGCCCTCAAGATGCCCGAACCAGAGGTGAGTTTCATAGACCAAATGAAGGCAGAATTGTATGAAATTCAATATATTTTTGCCAGGGCATCCTGCGCATACATGTGGTAGAAGCCAAGGATCTTATGAAGAAGGACATAAGCGTTCTGGGCAAGGGCAAATCGGATCCCTATGCCATTATCAATGTGGGCGCCCAAGAGTTCAAAACCCAAATTATTGATAACAATGTGAACCCCAAGTGGGATTATTGGTGCGAGGTGCGTATTGCATGATGCCCGCTGACATTCACTCGCTGCAGGACACAGCGTTGCTTTTTGTAGTCTGTTATTTTCAACTGATTGCTGCATGCCACAACACCACAACACACAACGTTCTTCCGTAGTTTTGGCGCCATTCCTTTTATTTTCATTGTTTCTTTTTCTTTTTGATTTCCATACGTTTTTTTATTGACATTATGTACATTTACTTGTTATGTTTTGTGCGTCTGGGCAATCGAAACTAGGCCACAATTTTCATTGAAATGGGTCAATTTGTCGATATACAATTGATGGACTCGGATGATTCCAAGAAAGATGAACCCCTGGGCAGGTAAGCATTCAAACAGAGAACTGTAAAGTTGTCACCAAAAAACACATCCACCCATGCCCATGCCCATGTATGACCCCAATTAGTGCCAGTATGTGAGTAATATCTTTGTGTTGGTTTTAACTCGTTTTATAGCTCGTTTGCATGTCCTTTGGCCTAACCAACAACAACAACAACAACAACGAAAACACTTGAATTTCTCTCTATACTCTCATTTCTTCTCTCTTCCACTCTCGCCCCACTTACTACACCAACACTTGTTTTTCTAGGCGGTTATTTTCACAACCGTAGGCCACTTTGTTGGTTTTTCTTTGTGGGACTACGATCAATCAATGCCGGGTGTACAGGCCGATGATGTATTGGGCAGGTTGTATCTGTGGCATGGAATTGCATTTGATGATTTTTATGATAATAGAACTAATAATCTAACCATCTAATCCTTGTCTATTGATTTTGAATTTCTGTTACTTATGTTTGTGTTATGCCTTAGTTATAATAGAATGCTTCTAAGAATTGCAAACACCCCCCCACATATAGCACCTGCAAGACTAAAAGTGATTAACTAAGGAGTGCTTAACATATAGGGAATGCGGACCAATGTTTATCTAAAACAGGGCTTGCCAGGCATAGTACTAAGAGTCTGCATGTCATCGGCTCTTTAACCACATGAGACACATTCCAGATGTCTAAAAAGTTTAGTTTTTGAGAGAGTCAAAAGAAGGATTCGCTTGGCATGTGTCTGACGAAGCTGGTCAGTCCAGATGAGACTTCATATAGGAAGTGAATGCTTAGGTTGTAATCGCATGATTGCTAAAGAGCTAGATAAAGTTTAGGTTTATCTATAATCTTGCTTACGAAGCCATTGTATTTCGAACTGTGCATGATCGAGACTCTGTTTCCAAGGTCTGAGTGTATAAAAACATCTATACGACTTCGATATATCTGTGTTACCACAATTGCGTTCAATTTCTATGATTAGTTATCGGTGTTTTTTGATGTTTGGGTCACTTTTATGAAAGATTTGTCCTTTAGAAATGTTTTTATTTAGAAAACTCGCAGTCAATTGGGTGAGCAACGTCCATAGTTTTTTAGTTAAGCTCATTTTTATATTGAACTCCGACGGACAACCAAATTTGAGCCGCATCTCACTATGTAACAGTTGGCATATAATAGAATTGTTCCTCAGCCATTCGGCTGGGCTCACCACAAACTCCCCTTTATCAGTGGCCTTTGAAATATTATATTCAAACATAATAACAAACTACCTTAGCTCGACCCACACAGTATCAATAGAACCCTTAATAAAGCCAACTCTATTACCTATTTAGTGATTATTTTTATAGAGTTTTTATCAGAAAGTAAATTTTCCAAAAACTCTACCATAAGCACCATAAGTTACCATACGAATATCTTATAGCTTAGTCACCTGTTATACTCATCCACAAAAGGACACTACAAAACTAAACTGCTAGATCTCTAAAACAAGATCCTATATAAACTATGCATGCAAAAACCACCACTTTGGCCAAAGCACCCTCTGTACCCGTACTACACTGTACACTGACAAAAGCTGCATGCTGTAACGTAGATTTTGATAAAACTCGGCCTAAAAGCCGCTGTAAATACGAGTAGTATCTAACCTAAATCGGTATAGACCTTGACTAACAATATCCCCAAAAAATATATGTATATTTTTTTGAAAAAAACAAAACTGCTTCAAAAAAGGCTGTGGTTGAGGTCTCGCAACGTGCCATACTTGTGTTTAGACTCTTTGATTGGGATCGTACTAGTGATGACGAGTCGCTTGGCAGGTTAGGCAATAAAACTTGTAATTCTCCTACACTTCCATAACAAAAAAGAACCCCATATGCAGACAGACATCTAGTTTAATTATGATATTTACAATGTTTATCAGTTAGAGGCTCACGAAGCGCTTACATAACCTAACAAAATTATATTATAATATAAACTATATCTGTGAAATATTTCCACTAAATAAATATATATATATACACCTCATATAGAGCCTCCATCGACATAGCCAGCGTTATCAAAAAGGGAGTTTTGGACTCTGTGAGTATAATTCAACAGAAACTTAGATATATAACATGATTTGCTTATGTCGAAATCCCTCCCAACAGTGGCTTACTTTGGAAGATGCCAAACATGGTCTGTTGCATGTACGTCTGCAATGGTATAAGATCACCGCCAATCCCAATGATCTGCAGTCAATCCTGTTGGAAACTCAATTGTTGCGCGTAACCACCATGAGCTCTGCCGTGCTCAGCGTTTTCATAGACTCTGCCAGACATCTGAAGGTAAAGAATCTTCCATAGGAAAACTTAAACTTCACTTAACTCTCTCTCTCTCTCTCTGCCCACAGCAAGCACGTTCGAGTTCTAAGCCCGATCCCTATCTGGTTTGCAGCGTCAACAAGCAGAAGCATCAGACAGCCATGATCTGGCGTGACGATTCACCTGTCTGGGAGCAGGGCTTCACTTTTCTGGTAGCCAATCCGGACAATGAGAGCTTGAATATCAAAATCTACGATCAGAAGACAGGCAACGATATTGGACAGTACACGTATACCCTGAGTACTCTGCTGAAGCAATTCAATATGGAGGTCATACAGCAACCATTCCAATTGCAAAGATCTGGACCCGAATCGAAGCTATATATGTCACTGTCACTGCGTATACTTAAAGCCGGTGAGATTGACAAGGAATCGGATGCCTTGGAGCAGGTGGCACTGACACGCAGCAGCTCGGTGAAGACGCCAGAGTTGAGTGTGACCAATGCAGCCACAGGAACGAAGGTAAGCAAGTGGCAAGCACTATTGATGAATAACATCCAACCTCGTCAAACTCTATTATTCCCAGGATGCCCAAGCATCTATTAAACGCCTATCCGCCGAGTCACCCATTAGCGAGGAGCCACCAGCTGTGGCCAGTAAAATCTCACCAGCTCTATCTGCCTCCACCTCGTCAGAGAAACCCATTAGCGAGGTGGCCAGTTCGATGCTGACGCATCGTTTTCCCGAAACAACCTCAACAGCTGGTGAACATGGTCTGGGACGCATCCAACTCTCCATACGCTACAGCGCCCAGCGCCAGAAGCTTGACGTGACCATACACAAGATCATGAACATACCCATGCGTGATCCCAGCAACATACCCGATCCGTATGTCAAGTTGTATTTGTTGCCTGCCCGCAGCAAGGACTCGAAGCGCAAAACCAGTGTCATAAAGGACAACTGCAATCCGGTTTATGACATCTCCTTCGAATATCTAATCTCAATTGCCGAACTCATGACGACAGAGCTCGAGGTGACGGTCTGCACACAAAAGGGATTCCTCTCTGGCGGCAGTCCCATCATTGGCATGGTAGGTAGTCGTAGTCCAGCAAAGCAACCCCTAACTACCTAAGAGTTGAGGGCAACTGCAGATACCTGAATTGTTCGCCAGCATATCTCGCTTACAATTCGCAAGTTCTTTTTCCGCACCATCAACATATATATAGGACATTCAATGTGCAACACTCGTTCTTGCTTCGGCAGAACATATACTAAAATTGGAACGATACAGAGAAGATTAGCATGGCCCCTGCGCAAGGATGACACGCAAAATCGTGAAGCGTTCCACATTTTTTTGTCATCATATTTATAAAATATAATTTTTCCTTCCATTTTTCCAGCTGAAAATACCCTTGGATGATAGTGAGATAACCACGCAGACTGGTTGGAACACTTGGTTTGATTTGCAGCCCGAGTTTAGGCATGATTGAGGAATCTAATGGAACCCCCAAATATACTGCACAATCAAATGAAGAAAACTATACACTTTTTTACAAACTTGCACTCTTTGTTTTTGTATGTGTAAAAATTATATTTATTTTCCAAATGGAACAAAAAAGAATGTACGTACTGTTTGTTCTGAAAAGCCTAGAACCAAAACTCTCTTAGTCGTGCCTCTATTACCTTTAACTATCTATTGTAGTCTAATAAATCAAATGTAATGTGTTGTGAGCTATGAACTACATACTATAACAAGCTATATATTATCAGCTGTTTTATATGGCCGGGAATATTTTTCGTACATTTTTTGTCAGCTGGAATTTACGATATTATAAACAGATTTGTGGCATTTCTATATCCCTAACATTAACATCTCAGTGGCACTCGCACTGACTCGAAGAAAACCACAACTGGTCACACTTCGACTGAGAGGGCTGATGTAAACTTCATACGATGGCTTAGGGGTTAAAGCATTGGCCTCATGAAACATGAGGGCCTGGGTTCAAATCGCAGCAGGGCGAAGCAAATTTCTTTTTATTTAAATCCAACTTTTTTATCTTTTTAAATTACTTTTATTTTTTTAATTACTTAAATTTATTTATATATTTTTAGCTATTATTAATTTAATATTTTGTGAAAAATTTCACTCGAGTTGAAGTTTCTGTTTCTGTTCAGAAGCAATTCACAGCTCAAACGCACAAACAGTTTGCATTAAGTGAAGGCAGCTACCTGAGTTGTTACACTTTCGTTGCCCTGCTCATAATTCTCAAGTCCTTTTTCTGGTATGTGTGCATATATATAGAACATTAAATGTGCCACTTTCGTTCTTGCTTCGGCAGAACATATACTAAAATTGGAACGATACAGAGAAGATTAGCATGGCCCCTGCGCAAGGATGACACGCAAAATCGTGAAGCGTTCCACATTTTTTTGACAAATTAAATAAGCAAATATTTTAAAATTCATTTTATATTGTTAGTTTATTTTCGAAATAGGATTTGAAGGTGTTGAGTCGTCTTTATCCATGTGAATTTAAAATGTTTTTGTCAACAATAAAAAATGTTTAACAAAATCGTCATAGGAATTCATGTAATTTTCAGAAAATCTGTCATGTTTTCTAAGAGAAATCCGCATCGTGTATATTCTAATATAATCATAATATAATATAACCCTGAAGAGATTTGTCTGCGCCGTTGGAATATTGTTATAAAGACGACTCGATGTATATCAATCTCGTATTTTACCGAGAGAAACTGCTTGCAGGACGCGCTCTGTGGTGGTAAGTCGCTGTCAAATATCATCTACCTAACCCTATCCTTACATAGGAGACACACATGGCTGTTGCACATTCGTTCCAAGAGACAACAACTACAAGCACCTCTAAACGGGGAGCACAACTAGCAGCTTGCTGCTGTAACAAGGCAATTCCAAAGCCCATCTGCATCTACTACCACTATGTGGTGCAAGTCATAATAATGTGAAGATACTGCAGAGTAAGCGTTCCAGCATCATCTATCTGTAAACACAGGGATAGAATCGATATGCAGTTTACAGCAGGGCATATATAAAGGGCGACTCATGCCATCCGCATTCGCGCTAGACCTACCCTTTCAGCTGCACTTAAATGTCTGCCATTAAAGAAAAGTTTTGTTTTTATACCATTAACAAAAGAGTGACATTTGTCTGCACGCTGGTCAAGTTGAAGATTCATTCAGATTGGACGAGTATATCATATAACTCAAACGAAAAGTGAAATTTAATTTCTTTTTACCAAGTACTTGAAGTCCGGTTAGAGTTAGCAAATACACAAACCCAAACAAAAGCAAGTTAATTCACCAGACAAGACATAGATGGCGCGACAAAATGTTTTCAACACATCACTATTGCTTCCAATTCTCAAGTCTTTTTTCTGAATTACCTGCATATATATAGAACTTTCAATGTCCTACATTCGTTCTTGCTTCGGCAGAACATATACTAAAATTGGAACGATACAGAGACGATTAGCATGGCCGTTGCGCAAGGATGACACGCAAAATCGTGAAGCGTTCCACATTTTTTTTGCCATATTAAATAAAGACCAACAAATTTTTTTCTTCAGTTTGAGGTTTTTTTTTGTTATTTTATTTCAATATATGTACGTTCGGTAATTTGGTATGTTCGTAATATGTATGAATGTATATATATATAGACATTTTATCTGGCTTGACATTCACATGCATATCTATTATAAATATGTACTTACAACTGTTTATACATAATTAATTATGTTTTTTATTATTATTATTACGTTTGCTTAATGCATTTGCATACAAAAATTTTCAATTTTTTTCAACACAGGTTTTTATTTCATATTTTGTTTCATATTTAATGTTTATTATATATAGCAATATATTCATAAACGCATATTGGGATCCAGGTTTGTTGTAATTTCATTTTGCACAACACATAGAATTGTTTTCTTTTGATTTTTTGTGATACAGCTGCAAGAGGTTATAGATTAGATTCGTTGTACTTATTTCATAGACAAGTCGGACTAAGTGTGACAGAGGTTAAGCAGCTATCTATATAGAGATGAAGGACAGGGTTCAGTTGCCTCAGAAAGATACCTAGAAATTTGCAAGGGTTAAAAATATAAAATCACTAGATATTGGAGTAGATGGGAGCAAAGTTAATTGCTAAAATTGTCAAAGGAATTGAAATTTCAAACGGTAAAATTATAGCATATTGTTTAAGACCAATAAAGATATGAATTAGGTATAGATAAAACAATTAAGTGCGGCAAACAGATAAATTTGGTTAAATGTTATGAAATCTATCCTTGAATATGGCCTTATCAGCCCACAAATGTGGTTATATAGACCAATAACCTAGATTAACCCACAGTTTTAGGTTGATCTGATAACATAATTGGTTGATTTGATCCATAACCTGTTGACTTGACTACATAATGGGTTAAATTTACTTAAAATAAATTAACACATTATGTGCTCAAATCCACTCAAGGATGAGGTCAAATCTACTCAGGAATGTTTACACATCAACCAATAACCTAGATTAACCCACATTTATAGGTTGATTTGACCACATAAAGGGTTAATTTTTCACCACATTTATGTGCTATTTTAACCACATACTTGGGTTCTTGCATTTCGCTCTTTTTCTGAGCATATCAAATTATTATAATTCTTTCAAAATTTCCTAGAAATTTCCCCCTGATGTAAGTTCTCACATTTTAGATATATTTTTTTTAGAATTTTGATAAAAAATTCCTTTAAAAATTGCAATACAAAACTGCTGCTGCAAATGTATCTTTGTTTCGGCCAGCCGAAATACCTCATATTATTTTGACATTTTGTTGTTTTTTTTTTTTGTTAACTAGGCATACCTACTGCTATATATATATATAAATATATTGAAAATACATAATCATGCATAATTATGCTTTAAATGGACACATGAATCAGGCTTTTTTGTTTTATATTTTTATATAATATAATATATATGTATATTATTTAGTTCCCAAAGTAATCTTTTTGTATTTCTCGTTATTTTTCAATGTAAGTTTTTCATATATCTTCTCTTCCTTCCACTTCACTGAATATGAAACTTATTTTTTCAACTTTGAGGTAGTTCGCTTATTCCATTTCATTTGTTTCTTTTAGGGTTTCGTAAGTGTTGTTGTTGTGGTTTTGTTTTTATTTTTAGCAATTATATAAGTATGTAAAAAAGTGTTTATATATGAAGCACATTTAATTAAAGCACACATTTACAATACATACAGATAACCAGCAACATTTTTAAGAATTATTAGACATACTGTGTAATGTTATAATATTTAGTAATGTTCATTTTGTAAAACATATACGTATGTATATATATTTAAACACTGAGGAACTGTCGTGCTTACTTCAATGCTGCTTCGCCTTGAATTCATTTATGTTTTGTAATTTTAAGTTTTTTCCTTCTTCTCTTTATTTTGCACAAAGACAAAACTAAATCTAAGCAAATCAACGATTTCTTTTCTTATATATAATTACTTATATATATTTTAGTCGCTTTGCTTGCGCTTGTACTCTGTGTGTGTAAGTGTGGGTGTGTTGTGTTGTGTAGTGTAATGTTTACACTCCTATATGCCTCTTAAATGATATAACATTTACCATTTTCGTTAAAGCCTACAATTTTGTGTAATTTTGAATTCCTATCACTTATGTATGTTTTAAGACCCCTAAAAATAAGAACATGAATTTGAAAACCCTAGAAAACTGATGGCCAACTTTTATATATATATATTTGTAGTGTATGTATATATATATATGCTGTTCATATACCAATTGATTAAACCTTAACTCGCCTCTCGAGTCAAGCCTAAACTAAACGCTACAATTTGTTTCTCCCTCCTTCCATCTTCAACTCCTACTCCTCTCTTCTGTGTGTGCTAAGTTCTAAGTTTTTAACTTGAATCACTTTTTGTTCTTGTATTTTCGTTCACGTTTTCTTTCTTTCTTTCTTTCTTTCGTTCTTTCAACAAAATCTCCCAAACGTAGCAAACTCATTTGGTTTAGAATGTTTTCGACAGGTAATAGTTATAGTTTTGCTTTCCATAGATTAGAAAACTTTTGATATCAACTGAACACAACTCGTTTGAAAAGAGAAAGGCTACAAATTACTATTAAAAAAAACCCTGAAGATAAAAAATCCCAAAAAAATGATAAACTTCTCAAAAAAAACTGTTTACAAATATCACAAAATTAGCAACGAAGCAGAGCAAAATCAATAAAACTCAACAGATTTTTACGTTTTTTGTGTAATATTTCGTTTTTTTTTTTTTTGTTTTTGGGAAAAGATTTGTATTTGGAAAACTTAAACCGCAAAATGATGGTAAAAATTTCTGTGTGCGACGACTAAAAGATAATAAATTATGATTTATATTGAAGGTATTTCATATGCAAAAATATATAGATAATATATAGGTATATTATATAGATAATAGATAAAAAACTTAAAAGAAAAGTACATAGATAATTCAATTGAAATTTGTTGACAAACTTAAAAGCATTTTCCTCAGACCTCGCCAATAACAATTGACTTTTAATTCATTTTAATTAACATAAAGACCGTTTGAGAGCGCTCAACACAAAGCCAAAACGAAAAGACACAAAGTCTGTTCGGGAGCAAAGCGTGACGGAACAACCGTCAACTGTTATTTGCGAGTTCTGATGTTCATTTTCATAATTATTTTTTAAGTTTACAACAAGAAAAGCATAAAATGAAAAAATTAAAATTATATCACCACGCATATATGTTTAGATAGATATTAAAATATATAGTTATAGTTATAATATAGTTACGACATATGTATGTATATAATATGTAGATGCACATAGCTTTAATATTTGCAAAGAAAACTTAAAAAACAAAACATATAAACTACGAACCAACATGGGGTGTATTACCAATTATAATAATCATAATAATAATAGTTAATAACAAAATGTTATATAAAAGCTTGCTCCACAATGGCTTAAAATTACATATTGTAAATGTAGCTGCTAAAACATTGAACCAATATATATATATATATACATATATATATTCTTATATACTAATTATAAATGAATTATAGCATAAAACTCATAAGAAAATATATGCATAGAGTTTTCATTCCATACAAGAAGTTTTGCTAAGAGATTTTCTGGTTCCAAATTGGAACAGCAACGATGAACTGCAACTACTAGTGAACTACTGGTGTATCCACATTGAACTTCTCGTAAGATATTCTTGTATGTCATGCATCCTCAATGTGTATATATATGCTTAATGAGAAAACTTAAACAAATAAATCGCAGCTGTATAATGTATGTGGTGTGTGTATATACATATATATATATATTATGTATTGTAGAAGAAATTACAATTTTATTTCATCAGGTTTCATCATAACAATGTTTAAACTTAGAAAGCAGTTCACTCATTTCATATGAGTTTTTGAAAATTCTCGAGATTTGTCCACATTTTCATAAGCAATTTATCGACAGATTGAAATGTTCCAGCCATATTAACAAAGGCTTCAAACTTCCAGAAGGTTTCAAAAAACAGAAAGCCCTAGAACTGTTCCTCTATCTTAGATAAACAAATGAACTTCTTCAAATCTCTAGAGACACATGACACCATGGATGAAATCCATGTTGAAATAAAATTGTAATTTCCTTAACAATAACTCTCTATATATGTTGTTCCGTTTTCTGTTTCGGTTTTAAACAGTTTTCGCTTTCCAAAAACAAAATTATAATGTATTCAAATTCAAATCAAAATCGTTATCAATATATGATGATTGATAAACATCTTATAATCGTAAGCAGGTAAAACTGGTAGCCTAAAGTCCGTCCTTCCTACACACGCATTGTTCAAGCTCCTCTCTCGTTTTGCATTCGTATTTTCTCTCTTTTGAACTTATGTTTATATTATTTTGTTTTGTGGTTTTGCCTCTTTCTTTGCGTTTTCTTTTGTTTTTTGTTTTTTTTTGTTCCTATTTTGTAGATGCATTTTTGCCAAGGAATATTATGATGGCCCTGGTTTTCCAAACAAAATTTGTATTTCAATTGTTCCTTTCATACAAAACATACTATATCTCATGCCCAGGCTCATTTGTAATCACAGTTATTATCTCTGTTAATCGTATTATATCACTCAAATCGAAGCAGAACATCAAAAAATTAGTTTTCATTTGTTTTTTAGTTTTTTGGGTTGCTGTTTCTAGGTTTAGCTGGTTTTTGGGGGAGGGTAATCCGAGGGGGGAGAATTCTACATCTTACATGATATATGTTTGAAGGGAACTTAAAACTAATCTTATTGGGCGGTTCGGTTAGTTTCCATTTCTACTTTTTTTTTGGTCTATGACGATTTGCGCAGCTCCTCGAGACCGCCGTTGGGTAAGCCGCCGCGCATATTTTCCAAAACTCTGTTAACGAAATCTGTCGAGCCGCCTGCAATGCGAATGCCAGCTGGAAAGGAGAGAAACATGGGAGATTAGTTCTGCGGTCAATTTAATGTCGAGGTAACACTTACATGTAGCCGTTGCGTAAATGCGTGTGATTTGTTGATCCACCTCCTCGGTGGATTCGCCCATACTTTTCGTACGATGCTTGAGAGCCAGCGCCTGCTTAAGCTCAGCAATGCCATTTATAAGGCGTTCTAAAAGGGATGGGAGAGAAGGAAGGGAGAAGTATTATTAACTAATCTAAGCAAAGCAACAGTGATTTCAGTGTAATATCGTCATTCTCGATGTGTATATATATATATATATATATATAGGAAACTCACTGTGCTCAATTTCTAGACCATATAGTTTAATCTTGTTGGCCTCGTGCTGTGCCTTCTTCTTCAAGCGACAGGCCCTGGAGGCCAGCTTGTTCTTCTCCTTGCGCGACTTCGGACGCACATTGAACGGTAGCTCCGAAACGGGCGTCATATCATTGATGGTGCGACTCAGCTTGTCCAGCTCCTTGCCAATATTGTGCAATTTGCGTGCATTCGGAGTCAAATCATTGCCATCACCCTTGCGCGCCTTGCCACTATGCTATATATGGGAGAGGGGGGATAATGATTAGAAACTAGCAAGATCAGTGAAGTCAATTCTCTCACCTTGTACACCTTGATGCCGCGCACTGAACAGGTTGGACTGAAGACCGGATCGGTTACTTCGTTGAGCACATGCGGATCCTCCAGCTTGGATTGGAAGACCAATCGCTTGCCCTTGGGACCCTTGGCCTGGACATTGTACTGCCAGAAGAAGCGCTCCTTGCCCTTGCTGCCAGACAGTTGGTTCGGTGTAGATGTGCGTGTTTCGTCCTCATCGCCAGAGCCTAAAGCAAGATTTAACAATTGCAATTTGGAAATCATCAATCATCAATCGTTTATCTGAGTCTGGTCACACTGTTCGCTTACCATTATCACTGCTGAAGTCTTCATAGATATCGCTATTCTCACTGGAAGCATCATCGTCATCGTCTTGCGAGAAATCAATGCCCTCCGGTGACAGAACGCTCCCAGTGCTCAGAGACGAGAAGCTCTCAGCTTCGGCCAGCGAGCCGGTGGATAGTAAATGCTGTCGCGGCTCACGTCTCGTCCAGATATGCTCCAGGCCCAGATGCGTTGGCGCCGAGGAGCTCAATCGCGACATCTGCGAGCTCTCGGCGGCACCCTGATAGGCAAACGACTTGCGCACGCTGCCCGGAGCACCGGCCGTGATGACCACCTGGTTGGGGGCACCACTGCCACCGCTAGTGCCGTTGCCGCCAGCTGTGCTGTTGGCAGAGGCGGCGCTGCCAAAGCCACTGCTGCCACCTGGACTCAGGGCGGCCGATTGGCTCAATATGGAGCGTTCTGGTGGCGAGGACATGGGGAAGCCCTTCTTCAGCAGCTCCTGCATGTTGCGCGACTTGACCTGTTGGTACTGTGAGCGATTGGCATGTGGCGGAGGCGGCGGCGTCAATGGCGATTGTGAGGGCTGGCTGCCAGGCGAGAAGCTGGCGGCCAGCTGCTGCTGCTGTTGCTGCTGATTCTGATGCGATTGTGGCTTTTGGGGAGTGCTGTGAAAGATCTCGTAGGGACTAGTAGATGCATTTGTCTGCAGTTGTTGTTGACTCTGGCCGAGGATGAGCAACGTCTGGAGCTGTGGCAAACTGCTGGCCAGCTGCTGCTGCTGCTGCTGCTGTTGTTGTTGCTGTTGCTGCTGCTGCTGGAGCAGCTCAATGGGTGGCGCAACCAGCGTATCCTGCCGCAGTGATTGTGGCGAGAGCAAAAAATTAATGCTCTGGGAGACTGTGGTGGTCGGCAACAGATCCTCAATGCTGCTCATCACATCTAGGAAATCGCCGCCATTCAAATCGGAAAGCTCGGACGCCTGAATCTCTGCCTTGTCATTGGGAAATATATAGTCATCGTCTAGGCTAAATGGCTCATGCTTGGTATGAACTATGGCATTGCTAATGTCGCTCCACATGGCATTCGAATTCGGGGTCATATCGTACAGCAGAGAGCCATCCTGCAGCAACGTCTGCTCGGGGCCCACATTGAGGCTCAGACTGGAGTTGAGGTCGGGCGTGAAATAGCCGCCCACACTGCCGCCGCCATCAACGCTGCCGCCATTGTACAGCGTGGAGTTCAGCGGAGAGGCGGCACTGAGGCTAACATCTTGAAGCAGTGTGGGTGACAGTGAGGCAGCGTCCAGCGCTTCCAGGCCAAAGTCAGACAGCTCTCCCAATTGCAGAGGCTGCGAGGATTGCAGCTGCTGTTGTTGCTGCTGCTGCTGCTGCTGCTGTTGTTGGTGGTGGCTCATGCTGGGCAATGTGTGTACCGGACTGGGATGGTGTCGCAAGGTCAGACTCTGCGGATGCTGATACGGATGATGACTCTGGTTGGGATTATTACTGCGCGGTATAGTAATAGCTGTGGTGCTTAGCATTACATTCGATATGGTGGCACTGGGGATGCTGGAACTCGCACTGGTCGTATTGGTCGTATAGCCCGTATTGATGGTCAGCGTCGGCAATGCCACACCCACCACGCTGCCAACGCTGCTGCCCAGCGAATAGAGATCGTATTTCAATGGATTGCTGCTGCTGTTCGAGCCAGTGTCAAAGAACTCCGATGACATGGGATACACCTGATTCTCAGTCATCGTATTGATCCGGCCAACAGATACTGCTTGTAGATTGGCTTAAAGCAACCGGCCACCAACAGTCACTGTCCCCCGCTTATGGTGGTTCCAGTTCCAGTTATAGTTGCTTGGGCGCCTGGCGCGCCGAAGCAGCGATTGCGCAGTGTTTATTCACAGTGCCTGCAATGGGAAAAGAGAAAGGGAGGCGGTGGTGGTGGGTTAATTGAAAGCATTGAAACAATTATTATTAATTCAAATGTAAAACTATAACTTTGAGCGTGGACAACCTTGAGCGAGATTTCCGCCAAATGCCAAAGAGGTATCAGAACTATGAATTGATTTTGAATGGCACGTGGATTGCATTCCATTGCAGGTGGCTGACCGACCGGGCCGAATGTTGTTAATACACAAAGGAAGGCGAGCGAGCCCGAGGGCTGACCGGGGGCCTTTTAACCTACAACACCAAAATTTTCAAGTTTCTTTCCTTCAAGCTGAACTATAAAAGCTCGGAGCTTGACATTTTCATACATATTCAGTAGTAGGAGCGGACTAAGACGAGAGTTTGGAAAATTCCTGCTGCCAGCAAGTGAGTCGACTGAGTAGGAGTCACTAAAGAGCCGTTTTGAGAAATTTTATACTGGAAATTCATCATATATTTGCATCTAGTAGAAGTATAGTCCTCAAATTTGTAGATCTATTCAAACTATAAGGGCGCATCGGTTAGAATTCATAACGTAGGTCAGCACTAAAAATTTAGTTTGGAAAGTTTGACCTGTAAGTGGGTCAGTAAGGAGTGTAAGAGAATTCATCTTCATATCATATTTTCGTAAATTTGTGGTATCGTTTTCTGGCTAAGAAATTGTGAGTTTATTTAAAGATACGTTTCAATATCGATATTAAGTATGTTTCTTTACCAAATTTGGCTTTGTTTTTTTTTCAGAAAACAATTAAGGTTGTTTGTTCTCTTCTTAAATTTAATTTACATAATAAATTGGATTCATATCACTTAGTAGGTATCTGATCTGGCCCACATACGACTTCTACAGGCCAGGCAGAGTTATGTTAAGTTGCAGCTGCTATCTGAACCAAGCCGGAACTCTAGCATAGCCCAACCCCAACCCCAACCCTAGTCCAATCCACTCAAGCAGCAAACGTATCACTCTAGCTGGCTGATTGATGGTCGCACGTGTAAGCAAGGCTTATTTAAAGTTGAGAACACGTGTTCGAAGAAAACCAATTACCAAGCCAATGACTGACTTATGGGAAAAAGAAAAGCAAAAGCAATTAACTTAACAGACTGAAAATAATTAAGTTTGTAAAACAAGAACTGAGATCGCCCAAATGAGAATTGAGCCAAAGACTATATTTAAACAGATTTTTGTCAGACTTAGAAACGAAAGTTTAAATTTTCAAAAAAAAAAATGATCTATTATCTAAAATTTTCCTTGCTAAGCTTAAGTTTTATAAAAACCCAGCGCAGCCTTAACAAAACCATAAAGATTAGCGCCTTGATGTCAAAATAAACAAGAATTTGTACAAATCTGAAAGCTGAAGATTTGCAGTCTGCGTATTTTTCATTATTTTGTTTGTTGTGTTATCATGTTCTAAAATTATTGCTGTGTTTTGTTTTTGTCATTCGTCATATGTTGTTGACGGAACACTAAAAGCTGATAAAAAGAACTCAAAAGCTGTCTGACTAACACGCACTTTCTCTACCCTCACCAGACCATGTGGGCCGCCTCAGTCTAATATTGCAATAACAAAAATTTCAATAAAAACAAATGAAAACAAATTCAGAATATAGAAAACAATATCAACAAGTTTTTGGTTTTTGCACAAATAAAGAGCAAAACAGAACAACAACAGCAGCAGTTCCAAAAAGAACAAGGCAAGACAAGGCGGGCAAAAAATAATAATACATACAAAGAAAAAAAACTAAGAGCAAAACAAGAAAGAAAACAAAAACTAGCCAAAAATTATTAAGCGGCTTGTTTTGGTTGATTGCCTGTTTGTGGGCTTTTTTGGTTTTGTTTTGTCCCAGTTCGTTGGTCAGGTGAAATGGCCAGGGGGAGGAGAAGGGCCCACTGAAGCGTATATGTTGTTATTGTTGTTCAAATTATTATTGTTGTTGTTGTTGTTGTTGGGCCATGATAAATGTTAATAGGTTTGTTTACAAAAGCAAGGAAAAATTTCTGGTTCATAAATTTGGAACGAAAAATGCATCTATTATGTGGATTAAGATGGAACAACATATTTTCGAGGCGCATTTATGGAGAGAACTAAAAATTTCATATTAGAGATAGAATATGTGAAAAGTTGAATGTCTGAGAAAATGTTGTTATTAGATCAATGAATTTAATCTGTATCTTAAATTTTAAAGGAAAGAAGCAGAGGCTCTGCTAACGCAGCAACTTTGTATATTCATACTCATGAATACCTTAACAGCTGACTTCGTAATCATACAACATTCGTTCAGAATGAATGGTCGTAATTGTGATTTGTTGAACAATGTTCTTACTCTGTGTGCTCTCTAACAGCAATTAGTAGGTAGCGGGAGAGAGCGAGTACCTAAAGAGAGCGCTTCAGACGTTGAACCGATGCAGTTGGCAGGCGATTCACATTTTGGGTTGGGTTTGGTGAGGGGAATAGCACTTAAGAGGGATTCTTTTAGTAGGAAACAGCGAGATGCTGCTCTAATTACAGTCTGATGGACTTCTAATACATTTATGGGCACCCGGAAACAATCAATGTAATCCTAAATCTTTGAATATTCATGCCTAAACTAGTTATCAGCATCTGATTCAAAAACTTTCTATTCACAACACAATTTTCTAAAACAAACTGGAATAGTAAGTTTTATTCATAACTGATAAATAGTGTTCTGCCCAGCGGCATAGCACAGCCTAGCTTCAAGCTGATGCAAGACAAATAGAGATATCCAGATGTTTGAGAAAGAGAGAGACTGACATTATATATAAAGAGAACATACATAACAAACAATTACAATGCTGTGTATTGTCATCATGCTGGTGGAATTCAAGAGCTTACTGAATATATACGAGGCTCGTATTACAAGTATAATGACTGAACATCAACATAAATAGTGTAATTGATATAAACTAGGAGCGCATCCCAAGCAGTGTGTAAGCTAGCCATTCTCTCTTAGTTTTCCAAAGTACTTGAATCCAAGATTTACTGCCCACAATGTCAATTTTAATCGATTTCAGTCATATCAGCCATGCTTATCGCCTTCCATTTAAACCATTAATAATTCAACTCTCGGGTAGGTTGATAACATGTGCTTGGGGATCGCTTACAACAAGCCCATTGCCAATCCAAAAACGAATTCCAAACGAAACATTGTATTGTAATTGTTGAATTCCTAACAAAACGCCAAGGTCACTGGGAACACTGGCAAACGAACAGAACACAAAAATCAACATAAGGCATCTTGAAACCAAACACAGCGGAGAACAACTCAAATAATATAAAAAACAAAATCTACTTTAGCTAAGTGATACGCTGGTTGTTTCTCGTGTTTCTTGTTTCTTTACATTATTGCTATTTCCTTTTTTAAATTGTTTAATATTCGTCAAAGGTAGCCGAACGCGTTGAAGGCCAAACACAGAAAGCAGCCCCCAAATACAAAATATAACAAAAACAGAAAAAAGAACGCCTCCCCACACACATAGGAACCACCACCATATACATATATAGATATATAAGTATATAAAGTGACTTGGTGATTATGTACAAAAAGTAATAATAATAATCAAAAACGAGTGAATATATATGTGTATATACTATATATCTGCATACATACAAACAATTTATTACAGATTTTTGCTACTGCCGAAAAAAATTCTAAAAAAACGATACCTAAGTGGAATTGTATTGTGGAAATAAAAGAAGAAGAAAAAAGCAAGACAAGCAGCAAACATTTCAATTTGATTGAAGACGCAGCAGAGAGGCGTTGCGGCAAGGGTCTTAAAATAATGCTAAACAAGCATGTTGTCTATTCTATAAATATTAGAAATATTATAGAAAAAAACCCAAACACACACAGTTACACACATTCACATCCACACAAAAAGTTAATGAACGCGAAATGTATTTGCTGTGGGTTTTAGAAGCAGCGACAGCAGCAGCTGTAGAAGACAGAAGACTAGGAAACGAAACATCTGATTCAAAACATATGATAATAAAAGCAAACGAGGCGAGTCGTCCGTCTCATATAGAAATTTACACATACAAACAAACATAAGTATATGTATTAATAGAGTTAAGTAAATATATGCATAATAAAGCAAATCAACACCACACCGCAAAGCGTGTGAGGTGCACGTGAAACACGGCAAGGTTCTAGTGGAACCAACACGTACAGCTGTGGCTGACAATAGGTTAAAGTACAGAAACACAAATTAATTTACAGGGCGTGACCACGAAAAATAAGCAACGAATGCAATAGAAGAGGGCTCTGAACGAATACAAGATATCCTGTAAATGAAAAACTACAAACTGAGATGGATTTATCAATGCTCATGAGAGAGTTGGGTTTCTTCTTCAGTCTTTAGATGGAAGAGTTGTAATAGACTACTAGCAACTTCTCAAGGCGCTGTAGCAGCTGCTGTTGTTGATGATCTATAATATTTTTGGATATAAATGGTTTATTTTAAGTATAAACGATTCACTCCTCTCTTCTCAAGCACATATGCTAACTCATATGAAAATTTTCCACCATATTAACCTTGATAATTCTGCATTATTAACTAAAAAAAATTGAGTAATTGAATAAAGTTTGAGTAATTGCAGCCTTCTAATAAGTGGGCCATATATAAAAATTGTAGCATATATTTTACACTTGTGAAATAGTTTAATATAAATACGACCTTTAACCTTAATTTTGTTTAGATATCGCTTTGAATTTTACCAAAAAAAAAACCCCCCAAGTAGGCATTTAACCCAAAACTCTTAACTTGTGTAAAATTTCAGCCACCTAAACATCTTAGGGCTTGGCCTGTCAAATCTATCAAATAGGAGAGTTTAATATAGTTCTGATGAAGAGACTTATTCAGTCTTTGAGGAAGAGTTGTATTGGAGACTTTGAAGAAGTCCCGAAGCATTCTTAGCAGAGTTTATTTCAGTTTAAAAGAGAGCGTTAGCTTTTGACTATATGAGTTGTGGTCTTATAATTTCCGAAGAAATGTTATTTCACGTCAAAGATAATACTTCTAGGTTCACAAGTTGGAGGAGGAACTTTCTAGACTGACGACCAATACACCTGTCTCACTCAGTGCTAAAGAAACTATTCTGTTTGGCAGCCTGCTTAGAATATACTTGGTATATTTGTTTAGGGGTTCATTGTGCCAGTTCTTTATACTAAGCTACAACTAAATTCTACAAATATGTACATAAAAATGTCAAATGTTATTATTTGGAATTACAAATTTAAATAGGAATTCAAATAATTCACAAATTTTAAGTTTGTGATGACTTCAAAATTTGTTATTATTCATAAAACACATGACTTGCTACTGACTTCGATACATATTCGAATGAATGAATTTGAATGAAATTTCCATATAATGTGGTGATTTACCTACTCAGAACGTGTCTAAAATACCAGATTTTTCGAGTGTTTAGCTTCCTAGTTTGTGTTTAGTTTAGGCAAGATTTCATCATGAACAAAAATTGCATGTTATTAGAACTGAGAATTTTCAGTATATGCTAAATGAAATAATCATCCCAATATTCGTAGTTCAATATATATATAACTCCTAAACTGACAAGAAAGTATTCTTTATTCAACATGTACATCAACCCAACAGCAGCTGGAAGAACACACATGACGTATGCGCAATATGGAAGGAAAATCAACACAAGCATAAGCCTTTGCGAAAATTTATTCATTTATAAATACAAACAAGAAAGAGCACTTTCCAATCGATTTGAAACAATAAATAATATTATTAACACATGTGCTTTCAACACACGATGAAATAATGCAATTATTATAAAATTATAAACAAAAGGGCAGAAGAGAGAGAGAGAGAGAAAACCACAGTTAGCCAACGTGTACGTATGCTATCAACAAATTTGTTGAGAACAAGGCAAGAGGCAAGCTCGCTCCCTTTCTCTCTCTCTCTCTGTCTTACACGAGACTGAGATAGAGAGAACGAGATTGTGGGCAAGCTTTGAGCACAGTTATTAACCAAACTCAAGGTCAGAACTGTTTATTTTTTATATTTTGTTTTGAATTTATAATTTATCGCAGCAAAGCTTCTGTTTTACACCCATACACTTACAACACTTGTAAACAAACGGCAGTCGCTTGTAAATACCACAAAAAAAAAGCTTCGTAGTATATTCTAGAGAACTCATGTGGGCGCCCACACACACACAGCACAGCTCCACTCTGTTGCTGCTCTCTGAGTAACATATGTTTTCTTTCTATTTGCTTTTGTCGCCATTTTCGTAGAATATTTGCAGCCCTACATATAGATAGAATAAGTATATATATATTTGTATATGTATATACTCTATGTGTGAGCTTTTTGTTATTTGCTTTGGCTGACTTGACGGGTTTTTTTCCTGCTTCTTTTTGTAAATAAAATAAAAAAGCAAATTTTATATATATATGCATGTATAATTTACAATAACAAAATGCCCAGTTCTTAAAGGAGAGTAAGCTTTTTGCATTTCGCCAGAATATATACTAGAGATGAGAATGGCTTTCAAGAGCTTCTTGTGTTAAGCGTGTAGAGCACGCTTTGGCTTTAAGGCATATGTTCACGGTTGAGTAACTTGAAACTTGAAAGAAGGAAAAACCGATGAGGAAGTCACAAATTGATGGCAGATTTTATTGCTTCATAACATAGATGTTGTTAATCGAATTTCATGATCATTTAAAACATGATTTATATTTATATGGAGAGCAATATAGGGTGTAAACTGCTGATATTAGAGTGGTTGTTTGATCTATTTAGGCATATGAATAATCAGGACAAAGAATATCTATTTAAAAATATGTAAATCAATATAACTTGCTCAATATCATATAAGAGAATTCAAAATGTAATATTTAAACTATGATCTTTATCTTGTATTCACAGATTTGTATGGTAAGTAAGATTCATCAGAGTGAAATGAAGAAATATTCTTTGTGTGACGAAAGTAGAAACAAAATGGGGTAATTGGACTATACGATTGAAATAATTTGAGTAACAGAGTCTGGCATTTGCCCACAATCTAAGTTCTGGCGTTTGACTATTTTTAGGAATTTTTATTTAAGACAACTTCATAACTTCCCATAACTATTCGGTTGTCCTTTCGGCGTAGGTAAGTGATGGTTCTGTTTCCGTTTCTGCATTGCCTGACTTCCGGTTGGGTGCCTGCTGTGAGCATGTGGTTAATGCTAAGATAAAAGGTTTCATCTTGCCAATATCCGATTCCTCAAATAGAAACTCTCCTTTACTTTACAGATTTTTATTTACAGATAATAAATATTAGGTTCTTCGTCTGTTTTATATTCTCTCCCCATCTCCCCATCTTTTTTTTATCATTGTACACTCGTACACACGAGAGAGCCACCACTAAGCTCAAAGAGTCTGAGAAACAACAACAAGAAACCTTGAATATCACTCACTATCACACTCTCCCTCTCTATATTGATAGCACAGTCAAACTTCCGTTTAGCACTATCAGTGGGTCACTTGATGTGGTCAATGCCTGAGCGCAAGCCTAGGTCTATAATATACATATATACAGGCTATATACAATATATAGGTGTGCCATTTTGATTTCTGTTTTGTCAACGTCAACATTAGTCGTATTGAAGTCCTCACTCAGTCGGTTCTTGGTTCGTCATCGCCACCGAAACAAGCAATGGTTATTGTCACATGTTTTTAGTGCATACAACAATTCCTCTCTCTCTTTCTTTCGCTTTCTATATATATCTCTCTCTCTCTCTCTCTCTCTCTACTTAGCTCTATTTCAGTTTGACGCGTCGCATTGCTTCTTTGTTTAGCATTTTATGCAAGTCACTTTTGTTGGTCGACTTTAATTTTAGGCCCACGCAATTTTTGCATCTCACGAACACACACAGTCGCACACACCCATACAGGCGTAACAATTTAATGTTGAGGTAGCCCACAAAGAACCATAACACCGCGCCACCATCAAGTGCAAGTTCCTTCCTAATACACACAAACACAAACACAAGCACACCTTCACTCAAGGGTTATTTTTAGTATCTTGTTTTTAGGGCGCGACCCCCCTTCCACTCCCACCAACAGAAGGCAAAAAATAGCAACAAATGTTATGGCCACACGCGAAAGGAAGAGAGCCGAATGCGAAAGGGAGGGGTGGCTGCTTTTATTTTATAGTTTCTATATTAATTTAAAAGAATATAGAACATAGAAATAGCATAGAAGAGCATAGCAATTGATGATATAACCACACGCTCTGTCGCCTTTTTGTATTGCCTTTGTTTTATTTTATGTCTGGTATGTCTCTCTGTGTGTGTGTGTGTCAGTTATTATTATACAAACACAACATTTGACGTAAATTGTAAAATTGAGGAAAGATATATATGTATAAAGGTGGCATCCATTAAGATAATCACATAGATTTAAGCGATATTTCTATGGCCGAAATCTATATTGTATAGCTTCTCCAATTGTTTGCATTGCAAATTTAACCTTATAGCTGAGGTTTTCGGTATTTAAAGGATTAGTGGGGGAGTGCCAAAGTTCAAAATTGTATTGCCTACATTTAAGGTTGAATTTCCTTAACACTTAACTTAGTAGCTGGTAGCTGCCCTAGCTCTTTTGTGTGTAGAAAATAGTTTCCTTTTGGAAGTAGGTTTTTCTTACTTCTTTCCCATTTCCACTCTTTTGTGTGTCTTGTCTCTTTATGGATGGGAAATTACATATGCTAGGGACAATCGCTACCGCTGCATTACCAGGGGATTGCAAAATGTATGTTTTGGGGTCCACCGCTGCATACCAATTCGTCGGTCTTTCGTCGCCAGTACAGCCTAGGTCCTAGGACATCCCAATGTTACATTCGCTTCTCAAACGCATTGCTAGTAGTTGTAGTAGCTAATGGTATTCACCGAGGGACAGACGAATCATCGGCTGCTGACTGGAGGATATTTTCCTTTATCTCAAACTTCTCTATATCTTCTGCTAGTTACTTTCACAGGGAGAGCCCTTTTTCTTCATACCATCCTGTCTGGCTTTCTGCCTGGCCTAGGTGATCTTACAAGTGGGTCAAAATCGTTTTGTATAGGAATGTAGAGCAATTCGTCATATCTATTAGAGGGACAGAACTCCACTTAGGTAGACAAATAGATAGGTAAAAGTATTATCCATTGGAAAACTGTGCAGAAGATTGGAAATAGGAAATTCGTTGAGAAAGGGAGAAGAATTACAAAAAGAGATCATGAGAAAAATTGTGATATACATATAAGATCGGAGATCTTTGCCTTCATAATGTTCAAAAGATCTTAAGAAATATATTATAAATAAAGTTTAAATATAGAGCAACAAAATCATTATTTACCATACATCTCCACCACTCCTTTCTTTTTCCCCCTACCACACGTCGGTGGGGTGGGCACAATCGAAACCAATCAACGTAAAATTTATATAGAAATACCCCCTAAAGAGGAAAGAGGAGGCGTACATAGCTCGCTAATAGATAAATAATTAAAATCAATTTATATTGATTTAGCAACATATTTGTGTACAAAACGAAATTAGCACAAGTCAGCTGAAATGTTAAACAAATAGTAGTCGATGAGATGAAAGAGCAGAGAAACGAAGAGGCTCGGAATCGTGACTGAACTGTGTGAGCTGGGCTTTAATGGAAATGCATTGATCGTGAAATTCGCATGCGAAAGATTCCAGACAGCGGCGTACGGCCGGAACACGTGAGATGCCCCTAAGGCAGTATTGAGGCTTATCAGTTTTGTAGCCTCTGGAGTGTTGAGGCGCGCCGTCCGTCTGGCTTAGCAGCGGCAGCGGCAGCGGCAGTGGCAGCTAGTATCTTATCAGCAACTAGCCGCGTGCCAGCAACGAACGACAACGACTAGAACAGATAAGAATGGCTGAATCTGAATGGCTGCTCGTTCAATGGGTCACAGCAGGCTGCTTGCAAATTTCTGGCCACACAAAAGAAACAGGCCACGCATCTAGGTGGCATCATATTATTATCACACTATCTTATCAGTGTGAGAGAAAAGAACGCCGAAAATAACATAGATGAAAATTCTTTTCTAGGAATTGTGAAAAGATGCGTTGGCTTAGATTTGCCATGAATCAGGAACGCTTTTAAGCAAAATGAGTAACAAAAATAAATTCTTAAATATTTTATATTACTTTTTATATACAATATATATGTATGGATTTTTTTTTTATTTTAAAGAAATTTCAAAGAAAAGCAAACAAGTTTGCTTAATTGCCGAGCAGCCAGCCATCCACAGAGCGGCGGCTGAATATCACAACAAAGAAAGTTGAAGGCCAACAAAAAGCAATGACCGTATATAGAATATATATGCACATCTGACAATACTATATAGAAATCGGTTAAACAAATCAATTGACGAAAGCAGCAGACTTCAACTATGCATTTGTGTTCTCAAATCGTATCGGTTTATAGCTACAAATTGTACAAATCGAGAAATGATGCAATAACTAAGACAATAATCATAATCAAATTTCAATTCAAGTGCAAGGCAAAGGGTATTTATTATAGGTGGGTGGGCCTTCTTATAAATATTGAGATATGTAAATGAATTATTAATTAAATGGGAATGCCTGATAGATACCAAATCTCTATAAAAGTTAGTATCTCATAGTTCCGTTTTCGCGGACAAAACAATATCATCACTTTCCTAAATGTTGAAAAAATGTTAAATGGAAGATAAGAAGCAGCCTAAAGTAACCATCACGTATCAATAGGAATATTTCCATGAATATTTTAGTCCTAGTCCTATTTTAGCTGCCAAAATAATGAAGATTACAAAGCGCAGAGCTGTTTGCTCACCTTCTTTGGTTTCTTTTTGAATTCTTTATTGAGTTTTCTAAAGTTTCGTGAGATCATCGTATAGAAACTGTTTGGGGGCATTGTTTTGATGAAAATGTCATAGTAAAATATACGTAAATTCAAATGTAAATAAATATTTCGGAACTTTTACATCAAATCTGCTCTCAAAGAACTTCCATTGTGTCAAAAATTTACCACAACCTTTCTGTTTTCAATGAAAATATCATAGCTATATTAAATCTACAACTATCAACCTTAAATATTTAAATATATCTATATAATCTACAACTATAGCTCTAATTCGTATCAAGTTTTGGGATTTTAACAATTCCCTACATTTGCTATTTGGCTCTGCTATTTTTAAACTATTTTTTCTTCCTAATTATAATTTATGTGCACATGGTTTTCGGCTCATTTGGGGCTTTCAGTTAAGGTACTTCAAAAAGGAATTTCTAATTGATTCTCATATAAGCACATACATTTGTGAATATACTTTCGTGAACTATAAATATCATTGCAGTTTTACTTGTGCTTCCTAAATGCTCTTATCGTCTTACAATTATTGTTGAGTCATGACTTTAGTTATCGCTCTTTGTAATCCGACATGTACATATGTATAAAGAATTCCATATGTTCGCCCAGCATCTCTATGTACATATTTAGCTGCCAATTAAGTTCGCCTAGAGTGGGCAACCCAGTGGCTTAGCTGGAGATCAACACACACGTCGTATACGTAATAATGTGGCGCCTGAAAGGCAAACGAGGCGTGCTGAGTGAAGCCCAAGCTGTCGTTTTCATTTGCGGTTCGATTGAAACCCACAAAACTGGCTGTGAACTTAGAGAGGGGGGCAGTCCAGGGCAGGGCAGGGCAGGGAAGCGCTGCGGCTAGAGATCTGTTGGTATTTGCCCAACATATGGCTGACTGGTTTAGGCATTCTACTTGGTTGGGTTTTTGTCATTTCTCACACCATTTTTTTTTCGTTTTTTTTTTTGAACAGTTTTTCAACCTTGAGTTTTCGCACTGACACTGAACTCAAGCGCCGAAATTCAAATTTAAATCAATTTCAATTTAATTTCTTGTTGCCACACACAAAAATTTTTGTGTTTGCCTTTGATTATTTGCACAAATGGGCAGAAAAGGAACCCACCAGCACAGCAGAAACAAAAACAAAGTCTCGAATCGAAACAAAAGACTACTTGAATATACAATTTTATAATTGAAAGATTCTTTTCTTTTTTGCTGTGGTAAATTATTGCCGAATCGCTGAGCAAACTGTTTGAGAGTTCAGTTTACACACAATTGGAGAAGTTTAAGTTAAAAATGGATTTCAGCTTTGGTTTTTCTCTTCTTGCTTTATTTTGGTATTTTGTTGACGCGACAGGAAATATTACAGAGCTCGGTTTTAATAGCCCTACTCGATACATAAATAAATAAATGTGAAATGTTTATGTATTTATGTGATGATCCACGATGTTATGTGTATTTTGTGCACTGCGCTGTGTTCAGTTCAGATTCAGATTCAAAGGGTTTCACATTACACATTACAAAGCGAACTTTGATTTCAAAACTAGGCGACTTTTGCTCTTTACGCTGGGCGGAGTGTGTTTTTAGAACTCTCTTGGGGTTGGAGGAGCTGAGATTTTAATTGGTCGGGAAGCATCCATAAATTAAAAATGTGTCAGCTTAAAAAAAATGTACAAGAATTTTTGGGGGCAAATGTGAAGAAACAAATTTTGTAGGGAAACAAACAAGAGTTCATGATCCATAACAATTTCATGGGCTGACTATTTCAAAGGTCTTTGATTTCGTCCAGAAAATATTGAATATTTTACTTTCAATACATCAAACAAACTAATGAACAAGGTTTTATATTATTATTTTATTGTTAATTTATTATTTAAAAGAAGAAAGGGAAGTTAAGTTCGAATAACCAAAGCTTATATACCCTTGCTGATTCGGTTGAAATTCGGCTTTGGTTCAATTTGGATAAACAACAACAAATTTTGCTGTACTAAGAGTTGTTTCCTAGTCGGTCGGTTATATGGGAGCTATATGATATAGTTAACCGATCCGGATCAACTTTGGTCAGCAGAAGTAGGGGCTTCTAAAACTGACATTTACCAAATTTGGTTCAATTTGGATAAAAAACAACCAATTTTGCTGAACTAAGAGTTCTTTCCGAGTCGGTCGGTTATATGGGAGCTATATGATATAGTTAACCGATCCGGATCAACTTTGGTCAGCAGAAGTAGGGGCTTATAAAACTCAAATTTACCAAATTTGGTTCAATTTGGATAAAAAAAACAACCAATTTTGCTGAACTAACAGTTCATTCCAAATCGGTCGATTATATATGAGAGCCATATGATATAGTGCTCCAATCTGGACGATTTTTTACACATAAGCAGCTTACAGCAGAAAGAACTCTACGGTTAACGCCACAAAGATTGTATTTCATAGCGATTTATATTTATAATTTATGGCAAAATCTTAAAATGATAACAAGTCTGCTTAAGGCCACCCAGCCCAGTCCTAATCTTGAACGTATTTTATTATAATCAGAGAATGTTAAACCTATGTACATAAACCTAAAAGAGTGTAACAACAACAACAACTCGGAGTGAGTCATTAAATTGTTGAACAGGAACAACTTTTGAGTTAATCGCTGGGTATATTTATTCATATCATTCATTTAAATATTTAATCACTTTATTTATATTTTATATCAACACGCGGGTAAAAAGCCTTAGCATAAAGTCTGTTGAAAGCCGAAAAAAAACCTCAGAGAGCTATAATTTTAAGCTTAAAATGCATTTAAAAAAGCCATATAATTTTTCTTAAAACATTTTAAATTTTCCACAAGCGAAATCTTTATTTTTTGGGGTCGACTGGCGGATTTGCAGTGTGCATTAAATACCAACCTTATAAATGTTGCACCGTGGAATATATAAACAATTTATATATGTTTTTTAATTATAAACAAATTGTTTGGCCAGCTTTGTAAAAATTGTCTATAATTGTTGCGGCTACGTTGACTTCCGTAAACTTTTTCAAAGTATACAAATTGGTTTATTTTTGTTAATTCGTATTCTTTATTATTTCTATTTAGTATTATTAATAATTATTATGCAGGGGCACGCACATGTGGAGCGTTATGGAGCACTCTATATGTAAATCGTATTGCATTGTTGTTGTTTTTGTTGTTGCTATTTTATTAAAACTGGGTCACACATGTGGCGATTAAAGCAGAAGAAACTTATTTATAATGAGCAGCACAAACACAAACACACTCCTTATATATACACATATACTTGATAAGTATGAATATATATATATATATATACATATATATATTGTATATGATTTTGTCGTCAGCAAACCAAAATCTTATCAGCAAGCAACAAGAAAAGTCACTCAAATTATTTATACAAAATTAAAAAAAACTAGATGTAGATAGGCAAAGTTGAGGTACATTATGTTCATTATAGTATTGGCACAATATTTCCTTTTCTTTTAAAAAACATTTCAAATTTGTAGGGCAAAAATTTACAACAATTTGACAGGTTTTTTTTTATATTATTTGCTTGTTTGATGGTTTTTATATTATGTATATATTATTTTCTTGTTTTGTTGTCAATTTTGCTTTGAAAATTTCAAACCGAGCAGCTGAGCGTTTCGCGAACAACTGATCGCAGCTAGAGAGTTCGTATTTAAAAACAAATCAGACCCGAGCGAGCACACTGAACACCCCGAACTTTGCTCGGCTGTTTGTTTGTGGATGTGTGTGCCTGCTTGGGTGTGTATGGGACGCACAGTGGGACCTTTTGACGTTCTATTCGTTATGAAATCATATCATTATAATAAAAATTGATAGATTTATGATGCCAATGGGAGAAATTCTAAAAATTCAAAGTTGTTTGAAATTAAGCGCTAGTCCAATAAAGACAGCAAGTTGTCTTTGAAGTTAGACAAAAGTCAGGCTCAAAGTGAAGGCTTCCCGCCCTACTGCCATCGTTTATAACCTCTCTTGCTCACTTTAAAAGATGGATAAACTAACAGAACATTAAACGTCGAAATTTTACCAGAGAGTGTGCGTTTTCTATAGGCTATATGATGTAGGAGTTCCTGTTTGAGAAGGGAAAGTATATCAATCATTTAGGGATATTCTATGCATATGCATTTAAATCATGATTCAAATTTTTAATACTTTTGTAAGGCCATTAATTTTTAATACATTTTAATATATTACTTTTTCCTCAAAAAAATAATAAATTCTTTATTCTTGCTTTATTTAATTTAATTAATTTAATTTTTGCAACTGCTGTCCCACTGTGCATCGCCGACGCTGCCTTCTAATAAGAATTTCATAGGCAAATTCCAACGCACACATCAAGTTTGGGACAGTGCGCGCTTAGCTTTAGCGCGCTTTTTGTTAGTTTTATTTATTTATGCAAATTGTTGGCTTTGGTTGTTTGAGCCTGCTGCTCGTTTTGTATTTTGTTATTTTTTTTTTATGATTGAATTTTTGTACGATTTTATTGTTGTTGCCGAAACTAGTTCGCGCCGCGTTTGAGCGAGTTTGTTTAAATAAATACGGCAAGACATTGACAAAAGTTAATTTGAATTTAGATACGACACACACACACACACGCGTACGCATGTACATAATATGGTTTATGGGTGTGTGTATGCATATAATCATAGATGTACATATGTATATGCTTATGTATTTATGCTCAGAAACTCGTTTTGATTGCCTGCTAATTGAATTATGTGCTAACAACAATTTAAACAATATTTCTCATTTGTTAAGTATTTTGTTATTTACTTTAATTCGCGCACACACATGCACGCTTTTGTTGTTGCTGCTGTTATAATTATTTTGCTGTTTTTATTTTGATTATCGCAGTCTCTGGCTTTACACACACATACACACAGCACATATGCCAAAAACTTTTTAGTTTTGTTGTCTTGTCTGCGCTCGTCAAACGTTCTTGACCGATTGATAAAAAGTTTACAAAGCTCGTCCACAAAAACAAGCCAAAGTTAGTCAGAAAGCTCGCAACTCTCTCTTGGTTTTTGTTTTGATTGTACAGCTGTATACAGCTTTCCGAGCGTTCCGAGATAGTGTTAGTGTGGGAGAGCGCGCATGCCTCAGCATGTCGCTGGTCATTATATTTCCATCTCCCTCTAGCTGCCAAGCGTTGTCGTTGTCTGTTGCTTCTTTCACTTCCACTTTTCCATTAGGGTTCTTGAATGACGCTCGAGTTTGGCGCGGGGGAGTTTAGACAAAGGGGCAGCGTTGAGTACAGTTCTGTCCGTTTTGTTGTTGTTATTTTGGTTATTTTTCAGCATTTGATTATTAAATAAAATCATTTACAAAGCTTCACTATTTCTCTCACTTGCTCGCTCACCCTTTCTCCCGTGGGTAGCACTACTCTATTCCGCTCAGCCGTTTTTGACGTCACTTTTTGTTGTTTACTTCGTTCGTGGCTTGTTTTCATTTTCTTTTGCTTATTCGTATTTTGTTTTTATTCATTTTTTTTTTCTTTTTTTATGCAAATTTTGTTATGAAATTGTCTGGCGCTTGTGATTTTGATTTCAAATTGTTGTTGTTGTTGTTGTGTTGTTTTTTTTTCGCCAGTGCAAAAATAAACTTGTTTACATGCCAACAACCATTTCAAATAATACTATGTATAATAATAGTCCACTTGTCTTCCGATTGTTGATTGTACATATTCTATGGGGCAAAATGCACACAGCAGATGCAGCCAGGAACAGCTGATGAAATGCATGGAAAACGCGCTGACTTGGCAATTTTTCAGGCATTTCAAATATCAGTTTTGTGAACCATTTCAACTTAGGTTTCCATTTAGCCACTTAGGTTTAGTATATATATGTATATGTTGGGTGGATATATACATACTCGTATGAACACATTACGTATAATATCATTAACTCGTTCTAGTATTCGGGTTGTTCGAGCTCAATCCAACAAAGCTGATGCAATATGCCATAAAGAATTTGCAATTAAATTGTTGAAATATGTTGAGCTTGCATAAAAACGTTTAAAAAAAAAACCTAGAGGATTATTTATTTTATATATGCATATATGTCTGAAATATGTATTTTAGCAATCAATAACTTGAATAATCAAATCAAAAGATCAATAATCGGACACTAACAGTCTTGATCTCTTATCATAGAACACGCCATTGGCACCTAATCAATGGACATGATGACTCCCTTTTCCGATCCACAGTTGATAAATATCAATTTCATCAATCTGTATTGGTGTGCTTCTCTCTGGCATGCACTGGTCGAAAATGATGTATTGAAATTTTGTTTTGAGAACTCTTTTGTGCCTTTTCCTTTTACAATTTAGGCAATCTGTGAAAGCAGGATACATTTTAAATATTTTAAAAGTCTTTACAAGCTCGAAGTCAGGTGCGGAAGGAAACGCCGATATAGTTAACTAAGTTAAAGCTCAATTATTATGTAGAAGTAACACGGACAACCAAAGTTGAGACGCTTCTTACTACTGAAATCTACACAGAGCGCTTAGCGGTTAGACATAGCGCTGCCTTTCCGAGAATCAAATTCTCCTCATCAGTAACCTTTTAAGCACATAGTCTCTATTTAACTGCCGATATGCATGAAAAGAGACTTGTGATTCACAAACGACTCTCATTTAGCGTAATTGAATTATAACTGCATCTGTGCGCCTGTTAGTCAATTGAGAATTAGGGTCCTGGTTGTTTTTTGTGGACATAGAGATATAGACATGAAATTATGTGCAAACAAATTTCTTAAGTTTTTTTAAACAAACCAAAAACGTTCCTACATATGGTATGTGTATACAGAGTGAGATAAGCTTTTACTATTAGGACATTTTCACATCTTAACTGTAAAGGAACAATTAGTAAGCAGTAGATCAGGGCATGCACATTTCATTTAACAATTTTCTAACATATCCAACGCTGTGTAACAAAAGCTGGTTAAATACCAACTGGGTTTTTTCATATTGTTTTTGTGCGTCATATTTAAAATCGTCTGGCATCCAGATGAAGAAAGGTGGAACTGCATAAAAAGGGTTAGATAAGCTGACATTTAAGACAAAGCCTAAATTGCACTTGTGAAAAGGAAAAAGAAATTGTGTCAGAAGAAGTGACAGTTTGCGGTAAGAGGAAAATGTGAAAACGGACCATGGTACAATCGAATATCTAACAATTTGTTCAATCAAGCATTTATTCTTAGAATTTTAATAAAAAATGTATTATTTCCTTTCATTTCATTTCATCTCAATCCTGTCTCCTTTAACAAATAAGCATTTGAAACCACTTGTAACGCGACCTGCCTAATCCCACAGCCGAGTAATTCCTGACCCGTTCACAAATCACTCGTAATTCGTAGCCAGCTTTAGTGATATTAATTTGCCACAAATCTGTCTGAAAATGCCACAACAACCAGGAATCCGAACGAGAATCGTAACCAAAACAACTGACGCACGGAAAATTTTTACCGCATTGCCAGCCATAGAAAATTAAATCACAGCCATGTCGTCCTTGAATGGGCATATTACGAAACTCAAGCAAAGACAGCAACAAAACTGAAGCTACTGCCACTCGATAAATACTGGATTTCCAGGAATACATACGAGTAGTACATGGGGTTGCAAAGGATGCCAACGCACAACAACAACAACAACGCCAACGGGCCACCCACGCCCATATCCTTATACGATACACAAGCACAAACTCTGGTAAATGATTGTCAAGGACATGGGCGAAATGGTGTCTGTTTGGCATTCGAGAGTGTACATATTTACAAAATATTCCCGACATCCACGTCGGGTAAGGACACCTACGCTACGGCTAAGCTTGGTATTGGCTTTGGGCTCGGGCTTGCGTGGATCCATGGATCCGTGGGCGTCTCAGCCCACACACTTTTCTTCGCTTCACTTCCACTTTCACTTTTCCATGCGGGTTCATGGCAGTGCGAAGTGTCGAGACCTTGAAATCTTGATTCGCGTTGCCTACTTGTAGGCGTTGCCAGTGTTGCCGCATCTCCACCCGACGCCCCGTTGTGGGCGTTGTCTTTAGCTTTATACAGCCGCGTGCGCGGGTTTTTTTTTTAATTAAATGTAAAATATTTTGACACATGCCTTAGCATAAATATGTTTTAATTAAGTTAGACAACGGAGATGAAGCTATATATTCAGCAAATGGCAAAGGTTTAATTCACAGCGAAGCAACAACGAAGGTGAAATGCCCTAGGAATAAATTTGGGAAGCACACTTAGATATTGAGATTCTGTTCCTAAGAGAAACTTTCGTAATATAAGTCTACCTTATCACCTTTTTAAGTGCTAAATGATTTCACCTGACTTCGTCGTTCTTGTTCTACGCTAAACAAAGGCCTTAATTAAGAAAAATTTTAACTTATGTAGCAAATTTCTGCGCTGCAACTCAAATAGATGCAAATATATGGTAAAGTCCTTAAATTCCTAAAGATTCTTTGACCCAATCCAAGGTAGAATCTTGCAAAACAGCTCCTTAGTGCTCGGCTACGCAATGAAAACTAACGTGTGTGGAAATATCAGCCTGTAGCTCTCAGCTTTAGAGTATTCCTCAGTCAAGGTGGAGAATTTTATGTATACAAAATCTTTGACTCACATTTTGACGCACTTACTGTTGGAGTTTTTCAAAACGGACTCTTAGTAGATCATAAAATTTAACTTGTGGGCAAATTGCAGTCTCAATTAGTCAGACAACCCGGATCATCAGGGTTCTTGTTGCTTAACAACTCAATCTTATGTTCTAATCATTTCAAAACTAGAACCCAAAGTGAATTCCAATTGTGAAACGACTGAAAATGCGATAGCCGACATAAGACCGTTTAGTTAAGTATTCACCTAGAATTCGGAGTGTATTTAGACTTCGTCTAGAAAAAGTTGCTGAGAGAGCCCTTGCTCGTTATTGTTATGAATGTGCAGAAGCACAACAAAAACAGATGCCGACTGCAGACGGGCGGCAATGCTGTCAAGGACAAGTTGGCGTCAGGCGTGGGTTGAAAAAATAAGAGAAAAAATCCAGAGAGAGAGCTTTTTACCCAAAAAAAAAAACAAAAACAAAAAAAAAGAGAGAAAGCATTAAGGATTTCATTTGCTTCTTAACATTGAATTCTGCGTCGTAATTTTTCAGTATGGCCAACCCCCAAATCCCCAAAGCAACCCCAACACATATCTCGCCCCCATAAAGCTCGGTAGCCGGCAAAATGTGTACACAAAGCTCCAGTTTATGTACCAAACAGAGAACCCTCCCACCCCACAACTTAGCCCCAACCCGCTTCACAGACGTTGTTGTGACGCGTATCGATTTGTTTATGTTTATCAAATGAGAACTGGCAAAGGATGAGAGGGCTGACTCTGCAACGGAGGGGCTTATGAAAAACAGCAATGGAAATTTTTGCACTCTTTGTGTGTGTGTGCTTAATATTTTCAAGAATTTTACGCTACGAAACCAAAATTAAGTATAAACTCCAGTTGAAAGAAGTTGCAGTTAACCATTTGTAAGAATATAGACATTAGAATGTATGATGGAAGGAATGACTGCTTAGATCAATAGATAGTTCCTGGTATTGAAGATGGCTCAGCCCAGAACAAACTAGATTTTGATATGCCTGAAGTTTGCTATATTAAGGTGCTTACGATGTCTGGCATGGTAGACCTTGGCCTTCAGCAAGCCCAAGCAAAGGTGTTCCCTATGTCTAGCATGGCATAGACAGACATCGTTTTAAAGCAATCGTTTTTGTTTCTTTTCTACTGTAATTCAACCAAACTTATCTTGTTTATTGTATCAAAAGTTGAAGTTTTTCTTTTTCTTTTTCTGCGTAACTTATACATATGAACAAATTTCCACAATTGCATAATCAGATGACTAACACTTTGTACGAAGAAAACTATGACTAATTTCTTTCGATCTGCTGATTGTCAACCAGAAAGGGGGAATTTCAGAAAGATGTGATATGTACTCAAAATTATTGTAAACAAGACATTTTTCGTTCAAATTCATCTTGCCAGATGCAAAATATCTGAATTTTAAACCGATATAACAAACCAAATCTGAATTGCTTAAAATCTTTTAACAAAGAACCCCATAACAAGCCATTATCATTCTCATTGATGAAACTAAAATGCTTTGTCTATATGAAGAACTAAGCTTTTAAAGTCTCATAAGGAACTTATATTACATATCCTTTGGCAACACAACTTACATGCACCTCGCATGTGATAGAACACTTTTCAGCTCTTATAATATACAATATTATTCTTTTCTTTCTTTTTGTGTTATACTTTTTTGCTGATTCGTGAGCTTAACGTTCATTGGCCCCAACAACAACAGCAACAACAACAAAACTCGCACACAAATTATAGGTCCGATAAAATACATATATATAACAAAAAAAAAAAAACCAACCACAACAAAATATTTTCAGCAACTAAGCGGTTATAATATAGAAACGCAAAGAACGACCATATAGCCATATAGCCATGTTTAATTGTATGTGTTATACTCATCGCACTTATGTATGTTCGTCAGTGTTCGTCGTCTTTACCTCCAAGTCAAGTTCAGGGCCAATTGGTTAGTCTTCTTTCAGCCGTTTCTTTGAAGAGCAATAGCAAAGTCAACAAAACTGAAAATTAGAGCCCCCCATTAGCTTATTAACATTAAGTTTACGCACGTCATCATATTAGCAACCCTAACACGACACTATATATGTGTATATATACCATTATATATATAATTTTAATCATCGTAATCAAATTAAATGATATATTTAGTAGATTCAAAATGTTATTGTGATCTTTTTGTTTATATTTTCTAGGATTTTCTTATTATATGAAATAGGCTAATTAGAATTAATCTTTTCTAAGTATTCATAGATAAGTATGATTAAAAGTTTTAATGAATATTGTTCTAAAACAAGAAATGAAGGCTTACGTCGGGTAAACGAAGCTTCCATGCCCTCGCAGATTCGGTTGAAACTCGGTCAGCAAACGTAGAGGCTTAAATGACTGACACTTTCCAAATTTGGTTTAATTCGGATAAAAAACTAAAAAATATCTGGTATACTAAGAGTTCAATCCGCATTGGTCAGTTATATGATATAGTGATCCGATCTGGGTCAACTTTGGCCAGCAGAAGTAAAAGCTTCTGAAACTGACATTTACCAAATTTGGTTCAATTTGGATAAAAACCAACCAATTTTGCAGAACTAAGAGTTCATTCCCAATCGATCTTTTATATGGAAGCTATATGATATAGTGATCCGATCTGGGTCAACTTTGGCCAGCAGACGTAGAGGTTTATAAAACTGACATTTACCAAATTTAGTTCAATTTGGATAAAAACCAACGAATTTTGCAGAACTAAGAGTTCATTCAGAATCGGTTGGTTATATGGGAGCTATATGATATAGTGGTCCGATCCGGATCAACTTTGATCAGCAGAAGTAGAGGTTTATAAAACTGACATTTGCCAAATTTGGTTCAATTTGGATAAAAAACAACCAATTTTGCAGAACTAAGAGTTCATTTCCAATCGGTCTTTTATATGGAAGCTACATGATATAGTTGTCCGATCTGGATCAACTTTGGTCAGCAGACGTAGAGGTTTATAAAACTGACATATGCCAAATTTGATTCAATTTGGATAAAAAACAAACAATTTTGCAGAACTAAGAGTTTATTCCGAATCGGTCGGTTATTTGGAAGCTACATGATATAGTCGTTCGCTCTGGACGATTTTAACATATAAGCAGCTTACATCAGAAAGACGTCTATGGTAAAAATTTCCACTCGATAGTTCTAAAACTAGAGGATTAGGATTAGTCCGCATAAATCTAACTTGCTTAATATTTTCTTCCTCCTATATCTAATAGTTTGAGCTAAATCAAACCCTCACAGATTAAGAACAACGAGATATATGTAAATTTATGTATCTTCTGAGTAATATCAACTATTGCCCAAATATATCAAAATCTTTAATCTTTAATAATATTAAACAAAAACTCACCTCTCCAGTAAATGCAACCACAGAGAATGATATAATTATAGTTTAAACGAAATTTTGAAATTAATTTATTTTGTCGTGCAGCTGAAAAATAAATTGAGAAAGCAAACAAATTAGTGAGCATTTTGCGGGACAAGTGCAAGTGCAAGTACAAAGTGCAATAATAATAATAATAAGTTTACTTTTGAGTTTTACACTGGAAGCCATAGAAATGTGAAGGAAAATTATGCTTTTTGCAAATGACGAATAAAACTGAAATTAGATTTTCTTTAAATGTCAAATGTGTGTGTGTGTGTACGGCTGGCTCATGGTTCATCGAATGCAGACGTAGGCGATGTATAATACATATATGCAATTACGAGTGTGTGTATGTATACATATATAAGCTATATGGTTTGACAATGCGGAAGTTGTTGAAATATAACAAATCCAAAACGAAACAAAGAGAACGAACTGAAGGCATATATATGTTGATAAATATATGCATATAGATAGATATAACATCGTATCACTGTCTGTATTTGCAGTTTCAACAAAGTGCAGACACAGACGGTCTATGGATGGGTGTATATACGTACATATATATATATATATATGTGTCGCTCTATCTGGCATGATGTGTAATTAATGGTTGGCACTTTAGACGGCTACCCGAACAAGGCCAAAGTAGCAGCTATAGGACATTTACATTGAACATAAAAAATACATATAAAATCTACAAGATTCACCTCTTTTTTAAAACTTACCCAAGAAATATATACAAACAGATACCAAAACCGGCGAAATGCGATTAACGAAAATAAACGAACCGAAAGGCAACCATCAAAAGTTAAAGAACGCGATTTAAGGCAATGCTTGAATAACTCGCAATATCTAAGGATTAGGCAACAACAAAAACAAGAAGAACAGTAGAGGAAAAACAAACACAACCCAACGCGAATGTGATGCGATTCGAGAACTGAGCCTGCCTGAGAGCCTGGAAACCGGAATACGTAATGCTAGAAAACGCGACGCGAGTGGAGCGAGAGGCGAATCCGAACCCGACCCAAGAAGACACAACCGACCTGTCTGAATTGCACTCGATAACTGTGTCAGCCAAAAGCGCCGGAATGCCCAGAGAGCTAAGCGAAGACAGGATGCTCTCCAGGTTGTTTAGTGGCGGCGACGACAGGCAACCAGGCAGCCAGAGCCAACCAACCACCAACACCACCAAGATTTCAGCGACGACGATGCGGGAGAGACAGAACGCGGACGCAAGAGCAAAATCACATATCCTGGCAAAAGACGCGAGATAATCAACAAAAAGGAAACCCGACCAACAACAAAAACTAACCCTGACAGACGCAGCAGCAGCAGCACCACACTGTTGAATACTTCTCAACGAGATGGCAATGCGAAATCTTGAAATTTTTTATTATGATTTTTTTTTTGTCGATTTAACTTTTTGTTTGGCCAGCAAACGACACGGGGTGGCAAGAGCCGGCGGCCGCTAAAGTTCCTTTCGCTGAGAGAGAAAGAGGAGAGACATTCGCGGGGCAAGTAATAAAATCTCTTCGTTTTATATATTGGCAGTAAATTATAGATGAACTATTAGAAAAGTACAGTAAAACTTGAATTTTGTTATGTTGATGTTGCGATTGGGGGAGGGCAAACTGAAATGGGTTGAGAGGGGGTTGTACAAGCTGTACAAAGAAAACCTCTTAAAGTGATAATGAATATCAAATTTAGATACATGATATAACAAATGTGCTCCATTTATAGGAAAAATGAAATTAGCTAAACGTTTCTTGGGAAGTATCAAAGAGAAAATCAGGGCAAATGCTAAAAAGATATAGAAAATGTCTATGCGAGTCGTTATGAATGATGTTAACAGAGCTGCTAGGTTATAGAATGCCAAAGTATTGTCTAAGGTTGACAAAGATCTGTACAAAGATATACTTGAAAGTAAGAATGATGAATTTTACTATATCAATCGTTGATAATAATTGAACTCTGCCAAGTTTACACGTACAAATGTATCCCAATTCAAGTTAGGGTATTTAATTTACAACCGCTCTAAGCTGTTTTCCTTTCCTGAAGAAATTTTCAAATTATATATGCACCGTGAAATCGATTGAAAAGCGTTCTTTCATCGTTTCTTTCAATTGCAAAATATGCATATGTGGCAACCAGCGGCGCTAAGGCAGGCGATTAAAAATCGTTTATAAATCATTGATGTCAGTAACAGTTTGCCGACCCTTTACACCACTCTTTCCCTCTCTCTCTCTCCTTTTATAGTCAAGAACTTTCCTCATCTGCATAGAAGAAAATTACATACTTAACTGTGGGTTGCCGCATGCAATTCTCAAAGAGTTCTCCAAATGGGTTGCATTCAGCAACCCCATTGGCCTTTCGGCGAATTCATTTCAATTATTATTAAAATTTGTTATTTACATTTCTATTGAAATGAATTGCTTAGGGCAAGGGAAAGCGCTCACCTAAGCATTCAAATCGGAACTGTGAAAGATTTGGAAAAACATAAAAGTAACAACATAAAATCTAAGCCTGCTTTAAAGGGTAGCTGCAATGTTATCTGCTTTGTTCTACGGTGCCATAAGATCTTTCAGATCGAGAATGGGTCTTCTTCCAAACAAAAGTTAATGTTTTTATGCGTGTGCTTTTGTTCAACTGAAAACTGGAAATGAAATTGGTATTCCGTACCAGGTACAAGAATAATAATAAGCCAAAGTCCTCTGTGAAGATGATGCTTTTCATGTCCCGAGTAATAGTCGTATCTGGGGCAGCGGGTTGTCTCCTGCCAAACCATTTGCCATTGTTTGGGCATTCGCCTGTTTTACAAGTTCTGTAAAGAAGGGGCAGCGTAGCGAAGCGCTTGGGAACAATAGTTCTTGTTGGGAAGCTACCTTTACAGCCGAAGGTTAATGTTTATGATGATGGAATGTTTACAGATGCTTTGCTTTGCCTAAGCCTCTTTAAAGAATTTTATAAACACATTTATGAAATGAACAAATTCTGTTTCTTCTGGGCTTGTTTGAGATCTGAGACTGCTTTCATAGTAAAATGGTCAAGATGAAGCTCAAGGCTCAAAGCTCAAGCTCAGTTCGAATTTGGATATCCAATTTTAAGACACTGTAAAACGAGACTTTAACCGAACCAGGTGTATCTCATTCTTAATCTGAATTTCCTATGCGTTCACCATTTTGTGATATATTTTAAAATAAATGCTCAACACACGCTTTCCTCTTGCTGTTCACATACATATACAGTCATGCGGTTCTTAGCTTCTGCAGTAGCTCACACAATGGGCGTATTTATAGGAAACTTTTCAACACTGATCTATAATCATTGATCACAAAATAGCCTATATGTGTTTTCTTTTTCTCTGATCAATTAATAAGACTCTGAATTCGATATGTTATCGATAAATTAACGAAAACTATCTATCGATTGGATTAGTTACTCTCATAAAGTTCGTAATGAAAGCATCCACAACCTTTCCTATAGTCGTAACCTTAACAAGTTTCCAGGATATAATGCGTAAGGCAAAGGCTCTCCTCAATCAACCAACTTCCATTATAAAATTCTCTGACTTATTGAACTGTTTTTTCTTACTAAATTTCTAAAGATCCAACTTGAACTTTAGCTCTTTCCTTATCCCTAATAACAAGAGAAGTAACTTTTGCCAAGTCACTCCGACACCACTTGATGCTTTGAACTCGAACCTCTAGTGTCAAAACAAGCTTATAATTATCTAAAAGATAAATGAGCCAAAGACTCAAGAAATTTTTCATACAATTTTTTTGATGAATTGTTTCCGAAAAAAAACGAAAAGGAAAATTAACATTAATTTCCCGTGTCAGTTGGCCAAAGCAACACCTCCCCGTTTTATGCCCACTGAGAATGGAACTGCTGGTTCCGCCAGAATCTTTTGTCTCTGACATATCTATTGTTAAGTAAGAAAATTTTGCACGTGTGCACAAATTAGCCAAAACTGGTTCCAACTTTCCAAAGGCAATGCCTTGTGTTTTTCCTTGGTTTTAAATGAAAACGAGTTTGCTGCAGGGGGCGCTTTTATTAGGGAAAACTGAGGAACAGATGGCATTAAGGGAAAATTATGAAAATCTTATTGTTTTCGTTGGATTAGTTTGAAACTAGCAGGGGGTTAATGCGCTACAGGCAGTCGTCGGTGGGTTCATAATTATGAAATATTAGTTATGTTTTAAGAAATAGAAGAAAACCAAATTCCAAATATCACTAAGCTTTCCAGGAACTTCATGCTTATTGGAAATTGTAAGTAATAAAAAATGTCTTCTTAGAATTCCAGTTTCGCATGAATTCCTTGAAAAACCAACCCCTCATCGCGAACTCTATGAGTCATTAGAAGCCGTAAACGCACGCAACCACGTGGTGAACGAATCTTCATTCAGAAAAATACAAATCTAGAACAAAGGCATTTGAATAACTTGCCGTAGCAGTTGCCCATGTAAAGGAATTAAAAAACGCTTTAAAGACCGGCGAGAACCAGGACCAGGACGAGAACGAGGACAACTCCACACAAAAGCCTTGCCAAATATGTATGTAAAAAGCAAAATCAACCCCTCAGGCCGGTCTGTGGGTTAGGGGATCGTCAGTGTAAGGGGTGCTGTGCCATCTCCATGCAACCCAGCAGGAGATGCGTGTAAATTTCTAAGCCCTTACAATGTCACTGGGTCCTTGGAAGCACCCTAAAGAAGCAAGACATTCAAGCAAGTAAGTGCCAGCCAGCAGTACAAGGACAAGGGTTGAGAGCTTCACGTTCAGGGAGTGGTGGGGGAGGTTAACAAGGGCAACCAAGGCTTTGGGGGATGTTTGCAATTGAATCAGAGCTATAACTTTTTTGGGGATGAATTTGTTGGAGGCCATGTGCCCTGAATGCCAATGATCGGCCAAAGCAGCCAAAGATGGCGATCGTAAAGGTGGAGATAAGGTATATAGTATGTACTTTTTTTTTATTAAACAAAAGCCGCCAACTGGCTGCCAACAGAATACAAGTTGAAAGCACCTTTTCATGGCCAAACACCACACAATAAAGCAACAGCAAAGAGAGGTTGGCAGGGGGAAAGAGCGAAAGTTACTAACGCGAATTTCTTATACCCTTTCGAAAATCTTTGAAAATTTGATTGTTATTGCTGGAAATCATTTTCGAATGTTTCCAAAAGCTGTGCATAAGGTTCTCCCCTTGATCGTTTTATCATTTCCAATCTAATCGATGTGAATGACATTGACTGATTATGGATATGATCCTGTAGGCTGACAGGCGCACTTTGGCCTTCTTGAATGCAGGTTAACCAAGAGAAATCCGCTGTCTGGATTGCTCCTTGATCTTTGGTGTCGTGTACTGGCTCCAAACTTCGCCTATGACAATGAGACAGCGGAAAAACTCGTCTGGATTGCTGCTGAACATCGCCCTGAAGTGCTCACACGGTAGCGCGACCGATATCAAATAGCTTTTCCAAGTCTTTATATTCATGAGAAATGTGAACAATTTACTCTATAGTGAACTCAGCTAAAGATGTCTGCCGATTTGACGTGACGTGGCTGATGTCAGACCAGCAGCTCTTTTCACTTTTGAACGTTGGTTATAAGATGTATCCAAAACATGTCAGAAGCGGCTTTAACCACGTTGTCCGTTGGAATTCTAATAAATATGAGCCTTACCGAGGAACAATCAACGTTTTCACTCACTGCTGACCTCAAGCATGCTACGTAAAAAACATTCAGGAACAATATGATGTACCCGCTCAGTTGAGATGCATTCAGCCTGCCTGAGCCATCTCAAACGCTTTCATTTTTGGATCTTGCACTATGATTCCATGGATCGATGATTTTTGGGGAACCTTAATGTACGGACGTCACTTGTTCTGGTACGGCTACGGAACTCAGTGTACTACTTCTTAACCATTGAAATTGATGGTGCAGAGTCCAAATAGTAGTTTCGGCGAAGGTGTTTTTTAACTTTTTCCCCATTTTGTCAAAATTCGCTAGACTGGCTCTCAAATAAACACTAAATGGCGCAGCTTGCTCAAAATTTGACACTAGTGTGGCTACACTTGGCGTTTGACAGGATCGCATTTAAAGTTAGGGCATGGAAAACCAACAACTCGAAATTCAGTATAAATTCACCACCCCACCGATCCCTTGATCAGACTGGCACGTCTCCCCTTTGGACAAAGCTGGCTACACCCATGTTTTTGACGATAAATGTATGTACAACCATCTCGAAGGTTAACTTTCTAATAACATTCAGTCTATTTCATTAAATGAACCCCATTTTCGCGTGATTCAAATGTTTCTATGCGGCATCATATCATAATCAACTCAGTTCGGGGAAATTTCTTGTTTTTTTGAGTCCAAAAATAAAGCTGACATCAATTAATTGCATTGATCTTTAAATATATCCTGTCGTTTCGAGTGTTAAAAAAGAGTATAATTAGCAATAAACAAAGCAATTTCTGCACTTGCACAGCCCCAAACAATAACAGAGACCACAAAACAACATCAACATGAAAGCAGAATTAATGGAGAGGGGGGCGATAACGAGTGTCCCAATGCCATGAATGAATTTCATGCGCGGAAGTGTGTCATTTGGTGTGAGAGAAAGAGAGAGAGAAAGAGCATTTCACAAAAAACAACAGCAAGCAGCAATCAGCATGCAGCGTTTTGCATCTCCATCTCCCCACAATGCGCGCACACAAAGGCATGCACATGCTCGCCTTCGCCTGCGTCTCTCTGGCATACAGTTTGCAGCTGGTTAAAGTTTTCGCGCCAATTTTATGTTTTTGCACTTGGGCCACAAAATTGTAGCATGCAACTAAACAACAACACAAAAAGCAACAGCAACAAATGAATCACAACAAACAACAATAACAAACAGGTTTAGACAACGGCTGACGCTGACCGACTGGATTTTTGGTTGCCATGGTGAAGGCGAAGGGCAGGCAACGGCAGCTGAAAAAAAACCACCAATTCAGGCACAACACAACCCACATATTGCGTTTGTTCGCGTGTGTTTGAAAAAATGCAAGCAAGAACACGTTTTCGGGTTATTTATTAGGCTTGCTGCCATTGTTATTGTTGTGGATGTGGTTGAATTGTTGGTTAGCTCTATATGCTAATTAGCGGGGGCGGGGCACACACACATACACGCATGCATAATTATGCATCCAGTTGCTTCAAATTGTTACGCTTTGTTCTCTCCAACATCAAGAGAAACAAAGACAACACAAAATGGACAGCATTTGTTTTTGTTGCAGATAATAGATTTTTAATGAGTCCTGCGCTGCACTTACCTAGTTGCACTTCTTATGTTGTTTGTGTAAGCAATGCAATTTGTTTAAATATTCACAACAATCACAAGATATAGATATTATTGTATATTTTTTTTTTATAAGCGCAGCGCCACAATATTCCGTTTGCAGGTGATGAAACTATTTGCTCATTCGCTTTTGTGCAGCTATTCTACACACATGGTTGCATGGTGATATACAGTGTTAAGTGCTGAAAGTCTTCGCTGCGATAACGATAAATAACATACCGATAATGCGGAAAAAATATTTGAAAACTGCATATATGAATTTAGACTTTTATTTAATCTACAAGAAAATGCTTCTGACATTTACATATCCTCCACGCTGTATTTGTAGGCTTCATCCTGCACGGCTCGCCGCTCGTTCTGCTTGTCAAACCAGCGCTGCTCATAGCCATTGGATCGGTCCACGCCATCCCACCGATAGCCAGGCCGTATGCCAAAGCGATTCTCCGGATAGCTGCCCTCGTAGACTGGCATTACGGGCTTATTGGACTGCTGCTCGCGTTTCTTGCGCTTTTGTCGCATGTACTCCAGCATGGGGTCGTCGGCATGCTCCTGTTCGCGCAAATGCCTATCCAAATCCTCATCATTGGCATAACGTGCCACCGGCTTGGAGGCCTCATGCGCCATCTCCGCCTGCCGCGCCTTACTATCCTCCAGCTGCTTGAGCCCCTTGCCCCAGCGGTCGTAGATTTCCTTTTTCTTCTTTTCGTGCTCTTCCTTGCGTTTCTGTTCGGCAGGATCCTCGGCAGCAGCTTCGCGAGCACGACGACCACGCCGCCCAGTGCTACGTATCTGTACTTCGGCATCCCGGCCGGACACCTCGCTGGACATTTGTTCGAATAGACGCTGTTCCTGTCGCCGCCGCTCATCTGTCTCGTTCTTCAGAGATTGTGCATCCTGCAGCCCGGCCTTCTTGCCGTCCAGCGTGCGCGTAGATTTTGGCTTGTGAGTGGGCGGCGGCGATTCCGATCGACTGGGCGAAGCCTTAGCCCAACGGCTCTTTCGTGCCGGCTGTGGAGATTTGGAGTAACGTCCTTCCTTTTTGACTCGCCTGGGCGGCGATTGGTCTGAGAACACGCTACGTCGATGCTTCTGCTGCTGAGGACTACGACTGCGATGACGAGGCCTTCTAGCTGGACTCTGATCTCTGCTAGAGGAGCGTCGGCGCTGCCTCCTTGGCGGGCTGTGGTCGGAGCTAGGTCTACGGCGTCTCGGTGGGCTCTGGTCGGAGTCACCTGGCTTACGGGCTTTCGGGTTTTGATCGGGACTACGACGTCTTCTTGGTGGACTCTGGTCAGAGTCACGCCTTCGGCGTCTCGGTGGGCTCTGGTCGGTGTCACGCGGCTTTCGAGGCGGGCTCTGATCGGGACTACGACGTTTTCTTGGTGGACTCTGGCCGGAGTCATGCCTGCCGCGTCTTGGTGGACTCTGGTCGGAGTCGCATCGTTTACGAGGTGGGCTCTGGTCACGGCTGCGACGTCTGCGAGGCGGAGAGTGATCCCTTTCATCATTACGCTTACGCCTGGGCGGACTCTGATCATCATTTGGACGTCTCCTGGACGGGCTTTCTGCTTTGGCACGTTTTCTTCTGAGCGGCGAGTGATCCCTGCTTCTACTTCGATGAATCCTGGCTGGACTTTGGTCACGTGAACTGCTGCGCTTCTCTTGCTTGATTTTAATGGCTGGCGGACTTCGGACTGCCTTTCTTCGGCCATTAGCAGCAGGCTCACTTTTAATTTTTACTGTATCTGCCTTGCGGCCCCAAATGTCCTGCTCGTCTCTGGGCTCCTCCTTTATTTTTATGGCAGGCACAGTTGGCTTAACTTCCGCCTGCTCCCCCTCGGGTTCATCTTTCACGGCTATGTTGCGCCATTTGCTGCGCACATTGGGATCCTCCTCAATGTACTCGCCCACTATTTGTGGGGCATCCTCACCGCCCAGCAACAGATCCTCGTCCATTTGCTGCTCATCAGCGTCATAGGCATCATCGTCAATAATTTTCACTTTTGTCTTATCCGCTTTTTTGTGCTTCTTATCCTTCTTTTTCTTCTTCTTCTCCTTGTCACCGGACAGGTACTTTTTCAGATATTCTTTTTGATCTATTACTTTAGCTTTTTGCAATGACATTCTTTTCACGTTTTTGTTAGCAACAAATTGTGATTGTTTACGTTCACCATATGAGCGTGAACCGATTATTCAAAAGAGCGATTGGTGCGGGCATTTTACAGCACTGATATAGAGTGGCCACACTGTGGAAAATAGGGCTGCCAGGATTAGTTGAGCACTTTTTACATTAACTGTTGAATATACATATTTTTATTATATAAACTGATGCTTGTTTGTTTCCAGGATAAAAAATGAATTATTATATTTACGTGGCGTCTTCATTTCCACGCTATTTGGACGCTGTCCAAATGTATCAATGTATCGATAGCATGAGCCCCTATCGATTGTGATTATTAATACTTTGGCGGTTCTTACATACTAGTAATTTAAATTGGAAATAATAGATTGTTTACAATAAAGTCTTTAATTTTATACAAAATATTAATTTTACTGCAAATATAAACAACATTTTGTGCCTTATCAAGTACTTCCCCGTTTTAGTCGTGAGCAGTGGCTATATCTTATGAACACATATACATAAGCCACTGCCAGCCACAGTCTTCACTGAAGCGCAAACAATAATTGTATCAAGCCAATTTTGCGTTCAGTATTAATTTGTCGGTGGTGGGTTCGTGTTGTGGTGTTCGTCGTTCGTCGGTGCGACCCGTGTTTATACGCCCTGCCCCGCTAGCTATCAAACAAAGTAGACACCGCATTAACATATTATCCTGGCACAGCCTAACACCAAGGCTCCGGCTGAAGTAATTGGAGAACCACTATTCATCACCTCAACTGTCTGCCACAATGAGCAGCAAAGTAACCTTTACGTTCGATAACAATCCTCTGGGCGTTTACTATGCTGGCCAAGTTATATCCGGAACTGCCGAAGTTATCACAGATCGCCCCAAAACTATACGCTGTAAGTGACAGCAAGAGCGTGAATTTAGCGACGTATAAAGCTTGCCATATTTAGCCATGACGTCATTGTTCCTCAACTTCATCCCATTCCATTGCGTATGTGTGGCGGCGGAGGCTTTGTTGGACTTCATTTGTAGTCTGTCCGGAATCAGCATTGTTATTGTTGCTGTTGTTATTGTTGTAGTTGGGCTTTGTTATTGTTGCGGCCAGACTGTGCCGGTGGATTCATCATGTTCATATTCTTGTTTATAAAATTCATGTGTGCTTTGGTGTCTGACGCTGCCACCGCGAGTCTGGCTATTTGAGATATTGTTTGAATTTTGAATTCAAGCGAAGACGAAAAACCTGAAACTAGTTTTTTATAATGTGTCGACTCAGCTGCTGTTTAATTATTGGGAATATAAGTTGAAACTGTGCAGACGTTTATATATTTAGGCAGAGCTTTGATTTGAAAACTGAACTGAACTGAACTGGCCGGAAATTAGTACGTAGCGTAGGGTAAGCAAGTGTCAAGGGTTTGGAGGAGCTCTACTACTTCACCCAGAAAAAGATATTCCTAATAGGAATAAAATTCAGTTCATTATTAATCTAAAGAGCCAGATAGAGTTAGTAAGTCGATTATAATCTAGTTTTTAGGAATATTTTTCTGTGTATTCGATGAGTTACAAACTATATACTACCACCAGTCCCGGCTCTCTTTTTGGGACATCTCTCCATTTTCTCCTATTTTCCATGGCGTCGGAGTTGCTTTCTTTCAAAGCATTACAAATATCGTGCCAAACTTAAGCGTATAAAACTTATCAAATATGGAAATAGAGCATCAGACTGTCGGTCATTTGACGATCATAATACTATAATTAATTATAACAACTATTAGTTACAAAACTCACATAGGCTTTATGAGATCTTGGACCGGTTTTACAAGTAATTGGCCTAGGTTAAGAAAACCTAACAAAATCTGAGCAAAACTAAAAGTAAAGCAAAAAATTAATGAACTCATATATAAACTTCCGTGCAGGCTAGTGAAGAAACCTGCCTCGAGTGCCCCTATTAAAGTTCAGGGTCAATTGAATTACATAAATAATTGCATAATTGAACTCTACTGGAAACGCTGCAAGTCATATCTATAGAGGGGGGCTGCCCACATAAGCTTAATAATATCACAAAGAAATTAATTCAATTGAACGCATCTCTGAACCCATATACCCCTCGCTCTCTATGCCCCGCAGCTATCTATATAACGGTGAATGGTTTTGGGGAGACGCGTTGGCAGGAGCAGGTATCGAAGGCCGGTGAAGATGGCAAGCAGGTTCAATCTACGGAGACCCACACGAGCACCGAGATCTACTATAGCAGCGATAAGTATGTGTATGGCCAAAGCGGTGGATCGCAGCTGGAGCTGCCCAAGGGCAAATATGTGTTCCCCTTTCAGGCCACCATACCGCCCAATGCGCCCACATCTTTCAATGGCTCTCATGGGCAGATCAAGCATGAGGTTACCTTAACTGTGGATCGTGCGGTGCGCTATAATAATACATTTAAGCAATGTTTCACTGTCATACTTCCGCATGATTTGAATTTGAGGAAAGAACATCAGGTAGGTCGCGATTTGATGATCTTGTGGGGGATTCTTCACCCAATCTTCACCTAATCTTTCACCCAGCAACCATTAAAACGTATTGAAGAGAAAACCTTTTGGTGGGGTTCCATCTTCGGTGCCAAGAAGCCGATGGTTATGGATGTCAGCACCAGCTACAGTGCCTATGTGCCTGGCCAGAAGATATACTTTCGCATTGTGCTGGACAATCAATCGGATGTGCAGTGTCTCGATGTCAAGGTGCGTCTCTTCAAGAATGTCACATATCGTGCCAATTCTGGCGGCAAGGAAGTGCTGAAAACCACCGAGGAGCGCATAGCCGACAAACACTGTGGTGAGGTACTGAAGCACAATAAAGCTCAGTTCGATGAGTATTTGCTGGTGCCTTCCACCACCCCTACCACACTGGCCGAAAGGGATCCCATACGTGTGAGCTATATGCTGCGCTTCATAGCCAAAACATTTAAATTGCACGGCGGTGGAGATCTTGTGGTGGATTTTCCCCTGGTCATAGGCAGTGTGCCAATGCTGGGCAGTGACAAGGATAAAGGACCAGGGCAGCAGGAAACTTCATCGAATGGCAGCTATCAGGTCTTGGGTGAGTTAAGATTTCTGCTTGCAACAAGATTTTCAGTTCTTTTTACATATAAATTTCCCCCTCTTGAAGCCCCACCCAATTTCCTGGAGGATGTGAGCACTGAACACTTTGAGGCAAACACCTTTAAGCCACGTTATCCCGTCTATCTCCTCAATGGCCAGCCTCAGCCAGCCAATGGTGATGGCGCAGCCAAGTCTTCAGCACCCAATCTCTACCCTAAGGCTGAGGTAACTCCAACACCTCCAGTGCAATTTACTCCAAATCCAGTGGCAGCCAAGCCTACTGCTCCATATCCAATTCAAACACCCATAGCTGCACCAGCAAAGGCTGTCAACGGGCCTGCTCCGGGTGCGGCGGGCACAGGCAATAATTTTGAAGTACTTGGCTTTAGCATACCGCCTGATTATAAGCCCACGCCCAGTGCACCTGCCAATGCCAGCACTACGAACATAGGCTGGAAGTAATAATAATCCAATACAATAACGCTTTACATATTTTTTATCATATAATTTCATTACTTTGTAAGCACATTGAGTTTATTCAAATAAAACAAAGAAACGCGCGCGGCGTTGTGTCGATATGGCAACGCTGAATTGAATTTGAATTTCAAACAATTTCACAGCATTAAAATGTAGATACAGATATCGATATCACATACTATTTTCTTAACAAATATCGCTTTGAATATCGATGTCTTAACAATGTCGATATTTATGCCAGCCCTGGCCGTAACCATTTGTTTTGGTTTTGATTTGGTTGAGATTTGTAAAAGAAACCGGTTGGCAAGTGTTTACGTGATAACTGCAGCAACAGCCGAAGTGGTCAGCCGCATTAAAGACAACAACTATTTCAGGCGCGCGCACACACACACACAAGAAACAAACGAACACATGCTGCAAAGCACAAGCACATGCCGACTGCCAAAAAGAAAGTTTTGACGCAATCGTTTGGCCCTCAATTGTAATGAAGACTCGCTGTCGCTGGCTGTCGACAACACAACTTCCACAGATCCAGATCCGAGGGGCTCACAGAGAAGCACATTCATTGCTGCACTCGCCAGCGGACAGTCGCAGACGCGGTCGTCGCCAGATTTTACGGTAAGTCGATTTGGAGCTTATTATGCATGCCAGATGCAATCGAATACGAATACTGAACTCTTGGCCACTTTATCTTGGCAGCTGCATCTCCATCTACAGCAACAACAACAGTCGCATTGAACAAAATAGCAACAAAAGACAACGGCATAAAAAGTGAAATCGCTGATAAACCCAAATACCCCCAGCAAGCTTTTGTAGTAAGTGATCAATGAATTGCTTTGGATTGACTATAACGGAATGAATGAATGGAGCAGAGCAGTAGCAGTCTCACTCCCATGCTGATGTTGTAGTCGAAGTTGTCTATTTAAAGAGCATGGCGAAATTGGCGCGCACACGAGCATAACAACAGGAAGATAACACAGATCTAATGCTCCACTAGGCGTGACACTTGTAAGTTCAACATAATCATGTTCATCTTCAACCCCAGGGGAGCATCTTGATTTCACACATTCATTATTTAGCAATATCATCATCATTATTGCATTGCAAAGTGTGCAAACAATTTTCAAATTTCGGTTGGGCGCACCTATTGAATAGTTTTGACGATATTACAGTGAGTTTTGGCTATAGGCAATTTTAAAGGGAACTAAAAATGAATTGATTGTTTAGAGAATTACCAAGTGTGTGAATTTTTGTATCATAATCCATCTTACCTTCTCTTTACCTTCTCAAGAAACTCTAAAATATTTCAAGGTTCAAAGTCATTAGTCGATATTTTACTTCTCTCCATCAAAATCGGTTGTAATACCTGAGTTCGAATGCATTCCTTTCAATAAATTTATATTTCAAGGCTGTCCGTCTGTTACTACGTACTACTCTCTCAGTATTGAAGCTTCAATAGCCGATTTTTTCATAGAAGGAAAGCTATAATATATATGATAACCAATTTGATCGATCTTAACATATTTTCTCTCAGCTACAGAAACATTTCAGCTTTATAGTCTTACTAGCGACTCGATTTCGGCTTCGCACTATGTTAATTCCCCGGATTCCGTCAGTGCCGTCAGTGTTAAACTCATTTAAGCTTAAATTATGAGTGAAACCATCCAGGCCTCTAGTAAAAATATCTCGTAAAGTAAATTTTAGTGAGGTCAAACCAACTCATTAGATACTATGCTGAAAATGTTCTCTCTCGTAGTCATATTTCATAAAATCTATTCAGAGCGTTAGCAATAACATCGCAACCTATCTAGAAACCATCCGGAAGAAGTTATTTAAATGAGGAGGGAGAGGTAGATAGACAGAGGGCAGCGACTTTGTTTTATATGTACAATATGTATAGAAAGTTCATTATAGCGAAGTTTGACTGTAATTTAAGCGAAACCGAAACTATTTTGTTTGTTTTTAATGCTGCGTTTTGCGCTTTTGTTATTACAGAAATGCTATTGAAGACGACGACAAGTCGACGAGTCAGTCAGTGGTAAGACCAGTGCCAGTGAGGTAGCAATAAAAGTGAAATCCGCACGAAATACACACACACATACATACACACGCAAAGGAAGACAACACTTCCGATTTGAATTCGACAACAACGAAATTCCATAACCGTGACCACATTATGACTGTTACAACTAGCCCCGGAGCGGGTGCGGGAACGGGTGCCACCGCTCAAAGTCCCCGCCGCAAGCATTCGGTCCGTGAGCAAATGCATCAGATTGTGGCAGGCGGGTTGTCGGCAGCCATCACTCGTTCCACCTGCCAGCCGCTGGATGTGCTGAAGATACGTTTCCAGCTGCAGGTGGAACCATTGGGTCAGGGCAGCAGCAACAAGAGTAGCTCTGTGCACGCCTCCAAGTACACCTCGATACGCCAGGCGGTGGGCACCATCTATCGCGAAGAGGGGCTGCTGGCCTTTTGGAAGGGCCACAATCCTGCCCAGGTGCTGAGCATTATGTATGGCATTTGCCAGTTCTGGACATACGAGCAGCTGAGCCTAATGGCCAAACAAACTGTCTACCTCAAGGATCATCAGCATCAATCGAATTTCATATGCGGCGCAGCGGCCGGGGCAGCTGCAGTCATCATATCCACACCGCTGGATGTCATCCGCACGCGACTGATTGCCCAGGACACCAGCAAGGGTTATCGAAATGCAACGCGCGCCGTGTCCGCCATTGTACGCCAGGAGGGGCCACGCGGCATGTACCGCGGCTTGTCTTCGGCTCTGCTGCAGATTGCCCCACTGATGGGCACCAACTTTATGGCCTATCGCCTGTTCAGCGACTGGGCCTGCAATTGGTATGAGGTGAATGATCGCAGCAAGCTGCCAGCCTGGACACTGCTGGTGCTGGGCGCCTCCTCGGGCATGCTGTCCAAGACCATAGTCTATCCATTCGACTTGATCAAGAAACGCTTGCAAATCCAAGGTTTCGAAACGAACCGCCAGACCTTTGGGCAGACACTGCAATGCCATGGCGTCTGGGATTGTCTACGGCAAACGGTTAAGCAGGAGGGCGTGCGGGGCCTATACAAAGGCGTGGCTCCCACGCTGCTCAAGTCAAGCCTGACGACGGCCTTGTATTTCAGCATTTACGACAAACTCAAGCAGGTGCGCTTCTAAACCAGGCCAGACACCCCCAATCATCTCTAGCTTCTAAGTAGTTGAAACAGATATTAAAAACTTTAATGAGAATCTACACTATATACAAGAGATATGTACATATGCTGTATGTATTTTCTATATTTTTTATATATTTACATAATGCTGTAAATACTATTTAGCATAGTTTATAGTTTCTCTCTGTTAATTAGTTTTCGTTTGGGCTTGTTTTATGTTAATTTAATATGTAAAATGCACAAATATATGCGCAAATATCGTTACGATTCATGGCTCTGGTTTAATCTCAATTGCAAATGATTTTAAAACTGACGTTTGGGCAACTGGTCACACTACAACTAAAAGCTTTTGCTTTCGTTGTGCAATTTCGTTTGCTTCTGTTATTCTTGAGTCACGATAAAAACGCAAGTTCACCTCTGAAAAAAGCTTAAAAAACCAACTGGTTTTTAAAAAATCGTACCATAAAAAGATGTTACCCATCTGGTGCCCCCATATGTATTACAAAAAAGTATTTTTGTTGACTAATACAAACTAAAACGTAGAATTTTGTTAGCTAGTGTAATCTAAAAGCTTTCGTTGTGAAATGTTTATATGTGGGGGGCAGTGTTTCATTTGTTTATGTTTTATACCATTTAGTTCTTAGATTGCCAAGGACCAGCAAACACTATTATTATCAAGTTACACATCTATAGATGGCCCATCCTGTAGAAGAATCTGAATCCTTGTCCAATGGTCTAACTGTTGTGGCCTTTCACTACATCAACCAGCATAAACAAAAACTAAATAAATGGCTCATTACCATTGACCAACTGGCCCTGGAATATGCCGGTCGCATCACATTTGAAACCAGAGATATAAGCTCTATAAGTCAATTCAATCAATCCCTCACAGTTCATGAATTTGGTAGCTATCGTCCGGATGTGCCGCCGCGAGTCTTTGGTGTTGATCATCAGCATCGCCAGTACTTCATGCACATGTTGTTCAACTATAGATACCTGAGGGATTTCTGTGAGAAGCTGCTGGAAGGCCAAATGCTTCAAGCAGTGGTGCTGGGTCCCACACCCGAGCTAGATATGCCCGCCCAAAACTACTACGACCTGGAGCCACAGTTGAGTGCCGATGCCTTGCTAATCTTCTATGATCCCTCCTGCACGTACTGGACATATTATCAGGAAGCCATGCTTCGCAAACTGGTTAAATGGTTAGCCCATGGCAATGAGGTGGTTGTGGTAATTGTCAACAGATCGCGAAATTATCTGGGTGTGAATATCTCCAAGTATACACAGTCGGTGGATACTTTTGGAAATATAGCATTTGCTACACCTCGACGTGCTGGTTGGGATTTTTACATCAGCGATTGGCTCCATACCACACGAAAGTACTTACAACTTATTGTTCAAAACAGGCAACCGGAGCTAAGGGATTATGATAGCGAAGGACAACCCCAGGAGTCAGTTCAGGCGCTGGAGGATATACGTTATCTTTTCTAAACTTAAATAGAACAAGAAAGGAAATATATAAATATTGTAAATATATATCCGATTTAGATCAAACCTGGACGGCTTGCGTGGGGCTACAAACCGAATTTGGGTTGATTTGCATGAAAAACAGAAGAGTTATACTACTAAGTGTTCATTCCGGGACAATTGGTAATATGGGAGCCATATATATTCCTAAATATATTCATCAGATCGGCATGAATCTCGAACTTAACTAGCGTGCAGACCTAAGAAGCATTTTGTACACCTTTCAGCTCCTAAGACTTCCAAGATCTTGGGGTTGAAAGAGACGGAAGGATGGGGTGCACATTAACACCTATAACCGCGTTTCTCCAAATATCATGAACTATATTATGGAGCAACCGTGCCACCCCTATCTCTACAAAGATATGGGCAGCACCCCCACCCGTTGGACTCCTTTGCTAGATTTCCTTTCAATATGTTGGAAATGGAAGAATATCATCTCTGACTCTGCTCTCCATTGAAGATTGGCGGCGAAGGCAGTGCCTGGGTGGAGTGTTGAAAAAGCGCTTCTTTTACAAGCAATTTGTACACCCAGTGCGTGCTCTGGCGTGGCCGTGGAAGTGCCTTGTCAAAGATTTTGGTAGCTATCGTCCGGATGTGCCGCCGCGAGTCTTTGGTGTTGATCATCAGCATCGCCAGTACTTCATGCACATGTTGTTCAACTATAGATACCTGAGGGATTTCTGTGAGAAGCTGCTGGAAGGCCAAATGTTTCAAGCAGTGGTGCTGGGTCCCAGACCCGAGCTAGATATGTCCGCCCAAAACTACTACGACCTGGAGCCACAGTTGAACGCCGATGCTTTGCTAATCTTCTATGATCCCTCCTGCACGTACTGGACATATTATCAGGAAGCCATGCTTCGCAAACTGGTTAAATGGTTAGCCTATGGCAATGAGGTGGTTGTGGTAATTGTCAACAGATCGCGAAATTATCTGGGTGTGAATATCTCCAAGTATACACAGTCGGTGGATACTTTTGGAAACATAGCATTTGCTACACCTCGACGTGCTGGCTGGGATTTTTACATCAGCGATTGGCTCCATACCACACGAAAGTACTTAGAACTCATTGTTCAAAACAGGCAACCGGAGCTAAGGGATTATGATAGCGAAGGACAACCCCAGGAGTCAGTTAAGGCGCTGGAGGATATACGATATCTTTTCTAAACTTAAATAGAATAAGAAAGGAAGGCTAGTTTTGGCAAGGCCATTCATATTGTAAATATATATCCGATTTAGATCAAAGCTGGACGGCGTGCTTGGGGCTACAAACCCAATATGGGTAGATTTGGATGAAAACTAAGTGTTCATTCCGGGACAATTGGTTATATGAGAGCCATATATATTCATAAATATATTCATCCGAGCGGTATGAATCTTGAACTTAACCAGCGTGCAGACCTAAGAAGCATTTTGTACACTTTTCAGCTCCTAAGACTTTTGGGGTTGAAACAGACGGACACGCAGGAAGGATGGGGGTGGTGTGAGGCGGAATTCGAAGAGCACATTAAAACCGACAACCGCGTTTCTCCAAATATCATAAAGTATATTATGGAGCAACCGTACCAAAGTATATTATGGACAGCAACCCCACCCATTGGACTCCTTTGCCAGATTTCCTTTCAATATGTTGGAAATGGAAGATCATCATCTCTGACTCTGCTCTCCATTGAAGATTGGCGTCGAAGGCAGTGCCTGGGTGGAGCGTTGAAAAAGCGCTTCTTTTACAAGCCATTTGTACACTCAGTGCGTGCTCTGGCGTGGCCGTGGCTTACTAAGTGCCTTGTCAAAGCCAGGCAAAATGTATCATATGAAGGCTCATTCGCTCCCTCCCACATATACAGCGCAATGCGAACTGCAATGCTATTTGCATTGGTTGGCGGCGGAAATGTTTCCAACTGTGTTTGTAGGAGCATAAGTTCGGTTTTTCTTCCAAATCAAACCAAACTCGGTTTGTATTCATTTGAGTAGACAACTCGTCCGCTGGTTTCATCTGATTAAGATCGGTCAACTATATCATATAGCTCCCATATAACAGATTCAAATCATATAGTTTTAATAGTTTTTATTTCTTTCATGTACTGTTAAATGAGAGCAAATGCATCATATCGTATTTTGTATGTTTGCGTGTGCTGTGTACGGAGACGGGGCGCGGCAGGAAACCATTTCCACCTGCCTTTGCCCAAGCGAAATGTTAAACATTTGGTTTTTGAAGATAGTGTGTGTGTGTGTTGTATATGTGTGTGTTAAATTAAGTATTAAAAATTAAGCATTATTAATACACAAAGTATTTTCTTTTGTTTGAGGCACATCCATCAGCCTTTATTCCTGACCTTGTGCCATGGCTGCAGGATTGGTTGGTTCGTTGCCGCCGCGCTTCTTAGATCCCGAAACAATATCATCGATGCGGAGCAGCAGAATGGCTGTTTCCACAGCGGTTTTGTAGGTCTGCAGTTTCACAGCCAATGGTTCCCAGATGTTCTTGACATTCATGTCGACAATCTCACCGGATTCGCCATCAATACCCCAGGCGCACACGCCCTCGCCAGTGTGGGAGGCGTGCTTGGCTCTCAGGGCAGTGAGTGCGCGAATGGTATTTGCACCACAGTTCTGGGCCAGCGTGCGTGGTATGATCTCCAGAGCATGAGCCACGGCCGTGTAGGGTCCCTTCACTTGCTTACGAGTGAGTAGCTGGGAGGCGGCCATTTCGACGGCACCGCCGCCGGCCACCAGACGCGGCTCCAGCACCAAGTTGCGGGCCACATGCAGGGCATCCTGTAAATTGCGCTCCGTTTCGTTGAGTATGTCCTTGCTGGCACCGCGCAGCAGTATGGTACAGGCCTTGGGATCCTTGCAATTTGTAACGAACGTAAAGTACTCGTCGCCAATCTTCTTGATTTCAAATAGTCCGGCACCAGTGCCGACATCCTTTTCGGTCAGCTCCTCGGTGCGATTGACAATTGTGGCACCGCAGGCGCGGGCAATTCTCAGGTTGTCAGTCTTGCGGAGTCGCCGGATGGCCGTAATACCAGCTTTAAGCAAATAGTGCTGGGCCAGATCGGACACGCCCTTCTCGGTGAACACTAGATCCGGCTTAACGGCAATGATGTCGGCGCATATGCGCTGCACAAACTCTTCCTCGATCTGGAGCATACGTGTGAAGTCCTGCTCGCCAATGATCTCCACATTGGTCTGGCTCTCGCCCTTTTTGTACTCCAGCGAGCAGTCAAGTAGGACAATGCGAGGATTCTCAATGTAGCGACGCATTTTTGGATGCGTCACATCTTTGTTGATCATGACGCCCTTCAGCACGCACGACTCCTCAATGGAGCCACCGGGAATCTTTTCCACCTTGGCGTAGCTGGATTAATAAAACAAGATATCATTTTATGGTCAGGAGGGATTATACTAAGAACATACCGCTTAATGTCCACCTCCAGGCGACCGTTCTCATTCAGGGTAACCGTCTCAACGGCATCCAGGGCAATCTTGACAGCCAAATCCGACCACTTGCCAATGAATTTGGTGCCGACACATGCCTTGACTACATCAGCCATCTTGCTCTTATCCTTGACATCCAACTGAATGCTCAAATCCGACTGCAGATGACCAACAATGTCTTCCAGAGCCTCGCGATAGGCGCGAATTATAACTGTCGGATGGATTTGCTGCTGCAGAAAGGGCTCGGCGGCAGCCAGCATTTCGCCGGCCAGCACAATGACTGAGGTGGTGCCATCGCCGACCTCTTCGTCCTGTGTGCGGGCAATCTCAATCATGCTCTTCGCCGCCGGATGCTGCACTGTGATCTCACGCAATATGGCATTGCCATCGTTAGTCATCACAATGCCGCCCATGGGATCCATCAGCATCTTCAGCATGGCCTGGGGTCCCAAGCATGTGCGAATCACATCAGCAATGGCCTAAAAATTCATAATCATGTCAACAGATGGTCACAGATGCAACCCCGACGGCGATGGGAACCCAGACATGTGAGTCACAAGCATCAGACACACACACACACTTACCTTTCCGGCTTGAATATTCTCCAACTGCACTTTGCGGCCCGATTCTCTTTTTGTGTTTGAACCTAAACATATGAAAATTTATGAAAAACTTGTGTTATACGTGCAAATATTTTACTCACTCAACACGAGTATAGGTTGCTGGCCACCAAACATGTTTTTTATGCTGTGAAATTAATTTGTGGGTGAAAAATAAACTGAACTCGTGCCTCGCTTTTAGCTTTTGCGGCTGTTCCAAAGAGAATGATGTCGGTTTGTGAGGTTAGAGTTGTCGATGACACACGATTCGAGAAGTTTCGATAAATAATACAATGGAGGAAGCCTATTGATAGTTTAAATTCATAATTAATGAATACTTAGAGCCAGACAATTGCCTTAAAATGCAAAGTTTACATACAATTACTTATAAAATGTAATTTAAAGTTTATTACAGTGAATATATCGGTGAGAGCTATCGCTGCTCAGGTTGGCAGTCTCAAAATTTTTGAAACAGCTGTTGCATTTTCATTGCTTATTAATGTTATCAGGCGGCTACTTTTGTTTATATACCAATTATATTTATTTATTTATTATTATTAATTTTATTTTACCTACAGTGCAAGACAAATAGCTAATGAAGACTGTGGATTGCAAATTAATATTACCGTGGGACAGTCTGGCAGCCCCGGCTTTTTAATTATTTCGATTGTTAACCTGGGCCAAGTTGGCAGCCTCGTGGCTTTAAAGCAGCTGTTGCATTTGTTGTAAATATAAACGTTTTTTCAGGCAGTGAGGGCGCCATGGACACCAAAAAAATATCTTTTGGCTTTAGCAAGATTGCCAAAAAGCCAACTATACTTCCAAGCAAGGCGCCAAAAGAAGACACAAAGGTGGAGCTTATAAAATGCCTCGAAGGCAAAGAAATCAAATTGGTGGCGTGAGTTTATATCCGTGATGTGTATATACAAATCTTTAACTATGAATTATATTTGCTTCCAGGGAAAGGCAAGAAGTTGCTCCACTGGTTATTCAAATGCAGGGCAACCAAAAGACTTCCACCGCATTGGCAAGTCTAATGAAAAGACGCGCCGTGCTGCTAGGAGAAGATGATGCAGAGGAGCTGCCTGCAGCAGCGGCAGAGCCACAGTCCATAGCCGAGGTGACTGCTGCTGGGGACAACCTGGAGCAACGTGCGGCCCGCGAATTGCTTGTAGCTGCCCAGAAAAATGGCGAGGATAATGTTCTAGGGGAAAAACTTGTACTGCCCGCGCTAAAAGCAGATGAGCTGCCTCTGGATGGGGCTAAGGAAGCCACCTTGGATGATTATGACTCCGTGCCCATACAACAGTTTGGTTTGGCCATGCTGCGTGGCATGGGCTGGGTCGAACCGCCGCCCATAAAGAAAGGCGCTGCGCCTGTGGATGAGGCGCCATTCTTGCGACCCAAAGGCATGGGCCTCGGTGCAGACAAGGCGCTCAAGCCCAAAACGCTGCTGGTGCAGCCCGAAAAGAATGAAGTGCTGGAGATTAAAAAGCAAGCCTTTGTAAAGATTTTGGGCGGCAAGCAGAAGGATCAATACGGACAAATAGAAGGCTTCGACGATCATGCGGGCCGAGTCATTGTCAAAATGGCCATTGGCGGTAACAAGGAGGCATTCAACGAGTTCCTGTGCCAGCCTGTGTCTCGCAAAGAATATGCCCAGTACGGCAAGTGTATAAGTAAGTTTATTCATTTGAAACGAATGTTAAAGAGGAATTTTTAAGATTTTGCAATCCTCTCCAGATACGGCCAAATACGAGGAATTTAAGAAGCTGGAAAACGAACATGGACAAATTGTGGTCAAGCGGGAAAAGTCAGAAGAAAGATCTAGAGATAGAAAGAACTTGGGCAAATCACACAAGGATGAGAATCGAGAACGCAAGCCATACAAGACGGAGCAAAAATATAACAAAGATGAAGATCGCAAGCCATACAAGACGGAGCAAAAATATAACAAAGATGAAGATCGCAAGCCCTACAAATCAGAATCACGCGGCGACTATAAAGATGAGCGAAAATCCTATAAAGAAGAGGAACGCAAAGCAACGAAAACTGAAGATTACACAGAAAGGAGAAAAGAAGCATCCAGTAACAGCAGCACAAGCAGCAGTCGTCACCAGGAACGCTTACAGGACTCACGTAGCAGCAGTCGTTCAGACCGAGACCGAAGACGCTCCCGTTCGCATAGTCCCAAAAGCAAGGCCATACCTTCCACCAGCAGCAGTCGACAACGTCCTCCTACCAGCTCAGATGAGACAGACAGCGACAGCGAATCCACAGAAAGCGATTCCGATTCCGCTTATGAGCGCAAGAAGCACAAGAAAAAGTCGTCCTCAAAGGCCAAGAAAAAGAAGTCCAAAAAGGGTAAAAGCAAATCGCAAAAAAGCCGCCACCGAGCCGCTGACAATTCCAGTAGCGAGGATAGCGACGATGGCATGGAGCACAACCAGGCCTATGATCGCCATACGAACAAGCACAAAAAGAAGACAAAGAAGAGCAAGCATGCGCGCTCCCGCACACGTTCCAGATCAAGAAATCGTAGATAGTATAAGATATAATAAGGTGTCTTCCAAACTCAAGGGCATTTTTTTTTTTAAGAATAAAATTGAACTCGGATTTTAATCAACAAGTGACATTCTTTGGAATCACTAGGGAAGTCTATCAAACTGTTATATGGGTGATTTAGCTTCTTCAGAGGAAGCCTAGCCTGAAACCCTTTCAGAAAGCTTTTAAAAGGCAGACAATCACATTTGGTCAGACTAAGTAATCATTCATTTGCGCCATGTAGCGTACATCATTAGCGCCGTCTATGGTATGTTGTGCGCATTGGTCCAAAAAGTTAATTCCAAATAAGTGCTCGTAATATGAGAGCTATATGATATAGTGGTCCGATTTTGACAATTTTTACATAAGAGCAATTTAAAGCAAAAAGAAGTGGACGATCCCTATTGTAGATAAATTACACGCACAGTAAATAGCGAATCCTTTACGCTATGGATTCAATGCAAACTTTATTTAAATACATATTATTTCATAGTTCAGTAAACGCTTATGCGGGATTATCAATAAAGTTTCAATAAACTCACAAAAATCAATCACAAAATGTCTTTTTGTTGCCTTCCCATCTTCCTTCAATTGCTTCTCTGAGAATCCTTGCTAAACTTAAAGTAGGTGAACGTTATCTTCTGGCTTTGCAGATGAATGAATGAATCAGCAAATGGATTGGTGAACTTAGTCGCTATGATATTTCATACTATATGATCCATTATGATAATATAAGATGGCAAGTTGGGAAAGATGACTTAGTATTGTGTATGTATAATGTATTGTTGTTGATTTTTGGTCATATGTGGATGCGCGTGATGCTGATAATGAGATTCATATTAATGCAGCCTTACTGCAGCTTGGGCTTGCCGCAAGGAAGTTTCTCGCTAATTATTTTTGTGGCCTTTCCCATGATGGACTTGAAAACATGCTTCTCTTGTAAGCCAGGCCACATGACAATTATCAAGGTGGCCATGTACATCAATAGCAGATTGTTTATAATGGCCCCAATCCAGGCCAAAACAACTAGAGCGAGACTAATTATGACAACGAACTGCAAGGAGAAAAAGAAAACAGGATACAAGTTCGCAATAAATATGATGCTTCTCAAAATTGACTGGCTGCCAAAACTTACGACTGTGGACTTGCGCTCCTTGAATAGATACTCATACCAGCTGCACAGATTTGTCTTGATGGCATACATCTGGCTGCACACCTCCTCAAACTTGGCCTCCTGCTCGCCATCCCAGTTGTCGCTGCTGAACAACAGACGCGACAATGTGGGAAACAAAAAGTCCATTAGCACGGCCATCAAAGCGATCACCGACATTAGGGTTATGAATGGCAAGTCCATAAGCCAAAGCAACAGATACAGGAAACTGATGCCGCCAAAGACCATACCGGCATAGTACTGCTTCTCCCAGGTTAGGAAGCCATAGGCGCCCACAATGCTCAAGCGATATGGCTCCAGATCATGCTTTAGTTTGATAATAGCTCGTTTCTGTAATTACAATAACACAAATATATGCAATTGTAAACGCATGGGGCAGTGGTTGTTGTGGTTTTCTATAATGGCGACGCCAACAGTACAACCGAAGAGTCATTGTCATTGTAGTAGCAACTGGATGTCTGCTTACCTGATCCACCTCTGACTCTGATGTCATTTTTGTTTGTCTGTCAGCTTACGTTACGCTATCCAAATAAACCAATGAATGCTTTCTATTGCGTTTCGCGTTTATTCCAGGCAGCGAAAAATCAATTTGTTTCAAACGCCAGCGCTAGTGCTGTAAGGGTTGTTGCATAAATATCGATAAGCACACACCCACGCCTGTTGTGCGATAACAATAAAATCAACACCAATTGACGATAGCTTTTGCGAATATTTTGAAAATTTCTTGAAATAATGGTTGATTAATATTTATGAATTAAAAAAATATTAGGAATTAGACAGATGACTCGTAACTCTAAATTGAATGTCTACTGTGATAATTAAGGATTATAATTTGTTGCGGTTGCTTAGGGAAACGAATACCCTTCACATTCGTTCGTTGTGAATATCAGCATCCGATGGCTCACAGCTGAGCGGAATTGTTCTTATTTACTTTCAAAAAAACATCAGCATTATCAAAAGAAATGTTATTAAATATGTGCAGAACTTGCGGTAGAAGCAGTATATGCGACAGGAGTGTCAACCTATTTGATTTAACAAATAAAAAGCTAGTGAGACATATTTATATTCTCACTGGATTGCGGGTACGTTAGAAGACTATTTTTATTGCCAAATTGTTTATAATTGCCTCTTAATGTTATAGCTGGAAGATCTGACTGATGTGCCCTCTTATATATGCCATGGCTGTCAGTCGTATATAAAAATTGCCATTGCATTTCGTAGGCTGTGCATCAAAACCCAAATGAAATGGCAGACACTTGAAAAAGACGTTGAAGAGGAAGACTCTACGCTTAGAACAAACGAAAGCGAGATGGAGGCGGAAATTAAACATGCGAGAAAGTCGTCGCCTTCTCCATCTCCGACGCCGTTGAATCGCTTAAAACGAAATTGTTCTACCATAAATACATATGAAGCAATTCAAGGTGAATCCGATGAAGAAAAGCCACTGCAACCGGTGGAAGTTATGATTGAAGAGGGGCCAAGGACAGAGACATTCTACATAGATGAAACAAGCTGTGCTGAGGAAGATGAGCAAAGCCATGCTGGCGACAGTGCTGCGGATTCCTCACCGCCCGCACCAGAACCACCAGAAGTAAACCAGATGCGCAAGAAAAGAGATAAAGGGAAGACCACAGACTACAGAACCATATACAAGAATTATATATGCGAACTATGCGGTACTTGTATTAGTTCGAAGTATTTTACACTACATATGCGAAAACACACGGGAGAACGTCCATACGGGTGCGAGTAAGTAGCTACATTAACCAATTATCTTGATCAAGACCAACCATGTCTGAAATTTGTTTTTCCTTAATTAGCGTGTGTCAGGCTCGTTTTGCCTCGTCCGACGGACTTCGTTGCCATTACCGCATTCATACCCATAACGGCGAAAAAGCATTTAAATGTCGATATTGTGAACGCAGATTTATCAGTACTAGGGGAAGGATGAAACATGAGCGTGGCCCTACCCACACCGATGAGCGACCCCATGTGTGCAGCCAGTGCGGCAAGACATTCAATGATACTTGTGTTCTTAAGAATCATATGCTGTCTCATACGGGCGAACGAATGTTCAGATGTGAAATTTGTAATCGTTCCTTTCTGCGCAAAACGCATCTGACCACGCATTATCGCTCGAATACGCACAAACAAAACGTGGAAAATCAAGAGACTGAAGCTGCATCCAAGGCCCAACCGCCCATATCAGATTTAAGTTAGGTCAAATATGAATATATTTCTTTCATAAGAAGTGAAGTTTAAAAATTAGAGATAACCAACAGCTTTTTTTTGTCCTTAGGCGGAGAGACCCAACTATCGATGATAGTTTAAATATCGATTCAATTTGTTTTAAATAGCAATGCCAGAGGGCTGTACGATATCGATAAGCACACTTGTTGTGTGATAACATCAGTTGCCTGCTTGTACAAACGAATACCCTTCACATTCGCAATCGAGTTCGTTCGTTGTGAATGCCAGCGTTAGTTGGCCCACAGCTGAGTGGTATTGCTATTTATTTATTTATTTTTAGATTTAACAAAACTAGCGCAAGCATAAGAAATGTTAATAAATATGTGTAGAACCTGCGGTAGAAGCAGTATATGCGACAGGAGTGTCAACCTATTTGATTTAACCAACAAAAAGTTAGTGCGGCATATTTATATTCTCACTGGATTGCGGGTAACTTAGAAGACTCATAAATTTTAATTTCTATTGCAAAATACTTGCCTCTTAATATTACAGCTGGAAAAACTAATTGATGTGCCCACTTATATATGCTATGGCTGCCAGTCGGATCTAAAAATAGCCATAGCATATCGTAGGCTATGTATCAAAACCCAAAGCAAATGGCAGCCGCTTGAGAAAGTCGTTGAAGATGGAGACTCTTCTCTTAGTACAAGCGAAAGCGAGGCGGAGGCTAAAAGTGAACTTGGCAGAAAGTCGTCTCCATCTGCGACGCCGCTTAAACGCGAAAACCTTGATTGTTTTACCATAAAAACATACAAAGAAGTTGGAAACGAATCCGAAGAAGAGGCGCCATTGCAAACTTCGAAAGTTATGCTTAACGAGGGGGCAGGAACATCCGAAAGCGAGGCGGAGATTAAAAGTGAACATGACACAGAGTCGACTCCATCTCCAACGCCGCTAAAACGCGGAAAGCGTGATTGTTCTACCATAAAAACTTACAAAGAAGTTGGAAGTGAATCCGAAGAAGAAAAGCCATTGCAAACGGTGGAAGTTATGCTTAACGAGGAGGCAGAAGCATCCGACGTAGATGAAGCGTGCTCTGCTGAGGAAGAGGATCGTTTAGATTTACACATAAGCACGCATAGCCAGGCAAGCGATACCGACAGTAGCGCGGAATACTCGCCGCCCTTAGAAGAACCGCCGGAACCAAGGAAGGTGCGCAAGAAAAAAGAGAAAGGCAAGACGAAGCCAGAGGACAAAAACAAGAATTATATATGCGAACTATGCGGCATTCATATTAATACGAAGGCCACATTTCAGCGCCATATGCGAAAACACACAGGAGAGCGTCCATACGGGTGCGAGTAAGTAATTATTTTAACTAACCATCTTGACCAACCATGCTTAAAGAGCTTTTTCTCTTAACTAGAGTGTGTCCTGCTCGTTTTCTCTCGGCTGCCGAACTACGTGCCCATTGTCGCATCCATACGGGCGAAAAGCCATTTCCTTGCCGATACTGTGAACGTAGATTTATCAGTTACATGGGCAGGCTAAAACATGAACGTAGCCACACCAATGAGCGACCATTTGTATGCAGTCAGTGCGGCAAGGCATTCACGAATTCATATATTCTAAAGAACCATATGCTGGTCCATACGGGCGAACGATTGTTCAGATGTGAATTTTGTAATCGCTCGTTTCAACGAAAAACGCATTTGAGAACACATTTTCGCTCAAATACGCACAAACAGAACGTGGAAAAGCATGAGACTGAAGATGGTTCTAATAACCAATTGGCCCTATCGTAGTGTTTAAGAATATGTTCGAAAATATTTGCTTCATAAAAAAATAGGAAATTTTAATCTGTTAAAGTTAGATAAACCGTTTGTTTTTACATCTCAACTATCGTTCAAATAGAGCTGCCACAGTCGACGATATATTTCTGTTATCGATGATACAAACGATACCGATATTAACAACCCTAAGCACAACACAGCAAAATTTAATTTATAATTTCATTCGTTTTAATAGACACTTCTAGATAGCAACAAAATGAGCTGTCCTGGTTTTGGAGACGTCAATATACCCACATCTCGCGCCTTCTGGGACGATTGCGAAGAGGATGATTTTGATCAGATTGAACAGGCTGAAAAGTAACCCACCCGGCGTAAATCCTTTATGGCCTCGCTCTTATATTTTAAATCACAGATTGCAGTTAGCCTTTGATGGCACACCGCCACCGGCTCCGTTGGACAGTGACCTGTTTTTGGTAATTGAAGGACCACACATTTCAGACTTTGCCAAAGGTGCGCTGCTGAAGGAAAGCACTCAGATATGTGGGATACCTGCCAAGCAGTCCTCTTTGCATTGGCTGGCCGACAAGAAGCAGCTGGTGGCTGTCCTGGATGAGGACTTAAGCAGCAGCGGTGAGGTTACCGAGCTGCTCATACCATATGCCAGTGTGGCCAAGCAGGTGCTGACCATTACACTGAAACCGAAGGTGGATTATAAGAGTGAGGAAATCAACAAGTATAGCGATGACATAGCTATTGTGCGTGGCGTGTACGTTAGTGACAAAAGCGTTAAAGAACTTGAGGCACCCAATTTCATAGCCGGCGTGGCGGCAGGCAGTAAGTAATTTCTTTGAAAGCTGGACATGATTTTGCACTTTGCCCTGTGTCTCCACAGTTGCCACCTGGCGCGATCAGGAAGAGCTGCCGGTCAGCGCATATGTCATCTATACGGACAAGCTGCCCTTGGACACAACAGCTGCCCAGCCCGTACTACAGCTGTTGAAGAAATTAGGCGTCTCCTGTAGCGCCAACTATGTACCGCCCCGCAAGGATAACTCCCTCTTGTATATGTAACATGCACATGCACCTTCTTAGTTTGTAATTTCCGGGGTTGTGGTTACACAAAATTCACAATACATGATAATAATAATTAAAGAACGGCCTGGCCTGGATTTTAATCCTCCTTGACGTCGTCGTCTTACTTTAGCACTTCGAAGATGCTCAGGTTTAGCCCGCGGCTACGCTGCTCCATGTGCGCCTTGGCTATGGCTATGAACTGCGGCCGGGAGAGCAGCGAATATGCGGGCACTAGCAGGGAGGAGGCGAGCATATGCAGCTCCTTGTGGCCGCTGGCGAACAAATCGAGACCCAGCTCTAAAGCGGTGCCAAAGTCGCATTCATCCACGGCTATATTGGCCGCATTGGCCACCGGCTGTAGTTTTTCCAGCACAGCATGCTTGGCATTGGCATCGTCGAGATCCTTGCGTTCAAATAAAGCGAATATCTTCTTCAGCTCTGCATCGCTGATGACCAGGGGTCTATAGCCCAACTGGGTCTTGCGTTCGAAGGGCACCACAATACCGGCTCGGTGGATTGTCTTGGCCACGACGTGTTTGTTGCGCTCCCTCTGCAACCGTTCCAAAGGTACCAACTCCAGGGAGTTGTCGCTGATGTGCTTTTGCAGTGCCTTCTTCGTGGCAACCACCTTGGCCTGGGTAAACGGTGAGCCCACAAAGTCGTGCTCCAAAAAATAGAGAAATGCATCAAATATGTTGCCGGCCACAAATTCAAATTCACAGCTTTTGGCGTCGTTACGAGCCAGCATTAGCTTCTCCTTATCCTGCGGCACATCCCGCCAATAGCCATAGTGGATGCCAGTGCCTCGTCGCACAAATACTGTTTGAAACTCTGGTGGATCGTAATAGAAGCGCCAATGACGCAAGTAATCACCCGGCTCGCCAATCTTTGCCTGATGGAAACTCCCGGCCAGAAACTCGAATGGGCCCACCAGCTGCAATTGAAACAGCTGGTCTATGTGCTTCAGGGCTGCCTCTTTGGTGGCATCTTTTGTGAGCGTATTTATAAATTTCCAGAATTCGTAAAAATCTGACGGCATTTCCACCAGAAATTTGTGCCTGATGAACTCATTTGTTTCGCACAGATTATCATACTCCTTCTGAACGGAGAAACGAATGCGCTTCTCTAGAATTTCCATGTAATTCTTGCCCGCAATGTTATTCATGGCCTCCTTGTGCAGCTCCGCCGTCTCCGATTCAAAGTTGCCGCTGCCCACACATCCAACATGCTCTTGCTCCTTGTCCGCATTCATGTCGCGGTCGGACCTGCTTGTATGTGGCTTTTCTTTGCTTGTGGATTTAGGTTTATGTTCTTCTGGCTCGTCAGACGATGCTTTTCGTTTTGGCGCCACTTTTATTGTTGCTTCCACCTTGCTTTCCTTTTCTTCTTTGTGCTTCTTGTGCTCCTGCTGTTCCTTATCGTTATCGTCCCTCTTTGCAGGGTGATTGAATTTTTGTAAATGGGCTTCATTGCGCTGATAGCACTTATCCCAGTATTTGCAGTCTTCCTTTGGCATTTTTAGGGCAAACACTTTCTACTTAATAATTTTGTACACTAAAATAATTTATGCGAAATAAAAACAAACTTTTCTCTATGCAAGAAGAAGAAAAACGCCAAACCACCGTTCACATTCACAGCAGCAACATGCCGCCCAGGTGGGGTGGGAGGTTTAGTTGTATTTAGTGTTGCAAAAGTGAAGAAAGCTGATTTCCCTGTGACTGGCAAATACGCGCACATTTCAAACACAATCAAAATGAGTTTGGCTTTTTAATCATTGTAGTTCATTCAATGAATACAAAATTTGCAAAAGAATCGGAATCGAATAGATGGTTAGTTAGTACAGGTCTATAGTTATATATATGGGGACAAGTAATAGAAAACAATAAACCTAAATGGAGCACAGATGCATTCCATTTCGAGGAACTAATCCTCAACAGCACACATAACCGAGTAGACGCACTCTTCCTTGTTAATCAAGTGACAGGTTTTGTTCACCAGCGACATGAGCTGGTTGACATCGGTTGCCCAGTTGTTTAGTATATCAGACGCGCTCTTCTTGGTGGTAAAGTAAATGATGCCAGCCGGACGATCAATCTTGACGCGTATTGTGTCGCTGTTGGCCAACTTGGACAGATACTCCTCACAGCGGTCAGCAGGCAGGTTCAGCAGTTCGCTCATCCGCGATAAATGCAGGCGTGAATAATACATGGCTATGATGCGAATGTTCTAAAAAAAAGGATTCAGTTTGGTAAACTCCCTTTTGTTCAAGGCTGAGTCTGCTAAACTTACATGCTCAATGAGGCGATCCTTCAACTCGGTAATGCATTTCTTGCCATGCTTAGTGCTGTCCTTGAACATCTCATTCTCTGCCAATACCGAGCCAAAGACCGCATTGAATGTGTCAAAGTTGATGAGCTCCTTGGACATGAATAGACGCAGAATTTCCCTGAAAATAGAAGCAAAGGGACAATAGTACTTCCTAAGAGAACTTTTGATGGCTGTGCGTAAACCCACTTGTAGGCTGGCACATCTTCTAGCTTCTTGTTTTTGGATAAATGAGCCATCATGTCGCTCTGTTCATTATCGTATGGGGCCAGAACACAGTAGATGACGGCGCAGACCAGCTTATCGGTGAGCTCTTTTTTCTGTGCCTCAGTCAGCTCGATTTCCGGTTCCGGCACGGGCTCCGGCTTCTTTTCGTCCTCCTCCTTTTTCTTTTTATCCTCATCCTTTTTCTTTTCGTCGGTGCCGGACTCGACAGGTGTGGGTGCCTTCTTTCTTGGCGGCTCGGCAATGGCTTGATAATGACGCGAGGTATTCAGGAAAGATGTATCCCGATTCAACTGTATCATCAGATTGTAGAACTTCAACTTGAGATCGTGCTGCGTGGGATCGTCAAAGAACTTAATGCTGATCTTCTTGGCAATGATTTGTGTGGAGACATAGTCCTCCTTTAGCAGGCACAGGCGCATCTGCTCCAAGATCAGCTCCACCTTCTCACGCTTGTCCATGGAGCCGTAGGTTTCCACCTGGAGCTCCTCCATAACTGCGGCGGCACCGGCCACATCACCATCGGCTTCCTTAATATCAGCCAGAATTTTGGTTAGACGAGCCCGTTCGATTTCCACATAGATTTTGCCCTCCGTCACGGAACGCAGGGTGTCGATCAACTTAAGTTTGACCTCCTTGCTGGGCGTCTTGTCTACGTATGTGTAGCACTCTTGAATCATCTTGACCACAGCCTGTTTCAGCTGCGAACGTCGGCGCACCAGCAAGGCCACATATTCGTTGAGGGCATTCCAGTTGCCCGCATCGAAGCAAATCTGACAAATGGCCACGAGGACACGCGAGCAGGAGACCATGTCGGCGCCCAGGCGTGTCTGTTTCTCCAGTTGCAGCATCATTTCGATGGCCTCATGAAATGCATCGGGATTCTTCTTTGCCAGCTCCTTGGCCAAAGGAATTTTCTCATTGCAGGCTGGCTCATAGTCCACCTCCATTTTGGTAATGCGGCCGCCATCGAACAAATATGTATCCATAATGCTGCAAATGGAAATAAGCAAACGTTTGTTATGTGAAAATCGAACTGGAGTTGTCGTTCTCTGTGGCCCGCTTTGGTTGTTTTGGGCGCTATGACTAGGCAATTTTGTACTGAAGCGCCGCGCCGCTACTTACGTTTTGTTGATTAAGTTGAGTTTTTGTTTACCCAAATTGATATATGGCGTCTTTATAATTGCAGATATCAAGAGATTCAAGTAATATTTATGCGCTCTTCGGTTTTACAGCTACTAGAGCTAGTTTTTGCGGCTTGCTTTAATTATTTTCTCAGCACAATTTTTTTTTGCTTACAATGGTGTTAAGTTGGCTGCGGCGTGTTTTCTAGTGTTGGACAGTGTTTGCTAGGGCAAAGTAAATTTCAAATTTAATTAAAACTATTATAATATATTATTATGATACATTTACAATTATCATTTGACATATACATTACACAATGGCAAAATTGAAGGAAAATTTAAGGACAACTAAAGCCAGAAAAATCTCAAATTAAACGGTCTGCTGTGCAACACTTCTAGCCCATACTCGGGCAGCATTTTGCAGCACTAGTATTTTCAGCGCCGAAAAGTATTTACAATTACCAAGAAAATTATTTGATCAGTTTCTACCAATTGTATTATAATAATAAGTGTTCTCTCCGCAACAGCAATGAGAATGAGAGCAACGCGTGGCTCAGGGACATCTGCTACCAAATGTGGTAGCCGAATCACTGCACACCTTCGGATTTTCAAAGCGGATGAGGTCTTTAAATAACTACCTGGTCAAGTTGTCCTCGTTCTTTTGTCCTCTTTCTTTCATTTCCGCTGAATCTGTATCCGTGATCACGATAAACACTTTATTTGCTTGCGGATATGTGTTAGCCAAAAATTGAACGGGATAGATCCAGTGGAAGTAGGGAGAAGGAAGTTCTTCTACCGTCCATCCCATCTCCACTACCGCCGATTCCCACTCAGCTTTTGCTTCCAAGGCATCATCTCTTTGGACTGCATTTATTCTATTCCTCTCCGAATAAAAAGATATTTGTGGTGGTCTAATGCAAGTGCCAAAAACAGCAGCTAGGTGGTCAGCTTAGCGACTCCGATAAGCAGAAGTTGGAGTGGCTACGTCAAGAGCCACAGCGGGGCAAGCCAAGGCTAACAGAAAACATGGCCATGTCGATGTCCAACAACTATGTCCAGATTTCTCCAAACGCAGCTGTGAATGCCGCTTTGACAGCGAAGCCTTTCTGGATTTTCAAGTGAATCTCAATGGCAAGGACCACGTGAATGTGTCGAGCCAGGATCAGAAAACCCGGGCTGAGCATCATCCACAGGGCTGTCAGCTGGAGGACAGCGAGTGCTCCTTTATATATTAGTTGTAAATTCATTTATTAATAGAGTTTGTTTTTTGGGATTATAATGTTTTAAATTGAAGTGTCTGCTAGTCTCTATTCCTTGGAGAGCAGGAAACGTTGTCCATATTTTCTTTTCAACGAGAGCTGTCCGAGCTGTTGCTGCGACGTCGGCGGCGTATGGGCGAGCGGGAGCGGCGACGGGGCGACCGACGACGCGGCGGTGAGAGACGACGTCCGCCTCCACCGCCACCGCGATTGTTGAAACGATTGAATGGCGGCGGTGAGCGCCACCGATTGCCTTGTGGCCGGCGCATCGGGGGCGAGGGTCGTCGTATGGGCATTCGCTGTTTGGTCACCATGACGGGCGATACAGTGATTTCCTGGCCATCAATCTGGCCGCCATCCATGTGCTTCATGGCTGCCTCACAGTCCTCTGGCGTGGCATACTCAACGTACGCCAGGCCGCGTCCAAAACTGGGGTGATAGCGCTCGACGGGGAAATCCACAGCCTTAACATCGCCGAAGCTGCTGAATATCTCAAAGATATGGTCCTTGGTCACGTTGCGGGTGAGTCGACCAACATGTATTCGCACCGGCTTGGGTGTGGGCGAGCGCGAACGGGTGCGGGAGCGCTCTCGGCGCTTTGGCGGCGGTGTGCGATCCACAGAGCTGCGACCACGACGGCGGGGCGAGCGCGAGCGGGTGACCGAGCGCGAACGCTCACGTTTTATGTTGTTGCTGTCGTTGCCACCACCACCAGCGCCGCCGCCGGCACGATCATTGGAAGTGCGACGGGCACGATCTCTGGAACGCGTACGACTGCGCTGTAAACGATCACGCTCGCTGCGATCCCGTTCACGCTCCGGCTCCTTGCGAGCCTTGCTATTTGCCCGCGGCGACTTAGTTGCCCGACGCGGCGAGCGCGAAGAGTCTTTATCTTTGCCGGCTGCAGCGCCACGCCGGCGATTTCGCTCACTGCGGTCAGAGTCGCTGGACGACGACGAGGAGGAGCTTGAGGAATCGCTCGAGCTGCTGGAACTAGAACGGGAATCTGAGCCCGAGCTGCTGCGCGACGAGCTGCTGTCTGAGGAGCTGCAAATGCAAAACAAAATCAGTATTTATAAAATATTCCCTAAATATTTTTCAAATACCTCCGACTCGAGTCGCTGCTTGAAGAAGCAGAGCCTCGGCGTTTGCGTTCTCGCTCTCTGCGCGACGAATTCGAAGCCGCAGCCTTGCCATCCTTCTCTTTAGTGTCCTTCTCCTTATTATCTTTTTCTTTTTCGCCTTCTATGGGTGACCGGGGACGCGCCCTATAAAGAAGAAAACCATGGCAATGCCTTAATAATATTTATAGCTATTTACGTGCTCGCACTCATACTTACATTTTCTTAATCAAATTTAGCTATATCTATTTATAATTATATTGATAAAAATTCTTCGCTGAAAAAAATTGCAATTTATAAAATGTTTTTCCTTCTCTTTTTTCTTTTCCTTCGCCGCGTTTCGGCTTTTAAGTGACTGAGTTGCTGTGACGAAAATATCGATAGCGATTATCGGTTGACTTTTACTGACTTCATATTCATGGAAATTGTTGCGTATATTTAATATATCCCCGCTTTTAGTATCCCATATTGAAAATTCTTATTTAATTATCATACAACTTGTGACTACGCACATATATGTAGTCCAATCGATATTTTTCGAATTGCTTAACAGAGCTGTTATTAGGTGCTCACATGTGTGGTTGTGAAAATACCACAAAATACTCAACACTGAGCAATCGTTTTTGCAGGTAAAACGTAAACTCCCATAAAAGTTATAGATATTTTTTATTTAACTGAAACAAGTGCAATTTGTATAGTAATATGAAATGTTATTTTACTCTGCTGTGTAATGCAAATTGTGCTTCGCTTTGGAACGTATGTATTTAGTGAAATTACATAAAACGCAATTGTTTTAATGCCAGTTTTTATATTTTTTTCTGGCTAATGGTGACGAAGTGGTTGTCATTGTGAGTTCATGTGCATGTATGTGTGTGAGTACATATGAGTTTGTGTTGATTTTATGCGAGCTGAATGGGTATGGTAGACGGATCATTGGAGCAGCAGGGGGCTAGCAGCAGTATGTAGCTTCGATTTTCCATCCATATCTATACTCGCAACGCACTTACAAACTGATACGCTCTGAGAGAGCAAAAATTTTGCTATGGAGAGGGAAACTGAGATAGCAGAGAAATATGGTAGTGTGGTAGCGCGTCTGAGTACACTACGTCTTTGTCTGTCGAGCTTTGCGCTGGTATTTTTCTCGCTCGCGTTTTTGGTGTGTAAAAATTATAAAATATTTTTGATTTTTCACATATTCAGTGTTGCTGTATTTAATTATTTAGCAATAGCTTGTTTCGAAGCATGTGTATGTGTGCGTGCATAAGTGTGAATAGTTTTATTATGTTTTGACGGCCAATGTTAAACATTGAAACACATACATGTGTATGTACATAGAAGTGAATACTTATATACATACATACACACAAAGGCGTTATTAGCTGCCTCCCCAATAATTGTAAACGTAATTGTCGTTGAGATAGCGATACATACATATTGTATGTATGTATGCATTGCATTATGGAACGTAACCGAAACTGTAATTGCTAAAAGGCAAACATTTTTTTAGTATACATATTCACATGCATGCATCTATATGTACATATGTAGTATTGAATGTGTGGAAAAAGAGCAGCGCTTCAAAGTTGACTGCCATGACTACGCAATAGCAACAACAACAACGACAAAAGCAATGAGGAGAGACAAGCCAGACGGCAAGGCAGGCAGGGAGACTGGAGCTAGGTGGGTCTGGGTCTCTCTCTCACTCTCTGGTTTACTCATTGCTCTCTGTATATCGGTGTTGGCTTGTCCAGCCATACGTACGTACGTCCGTCCGTCCGTTCAACTAAGTCTTCTTGCTCTCTCGTTTAGGAGTACGTGTGGAAAACCGTTGCGTATATGTATGTATGTATATTTTTATAATTTATTGCTTTAATTTTTGAGAGCATGGGCCCCACTTGGCCCTAAGCAGCCAGTTGCTACACATACACTCGCACACACACATGCAGTTGGGCCTCTCATGCAAATGAGCCGCACTCACAATTACAACCATTATTGCTATAATCATAATAATAATAAGAATAAGTAGCTGTGCATAATTTCTGTATACATACTTATTTATTGCCTGCCTACAATATTGTTTACAACTAATTTGCATAACATTGGCATTAAAAGAATACTAAAATTTAAACACCATTGGCAATAGTGCGCGTCCGCATTTCAAACCAAGCTTATCAACGTACATACAAAGCATTTATAATATTTGTTTTAAACATTTTGATTGCTAACCCAAATAAAATAAAACAATTAGAATCAAATTACATACATACCTCTTTTTTAACTACAAAACTATATATGAATGTAATAGCAAATGTTTTTTTACTTTTATTTTTCTTTGTTTTTAGCATACATATAGCATATTTTATTGCTGGTTTTGGTGGTAAAAAATATATTGCATTGTTTATGGCCGTGGCCAGATGTGACCGCTTCTTTAACACCCCCCTACCTCCTACTCCACACACACACAAGTGTCTCTCGATCATCAAGTGTTTTTCCTACCCACCACTCTACTCTGTTGTGCCCACATTGTATAAAAAATTAAATATATATATTTATAAATATAAAAAACAAACTGATATCAACTGAAAATGTATACTAAAGTACACACTCTCGTACCGCATAAGAATCTGAATCTTGAATCTAAAACTGAAACTGAAACTGAAAACTTAAACTCTCTCTTGCCCCATTTGCCACTTGCCGTTGCTGTGTCGTTATCTCATGTTTCTCACTGACCAACTTACTGCAAACTCAAAAAAACTAAGCTTCAAATGTGTTAAAAGAAAATTCATATAGTACATAGTGCATAATTACATAAACAAACAGTTACACAGTGAGTATGATAAGTCTATATACATATATATATATATATTATAGTATTCATATATCCGTTGTTTGATAAAGCCACATAGACATACATATGAAATGCTCACGAGAACAAGAAAAACTCCTCAGTTTATTCTGCCCTTATCTCTTTAGAGTAAACATTTACATTAGTCGGTCCCTATGAGGTTTAATAAGTTCAATAAGTCTTGAGTCTTTGTCCGTATATAAAGTTGTTGTTGAAAATCTATTCCCTCTATGAAATTTGGGCTTTGCTAAAATCTTACGAATTAGATTATAAGTGAAAAGAAACCAAAAAAACAAGGAAAGAAAAAATATAAGTATGTATGAACTGAGTCAACTGAGTTCGTAGTAAACTTTGATATTAAAGCGACCTTTGAATGTCCCGAATTCTTCGGGTTTTTAGGGGAAATCAACAAAGGATTATAGAGAATCTAGATAATGCAAAATAGTGCTTGCGGTTAATCTGCTTATATTGATAACAGATTCGATCCCAGGTCGATAAAATTCTAGGATCTAAATCAACTAAAATTTATTAATTTGAGGTAATAATAGTTTCTGGAAACTGGACGCAAAGTAACGAACGCACACTATATGGATTACATGTATTCTTCTCCTAATATGTAGTCAAGACCGCCTCTGTCAACCTCCCGATCTCAGAAACCATTTGTATCACATGCTTGTTATATCTATAACTATGTAAGTCAGAGAACTACAGCGATGAACCGCAACTACAGTCAACTACAGATGTAATACGGTGTTTGCGGCGGTATTTGAGTGAACAGTGGTGTGAGTTGTTGCGGGAATATTGCGTTAGTTTGAGTGCCAATAAAACCAAGGGTGGTTCTTGTTCTGCAAGAGGTGTCTGATCGCCATTAATACATACAACAAACCGGTACAACGCTCTCCCACTAATCGCGCTTATCGCTTATCATAGTTCTGCGCTAGCAAAACGAGAGAACGGTCTCTAACTCAGCGCTAATTGACTGAGCTGAGTAGCTGCATTTATAGCTGCATAGTAGTGTGAGTGACCACCGCAACTAGTGCGAGCGCCTCTAGTAGTGGAGAAATTGGGCTCTCTTGCCCAATTAAATTTGAACCTTTGCTGAAACTGAATCAGGATCTGGCTACTAGGTTTTTCTTCCTTGTTATAGAACTCAGTTAGGCTCTTGTCCCGTAGTTTTTTATGTACTATCTACATTTTGCTTAATAACAACTCCATTTTATGAACCACACATGTATGTATATAGACGTCATACCGAATCAACAACCAAAAATATCGCAACTGGCAACTGTTGGGCTTTTAGTTTGTAAGCTTGTTATTTTTTTCTGTACATTTTTGTTAAACAAATGAAAAATATGTACGTACCACTTATTTATTTTTTAATAGCTCAGCTCACACTTGTATTTTATTTGTATTTGTATTTGTCCTATGTTCTTGATTCTTTTCAATGGTTCCGATACAAATTAACCCACAAAAACCTAAACATTCATACAAACACACCTACACATTCACTGTCACCCTGTTTGTTTTGAACTGAACTGATCTACGTATATATTATATACTTATTTATTTATTTATTTATTTGCACTTGTTCGTTTTACCTTTACGCGTAGTAATACCTTATATACATACATACATATATCTTAGAGCACACATACATACCATATATACTGTACCGCTGTATCGCATACACATACACATCGAGCTCTCCCATTCCTATGTTTAAGTATAACTCTCTCTTTATCAATATTATCTGGAATACTCGATTTTGTACTAACTGCAAACAAAAACCAAAACCAAAACAAACAAAAACAAAACAAAACCAATTGTGATAAGCAGCTTTTCTCATTAAATACCACCAGGCCTTATATATGTTATATATACTGGTTATTTATGTAAACTATATAGTTATAAAATAAACAAAAGCAAAAAGAATAAGAACTAACCAAAGCACGTATCTCTCATCACAGTTACCATTTTTATAATATTAATAATAATAATAATAATTGACAAAAAAATCTATTAAAGCTACACTGTTTAAACTGAAAATTGTTGCTGTTTTATTATTTACACATTTATACCCAAACACACACACACACACATAGACATCAAAATATATTTACAAACATACAATCATGAACAACAACAACAACAACTATGAACACACAAACACCATACACATGTATTTATGTTGTTATCTTGCCTTAAGTAAGTATGTATGTGTGAGTGGCCCTAAGTACATAGTCATAGAGAGTGACAAAGCAACCTCAACCTCACACCATAAATGTTTAATTTGTTTATCTTTATTTAATTTTTCTCTTATATAAACATTATATACATTCATACATATTTATATATATATATATTATTGAGCATGTTTTGGCTTGTTGGTTGTGTGTTTTGCTTTCTGTTCTTGGAGCGCGGGTCGCGGCCTTAGAAGTACATACTACAATATATCGTAGCTTAACAGAACTTTGTAGTACCAAAGTGCTACTGCTATATATATAAAGGGTGTCTCACAATTCACGCAAGCATTCCATTTGATTGATGGAAAACCAAATACGATAGAAGTGGTACGTCTCAACATGTAAGCTAAGACCTTCATGTGGGCGTTAACATGGTGAGAGTTCAAGTTTACATAAAAGAGAGTGAGATTAGCAGTAGTTTACATAACCATATCAATGCACTTAACATACTGTTAACAGTTAACATACATGATAGACATGATGTGAGATATTTAATTGATATTTATATTCAAATGAACTGATCTAACAATCTCCATGGCCTAAGCGGACATCGAAGCAATGTTTTCATTGCATTTTCAATATACGTTTCTCAAAACGTTGTCGGAACTGAATTAGAACAACACTCCCTTGCCTAATTTCCAGTTAAGAAAGGTTATTAACTTGTCAAGGTGATTTTTGAAGAACAATAGTCGTCTGTTCATGCTGCCTTTAGATCACAATCCGCATCAAACTGACACGTTCTTGCTTGAGGAACAATCTCTTAGATTCTTTGTAGGAAGTTAAAAGCTTGCGTATATTTTGAGACACCACTTGCATAACTATGTATCTACACGTATTTGGCCACTGTTTCGAATTTGTTAAGAAAACATTATTTATTTGTTTTATACAACTTTGCAGCTACATAAATGAACAGAGCCAGATCAATAGCCAAGCCAAAAGCAAAGCTCATGTAAGTCGAAGACCAAAAACCAAACGTTGAAAGTCAAAAGCAAAAAGTAAAGACAAGCAGCAAAAGCAAATTCCAAAAGCAAGTCACAAATACGGTTCGAGCTCCACACCAACGAGCAGAAGCCGGCAGCATGCTCAACTCCAATGCCAACAATAGCCATGGGGGCAACAGCCGTCGTCCCTTTTCGCGCAATTCCTCATCGGCGCGCTCGCACCGGGGCCGCATGCTGTACTCGCCTCATCCACATCCTCAACAGCAATCGCAGAATCAGCAGCAACAGCGGTCCGGTAATGGCAACGGCAATGGCAGCTTAGTGCCCGGTCACAGTCCCTGGTGCAATGTCAATCTGGCCCGGCACAGTGACAACAACAACAACAATGCCACGAATAAAGATGCCCTCGATGGCAGAAATTCAAATTGGTAAGAGTCTGGACAGTTTACATCTGTCAAATATTCTGGTAATCATTTATCGTTATCGATATACCTGCAAATTACGTTAGCTTTAAGTGACATACAACTACAACCAACAACTACAGAGAAAAGCGAATTTGAAGTACCGAACCTGTACCTGTACCTGTACCTGTAACCGTACCATACCCACTCCGCTCCTCCCTAACACCACTACCAGAACTCCACCGCGAACTGTGCCTCGTGTCCCCGTCATATTAATAACTAATATCAAAACCAACAACAACAACAAGAAACCATATCCTTGTAACTTGTTCCCCATGCTATTCCTCACGACTAGAACAGTTTCTTCTCTTTCCTCTCTATCTCCTTAACTATCTACTATACTTTGTAACTCAACACAACAACAGAAATTCTGAAAATCGCTTTTAGGTTAAAGGGAGAATTTTGTAATTAACCGCGAAACTTAGTAAAAAACTAAAAACAAAAAATACGCAAATGTCCGTTGAATTTTCGAAAGCACTAAGACAATAAAAAAAAAAGAAAACATTAAATAAAATGCTTGCATCGTTATCGAAATGGTATAGGAAGCATGCTTAAAGCTATAATTTCATCAGGACAAATAATAATTATTGATATACATAATAAAGACAATGTCGAAGTTCTGTGCCTAGAACTTTCCCAGATTCGGATCAGGAATTTGGTTGTTCTTTTGTAAAAAGGCGCTAAGATATATCGAGTCGAGTACCTTAACATGTCCCTATAGACTTTGATCCCGATTTGCATCCATTTTTAAGTCGTAATTTCAAAACGAACTTGCTCAGCCACCTAGCTGTTACCGTTTGGGCTGTGTGTTGATCATCAGTCATCAATTCTTTCATTGACATTGAAAGTTTTGTTCTTATTTATCAAAAATATCCAAATTTAAGACAGGAAAACAGCAATTTATTAAGGGAGTTTCATCTCTTGCGATATATCGATTAATATTTACATTATTAACATATTCTTTATATTTATATTAGTAATTTTAAAAGAAGTGAATCACTGAATTACTATATTTGACCAAGATCACAGTGTTAGTGAAATTATAGCTGGAATACCTGTGCAACTCCTTATGCCGATGTTTCGATAACGATGATATATCGTTGCGTTCTTGTACTGTATCTCATCATTTTGTTTTTCTACTTGTAAATTTTATGTTTATTTTTATATTTTGACAATTGGCACCATAAATTACATTACAAATGTACTAATTCATCGTTGTACACCACCTGCATTATCACAATACATGGGTATATATGTATGTATATACCTTATATTCCCAACACACCTACATACATACATACATGCATACATACACACAAATACATATACCACTTAAATGTAACGTATGTACATTTTTTATAAACGCTTCTATTCAAAATAAAACACAAGAATGTATTACAACTCGAAATTTCGTAGCAGAGAGTAAACAAATTTGTTTAATTTTTTTTCATATACAATGTTTTAACGGAAATTTTACAAATACAGAAAAATGCATGAAGAGCACTTGAAAATGGCGAAAACCAAAACTTCCTTTAACATTGATTGTAGCAAAAACTCTGTCTTAAGTTACGTAGTTATTTTCTTTGTCCAAAACAAAAAAAAAAAACAAATACAAAAGCTTTCATTTCAAATCAAGCGCGCTTAACGAACATTGTACTTACCAGCATGCCAGCCCGCCCGTTACCGTTACGTTAACGTTTACGTCAAATAAAAAGTGTGCAAGTAAACCAAAAACAGGAAGTGTGGGAGTGGGCATTTTTAAACTCTTTCTTTCACTATTTCTGTTACACTCTCTTTCTACCTGTTTCTCTCTCTCTCTCTCTCTCTGAATGCTGTGTACTTGTACTCATACTATGTATTTGTAGTGGGTTTAAAATACAATTTACAATTACAATTTAATTTAAAAATGCTTTCTACACAATATACGGCTAGTTATTTTAACCAAATGTATCTATAAAACGTGTGCGTGTGTGTCTATTATTGCTGTAAACATTTTTCCAATATATACTTAATACATACTTAGTCTGTGGGCTTTCATCACTAGCAATGATTTATAGTTAAGAAGTAAGTTGAATTGGCAGCGCAGCGCAACTGTATGAAGAATATATCAATTTTCCATATACACAACGCGGAATGTAAGTGCTTTTCATGCATCCACCTGTGAGTTTTCCAAAGTATTCGTTTCGAGCGTATGCTGCTACTATGGAATGTGTTTTTGGAATAAGTTCTTGATCAGCATCAAAATGGAATGTCATACGATGAGGATACTATTCAAAAAGTTGGACATGTGTAGTTCCGTCACATGTATATATTTTGGTTTAAAAATCCACAGCCAACATTGACATGCTGTGAACATAGAGAAACCGACAAGAGGAACAGGATCCACACTGATGTCTCTTGTAGTTTACCTATGTTGAATAGAATTATCTACCTCTAATGCGTTATAAATCCAATCATATAACCCTCAACTCCGCTTCTTATTCAAATGCTCTTCGACATTTCGTGACGCTTTGATTCTCTTAAAATGTTCATATACCACAGCACCATTGGTGGCCACGAATGTTTAACATTCGCTGTTAATTGTCTATGATAATGTATATCAATAGATCCTCAAGATGTCAATGTTAATTAAAAGCGAATGTTAACCTTTAAAGATCAATTGATGCGCTGTGTCATATAAACATATTAAGAGAACGAAAGTGCCCACAGGTTGTGGAAGAGAATATATAAATTAGAAACAGAGTTGAGTGTCTCTTAAAGTATTTTGCCTATGAAAGCATTCCTAAGCCCAAACCCATCGAGAACTTATTCAAGACACTCCAAGAAAAGTTTACATATAAAATTCGTAGAGCTTTATATATGGGCAAACTAGTTCAAAGCTCAAGAAGAACTAGTTCCCATTCAACTCTATATATCGTTCACCCCCAAAGTTTTATATATTATCTATTATTTAGTTTTGATCTAACCAGTTCTTTATCATTTTGCGCATAGTTTTTGCTTCACCTACTTTAAAAATATAATAAAAACAACAACAACAATCCAAGCAAGCAACATAAAATGCGATGATAAATATTAATGTTTATAATTATAATATTGTATTGTAAATGCAACCGTCAAAAAAAAAAAAAAACAAAACAAAACAAAACCAAAAACAAGCAACAACAGTGCAAGCCAAAATGTATGAAAAAAATTTAGTTACAAAATTTCCTCTTTATCCAAACCGTACAGTAAATAGTTGTAACGTTATATATACTTTTTTTGTTAATTTAAAATTATACGATTCAAACATTTTATGAATGAATGCATTTTAGTTGAGTTTATTGATATATTAAATTTATTATTGATGGATATGGATTGATATTTGATATTGATTGATTGATTGATTGATGTAATTTTGCTTAACTGCAGTAGGTGATCGTCTTATGTAAGCCTCCTCCGTATTCCACGTCTCCGTCTCCATCTACGTAACCTGAAACTCGAATTTTCTCGAGCCAATTGATCAAGAAACTCAGCTTAATGTTTTAATTATTTATTTGCATTTTGCACACTGCGGCTTAGAATGTTTCCATAAACAGTTTTAATGTAACTAGAATTTTCCAAAAAAAAAACAAAAAACCAAAATCAAAAGCAAAAAATTAACTATTAAAGCAAAACAAAATCAACTAACCATTTTATATTTAGTACCAAGCGTTTCTACGAGCATTTCTACTCTTTTGATTTTCATTTTGTATACCAACTATTAATTATCATTATATATTATACATATATAAATACTATATACATATATGTGTGAGTGTGCCTTAAACACAACAACAATTCCCTTTGCCACACTCTGTTTATCCAAATCAAAATACTCGTACATATCTGATTTGTCGTGTCTACTTACGTAGTTGTGCTTATGGTTTACCGTTTGGTTTTAGACACACCTAACCTCAAGAACCAACCGAAGAAATAATGTAAAACCATTTTTAGAGAGTTTTTTCATTCAGATTTTTGCAAAACTCTCGCAGTTGCTGCTTTTCTACATAGTGCGTAAGTGTTACCTTAGCCACGCCCCACTTTTTGTAATAACTCCTGCGCGTGCGTGAGTGTATATACTACATATAGAACTTGTATGCATATCAGCTTCCCAGCTCGATCACGACGTATCACGAGTTTGTTTGAACTCTCACTCTCTTTCTCTCTCTCTCTCTCTGTACCTGTGCAACAAGAACTTACGTATTGTCATTGTCTAAGCTTTGCCTACGCATGCGTTTGTGCCTACGTTTTACCTTAGCGTGCTGACGTCGTACGTAACGCTAAATCTCTCCAAAGACCGTTCAGCAGCAGCACCTACAAAGAGCTCAATAAAAGCCAAGCTCAAGCTTAACTACAATAAATCTACGTTAATTTATTTATATAACATTATTATTTTTTTTTTGGTAACGGTATTTTACTTAGAGTGTTGCAAACCGGTTGAAAGTGTGTTTAGTGTTCTGTTTGAAGTTTGTGCTTTTAAAAAACTATTAACAGTTTTATTTTGTAGTTAGAAATCTGTTTTTTGTTTTGTTTTTCATTTATGAAAAGTTAATTAATTAACTCAAATTTAGGATATTCACAATCTTATCCATCTAGAGTGTAAAAATACTTAGATAAATGTTTTTTAAGGAGTTAAACTAATTAATTTTTTCATGAAATTTGCAATGCACAGAAGGAAGTGTTTCCGACCTTATAAAGTATATATATATACTTCATTAGCATGACAAGGCAATTCGATATAGCTATTTCCTTCGTCTGTGTCCGCCGAGTGTGTGTTTCAACCATGACATCTCAGAAGTCTTAAGAGCTACGGAGCTGAAATCTTTGGTTGAGCTCAAGATTCATTCAGACAACTATATCAAGAAGCTCCCATATAACTGGTTGTTCCAGAATAAACAGCATAACTTTCCTGTTTTTCACCCAAATCACATCAAGTTCGTTTTGTATTCATTTGAGGAGGACCTGATCTGATCAATATAGGACAATTATATCATATAACCGATTGTTCCAGAAGGAACACACCAAATTTGCCTTGTATCCACTGTAGCCCCACGCCCGCCGACCAGATTTGTTCTAGTTCGGTTCTAGAAGCTAGCCTTGCTTTCTGAGTGTATTTATAAATATTTTTTAAATATATCCAAAAAAATATCAGAAATAGGTCATAAATTTGATTTTCTGAAATTTTCCGAAGGCTCACAATTGTGTACAAAAATGTAAAGTTCATTTTGTACTGAAATACCGTTACCGTTTTCAACCGGTTTTGTAATTTATCCTCTTATTTTCTCTTATGTTGACTCTCTTTTGTATATTTTTGAGCATGTCCAGCACTCTCTCTCTATCTCTAACTCAAATCTCTCTCGCATATCTAAGTATAACTCGTGTTGTTAGCTAGTGAGAACGGCCTTATGTTTGTGTTACCTTAACATTACCGTTGAACGTTATAAAATGTACTAAAATGTTAAACCAAAAGAACGTGTGCAAAATATGTAAGAATTGGCAACCCTAATTTGTTCGATTGATTGATTGATTGATTGATTTCCTTTTTGGTAAGCGTAGTGTGCATTGAAAGCGAAAAACAAAAACAAATAAATAAATAAAATTAAAATAGCTAAACCTAACAAAATTTCCATCTAAAATGCATTTAAACAAAAGCAAAGCAAGGCAATATATATGCCATGGCAATTGTGTGCGAAAGTTATATTAAAATTAGTACGTATTTGTTTCTACTAAATGCATATTGTGTGTAGATGCGTGTATATGTATGTATGTATGTAGAGTGTGCGAGTATGTGCGTGTGTAAGAAACAGCTACTTACATTACATATAGACGCATTTACTGGTTTATAGAGGGCGAGCCAAAGTTCACACGATTAGTGCAAAAAAAAAAGAAACACAATTTCAGATTAATTATTGTAAACAGAGACATAAATTAGACAATTTAGGGTTAAGTATGGAATACCAGTATGGGCTTTTGCTGAGTCTTCCAAAAATCCACTAAACACAACTTTACATTATAAAGTCACGTGGTCTGGGATCAATTCTGATCACCAAAACGAACATTCGACTCGATTCCGAAAAAGCAATTGTCTTTAATTTGCAAAAAAGAACTTATAAGCTCTCTCAAACTGCCTTAACACAAGAGTGGAGTTTACATAAATGAGAGTGAGCCTAAAGTAACAGTTCCAGAGCAGCTTAGCCTACTCATGATCAGCGTAGCTTTTCATAAAGAGTACATAGATTAACATACTGTAATTGGACTCTTATGCGAGAATCTGTTATGTTGCATCCTTTCAATAAGCATTTTTCATGAGTTGAGAGTGAGCTTAAAGTAACAAGAGAAGCTTAGCCTAATCACAAAGAGTACATAATTAACAGATGTACTGTAATTAGACTCTTATGAGTGAATCTGTTATGTGAGTGTCTAACATTTTTTGATATTTGAGATCACATTGTTTACATTAATGAAAGATCTAAAGTAATAACATTGAAAGCAAGCGCATTGTTCTTCCATACATGTTAACCCTGAACTGTACGTACGCCTGTTATACCTTAACCCTATTAGAAGTTTCAATCGTATGTGTGAACTTTGGCAAACCATTTATTATTATTATTATCATATACATAAATATATTAAATGTGTGTAAATATTGATATTATATATATATATTACATATATTACAACTAATTAAACTAATTATTGCATTTTGCCATTTACATATATATATATATATATTATTTTTATCTTTTTCATTTTTCTTTCTTCTTCATACCGAAAAAAATAAAACCAAAACTGCAAAATAATAATAATTAATAACAAAAAAATGCAAACGTATATGTGTGTGTGTGTGTGTGTGGCTACCAACACTGCATATATACACCTACTACTACTACTACTATAACTACTACTTGCTACCTATACTACTACCTGTACATGATCAAAAATCAAATCAAAATATATATATTTATATGGGTTGTGTTTCTTAACAAATAATACCACTCACACACACTCTGAACACCTCACACAATCGAACACTCGAACACCACTGCTATTGCATTGATATTTGATTGAAACAATTTTCAAATGTAACCCGTAAAACTTGATTATTATATATATATATATATATAATAAATATCGTATATATATATATATATATATATATGTATGTATTAACTAAATGCAAAAACCTAAAACCAATCGAAAATCCAGCGTTGTACAAACAAGTAATTCTAGCGGAACATGTATTTATAACAATAGCAAAACGCATTTGCATCAACAACAACAACAACAGCAACAGCAATTGCAACCACAGCCACAACAACAACAACAGCAACATTACTATCACAACAACCATCGCCATAATCATATTCATAACCAATTTCCCCAACAACAACAGCCTAACCATAACCATAACAATCGCTATAACATTACTAACAGCAACAACAACAACAATAATAACAATAACAATATTAATATTATTAGTAGCCAACGTTCACATCAAACCTACAACAACAACAACAACTATCATCCCAATTATCACGACATTTGTCACAGTGTTGTTGCACCATCAACAACAACAGTTGCTGCTGCTGTTCCACACACTCGTACTATACTTGCACCACCACCGACATCAGCAACAGCAACAACACCAAGCACTGCCACTGCCACATTTGGCTCCATGTCCGTGTCCGTTGTTAGATTAAATCCTGCTCGCTTTTGTCTAACCGTTGCTGCTCCTTTTAATCCTGCTACTGCTGCTCCTCCACTACCAATAAGCACCAACAATCCCAATGCTCCTCGAGCAACACATTCACATCCCCCCCTGGTTGTTACCTTTCCCAGCGAACATAATCCCAATCACAATTACACCAACCATCATAGGCCACACAGTTATCATCAGCCACATCCACAACAACAACAACAGCATCCAACTAATCGCCAATCCCTTCCGCTAACACGTACGAATTCAATTCCAACAACAACAACAACCTCAACATCAACAACATTAAACGCAACAACAAATAGTAATTATACTGATGTTGTGCATGTAAATTCTTGTACCGATATAATTCCTACTGGTTCGTCAACGACAATGGTGCCTCTGCCTCTCCAACAACAACAACAACGACGACAACGACGTTCGCCTCTTATGTTTAACCACAACAACAACAACAACAACAACCAAATGACTGAATATCATATTAATAATGCATCCGCACCCATAAATAGCCATAACCAGCCAGGCGGCGGCTCACTGGGCCTGGGACAGGGCTCCTCCTCTGGCAATTCATCGATTCATCATCAGCGGAACAACAATAATAACAACAATAACAACAACAACAACAACAACTATAATGGCAACAACCGCAACAACAACAACAACAATGGCAATGGCAATGTTAATGGCATTGGTAACGGTAATGGTAATGGCAATCTGAATGGTCCAACCGATTATATGCATTATCGTCGCACGTGTCCAGCCTTATCACGTGACTACCAACAACAGCAACAGCAGCAATATAACAACAACAACAATGGCCCATCTGGCAATGGTCATAATCACAATCGTCGCCACAACAACAACAACAATAACAACAATGGTAGCTACAACGATCGCAATTTAAATAATAATGTAAGTATATATATTATATATATATATATGTAGAAGGATGTGCTATGTAGGATACTAAATGTAAGATCATGTGGTTTAACCCAACCTAACACAAGTTTACCTAAACTAAGCTAAGCCATTTTAAACAATTCTAACTTAAACTTCATCCAACCTAAGTTTTCCCAACCTAACCTTATATATCTATCTATCCCAACCAAACCTAACCTAATTTTATCTAATCTCACAGTTTAATCATAGAAAAATCATAAAGAAACTCAACTCTGCTTCTTATTCAAATGCTCTTTGACATTGCTCGGTCACTTTGCCTCTCTTAAAATTTTCATATGAGCAGAAACGGAAAGGTGCCCACGGAATGTTAACATTCTCTGTTAATTAACATTTAAGCAAGTGCTCTCCATATTGGCCATTCATATTGATAGTTAATCTATGGCTTAATTACAGAGCGAGCTTTTAAGCAGTTCTTGAGCTTAGCCACTTCTGAGGCTTGAATTTTACTGTATCGCAATTTTCTCGTTTTAATCTCACCTACGTTTTTGTCAGCACTTTGGCAACTTGGAACAGGGACCCGATCATCGTTCCGATGGACCCTCATATAATTTTATGCGCAATGGAGGTGGAGGTGGTGGCGGCGGCTATGGTCGCAATGGACCCCACTATCAGCATATGGGCGGCAATGGCTACAACAATGGCGCATCCACCTCAGCCGCTGGCCTTGGTATGATGGGTGGTGATCTGCCTTCTGGTTCTGGCCTGTCTGGTTCAACCCTATCGCTGAACAACGGACCCGGCGGCCTCAATTCGGACAGTCCTTCGCGCAAGCGTCGTCGCATCTCAGGCAGACCCAGCCAATCGCCGCCGGCCATTTGGGAACCTCGACGTTCGCAGCGCGTTGTGGTAAGTTCCAGATGTGATGATCTCTCAAGAAGAACTCAAAAAGCCAACTCCTTCGATCTCCTTTCAGATGCAACAGGGCAGTCCGCCTCTGCGTCGTCCGCGCTTGCGCGATGTGGCCACCTCCACACAGCAGCAGTACCCGCCCCAGCCGCACCAGCAGCAGCAGCCGGCGCCCAACTATCACCAGGTGCATCATCATCAGTCGCAGCCACATTATGCACCACAGCAGCAGCAGCCACAGCAGCAGCACCGCTCGCCCTGGGATCTGGGCGGCAGTGGAGCGGGCGTGGGCAATGCTGGCGGACCTGGACCCGGTCAGGGACCCTCGAGCACAGTGGGCGCCATATTGCAGCAGGTGCAGGCACCGCCTCAGGCACCCAGTCATAGTCATGGTCATCAGCATGTTGGCGGACCCCCACCAGTTAGCGGACCCCCACCGCAGCTGCCCGCCACCACTTCGCTGATGGTGGACCTCAATCTGAATCAGGTGCCCGTCAGCCTGGCGATGCGCCAGGAGCCCTTCTGGGCCTCGTTCTGCACGTACCCCATGCCGACACAGGCTCGCCTGGCCCCCTGCCATTTGCACGGCGTCTACACGCAGTCCTTCCCGGCGGCCCCACCCGGCCTGGCTGCCACCCCGATGCAGGTCCCCCAGATGCCGACCACCACGCAGATGGCCGCCGCTGCAGCGGCTGCCCAGCATATGCTGGCCCAGGCTCAGCTCACGGCGCAGCAGCAGCAGCGCGATGTGACGGCCATAGCGGTGGCCAATTTGACGCCCATCGAACCGCCGGGTGCTCATCATCATCACCATCATCTGGACGCCGGCTCGGGACCGGTGGGCGCCCAGGCGCCACATCCGCACCAGCTGCCGCCAGGCATACACATCGCCTCGATGAACGCGGCGGCAGCGGCGGCCTCCCATCACCTACATTCCACTGCCGCAGCTGCGGCGGCCGCTGCCCAGGCTCAGGCCCAGGTGCAGGTGACGCAGATGCCGGGTGGTCCACAGCAGATCATCATCTCGTCGGAACGACGCACATTCCCGCCCCATCGGCGCATGCCGCGCTTCTGGCCGGCCAACCATGGACATGGAGCCCATCATCGTCATGTCCTGCCGCCGCCCGCCCACCAGGCGCCCGTACAGATCCAGACCATAAATCCGGGCTTCTTGCTCAACTTCCTGTAGGCCAAGTCAATTGCTTTACTCGAGACTAGTTGCAACTAATCTTTGCCATTGTCCCTTGCAGTGCCATGTTCCCCCTCTCGCCCTACAACCAACACGACCTGAACTCCGGCGACACCAACGAGACGGAGAACTACGAGGCCCTGCTTAGCTTGGCCGAGCGTTTGGGCGAAGCCAAGCCGCGCGGTCTCACACGCAACGAGGTGGATCAGTTGCCCAGCTACAAATACAATCCGGAGGTGCACAATGGTGAGCATTGGGATGGGGATCTTATATTGCACTGTGTAAACCTTTCTCAACTAATTCTTTAGGGGATCAAACGTCCTGTGTGGTGTGCATGTGCGACTTTGAGCTGCGCCAGCTGTTGCGTGTGCTGCCCTGCTCGCACGAGTTTCATGCCAAATGCGTGGACAAATGGTTGCGTGTAAGTACATGGGTACTCCATTTGGCAGTATCACATTTGACGTTGTTGCCTCTTCCCTTCCTTCACAGTCGAATCGCACATGCCCCATTTGCCGTGGCAATGCCTCGGATTACTTTGATGGCGCCGAACAGCAGCAACAGCATCAGGCGGCTGCTTTAAGCACTGCCTCTACAGCCGGCGGCGGCAATACGGCTGCCGCCATCAATCCTCAACAGAGCCAAGCCGCTTAGCTTCCCATTATCCTCATACAAAGGACTCAATTAGCAGCAGCAGCCGCAGCCGCAGCCTCAGCAACCGGGAGTGCTGCAGCCAACACATACGAGTATAATAATATGTAGTTTAACCATGATCAACGCGCAACGAATCCAACTGCCAAATCGCTTCCCCGTCAAACAACCAAACCAGTCCAACTCCAAGTCCACAAGGAATACATATAGGCTTATCCTGCCTGCGTTAGGTAGGGATTTATATGGAATCCACATTGATAACAAGCTAACAGTTATGCATACCACCAAGATTTCAGATAATATACTTAGGTAACAACCGATTTTTTGTGTATAAGTACATATATGAGAGTTTACCCCGCGTTTCCTGTTTTCGTTATTTACCCCCACTTCCCTTTAACCCCTCAACTGAACAATTTGTTAAATGTTTCTATATTATAAAACTAAAGAGGGAGACTAACTTCGGTTAACCGAAGTTTCTATACCCTTACAGAAATGTGACAAGGAAGGAAAACTTCGTAGACCGTTGCTGGTCCAACTTGGCTTCTAAAATGCTGAGCCTGTGCAACCAGTATTACTTCTCGACAAACTCTTTGATTGCATTCAACTGTTTATTAAGATCCGAACGATTTCGTTGTCCATCACAGGCACACGGCTCATAGAAATACCATAGAAATGGTAGCACTAACCATACAACACATAGAGGAATCATTTCATATAAGCAATTCATACAACAAATTTCACAAGTCAGCGTACGAAACTGAGGGCCGAAGCCAACGTGAGGAACATTTTGTCTCTGCCACGAGCGATGAACGGCTGGCTTTAGCTATAGCAAGGCAGGCTGCATTGCCATTCATATGAGTTGCGGTCGCCTAATTATGAAAATATGTAGAAAATTTCTGCTCCTTCCACAGCGAGTTAATCTGCTTGTTGTATTGAGGCAGTCCTAAGACTTTGGCTCGTGCCACCATAAGACATTTGACATAGTTGCCCAATCCAGATCAAGACAGGCTGACCGCCTCCAATGCCTAACAAAGATCGTAACAAAAATTATAATACCCCCTGCAAGGGTATAAATGGAAAGCTCTTTTTTAATCTAATTGCTTTATAATTTGTTTGTTCTTTTGATTGCCTCAAATGCATACTATATATTATATACGTATATCTATATCATATAACTATTTTTTATTTTAAAATTACACAAAACATTAAAAACAAAACAAAAACTTATATACATAGTGCATTGCATTTTATACTTATATATATACATATATATAGACGTATATATACTTATACCTATATGATTAATACGAACTGAACCCACTGAAGAAGTTCTTCTTCTTGCACTAAGCAACAAAAACAAATAACAAACAACAAATATTAAAAGAATAAATATATATATATATCTATTTTTTTCTCGTTTGAACATTTGAACACTTTGTCTTAGTTAAAAACTATTCAAATGAAGCAACTAACTTTGAAACATATAAGCAATCTTTAAAAACGACTAAAAACCACAAAAACAAAACAAAACAAAACAACTGAAGGGCAAAAAACAAGCAGCGGAATGCGTTTCAATATATTAATACATATATACATACTTATACAATATGATGATACACACACAAAAACACAAAACACCTACATATATATATAAACAATAATATGAATTTAGTGTAACACACATACAAGCGCGTATATAAGCCATATGGTAGCTAATATCGGAGCTATGAATTTTCAATTAAAACTTACAAAACACTCAGCTGAAAAGTTGGCCCCAACTTTGTAGTTGAAACAACTCTCAATTGTATTTGACCAGCTGTCAATAGCAAACCAGAGACCAAATGAAAATCTAACGGAAAGTCAAAGCTAAAGAGCACAGCTGCAGTTGCTTTACGGAATGCAACTGCAGCTTGCCCAAATAACAGAATCAGAGAGAGAGAGAGAGGGCAGGTCAATACCAAAGTCAATCGCCGCTCTTTATAGCTGCCTTTCATAGCATTGTTTTGCTGGTATAAATAATTGAGTTTTGTTTCTCTTACCAAAAGTATGTAATGTGTATGCACTTTAAAGCTCCGTTTCAACAACTTAAAAGATATGTTATAGCATTGGTGGGCTTATTAAATGTATTGTAGTTGACGTGCGTGCGTAATTATTGCCAATTGCTAATTTAAACAAAAATAAAAATCAACAAACAAACAAAGAGAAAACTTATTAGGAAACATAAACGGCGCAGAGTGCGTTTGAGAGCCAACCAGGCCAAGAGCAAGTTCCGTAGTGTTTTTTTAACGTCAATGTCTGTAGAGTTCTTGTCATTGTCATGTGTTTGTTTGTTGTTAAAACATCTATACATACATACATACATACATATATACGTGTATACACACCTAAAACCTCCTTGAATCAAATGTGACTTGTCTATTAAAACAAAACGAAAAATTAAAAGTAAAAGTAAAAGAAAAGTTTAGTCGAAATGCATCAGATGCATATAATAATACTACACATACTACAATTCAATACCAAACATACATAGAGTTTTCTTCTATTCTCAAAATTTATATACATACATGCATATATGACGGCATTAGAGCATATAGTACTAACACACACACACACATACACATGCATACAGATATACATACATGCACGAGCCTGTAAAACAATAACAGTAACAACAAACAACAACAACAACAACAACAATTTTTAACAATATACATGTAACGAGTACCATGCAATAATAATCAATGATTATAACGATATAATGACGATATATACATATACATATATATAACCAAAAAATCGAAAGAAAGAAAGAAAAAACCAAGTAAATTGAAATGATTCCTGCCCTCCATTCGTATCAAAAACAATTGAAACTAACTCAAATAACTTTTTATATATAATATATATATATATATATAGCCTTTGATTTTTTGTGAGAATGGAATATATATAGTATATACATACATTAAATCTAACAGTAAATAGTTTAGCAATTTTTCAAGATACATATAAAGCGTACGCGTACTAGAATTACATGGGATGTGTGTGCTATATTGCTTCTTCTACTTGATAAAACAAAAAAAAACACACACACACACGCAACTAAAGCGAATTCGTAGATCCCGCATAGCCTCTGGGGTTTTTTTTTTTTTAAATATAAAAGACTTTCCATAACAACGAGCACTTTTCAAACTAACCTCCCTACTTCAAATAGAACCAGCGTATTTTCAAACTCTATGCATAAACTATTGTATAAAAACAAATTAACATAATTCTTGATACCTAGTTGATATATATGTATATGTAATGTGTGGTTGGGTTTAACAGTTGGTCAAAGCGTTCAACTTTCAACAAAGTTCATTTTTTCTAGATGTTATTTCGTGCCTAAAATAGTTTTTGTCAATTTTTACAAACCAGAATGTAACGGAAAGTCAATGCTCTTACAGCACTGTTTAAACAGCTGCAGCTGCTTTACAGAAGTATGCAAACTGGCAGCTTGCCCAATAACAGAGAAAGAGAGAGCCGGTCAATGCTCTTTCTAGCTGTGTTTTACCATTTTTTTGGTATAAATAATTGAAGTTTCTTTCATTTCCATGAAGGAGAGCCGCAGTGTATCTAGCTGTAGAGCCACTCTGTAGTTGCTTTAATCACCTTGCTGGATTGTGACTCTATGTATAGATATGCGTTAATAATCCTCTATACAATTAGTTGCAAAAACACAACCGTCCCCCTCATACCGCCACAAAGATCCACATACTCCTCCTACACATAACATACATAACTCTTGTTGGTTTCTGGAACAAAATGATCTATCTGGTAGAAATGAACTTTAGTGTAAAACAAAAGAAGTATTTGAGTATGCTGTTCTGCCCCGATCGCACCGTAAAATGTGTGTGTATTTATTTTTAATCTTATATTAAAAAATGGTATTTCCAAAAGACCATTGTAAAGGTGTTGTGCTTTTCTAGAATTTTATTAGTAGGTACATCAACTAAAAACAAAAACAAAAAAGTTTATTTTTTTGTCACAATAACAAAGCGTTATGATATAAAGCAAATAATTATACATAGAAATATATATATATATACATGAATATGAATTGAATACCTTTTATACGTGCACTGACATACTTACGAGTAAATATATATAAATATATTTACAAATACAAATTCAATCAACCGACCTAAACCTTAAAAATAAAACAACACAAAAATGTGCTTAGATATTCGCATTATATATATACATATATATATATTGTGTGTACTTTCCAATCGTTTTTGAGTTGCGCTTGTGTTGCCTTGTTCTCATATTTTTTTAACTCACACTGAAAGCTAAGCAATAAACCCTTAACTATATTTCAACAACTTTCTTTTGACTTTTCTAACATTTTATTCTTGTTTAAAGTTAAATCTTAAAAAACATACAAGATCAAAAGCTTATCATAAAGGTATATTTATAGTATAACAAAAAGAAAAAAAAAACAAAAAAAATTATAAAGTTTTGCTGTGATGTACGTTATATATATTTAATTACATAAAAAATGCAATAAAAAAAAAAAACAAAAAAATATAAAGCATAATTCCAAATTATTACAACAACAAAATATAAAACAAAAATACGAAAACATTTTATGCATGAGAATTTCTCCAACAACAAAAAAATATATATAAAACCAAAAAATAATATACATACATATATGACATACTCAAAACATCTACACTTGTCTAGAATTTATGCAAATTTTAAATGTGACTATTATTTTACATTTTTGTAGACAACAAAACCCGAGACAAAACACTCTCAATCTTCTAGTAATTGTCAAATCAGTTAACCATAGTATTAAACCAAACAACGTTTTCAAATGGCATTGTAATTGTATAGCGGTGACCGGGCGTTTTTAAATGTTAATTGCAATAATTTTCAATTTTCGTTTTTGTAATAACTCGCAAAATTTTCAAATAAAAATTCAATGAACGTCAATAAAAACCAAAACACACAAATGCTCTTTTAATTGCATGCAGCTGTTCAAAAACAAACACACAGGTAGGCGGCGCCAAGTGTTAAAAGGCAACCGCCTATCGATAACATGTCATTACGATTAGGCAAGTGTTACTAAATACAGGTCTGCAAACTACAGGCAGGTAATATTGCAGGTACAGGCGCTGGCTGTTATTTTTGAAAACCCTCACAAACATGTTTAAGCTCGAATGTTTTGATCTGTTTAACTTAAGGCTAACGCAGCTGTTAAAATAAAGGAGGTTACGTTTATGATATGTTTATTGCCATTGGAAAAGTGCATTTCTGTATCGGCATACTTCTTACGAAAGTACTTGAAACATGTTTAATAATGCAACTGTAATTGCTGCGATTTTAGCGCAAATGTTAAATAATTATTTATAAAAATCCGTTGCATTCAAATTCAAACATAATGTTAACAGTAGTCATTTCAAACTTTGGAATCTGGCTCTATTTTTATCAAATTGCACTTTATATAATTTGCTGTTTCCTAATTATATGTTATATTTATTTAAATTTGCCGAGCTGCCAAAAAGTCTGCAGCATCAGCAACATTTCATTCTTATAAACATGTTGACACGACGATCTAAGTCGATATATGCATGTATGCCTTGCTAAATAGCGACGATGGTCTGCAACCATCGATGTTAACAAGAAATTCTTTAAATGTTCTCCGTTCCCTTCTGTGTATCAATACCATAACTAGGACAAAATAAACAAGTAATTAGTTTTTAAGACATTTGCAATTGTCCTATGGTTGATTAAACATCGATGTATCGACGAAAAACCGAGAGCAAAATATATCGGATATAATAGATGTTTCATGTTAGCATCAATGTTATCCGATATAACGATGTTTTTTTGGATATTGTCTTCACCCGCAAAATGCTTGGATATATCGATACAATATCGATGTTTTCTGAATTTACTCCGCTGCTCAAATTGCGTTAATTGGCTCATTTCAATAGAAATTCCGAGCAAAAGTTTCTAAATATTAGCCCATAGAGTGTAATTTAATGTAAAAGTTGCTAAACATGTATGACTCATAGAGTGTAACTCAATGCAAAAGTTTGTAAACATGTGTAGCTTCAAAAGTTCCTAAACATGACGGCAGTCAAAATACAATTGAGAAGAAATATCGGTTCGCTTTAGCTATATATTTCGATCACGCTGGCGCAGAACTTTATTCGGCATGGAAAAATCGAGGAGGAAACGCGAAAGCGAGAAAAGTTAAAAATATTGATTAAAATTTCTGCTTAACAAAAATATATATGTAATTATATATTGTAAATGTCTTTAATTTAAGTGATATGAATCAAATATATATATATGTGTAAAGTTTAATATTTTAATACGCGATAAAGTACAACGAGTGAAGCGCCCGATACTGTAAAAAATCGAGTACTTTGCGAGCCTAAGACAACAGCAAAAATTATAAAACTGAAACAAAAACAACAAAGCTGCATAATAGACAGTGGATTTGGATGTGTACATAAGAGTTTAAAAAAATTAACAACAAAGTCAGAATCAGTTGAAAGTGTGATTTTTTTGAGCCTTTGTAAGTGGAAGAGAAAGCTTTAAGCGGAATTACATATAATAAAAATAAATACATAAATAAATACGAAGCCCGTCGCCATTTTGAAAGTGATTTTACAATACACACATACACATATGTATACACACAAAAACACACATGCATACACATCTAATAAGTTCAGTGAAAATTTAACAACAAACCATTATCATTACCCCACACATTTTAAACAATTACAAAATTCAATTTAACCAAATTAAATAGAACTGGCATCTTTTAAAGAATATCGAAATCAGTTTAACAAAATCGGGCAACGAAACGAAGCAAAAATAAAAATAAAAGAAACGCCAGGCAGCTGCAAAGTAAATCAATAACTGCGACACACATACAGCCATCTCCTTCGCACACCAAAAAATATACGACGCAAGTGAGACAGCGATATCGAAAAGTTTGTGTGGAAAGGTTTTACAACTGAAAAGTAAGTCGCAATTGTGTGGGTAGAGCAGCTCAGCGTGTAAGGGTGTGTGTGTGGTTTATTCATTAATTCAGGTATACTCGTTTTTTTGTATTTCGTTTTGACGTCCGTCATCGCAAACTAGAGATGGACGCGTGTCGACATTTTACAACGCAACACGAAAGAGATATTTCCCACACACACACAGTAGGAATTTTGCATGTCGCTGCCAATAAGAGCTAGGTTTTTTAATGACAATAAGGTATCCTTCGGTAAAATGTTTAATAAGGCAAAATTCTCTTTGAGTTTAGAATGCACATGCGCAAATATGTAAATGTTAAATATAATTTTGCAACTGGGTCGTGCATTTTCGTGACGCGCTGGCAAACACGCACCCAGCTCTATTGCTGACGACGCATAAACACTGTAGAAGCCAATGTGTCTGTATACCTGCTCTCGCATACTGTTATGTGTACTTACATACGTAGGTATATACGAGTATGTAAATGTTTGTGCGAATAACTAAACAAATGCCTGTTGTTGACGTAAATAGCACATTCAAAACACACACACACGTGGCTAGATCTGATAATGCGGCGGGGTAGGGTAAGCTGGACTGGCTTATCCGTTATTTTGTTTCTCTTGATGAGACCGTAACGAATTTCGCAATCTTTTTGTTTGTACTCTTTTTAAACGGCATTTTCATTACAAGGCATGGAACTAAGCTTTTCCGACTCTACACAGAAGGTATACATTCTTGACTAGCAAAACAAGCAGAGTACATAGAGCAATGTCTGTCCGCCCTTTCATGTGTTTCTATATGAAATACTCCCTAAGCAACTGAATGTAGAAGCAATGCCCTGGCAGTCACGTTTTAGAAGCTTACGAATTGATGTAATCGATAATACAAATTGTCCTCATAACAATGGGTTTTTGCATAAATGAAATCGTAATTCCACATAATTCCACTCTACTAACATTATATGTATGAAAAATCAAACCAAATCGTAGATCTTGTTTACAAATTTCTTTTTGTTTGCGTTCTCTTTTAATTTCTTTTGAAAACCCAGGACCGGAATCATCATCATCACCAGTAAAGAGTAGCAGCACCAGCAGCAACATCAGAGATTGGATTAAGGCGAGTTTTTGCGACAAATTAGAGCTAAGAGGGCATAGCTTAACAACAAAAAGTAAAATCAACAGACTGATAAACAATACATAACGTTAAAGGTTAAACTATATAAACATAAACGTATATAACACAAAGTTGTACATACAAAAACAAAATAACTACGAGACGCAAACACAGATAAGTGAAAGAAGGAGCAGCAGCAGCCTACGTGCCCATACGCCCGTTAGCCCCTCGCCCTTTGCCCAGCCTACACCAACTGCGGCCGCATGCCTAAAGAGAGATCAAGAAGGTGGAGAAGCATCAGCAACGGCATCATCAGCATTGTCACAGATAACAGCCAAAGACACAGACAGTGCGTGGCAGCGACGTAGCGTTGAGCGATAAGCAAAGAGCAAACAAGCAAAGGAGAGAGTGAGGCCTGCAAGACAGATAGAGAGAGAGAGAGAGAGAGAGAGTTTGGTTTCGTTTAATAGAAATTGATTTAAGTGCGTGTGATATTTAATGTTAAGCATTAATTCTAGCGAATAACCAAAAAGAAAAACGAAAGAAACAAAACAAAAAAATCGGAAAAAGGCAGTAAAGAAGCAGAAATTTTAATACAAGCGAAAAGAAAGTAAGGACAGACAGAGATAGGAGAGAAAGGATCAGAAGGAAGGGAAAGTAAGAAATTAGTATGACATACTCGTACTCGCACAATAGCGTTAGGAATAACATCAAAATGACAACAGCGTCAGCAGCAAAGTCCATACGTTTGAAAAAGGGTGCAGCTGCAGCTGCCACACCGGCAACACCGGCCTCCCCCCCACCCACAACACCAGCAACAGCAATAGCAACAACAACAACTGCACCAAACTCACCATCAACACCTTTGGGAACTGCACATTCCAACAGTATTGCCGGCAGTACAAATATCAACAATCATCACTTCCACTTGAACTACTCACCCATTGCCGGACTCGGCCTAGGTGTCCTGACTACGCCCAATCACAGGCAGCAGCAGAGGCCAATTCCAACCCAAACCCAGTCGGCTGGTCCCCAGCGTAGCCGTCAGCAGCAACAGCAGCGTCAGTCGCCCGGTGGCAGCGGCAGCGGCGGTGGCGGTGCATTCTTTTTTGCCAACAACTCTAGACGCAGCGGCGGCGGCGGTGGCGGTGTACGATCGCCACAGGCTTTGGGTGGAATTGGCATGGTGCGGCAATCTCCAGCAACCATTCTAGGTGGCGGCTTTTCGCCAGCATTATCAGGAGGCGGCGGCTCAGCACGGAAACAACGAAAGAGCCCAGTGTCAGTTGGAGCAGGCGCAGTAGCAGCCGGTGGCAAGATCTCGCCCCAGCATCAACTCATACCCACCGCATTGACGCATTTCGCTGGCAGCAAGTGTTTCGATGCACCAGCACCAACGGCCTTGCCCAAACCGCCGCAGCACTGGACGCTGACCAAGTCGGAGGAGAAGCTAGTGGCCGCCAGCAGCGCTGGCCCGACACTGCAAAGTTTGTTGCGCGGCAATGGCAACGGCATTGTAGGCTCCTCGCCCAAGTTCCAGCTGCTCGGCCGGACATCCAAGCGGAATCTGCTCGATGACTTTGATACGCACAATCTGAAGCTGTTGCTCAATGTGCAGTCGTAACGCCAGGCGCAGAAGCAGGATCAGAAACAGGACAACAACAATTGAGGCAAATGACAAAACAAACCATGGAACCAGGAATATGAAAAACAGAACCCCCCGTCGATGAAAACAAAAACAAAACAAAAGAAAATATATAAAAAACGTAAAAAAAAAATTCATAAAAATCTAAAAAAAAAAAATTAAACAAACAAAACCGAAAAATGAACCTTTTTTAAAAACAAAAAAAGGAATTTAAACAAAAAAAAAAAAAAACAAAAAAATGAGTAATGTTTGTGATCTCAAAAAAGTGTATCATAAAACAGCCACAAAAATTGAGAAGCTAAAATGGAAAAAAGTAAACAAAAGCAAAATAATTTCAACCATATAAAATATTTAAAAAACAAACTGTCCAAACACAACAACAAAAACAAACAAATTCAACAACGATAAAAGCAAACACAAAAAAGATGCAAAATTCCCCCAACAACATCAACAACAAGGCAAACCAAAAAAAACAAAAACAAAAAACAAAGACAAACTTTAATTTGCAAACTTTTGAAGAGAGAAAACCAGAAACACAGCAACAGCAACAACAACTGCAATGGCAACGCTTGGCTAAAGAACAACAATAAAAACAACAGCAACAACAACAACTGGGAAATTATCAAATGTTAAAACTAGAACGAACTCTGAAAGCCTGCATAAGAAAAATGATAAACAAATTGTTTTGTTTTGTTTTTTTTTATGTATGTATAAACGTGATACGCAAATAGACTTTGAAACAATTAATTAATAAGTCGAACATATAAAACATTATAAATTATAAACAAAGAAAACGTATTTAACAAAAACAAAAAGGACGCTAGAAGCGCAACACATCATACATAAAATACACAAGGACAAAATGTGCAACGTACCTTAAAGAATAATAAACAGAAGGAAAAGAGGAGCAGCTATCTGGGAGATCAGAGAGGATATATGATAAATAATAAATACAAATAATAATTATAATAATAATAATAATAATATGAAAGATACACCCCACCAAATCACAACAACAAAGTAAAGACTAATTCAACAACAACTCAACGACAACAACAAAAAATGTAAATGAAAACAAATTTAAGGGTAAAAGAAAGCAAAGAAAAACTAAACTCAAAGTCGCCGCCGCCGTCTCCGTCTCCGTCTCCAGTATGCCATTTGGGGATCAGCTGGGCTGTGGGGAAGCTGCCAAGCAAAATACACAACAACAACAACATCAACAACAACTATAACTTGCCTGCAGCAACAACAACTATTTCCTAAGCTATAAGAATGTGTAAAATTTTTTATTTGTGCTATTTAACTATATATTTTTATGAAAATACTTCCATTAATTTAAGTTGAAACAAACTGAGCTCCTAACTTAACCCTAACCCCTAACCCCCCCACAGACACAAAATCGTATACAAATGGCTTTAAAAAAAAATTGTATATTAATTTTAACAACAAAACTCTGAATTGTATATAAATTACTGAAAATCAAATTTGTTGAGGCGCTTTAATTATGTAAAAATTATCTTAAACGAAAGCTTTGTGTATAATTTAAACAAATCTCTAGCCGCTACATTTTAGTTGGAGGCAAACATTTTATTTTCCCTTTTGCCAAATATATGATTTTTGCTCTCCAACTAAAAACGAAACTACTTTTTATATAAATTATATATAAAACAAAATACAAATAAATTACAACAACAACACACACATAATTCGCGTTGATGCTCAAAAACGATACGATACACTTTGTTAGCAAAGAAATGTAATGAAAAACACTTGAACCCAGTACCTTATTTTCATTAATTATTAGCATTACTTATTAATTGTTAATATTAATATGTATGTAAATTATTTAAGCCAAACACCAGCGTCCCCTCCCCCCAAACTGGCGGATCCCACACAATCCAAAGTTCATGTATTTTGCGCAGGCGGATTGAGTTTTTTTTTGTGTTTTTTTAAACCAAATTTGTTTTTAATATATATATATTTTGTTTTGTTGTTAAAGGGTTTGCCAAGTGAATTGGTTAAATGAGAGAAAAGTTTAAGAAAGCAAGAAAGAAAGAAAGCAAGCAAGCAACCCTCCCAGAGTGATAAGCCAAAAAAAAAACAACATCAAGTAAACATATATCAAGCAAAGTTGCATAAATTTTTAGTTTAACTTAACATTTGTTTTTGTACTTCCTATATTAGTTTCTTAGAGAATGTTTCGTTACGATTCGATTGTTTGCCAGAGCATGCTGAAATTGTAATGTAGAAATAGAGCGGGTCAAGCGTGTCTGGTTGAGTCTAACAGGGGTTAACTTTGTACTCAGCCTCACACCGTTAGATCCCGCTCTCTCTCTTTATTCAATTACTGCATGGCCTTGCCTGGAAAAGGAAAAAGTAAAAAAGCCAAAAAAGTCAAAGCACTGTTTAGGTTAACTTGAACAAGTTGTCATATATTGGTAGCTTTAAAGCTTGTATCTTCAAGTTATACACACACACACACATACATATATATATATACTACTAAGAGTATTTTATGGAGCAAAGTTTCGAGCAGTGCTTGAAAGCCTAGCTTATAAGAAACATACATACATCTTACACACACGCATACAAACAAACATACACTCCCCCATAATACACATACATACAGACAGAAAGAGAGAGAGAGAAAGGAGCTCACTAAAACCTGTGGCTTTAGAATTTTGCATTTTTTTTAAGTGTAAGCTAAACACATCTACACACACACACACACACACATTGATTTGTTACTGGACGTCAATTTGAAGCTGAAAGAAAACATAAAATAACCAGAAAACTTTCTCTAAAAGCAGACCAAAATAAATCACACCGTGGTGTTTTCAAACAGCTTTGGCCTGGCCCCTGGGCCTGGTCTGTACGTCTCATCTCTTCTCGTCTGGGCCTCTGCTGTGTTGCAACAACATTTTATCAATCTGGGCTCAAGCTTTTTTTCAACACCAATCAGTACAAATTCATTTCCCTTATAAAGTTGGGCCGCAAAAGCGATTTAAGAACATTTCGCTATATTTAACCCAGAGCCAGGCATCATCATTAGCAACATCAGCAGCAGCAGCACCCAGCCTCGAGATGCTGATGGCCTGACCCCCCGCCCACATCCTCAGGTCAATGCTCTTTGAAAAAGAAATACTTAATGAAGAAAATACTATAATTTTTAATTTAAATTTTAAAAAACAGACGACAACAACCATTTGATTAAGTAAATAATGATTGTATTCTTGAAGTTCGAATATTATTTTTGTACCTACCTATATATTGTTTTTTTTTCTTTCATTTGTAAGACCAAAAAACAAAAACCCCGAGATTTCATTGTCGTCATTTTTATTTTCTATATAATTTTAATTTTTCTCCATTGATCTAATTTACAATTTAATTTGCAATTGTTTGTGATACTTTGCTATATTTACAAATTATAATAAAAAACTGAAAAAAAAACTAAAAAAAAAATGGACCATAAAGAAAAATCCTGAAAACACACACACACATTTACAAATTTTAAATTGTATAAAAAATCTAAACCATACGAATTTGCATGAGAAAATTGTGAAGAACTTGGAAAAACTTTTGTAAAAACCCATATGGAAATTGTAATAAATACTTGAAAAGAAAAAAGAAACGAAAGAAAAAATACCAGCCAAAACATCTACAAAACGAAAAAAAGAACAATAGTAAAAACAATAAACACAATTGTACACGGCTTTTATAAAGTAATTTATTGAAGCTTTGTATAATTAAACAACCCCGAAAAAAACAAAAACAAACTGAAATTTGTGTTTTTATTTGTTTATTTTTCCAGATTTTTGTTTGATTTCAGCACAATTTCAGTCACAAATAATACACAACAACCCCCAATGAGTATTAAATATGTAATCAATAAGGTGTTTTAAGTGCAACTAGATGGGCCTTAAAAGGGCTGAGTCATCGAAACATGTAAAGTGTGACTTGAATCATAAAGAAACTGGAAGAGCCGCTGCTTTTGCGAAATTGCGCATCCGCTGTAAAATCAAAGCGTAAGTAAGTCCAATTTATGCAAAAGCAGCGCCCCTGTTAACGTTTAACAGCGACGTCGCTGTGAAACCTGCATCTGTTTCTGTTTCTTTATGCTTAAATTGAAGAGCATTGAGTTGATGAAAAGAGTATTACAGACCCACTTTACATATGAGTGGAATGCCGCTCAGTAAATTTAAAGCCAATCTAACCGCACTTGAACTAGCCCTGACAAACTGTCGCCTTCTTTGGTCATGTATTGTTTAATATATTTGATAGTCACTCACACAGCAGCAGAGCAGCACAAAAGCAGCAACAAAAGCAAACAAAGAGAATCTGCTGAAATTAGCATTTCAAAAACAAAGGCAATTAATAACCAACCAAATGCATATGTATTGATGTACAAACGTACAACTATGTGTATACTATATATATATATGAAGAAGCGATTTCATTTAACTAATATCACATACATCTAGATAAAACAGCAAGAAATCCAGGAAATAATACTCTTTTTGAAAAAAAAAACAGTTAATATTAAATACTATGTGCGACATAGGAAAAGTTGCTATATGCCCTAGCAGAAGAGGCAGCATCAGAGCTTAATGCTACTATATAGTATTATATGCAAATAGTTAAATGATTTGTTGTTGCTGTCCAACTGATCAAGCCACACAAATCTATTGTTCCTATATTTAACTATATGCATAGAAGACGAACTCCTTCTGCTCAAATTTTGCAAGACTTTTGATGGAAATCGAATTCTAGATTGAATTTTAAAGCATCCCCTTTAGAAGTTGGGCTTTTTGACTTCCAAGTGAAATGTTTGATATAGTATGATATGAAATGTTATGTGATTATATAAGATTTGGATACATCAATATTATCAAAGAGAGTTCTAATAAAAGTAGTTCAAATAATTTCCCATCTGGACTTTCCCTAGAAGAATTTGAATCTAGTATTCACACTGTTGCAACACAGTTCGTGTCAATCGAAAAGTTGATCCTGACGTCACATGCTTATATGAAGCACTCTGGGTATTTGCCTCGTTCTTTATCAGGCACAGCATGCTGCAATATAAGCAGGTAACGTCACCAGAAAGAGAGAGAGAGGGGAAAACATCCAGTATCATAGCTGGAAGGCCTCGGTTTAACTTTAACCCTTGTAAGCCGCCTTCCTAGCACCATAAAATTCCTTCCCAAAAAAAGTCTTGTGAAACTGGATGGAAGTGCGTTAGTCGAAGAAATCAAATCCACAGATTTTTATTAAAATTATAGAAAAAATGGAAAAATAACTGCCAGCTGCCAGGGTATTTTGGAAACACCATTTTAAAGCAGCAAGAAATATGTCGTCGTCGTTGTGAGTTTGTGAAAAACCCTAAAATTTATATATGCAATTTAAACATTTTATAGATTTCTTACACTAAAACAAAATCTAAATGAAAAAGGTAAACAAACAACAAAAGCAAGCAATGAATATGAATAAACAAACATAAATACATATAATGTTCAAGATTTTATAATACACACACATACACAGAACACATACACACACACACATTAATAATTAACAAAAACCGAGAGCTAAGCAAAGAGTCTAAAAAAAAATCAGCATGTCAAGTAAAACAAAAATTAAATGCAAAACAAAATACAAAAAAAAATAATGAAAATCATATAAAAATAGCCAAACAATCAAACCTTAACTAAAAAATCAAATCAAGTCCCAAATCCAATCCCATTTCCCCCCAATCCCCCCAATACCAAAATTCCAAATCTCCCAAATCCCCAAAACTTTGCAAAAAGAGATTGAGAAATTTTCAAAAACAACAAATTTTCAACAACATCCAAAAACCCCGAAAATGAAGAGGATGATGATGATGATGATGATGATGGTGGAGATGCGGCGTGGACAAAGCAAACACTTGGCGGAAGTTCGCAACTCTTGGCATGAGTTTATTTTTAGAGGTAAGTGTAAGTGTGTGCGGTAAATCCCAAGCGATATCGCATGACTCATTCAATACTAAAGCTGAAATATAACAATAAAACTGGTATTATCTTGAGTGGCATAGTTATGCCTAGTAGATCTTTGTAGAGTTTGCTCGAACAGACAACAGAGAAACCATGAACGTGTGTCGTTGTCGCCACACCGACGGCCCAAAATCAGCTCCAACAAGCCCACAAATACAAGTATACCCCAGTACGTGCTTATATATATATATATGTATATATTAGTATATATAAGCGATCGCTTAAGGTTTTCATACTCTTGTTTGTAGGGGTATTCGAATTTTTGTTACGAAGTTTATCCGGCATATGAAATATACACTTTAGTATATTCCTATTACATATTATACCCTCTCCCTAGAGGCGAGCGAGGATTCCTCGACCTTTTCAATGGATTTTGCATCTGGAGCACCGGCATTTCTCACATAACTCTTGCCTTGCTTGAGAATGATTAATTTCTTTTAGCAACCTCACTCTCCTTGCCAATATTATTCACTCCTTTAAGTTCATTCTTGGGTCTCCCAATATGACAATCTCTCTCTCTATCACTGGATAGCAGTGCCTTTGCCCCGTGCTAACTTTTAGCTTAGACCAATTCATTTATCTACCGACTTCTTAGTCAGTATCAATATTGCTCACTCCTTTTCGTTCATTCTTGCCTCTTTATATATACCCATCTCTCTCTTTCGATAACAGTATCCTATGCTACACTTAGCCAAGGCTTTCTTTCACACCTCAGCCTACGCCTTAAGCCAATTTACAGATTGATTTATCAATACTCCATAATAATTTCTTTATCTCTGTTTCCTTACATTCAGCATGCTTATTATGTCTTACAGAGTTCTCTCATGTTAGTTTTACAGAGGATGTCAACAGAGGATGTTAACACAGCTTCTGTAACAGCTAGACAGTACAACACCTCATATTAATTTTACTTATATTCGGTATTTCGGCATTTCTACCCATTTGTAGGTCGAATTTTTTAAAACGGCTTCGTAGTGCTCTTAGTGCAGAATTAAGTCTTACTTATGAGAACATTTCAGTCTGCTTATCCCTATCGTTTGGATTGTTACCAAAGTATATGTAATCCTATGAATGGAAATATGACAACTTATTCCAAACCTATATTATATATGTATATATTTAAAGCTCTTTAGAGTATCTAGGCTTGGGCTTGGGCCGTTTATTTCTTGCTTAAAAACGATGTCGCAAAACAAAACTGGATTTACAGAGACGCAAATGTTGGCAATGGATGGTCTTTGGTGCTGCGAGTTGTGTTTCAGTTTCGGCTTCATTTGTGTCCGGCTAACCATGGCTCTTTATTAAGCGTTGTATTTGTATATACGTATGCATGTATATATACATACATATACATATAAATAAACATGTGTGCACCATTGAGTTTGTGAGATTGTAATATGTACAAAAACATCCCTTGGGGGGCTTCAGCGCGTGCATAATGAATATGTTTACTGTTAATAAAGCCAAAGCCAAAGCCAAGCCAAGCCAACAAATACAGGCCGAATATGTAATTAAAGACATGCGTGTGTATTATATGTATGTGTAACTATGAATACAGATGAGTATTGTGTATGTGTGTGTAGATAACTTATATGGAAATATACATATGTACATACACATGGCACATGAATATGAACACGTACGTAATTCAGACGTCTGTTGGAAACGCTGCTTTTGCTTCTTTTGCAAACAAATCAAAATTTAACTTTTGCGGATGGGAAATGCCTCGGATAGGACCAGGGTCCATGTATCAACAAAATCAAGTGCAACCGAACTGAGGCATATATTTGCATGCAAATGCCTTTTCATCTAAGGGCACGGGAAATTATTTGGCCTTACCAAATTTAAGTTTCAGCAAAAATCTGGTTATTGTTTTTGTTCCAAATTTCGAGGGTGCCGCCGACCAAAGGTCACCACAATATAATAGAGTTATCCGTTTCCATGAAAAGTAGGCTGAATGAGCTTATTAAACGAAATGAAGGTTACTTAAAATATATATTGTAACCTCATTTCTAGAAGACCGAATGCATTACACAATGCTCGGAAAACATTGAAGTTTCGGTATAAATAAAAAAGTCTGTTCTATATAATTGTGTTATTATGACAATAATATTACTTGTTCATTGTTTACTTGCTATAGAGGTGTTTTTTAAAATTGTATGTTGCGTGTCTCGGCACATGGGGGCACTACTATGTACACCTCTGATCAGCAGCATAGGGAGACTACAAATTTTGACTTTAACTTGCCAAAACGAAACTGGATTAAGCAATTTTTATTATAATTTTGTGACGATATTTGTAACGCACAGAAAGAAGCACTTCCTACCTCATAAAGTATATATGTATTTATTGATCAGCATGACAAGCCGAGTCGATATAGCCGTCTTCGTCTGTATGTCTGTCCGTCTGTTTGTATGCCAACTAGTCTATCAGCTTTAGAGATATCGCGTTGGAGAGCTGTTGATATAGTTATACTAAAGTTATCACCGACCGCTTCGGAATGAACTCTTAGTACAGCCAAATTGGTTGCTTTTATGTCAATTTTAGAAGCTGACCAAATTTGATCCGGATTGGACCACTATATCATATAGCTCCCATTTAGCCGACCGATTCGGAATGAACTCAGTATGGTTCTTTACCCAAATTAGACCGAATGGAACGTGTCAGTCTTAGAAGAACCCTCTACGTATGATGACCGAATTTCAACCGAATCTGCAAGGGCACTTAAACCTCCTTTCCTGTTCATTTTCTTTTTTTTAATTAATGGAGCTCTACTTTATCAATTACAGTAAAACTAAACAATATATAACTTTTCCTAAATTAATAAACATTTTTATAGAAATGCTAGATGGCGTTAGAGTGGCCCTTGCCTCAATACAAACTTTGACATCGACCTTTACCCCCTTGCAGTTGGAATTCGGTCGACCGTTTGACCTGTGCCTTATTCCAAAATCAATCAATCACATCAATTATGTAAGAATGTTCAATAAGAACACCACCTTTCTACCTCCAACCTTACCTTAACTCGTATTCTTCACCATATACAATCGAGTATCTATTAGACTGATGAGCATTGTAACGTAAAGTACATAACGTAACGTAAATGTATATGTATAATTATATGCATGTATACAACAGTAGTTGTAGTTCGGGTTGTAAAGTTTTTGCCTCTGTTGGCTTGTTTCATGCTGAGGCATACTTAAAAATTTGTATAAAATGATTCAGACCACCCCTCCATACCATATCTAAGAAATGTATATGCATGCATATATACATACATATGTCTCTATGTATTTGCTCTTATTTCAAGCAAACGCGTAAACAATTTTGTTATTTTGCTTTTGCTGTTGCTATTCCTCTTTTATGGTTTTGTGCTTGCGATAATTGCGAAAAGCTAACGACAAAGATGGGTGCGGGACGCTATGCTGCTCTACGTCAACAGCAGCTCACGTTGTTTTCCTCTCTTTCTAACTCTCTGAAACAAATACTAACGGCCCCGCCAAGACTCCCTTCGCCTTCACCGCCCGGACAAAGCTACTACTAACTACTAGTTGTTTTGAAAACGAAAACAGAAAAACAACAAGAGCAGGGGCAAGAGGAGGAGCAGGGTATAGTGTGTGAGTGCGTGCGATGGTTTGTCTGCTTTCAGCTGGATTTTGATTTAGACAACGCGACGCGCAACGTAGGCATTTTCTACCCAATAGGTGTAAGATATAAAAGATACATATGTATATATGTGATGTAGTCACGCGCAAGCACACACACGCAACACCCACAGTGTGTGGGCTCCATTTACAAATTGTACGCGCTGGGGTCTGCTTATACTTCGAAATTTGTCCAGGTCTAGAAAATGCGTCTGATTTTATATGCAATGCAAATGCGACCTATGCATATGTTCATATGTATGTGCATATAAACTAATGCAATTCCACGAATTTAAATGAAGTTTGAAATTGGGAATCTTGTTTTCTACATGTTAAGTGGGACAAGAACAGAAAAGACAATTACAGTTATGTATTTTAACATATGAACAGTACAATTTTCAGACTCTCTTTAGGTTTGATCAAAATGCAGAGTAAATATTTAGTCTCAATTGGAATGGACTTACAGGAGAGTCATAACAGTGATGTTACTGATAAAGAGTGTAAGGCATGTAATGTAGCTAAAGTGCAGCTTTTTCTCACACAAAGTACAGTGTTTAAGAGAACGTATCAATAAAATTTAAGTTAATTTATTGCCTTTAAACAGCTCTACGAAGGAGAGCTTTGCATAAGACCCTTCTTACCTAAGAAGGGCCTGGATAAGGGTAAAACAAGGCTCTGCCCTTTGTTACAGCCGGCATTGGGTAAGACAATCACCGGTCCCCGGCTTCACCCCGAAACCCAACCCGCCAAACTACAGCTACAGTTACGGCAACGGCAGCCGTAAAACGGGTTGAGGTTGACCCATCTAAAAACGGGCTATTATTATAATGGCTATACGGCTATAGAATACACATACATACGTTGGGAATGCCAACGGCACTAGGGCGGATTTATTGTTCGCTTTGATACACAAGTTTGTATGGAAACGGGAATACATATGTATATAAATACAAACGTATGTATGTAGTATATGCATGTTTGAATACAGAATTTCAGTGTATGTCAACGGTTTTTTTTTTTGCAAGCAAAGCTATGGAATAATTTATTTTTTGCTGCGCAATTTCTACGATTGATACCCTTAAGCTTGTACGATACCATTCACAAAATGGCATATTCATTGTGACAAGAATGATTTTAGATGAAGTCTTTATGAAGATGAGAGAAATCCATATGGCTATTGTCTCTCAATCTTTTCATAGACAACATTTTAACATTCGCTGTTAACTAACATTTGAGCAAAAGCTCTGTCAATCTTGAGGAATTTCAGACTTGAATTAAATTTTTATACATCACGTTTAAGTTCTATGGCAGCAGATGCTTGAGAATCTGGAGATGATCAGCCTCGAGATCTCAGCTGAACATTTTCCATAAAGAGGCATATGTATTTGCTTCATAGGGATGGGGGAATTATATCATTACTAGCCAGTTTACCCGACGTTAGGGCCGTAATACCGATCATTTCACCAATGGGCCAATCTTTACCTTGTCCCATGTTCCTGTATACCAAATTTCATTGTTTTACATTATACAAAACTCTAAAATTTAATCATTTTCGGAATATTTACGATTTAGAAGTCTCCTTGACTACTTAAATTTGCAACAAATCGGTTAAGTTCATACTATATCATATATGTAGCTGCTTTAGAACTGGTAATATGTGAATGGTACATAGAAATCGACACAGCCATAGATAGCTTTCTTGTTTTCTTTCTATTTATTTTCTTTTCTCTCGACCAATGTTTGCTGATTTTGCTTTGCTTTGATAAATATGCCTAAGTTTTGTACATACATACATCAGTATGTAGATTGTATGTATGTATTTGAGTGTTTATGTTATGTACAGAGGGCAACCACAATTGAAAACGGCCGATTGCGTTCACATCTTATCGCCATAGGCATAAATACAATCATAAATACAGACATACATATAAATATATATATGTATGTATGTATATATATGTATGTACATACAAACATTTGATTTGTATGTCTGTAAATAATAATATTGCACGCTTCTCTCTCTATAAAAATAAGAAACGACAATTCGAAATGATTGTTTGCACTTCATATTATAATGACAAGATTCTAATCTTAATGGAAACTGATAAACAGATGTTTGCTTTAAAAATATACTTAAGTATAAAACTATTCATATCTTTTGTACATATTTAGAATGAACTCGAATGTGAGCCGTTGAGAATGGCGAAACAATTGGTAGCGGAAGTTGTGCTTCAAATAAAAAATAGTAAAAAAATAAGTACAAATAAGTTAAATAAATACAACTTTTCAGACAAGGCCCAAAAATATTATGTTTATGTTAATTTTATTGCTTCTTTCTTTGTTCTGATCTAAAATTTTACAATCATTCCCTCAGGGCTCAGTTACAGTTTTGTATTTTAATAAAAACTCAATGAATCAGCGTGACAAGGCGAGAGTCGATCGATGGAGGCATGACAATCCGTTTCTATGCGAACTGCTCTCTCAGTTTTGAAGCTATTGCACTAATAGGCTTTTCTTTCAGTTGTAGGCTGGGAATATGTTAAAATCATATGTCAAGTGAGAAGTTTTTACTTCCAAATATGATGCTGATTGGCCTATTAAATCGCATGGCTATCGTAGAACTGACTTTAACGGAAAGAACCCTTAATATGAATACTTTTTGCTTATTTTTGTCATAATTCAACTAAATTGAATAGAAGAAGCTACCGCATAAAGATCTGATTTTGATTCAGATCGTATTATTATCATTGAATCGACTTTTGAACATGAAATTTTAGGAAAACGAAGGCTCTCTTTCTCTGACACACAGCGCAAGAACACTCCAAATTATTTGTACTGTGATGAAGTCATATATATAGCAGCTATATAATATAGCTATCCAAACTGGATCAGCAGTCGCGAGGGCTTCAGAAACTGATACATACCAAATGTGGTTCAATTCGTATAAAAATACAAAACAGTTTTGTGGGTTCTGAATCTTTCTGATATATGGAAGCTATACGATATAGTGTTCCCATCTTGCTGATTTCGCTTACGGTAGAAAGAAGTAGTTAGATTCCTATTATAAGAAAATATCTGAGTGCTTTTCTAACTTTGAAACTTAAACTTCATATTAAGATAGACTGGCCTGGGTCTCCAAGGCTATAGCAACCCGAAGCAAAGAGTATGTATAGAGGGAATGGTACTATTGTTAGAGATGTATGAAATCTTTCATCCCTGGCATATATATGCACTATATATAGAGTCTGGAACACGTGACTGGCTACTGAAATGATGATTCTGGAACCCCCTGGAGTGCGTGTGGTTGCGCCTGGGCTGACTGACACTGCCCATTCATTCAATGAATGTGAATCGCCTTATCGGTCAAGCTAATTGCGATGCTGATGATGATCATCATCATGATGACCCCACAAAGTGGCTATCAACAGATAAGCCTGAGCATTCTCAGCCTCTACATATATTGTGGTCTGATCTGGCTTGGTTTAGTCTATCAATCCAGAAACTCAAAGCAAGATGTGTTTGCCAGTCGTTCTTGTGTTAAGCATTGGTTGCTCCTTGGCCCAGGCAAGTTTTTCTTCAATGGCTGCCAAAGATTCAATTGAAACCTTCTAACTTGTATTTCAGGCAAATGTGGTGTTTCATTTTTCACTGGATTTCCACGTGAAGCAGCCGGCAAATGCCTCGGCGCCCATCAATAAAACCATACTGGTGGAGAATAGTCAATTGTCCGTGCAGGATAATGAATCCACGGCAGCGACAAGTGCTCCCGCTGTCACACTCTGGACTGAGGAGCAGCAATACACTCAGCTAGCCCTGCAGCAGCTGGAGGACACCAAAAGAGCTGTCCAGCAGCTCAACACGGAGCTGAGTCCACTGGTGGGACGCAGCAATGAGTTGGCCGCTCGCCTCAAGCAAAGCCTGCGCTACGTCAACGAGGTGGATGTGGATCTGCAGCAGAACAGCCTGCCGCAGCAAGTGCAATTGCTAAAGAAATATGTGCAGCTCGTGGACAACCTGAGTGCCCCATCCAGCCAGGGTGGGGTGCGGACACTGGAATATGTGCTACTCAAGCTGGCCATCGAGAAATACGAACTGCTGCCAAAACAGCAACAGGTTCAGGGTTACCTGCAGCGCTTGGAGGCGGCCTGGACGAGTTACAAGAACACGCAAGTCGTTTTACTAGAAAACTCAACCTGAGCTGGGATTTCGTTTTAGATTTGTAATTATAGATACTTAGATGTTTAGTGTGTACAGGAGAGAGTGGAAGGCGAAACAAAGGCTAAGCCAACGCCAACGGGCGGCATTAAAAACAAAAAATGAAACCCTCAAAAAGGACTTCCTGTCTATACATACACAGGTACAGGTTTGGGTTTCTTTTTTTTTTTGTGGATCGCACAAAGGCAGGGAGCAAACGGCACAAGGCAAGGCATGGCATGGCATTCTTCATCTGACCTAAATCTCCCTCTGTGCCTCAGACTCAACGCTGGAAAATACGTTACGCACGATGGGAATACAAATACAAATGCATTATGAGGGCAGGCAGGTAGGTAAGAGCTCAAGCACCATGAAGAGCACAGTCTCTGATGGTGAACAGCTGCCCGAATCCGAGGGTAGCTTGGCTGTGGTCCCAGAAATTCCTGAAACTCGAAACTGCCACAGAGAGGGATATAAAACGGTTGCTGTGCAACGAAACACACAGGCAGCCATGTGGGATGGGGGAAAACTGGAAATTGGGAATGGCTTTTTAAAGTGGTTTCATGGTGCAGTGGATGGATATGGAGGATGCTGTCTGCAACTGCTGGTACTTGTGCATATGAGGGCGCACATTAAGCCATTCAAATGTGGTAAGTAAAGCATAAATGACTTGAACAGTTTTTTATATCTGCATTCGTGAGGGTATAAATTTGACTACAAGGGATTTCCCAAGGCTCTATTTTAACGGCTTTCTTTAGAAACCAAAAATAACCTCTTACAAACTTCCAATACGATCTTACAATAGATATTCGTATAGTTCATATATAAAACTCTTATAGAGCATAATTTATACACCTTTGCATCTTACATGCATTGGCAACAATCATCTATACAGAAACGGAAACTCGATTGGCACAACAAAAAAGAGACGACAACGAGTTAAAGGTAAATAAATCAGGTTTCGTCTTTTATATAAAAAAAAAGAAACTGGTCGAACCACTCAGGCCTAGTAAATTTAACCGCTCATGTTGTTTGCGCTAAAATGTTTTTAATATGGCTGCAAATTAAATGTAAGTAGATATCCCATATAAAAATAAACCAATAGATTTAATTTATTGCTGTCAAAGATTTATAGCCGTACTTCAATCTATACATACTTTCCAACAGTTTCAAATTTGCCGCCCAACAGTTACCGATAACATGTCTTAGCGATAACTTTTAGTTGTACTGGAAGTCTGTTAACGCAACAGCGATTTAACAGAGCCGCTATCAACGCATGTTGTGTTTTCTTCGTTTTTATTTCAATTTGGCTTAAAATTACGTAGAATTTTTAAGACCTCGATTTGGAAGTCCAACTTCTGATCTCCTGTCATACGCTGCATGTGTGGCTTAATGCTATCAAAGAAGGCCTGATCGGGATCTGGCGGGTTGTAGGTCACGGTACTAGTATTAACACTTACATTTGCTGCAGGTGCAGGAGTGCGAGTGCTGGTGCTGGCGTTCAGATTTTCAGCAGGCGGTGGGGTCGGCGCATCCGAATCCGTGTAATCGTCCAGCACACTGTGCAGCGCTTGGCTAATCGCTGCGTCCTGCAATGAATTGCAGCTATTTTGGTTGCCACTTTCAGCTTCAGTTTTGTCTTCCACAGCTGTTAAGGAATCGCGGCGTCTCTTAACAGCCAATCGTTTGCGTTTAACCGCCAACTTGGGCTGCTCCTTTACGAGCCCTTCATCTTCCGGCTCAGCTTTGACATCCAGCAGAAAACTCAGCTCCTTTTCATATATGTAAGAAGCTCTGCCCGCCTCTTCCCCGGTCTGACGCAGCCGGTTCACTCGCAAGTAGCTGTCCCGAGTATTTTTCCAGCGTTTCAACAATGTTTTCACTGTCCGCACATAAGAAACAACAGCAAATTGAGCAGGTTGGGCTATATATCTATAAATTCTTGACCTAGACCTACCGATTTCCTGCTTTTCCGTGGCACTGCCCGCCTCAAAGTTCTTGCATAAATGTTGCCCAATCTGCTGCCAACTGCTTTCCCTCAGTTCTCGATTATGGAAATTGGCATGCCCCCTGTCCCAAATGATTGGCCGTTGATGTACTGCCTCAATGAAATCGTACATGGAGTAGCGGAGATGAATCCCGGCGGTTTTTAGAACTTTATGATTGCCCATGATGCGAGTAAAAACGCGCCAAGCATTGGCGTGCGACTGCTACAAAGACAGCTAGGAATGGCAAACACTAGCAGAAATCTCTGGTGGTGTTATCGCTCGTGATTGGTCAAAGAACACATCTATTGGCTTCCAAGCTGTGTGCCAATTTTACATTTAATCATTTGTAAACAAATGAAGAGTTTTTGTTTTAAGTTTTGATAAAACTAGAAAAAAATGTTCTACTCAACACGGTTTCATAAAACTGTAGAAAATCCCATTGTTCAACACTTTTTGTTTGTAAAACTGTAGCAAAATCACATTACTCAACACCTTCTCTATAAAACTGTTTTTTTTTTTTTTTTTTTTTTTTTTCAAACGAAGCGACGCATTTTGGTTATGAAAAATACATGTTTTCAATTTTTATTATTAAACATATATATGTATGTAAGTATTATAGAGGTCAATTCAAATTAATTGTTCAGGAGTGCAACAAGAGAAGCATGTGACAGCGAATGAACTGGTATAATACGTGAACAATGTTAAATTAGCAGCGTAATGCAGAAAATGATGAGTGTTGGTTGGTGTTGTGTTTGGATGATGTTTAATTAAAAGTTTGCTGTTGTGGCTGGGATAAATGTGTGTTATTTACATGGGCCTGCCCATGCCGCGACCCATGCCCATGCCACCACCAGCCATCGGTGGTTCGCCAGCTTTGGGGCTCTTTATGGTCTCATCCACAGATAGAATCATGCAAGCGGCTTCTGCGGCAGCTGTCAATGCGTTGATCTTGATAATCGACGGCTCCCACACGCATAGCTCATAGTTGTCGGAAATATCCTCCTTGGTTATATCAACGCCAAACCATTGCCCTCCTGCGAAAAATATAGATAAAAATAGCAACAGCAAATTATTTAAAACTTCGATAAGCGATAATTTTTAAAAATATGGTCATACTCGACGGACATATGTCGATTAAACAAGTGCAATGAGTTGGCAGTTCTGTTAATACCCGCTGGCCTGTTGAACGCTGTCGAGACAAACACGCGCTAGTTTTACATTGTTTGCGTTTTTAATTGCAAATTCTTAAGAATTTTTTAATTTAGTTTTAACTTTTGCTGTTGAGCGAATGGAAATACAGTGTGGGCATGTCTAAACGCAAGCAGAAACTGACGCCGCGTGAGGATGTGCACAAAACGCCAGAGAAGCGACCCAAGGCAAGCTTAAAAAATGAGCCGCTCGATAGAAGCTATCCGGCGTTGGCTGACTATCGCCAGATCACAAACATTGAACCTGATCTAACAGAACTACAATTGAAGACTGAATTAGTGGAGAAGAAGCCGAAGCCCACAGTAACAGCTGCAGCTAGTACGGACTCTTTGTGGCAGCAGGAGAGTGATTCAGATGAGGAAGGCTACTCGGACGACGATCCACAGGCGGACGATGTCGTATGCAAGGGTAAGTACACCACTAGGAAGCAAGTAAACAGAGTTATGATTTACACAATGACTATTTCAGTTGAGGATGATGCCTATAATCCCCAATGGGTAGCTGATCCGGCCATGCCACGCCAGATCTTTGACTTTCAGCTGCCCGGGAAGGCGGGTCTGAAGAGCGGCCCTAAGATACAGGACAGCCCACTGTACTACTTTTTTAATCTCATGCTGGGAGATCGCCACAAGTTCTTTGGCCAGCTGGCTGCCAGCTGCAATGTCAAGGCGGTGGACACCACCCCCGAGGAAATGGAAACATTTGTGGGCCTGTGCCTTCTGATGGGTGACCTGAAGTTCAACCATTTGGCTGACTATTGGAGCACAGATGTGTACCATGGCTTTGCTGGGTTTGCAGATAAGATGAGCCAGGAGCGCTTCTCGCAATTGCTGGAGTGGCTCAACTTTGAGCAGCTCATGGAGGGCGATACCAAGTATAAGGATGTGGGCATTGCTGGGAAGCTGATCGATTTTTTCAATGATGTCATGTCGAAGGAGTATGTGTGCGGTCAGAAGGTGGTGATCAATGAGCCGATTGTATTGTGGAAAGGCAGCTTTAGTTATCACCATGAGTTGTCCACAAAATTTCGACGCAATGCAGTCATGCTGCACTTGCTCACCGAACAGCGAGGTTTGATAATGAAAATACGACCAGAGTCTGTCCGCCAGGACTTTCCCTGCAACTCCCGCCAGCTGGTGGAGCAACGCAGTCGGCTGGCCCTAGATCTAATGGAGGTGCAGTCTGGACAGGAGCAGAAATCATTTAATTTACCAGGCCGCAGCGTCTATGTCTCTAAGTACTATGGTAGCTATGGTCTGGCCCTTGAGCTTGCCCAGAAAAGCATCTACTGCTCGGGCATGTTGGACAAACAACGCTATGGCAACAGCAAGGATTTGATGAAGGAGCAGACTAGCAAAATATCAACCAGATATGCTCTCCAAGCTCCTCTGCTGATGGCCAAGTGGCGCAAGAGCTCTAAATGCATGTATTTCTTCAGCTCCGACTGCCCGACCATCCAGGCCAAGGATTCAGCCATGCTCAAAGCGAAATCCTGTTCTAAAATTCTCGAAGAGCTTAACAGGCAGCTGTCCCCCAGGCAGCCCAGCCGCAAGGATCTAATTGGCTATCAGAATGGAGCAGCAGGACAGTGGCCAGTGGACAAGCAGTTGGCCATCTTCGTGCTCAACTCATTCCTGTACAATGCTCATCTCATCTATGTGGGCAATGTAAAGCGATCCCATCTTAAAGGAGGAACCAAAGTGAAGTCCTATAAGGAGTACCGCGCAGATGTCATCAAATCCCTGCTCGAGGACGAGGAGAAGCGGGAGCAGAAGTCTCCAGAGCCGCCAATTGCAGACATAGAGAAAGCTGCCCCAGTGCTGGACGAGACTACGCACCAGATAGGAGTTCTCATGTTCAAGGGCAAACCAGTGCTGAAGAAGTGTTGCCATTGCCTAAATTCCGGCCAGGAGCAGTACACACAAAACGTATGCCCTGCCTGCCCGCAGGCGCCTAGCCTGTGCAAAGAGCCATGCTTCCGCCTCTGGCATAAGCAGCTCGAGCAGAAGAAGTCAAAAAGTAGTCTCGAATGGTTGGTGAAATAAATGTTAAAATCTCTATCTATAACTGGAATGTTGTGGTTTCCAACTGGGGTCGGGTAATCATGGTAATCTACTTTAGAAACACTTAGCACTTACCTTGAGCATGCTTCTGGCGCAGCTTGTTGAGAATGTTGGTGGCATCGAAGCCGGCATTGTCGCACAATTGACGCGGAATGATCTCCAGACCCTTGGCAATGGCTGCAATGAGCAGCTGCTCCTTGCCGGCAATGGTGCGTGAATAATCGCGCAGCAGCTTGGACAGCTCCATTTCGATGGCGCCGCCACCGGCCACAACCGAATCGTGCTTGATGGTGCGACGGACAATCATGATGGCATCATGCAGAGAGCGCTCCGTCTCCTCCAGGAACTGTTCGGCGCCGCCGCGCAAGATGAGGGTGCTGGTCTTGGCATTTGGACAGCCTACAGGAGGATGAGGAGCAAGGGTGAAATTCAGATTTCTGTTGATCGTGCTGCTTGTCTTACCTTGGAAGAGATTGAAACGATCGCCACCCACTTGGCGCTCCTCGAAGTGCTTGCACAGGCCGAGCACGCTGGCATTGATGTCATTCGCCGTGGTCATGACAGCGCCGCCGCAGGCTTTCATCGTGCGCTTGAGATCCTCCTCGGGCACGCGGCCGGCGCAGAAAATGTTGCGATCGGCGAAATACTGTGTGGCCACATCGCCAATGGGCAGCTTGGAGAGCACCACATTGGCCCCGGACTCGTGGATTTTGGCCAATTTGTTGTATAGTATCTGCCATTCGGCGTCCACCACTTTCTGGTACTCCTTGACGTTGTCCACGCGAATCTCAGCATTGTCGCGCTCCGCCTTCAGCTCCAGCTCAATGTTGAGCAGGGCGATTTTGCAGTTGTCGTAGGATTTGGGGGCCATCTCGAAGCCCGCATAGGAGAAGGTCTTCTTAAACGCCACGCCCGAGACCAGTTGGGATTCCTCCAGTGAGCCGCCGGCCACCTTCTTGATGCCAATCATGTTGAGTGGCAGCAGTTCGTCCAGCGACAGCACTGCGTCAACCACAATCTTGGAGAAGAAGTCCTTTTGCTGATGTATCAGCTTGGAGGACATGGCCGTGGCGGCGCATTTCTCCAGCAGTGAGCGCTGCTCATCCTTGGACTGTTTCTCAATGTGCACAGCCATATCGTTGATCTTGTCCATGCACAGCTGGAGGGCCTTACGTATGGCCTTGATCACAATGCGCGGATGCACACCCTCCTCAATGAAGGGTTTGACCTGCTTAAGGAACTCGCCGGCCAGCAGAACCACCGAAGTGGTGCCATCGCCCACCTGCAAAAGGAAGCACTCGTAGTCACGTGCTAGATTTCGCATTGCCCGACACTTACCTCAGCATCTTGTGACTTGGCTATGTCGACCAATGTTTTCGCTGCAGGATGTACAATCTCAAGGAGTTTCATGATTGTGGCGCCATCATTCGAAATAGTGGCCTTGCCCTGCGCATCGACAATCAGCTTGTCCATGCCGCGCGGTCCCAGAGTAGTGCGCACGGCGTCCACAATCGACTGGCAGGCATTGATGTTGGACACCAGCTGCGGCTTGCCCTGCGACGTGTCGGTGCCTTCCTTAAGGAGCACAATTTGTGGTTGCTGTGGGAATAATGGGAACAAAAAGAAATGGTGGGTAGCATCATTAGTCACAGCAGATGTCCAAGTTTCTGTCGGCTTTGACTTTGCCAGAAGCTTCTTTGCAGGTTATGTTTATATTCGAATGTCGTTAAGCGGCAAATGACCGCAGGCCATCTCTTAAGTATTTAAATGGGTATTTACACTTTTACTAACCATATTTAAGTGATGGAAATTGCCGTTTCAGGATAATATTGTTTAAAACAATCAAATTGCTAGCAGACAGGCGAGGCGGCAAGATATTTTCCTTCACGTTTTCTGATGAGTAAGAGTAAGGCGGTATTTTCGATACTAAAAATACTACAAATATACCTATAACATTCTGTAAAGCACATGACAAACGCCGTATAGTACTTAGTACGTGTCTGAAACATTTTACATTAACTGTTAATGTTAACTTTTTTTTCCAATACAATACAAGAACGTAAAAATTAATTGTAAATAAATATTGTGAATCCATTTTAAGAGTGGAATTATTGTTATCTAGCCAGTTCACCCGGCGTTGCCTGGGCCATTTGTATACCCTGTACCTATGGTACAAGAGTAAATTAAGTTTGTGAAAGGCATAGCTCTTTATCTTCCCCTAGCCGACGTTTGTGTACTTAAAATGATTCCATGATGACTTTAAACATTTTTATGCACAGATAATGTTGATTAAAAACTTGCAAATTAAATAAAAATTATTATATTTCGTTGACTTGAAAATTTTTATTAAAATATATTTAATTTAGACAACCGACATAAAATTGTGCAAGTGCAAGAGGTACTGGAGGTGCTGGACGATACAACAATGGCTTAGCATTATATATATAAAATTATTAGTTTTAGCTCGGTTCAATTCAATCTTTTCGAATACATTTTTAGGTGTGACCTTAATTTTTAAATGCTAAATATGACAAGAATGGACATCGATAATTTGTAAGTTTCGTTAATCGATAATGTCTAAATGATAAAAATACTAAAAACCTACCTTTCAGCATTCTATACAAAAATATATAGATTGTATTTAATTAAGATTGTATTGTATACCACTTTATTTTGCAGTAATTCCTACAACTTTATTGATACTGATATAATTGTTTATCTCTAGTTAAAGATGTTTTAACAGTAACTGCAAGAGTGAGCTCAAAATGTACACACTTCTATAACTGCTTTGTAGATGGCGCGCGCTTAATTGTTTGAATGCAAAGAACATTTACAATTAACAAGGTGGCACCAAATACTATTAGTTCAAATTTTAATGCAATTGCTATGAATGTAACTGCTAAATCGCAAATAATAGTTCATTAGAATTGAGTAATCGCAAAAATACAATCGTTGTCGTTAACAGCGCCGATAGCAGATGTTAACTTTCGATACGACAAAAGGCGCGCGCTGCGACTGTTTTTGGCTGTTAATTGAAAACCGTTTGAAGTTTCCTATACGTTACAAACATGTACGAAAACAGGACGTAACAGTAATTTTATATATTCACTGCTGCTACATTTAACTATGTAAGGCAAAGTGTAGAGCATAAAAATAGGTGATTATTCCACATGCACAGTTCTAACTTCAAATATAGAAATTGTCTTCTTTTCTATTTATATAAATTTGGCGATCTTCCACACATTGCACATTCCATTTTCGAATATTTTTTGTGTGTTTTTCTCAGTATGTTCCGTACGCTCAACTTGAGTGAGTTGATATGCGCCGAGCAGAGCAGAAAGGAGACAATTAAAAGCCAATTAAAAAATGTTTAAATATCATTTGAAAGATTAACCAAAACTAATTCGGATTCGGTAATGTGGAATTGGAATTTTAGTTGTACAAGGCAGACGATAATGGCAAGAACACTGAATCACTGAACTCTTAAGTGAAATGATTTGTTTTGAATTAATTGAATTGCAACGAAGAGTGATTACGAAACTGGGCGAAACGGAGTTGGAATACGCCAGACGATATGTACATAGAAAACGAAATTATAAAAATATGTAAGTATAGATTGAAGAACTAGACAAATGTATAAATATTTATATACAAGTACAAGTGTCTACATGTTGATAGATTGATTGTAAAATTGTTGGCCTAATTGTGTCAATCATTCATTTTCCATTTATATTTCCATAACAACGCGTCGTTAAGCCCATTGTCAAATTTATGTGTGATTTGTAAAGTTTCAGCTGTTGCCAGCGCTGCGACGCCTTTGATTTCTTTGAATATATTTATGTTTTTGTTATGAATGCAGCGGCAGCTGTAGCTTTTGCTTGCAATCAATTGCCTCTTCCGGCTATATGGGGCTGTGGCCGGGTCTATTGTTATTGTAATTCTCCCGACGGAGTGTGTCTCATGACACGCACACCGGCTCAGTCAGGCCAAAGCTTTACGAGAGGCCAACCCACAATCAGCCCCAACCCCCACACACTTAGAACGAACTGCAAGAATGAATGCTGAAAGCTTTCTTTAATTAAAAACGGGAAAAGCACTGCAAAGCTCATGCCAATGAGTTAGTCAATCGGTGTCCGACCGAAACGAAAGATCTCCCCACTTGCCGCTAAAAAACGAAATTTTAATTAGTATAGCATATTTATTATAACTTTTTAAAATTAACAAATAAATTAACACACATTTTTCGACGAACTTTATTAACCGAAAAAATCGCGTAAAACGTAAAAGAAAACATATTTTTTGAGAAACTTTAAACGAACTGTGTGAGAATCGTGTAAAACTATTCAAGTGCTATATTTTTGTATAAACAATTGTTATTGTATATTGAAAGGAAATACTTGAAACGCTGCTCTACATACCGACAAATTCCTTGTACTTAGTCTGAAATTGATGAAAAATCTATACTAAAGTCAACGTATTGACGTCAGGCAGAAAACAGAAAGAGATACACTGCAAGAAATAGTTCAAACAAACAAATAAATAAACAAAACCAAATAAACTGTTTACATTACGAAATTACAAAAACGGTGGAGTGAGTTAGCTGGAGAAGGGGGTGGGAGACACACACGCAATTGTTATTTCATGTTAATTACGACGACGTCAGCCGAAAGGAACACAAATTGTTTTGGAAGCATATTTCCAAGGATTTTAATGCTAACGGTGCGTATACATGATCTTGTATGAATCAGTTTAGTAAAAACAGAACTTATGGCTATGACTGGCTGTTAACGAGTCAGCGATTTGGCAATACATTAGTTTTTGTTGTTTTTTTTTTAGAAAATTAAGTGTTTTTTTATATTGCTAAAAAACTTTCATCTCATCTTTGGTTTTATTGGAGCTCTTGGTGTGGGCGCGCTTTTGCAAGGCAACGCAAGGCAAGGCAAGGCAAGGCCCGGCCGTGATGTCATGCTCATGCTGAATGTATGGCGTGTGGTCGACCCAAAATACAAACAGAAAACACTTTACGAAAATTAATTTAATTTAATTAAATGCAATTTGACAGCGTCATAAATTAGGTCTATAATAAACATAAAGTTAAATAGAAATTCATGTTGAGAAATCAGACAAAAATTTCAATATGAAATGGCACTTAGTTACTCAGCAGATACTTAGAGTATAGACGTTTCCATGTGTATTATATATACCACATATATATAGCGAGATGTGCGGCCTTGATAAAGATGATCTGGCCGTACTGCTCGGCGTATGCGACATATATACATATGCACATATATGAACTCTAGTCATAACATGGACCCACGTTCTGTTTGCGGCGAGAGCACACTGGTATATATAGAACTCAATCGGCTTTGTTATTATAATGTTGGATGTCGGGGGAGGGCAACAAATGTAAAGAATTTGTGCGCTATTGTGCCCATCATGTGTGTGTCTAGTACAATTTTATTGCGTGTAAAAGTCACCCAAGGGGGAGGAACATTCACATACTCCATAAGGCGCGCCACATGACATCATGTGGGGGGGTCACGGCACTAAACTAAAGTTCCAACTAGCTGGGCATGTAGAATTACATGTTCCTATACTGTAGAAATCAATATAAACGGGTTGACATAACTTGTTGATTAGTGCAAGGCAACAATAACAACAACAACAACAACATATGGAAAAGTGTAGACAAGCCACAAAACGGCTTAGAAGTAAACATCTAAAATGGAAGCCTCTCAAATGCAACGAAATATAAAAAGAAAAGGAAGAGTGGTGGTATGGCAGCTTGACTAGAGATGGCATGGGGTAACAACATTTTACAGAATAAGATCATTTTCGAACCATTCAATATGGTTTGCACTGGTGCCGTCGGAATGGCGCTTAAAATTTTTAAACTAAATCATGATCATGAATCAAAAAAGGCATTAAACTTTTTTAGCATTCAGAAAAGTTTGTCGTAGAATCGATAGATTCAGAATGAAAACGTAGTGTAATACTAAACGGCTTACAGACTTTTCAATGAATGTGTACATCCTTTTGTCAACAAGAAAGGAATGCTAGCTTCGGCTTAGCGAAGCTTAAATACCATTCACATTGTAAACATATGCCTGCTCCTACGCCAGCTGCCTACTATAGAAATCCGATCGAATCAAATTAAGTCACCGTGCATGGGGGCTCCTCAAATGGATACAAACCGAATTTGGTTAGATTTGGATGAAGAACATAGAAGCTTGTTGTGAAAAGATCTGTTATATGCGAGCTATATGATATAGTAGCTCTATCTGGATCAAATTCAATAAGCGATTGTGGAGGCCGTTGAAATGGATGCTTGTCGAATTCGGTTAGATTTGGATAAAACACAGACAAGTTAAGCTACTAAGTGCGCATTCCGAAACATTCGGCTATAGGGGAGCTATATGGTCCGATATGACTGAAACTTGAACTTAACTAGCGTGCAGACAAAAGGAGCATCTGGTAAATATTTAAGTTCTGTAACTTTGAAGACTTCTGAGGTCTTTGTATTGATGCACACATGGCTATATCGTTTCCCCTTGTCATGCTGATGAAGAATATTTATACTTTATATGGTCGGAAACGCTTAATTTTTTACGTTATAAAACATTCTGACAAAGTTAATGGTATAAAAACATATCGGGACCAAGACTTACTGCCTCCCTCCCAATCCTTTCGGAACTGATGTTATTTCTAGTAGAGAATTGAGACTGTCGGATTGTCCTTCACTACGATAATGCGAGGCATTTTAATTGATATCCATAATATGGGGCTGTCGGTGTCCGCCATATTCAATTTCGAATGAGATCACTGAGCTAACTATGCATTGTTTAGTTTAGTTTGGATAAACGTTTAAAAACCTTTTACTAGCACAGAAAGAAGGCTTTTCCTAATCAAAGTCACATGAAATCAAGAGCCCAACTATCTCACGGGATAGATAGACTTTTATAAAGACTTTTCCCATCTCTGACCTGAACTTACTTGACAACTTCAGGCATACATCTCCAATAGGAACCACATATTTACTTTGTATATGTAGAAAACTCACGCGTTCATCTCCAATGGGAATCACATATTTACTTTGTATATATGTAGAAAAGTTTAAGAACCTCAGACAAAGCTTTTTGCTCAATTTAAAATTTAATATGCCTTACATATGGTTCTTCTTCTTACAGATAAACCCTAAAGTGGCTGCGTTCGAGTGGATGCGATAGACAGATACACAGTGTGAATCTTCAAATGATGAAGTGAGACTTTCGTTGTGGTCGGATCATACACCGCATATGCAGAATATTTAAGAATTTTAAATAATAAACAAAAAACGACGGCAACATTTTTTATACAAATGTAAAAATGGCTGAAAATCAAATTAAAACGACCTCTAGCAAAGGGTTCAATGAGAAATCCGCACATTGTACGACGAGCATATTGAAGCCCCTGAATAAAATGGGGGGAAACGGAAATGGAAATGGGACGGAGCCCAAACCTAAACAGAGCTTCCATGTACATAATGAGAATGAAGATTGGGAGACGCTGGCCCCAAACGCGGGCAACAACAAATTGAAACGCAAGAAGAAGCTAAGTGCTTCCCTGACCTCCGTGGGCGATACGGTTAACCAGGAGAAACGTACCCGCATCGAGGGCATACAGTTGAACTGTCGAGGCAAATTGCGCGCCAAGGATACCAACGCCTTTGAGTTGGCCAAGAAGGTAGAACGCCCTGTTATAGTGGGCGGAGTGACTGTCACGGCTCCCACGCCGCCGCAGCGCTTCAAACGGAAACTGCAGGAGAATCTGGACACCATACAAAAATTGAATGCGCTCACCGAGCAGCTGCGTCTGGAGGTAAATGAACTAAAGTCTACCTTGTTAACAGAGCGCGGTGCAGTGCGTGCTTTAAGGTAAGTTATCGATAGCTAGATTGTTGCAGTTGATATATAATCGATACTTTTTCAGGGCGCAAAACGATGCCGACAGTCGCAAATATAAGAATGAAGTTAAGAAACTGCAGCACACGCTCGAGCTTACAAAGAAAAACAATGCGTCCAAGAAACCCAACGAGCTGGCCAACACAGCGGAGATGTTGGCCAGCAGTCATGGCCATGTGGCCCAAGCCGATGCCCATGGCCTAATCAACTATGAAATCCAAAGACTGACTAACGAAATTGCCGTGCTAAAGGAAGCGAATAAAACCAAAGAGGAGAAGACCCAGGTAAGCCATGTAACCCCTTTATCAACCCCATGCCCCTCTAGCCTGTGCATGCTTGCGCTTTGTTATGGCCCAGTTATATGTTAGCCATTCGCCGCAGAGTGTGAGGCAGGCGAGCGTTGTGCCCACCGCCCAGAGAAAGAACACGGCGTGAAAGTGTTCCAGTTTGAGAACCACCGGATTGTCGTCGTTATTGCGTCGCCTGGAGGCCACCTTGGCGCCGGAATGGATAAAGGCCGCGTTCATAATCCGATCCCAATATCGCTCAAACCCGAACTCATGCGAGTTCCTGATGAGTCGATTAAGAAAGCCCAAATAGGGGGACCCATAGGGCACAATATAGACTGCATGGAAGGGGACCAGGCAGCTGTTCATCAGGTGAAAGATGGGCCTGCCCAGATGCATATGCCGGCGCTCCGAGACCAAAAAGGAGGCAATATGATACTTCTCCAAATACGCATAAGTCCGATTGTTCTCCTTCAGACGGCTGTAGACCACATTGTCCGGCACCTCCATCATTAGCTGTCGTATCCTGGCCTCATGCTGATGGCCCAGGGTTAGGAAGTGTTCGATGTGCTTGGTGTGGCGGGGTCGGACCAGTATGCGATAGTGTGAGTTGGCCAAATCTCCCAGATCATCGATATCTGGCAGATCCTTGTTGAAGACCAGCATGCAGGTCAGATTGCCCTTGAAGGCGGAGCCGATGAGCATACCAAAGTACAGCCAGAAGACGAGGAAGAAGCGCAGCGATGTGCTCCCGGGCACACGGGTCAGCGGCAGCGACAGTGTGCAGGCAAACAACTGCAAGCTAAAGGACACATCCTCCACCTCCCTGCCGCGATGCACTATATGGCAGAAGGCATAGGCCATCAGCATGGAGCTTAGTATGGCCACCCACACCCACAGGCCGAACGAGCGGAAGATGTTCCAGAAAATGGGCGCCGAATCCGCCTTGGGCACAATCACACACAGATCATCGCGACTGTGGGCAATGGTGGCTTCGACGCGGCCCCCAAATATCCCCGGTGCCAGGAAACGTATGTTCATGGCTACGTCATCGTACTCATTGGCCAGCTCCTGAAAGCATATGTCCGAGCTGAGATTGTGATTGCTGGCCGGCTGCGGGCGCGTGATCATTCGCGTGGCATTCAGACGCTCCGCCAAGTAGCCGGACAAGAGACCATCCGTGCCAAGGAGCTGGCCCCGTCGCCCGTATATGGCACGCACATCGTCCTTGTAGATGCACATGCGCAACGGCTTGCGCTGCATGTTGGGTATCTCTTTGGGAAACAGTCTGTCCATCGTAGGCAATTCACCGGCCACATGCGGCACCTCTATCAGATACTCATCCGCGAAGGGATTGTAGCGATATGCATGCAAACGCTGCCCACCCGGACTCCAGTACATGATCACAATGTTCAGCAGCCAAATGCTCCAAAACTGCCTGAAGCTGGCACGCATCCAGCCAGCCGTAACGGACTCGCTATTCCGGACAAGCAGAAAGACATGCGACAGATGCTTGGCAGCCGATTTCTTGCGTATCAGCGACAGATCCAACGGCTGCGTAATGTCGGAGATAATTATCACCATGTACATAAGTACGCCATCATCTTTGACGGCCTCCAAGGGTCGATGATTGTTTCTGTTCAATGGCAAGAGGGAGAGAAAGCGAGATAGATATATATATATACAGATGTTTCTGTTCAAAATTATAGATTTTATATAGAATATAGAGATATTCCGCTTACAAAGTGAATATTTAAGCTATTTTTGGAAAAACTTAAATCGAAATTCAGCAGCAATTGTGGAAGTATAAAAGAGCCTACAATTGCTTTGAGAAATTCCTAAGATTCCTAAATCTTCTGAGATAAAATTTTAATTGAAATTTATGGACATGTTACTGAACGAGTCCAAAATATTCAATTGATTGTAATTGATGGAATAGTTTGGTCTAGGAAAGGTCTGTTAAAGCTTTGATTGATTGCTATAATTGCTCGACATTTGGCAGTGATTTGTTTGACCAAAATGTATTTCTATATACTCCAGTATATATGTACCCAGAAAAGTCAGCTATGAAACTTAAACGTTTTATATTTTATGTAAGATATTGTGTAGAACTTTGCCAAAATATGAATATATACCAAATTTTTGCTCCCATTTCGACTCACTTCGAATTTGCCAAACAAACTTGTCTGAGAATTTCAGCATTCTGGCGCGGTGAACTTGGCACTGAGAACACTTCCCCAATCACTTAGTTTAGTCAGTCAGAACAAATTCTTGTTCTCAAAAGTTCAAACTTTTTAGAAATTATGGATTGATTGATTCGGGGTCAGTTCATATCATGACTTTATATGGTATCCTTACAAGTATGAAACTTTTCAGCTTTGTAAATAGTTTCTATATTTTGATATTTCACTTTCTCCCAAAATTTCTATAAATTTTATGTTAACATATATCTCACCTACAAATTTTGATGAAGAAATCCATCTTCTATATCCTCACTTACCTGAGTGATATGTAGGATATATCACATTTGGTCACCTCCCTTAGTATCTGACCCGTATGTTGGAGCGATGTTCGATTCTCAAAGTAGACAAACAGCACTTTGATGCGGGCCTTGCATAAGATCTTGCTAACCTCAGACATTAGTGGACAATTCTGATCGTTTTGTAATAGAATTAAATTGGCATTCAGCAAGACAACTGCTGTCAGGATAAGGTTGAGATAGAAGCACCAGTTGGCTGACATGGCGACCGACTAAGTTGCTTTGAAAACTCCAGCTTTGTTTTTATAGTGCGATGCACTCTAGCGTAAGGATACCCGGCTAATTTCATTAATGCTCTATATAGACTGATATCTCTGACAGACATGACATTGGGCAAATATTGTGCCATACCATCAATATGATGGTTCGTTTGCCAGTTTTGCATTTGATCTGTTGTTGTGTTTTGTGTGCTCCTCGTTGGGTTAATGGAAAACGTTAAGTGCAGCATGGCTTGCTTTTAGCTTGTTTTTGTTATTTGCGTTTGTTTTTTTGTGTGAATTTCATTTGTTATGGCTTTTTGTGAAGGTCCAGGGCCAGCCTGGGTGGTGGTGGTGGTTGGATGGCGAATGATATGATGGAGTTGATGATTTTTTTGCAGATCATTGGTCAGGCTGATAGACTCAAGGCTGCCGATATGCGGCAATTGAGAAATGCATATGAAAACCGATTGACTCAGATACAAAAATCAGCCAAAATTGAAATAACACGTTTGGTAAGTTACGCACAATGTTTGCTTTTGTTTTTGTTGTTTTTTTGTTTCTATAGGTTTTCGTGTTTTAGAGAGGAACTCACAGCAATCACAGCGGCAGCACCACGAAGTGAACAAACAACTTTTAAATATTAAAAAATATCTATAGACATGCTATATAAATATTTTGATTAAAGTGCGTCCATTGCCACCTGCTGATATGTTTCCTTTTTGGGTTTTGTTTTACAGCTAGAGGAAATCAAAACCAAAGAACGTAATATAGGACAATTGAGAAAGGATTTGCAGACATTGCAAGGCAACTACAAGAAGCAACAGCAACAGCAACAACATGAAGCCAAAATGTCAACAACGAACAAACATAAAACGAACGAACCGAGCCAAAAGCCAAAGAAATCATCAACATTAACGAAATCCATAACAACAAAAGCAGTTGCAATAACTTCAGAAACAACAACAACAACAACAACAAAGGCAACCACAAACGAAACAGATACCGAAACTCAACTAAACAATAACCCAAGCCAGGCTCAAGTTACAACTGAGGTGAGTGTTTGTCTTTATGGGAATGGATATGGGTGTGTGGGTACGGCTACGGGTATGGGTACGGGTGCAGATTATATATACTCACTTACTTACTTATTTTTGTGGCCAGCACTTGAACTTGTGTGACATGGCTTGAAATATGTTAAGCGTTAAAAAAACTGCACCAGCAACTACCAAGAGATATGTATCTGTATCTTTTGCATCTGCATCTGCATCTGCAACTTGCCACGGCTAAGCTGTAGCAACTACATCTTTGTTTTGTCTGTCCGTTTGTCTGGATATCGGACTGTCGCTGTTATGCACTATTGGCATGATCTATGATATAATTTTGCGTTAGTTATGAGAATGGCAAAGACAACAATCGACTCGACGATAGCCTGGCTACAAAAACCATAACAAAAGGAATAGACAAAACAAGCGACGAAAGCGATGGTTTGATCTGGCGAAATTTATATACACTACATTGAATATGATTCCCCAGGGATTTGACAATGTAAATGTCTTGTAAATTTAAAGGTTCAGATAATGTGATGGAGATAACTTAGCAGATCAGAATCCCTGCTGTCTGATTTTAACAGACTCTTGGAAATGTCTCAGACAGTGTGAAGTTCTTTTCATCTAAACGAGGGAGACTCTAAGTAGCTGGTGGAAAGTTAATTTGTATTTCATTAGGATGAAATCAGCTATTTTGTGAAACTAACGATCGCTCAGGAGAGCATAAAGAGATTCAGAATTGTTGTTTAAGGTTTAAATCTTCCCAAGAAAGTCCACAAGCTCTCTTCAAAGAAAGTTCCTGAATAAGCCACTAATAACGTCCGAGAATATCTGCTGCACCACATAGTTACTTTCATTGACAAGTCCATCATTGATTTGGTTATGCCTGACTCATCCACAAACTTAAAATGCACGGCTCGTGCTGTGCTGCGACCGGATGCTTCCTTCAAAACATGCTCACATATTGTGAGAAAACTGTCATACCCAGAGAGTGAGGGTATAAAAAAAGCAAAAACAAAACCTGCTAGCCTGAAACGTGAGCAATTGCAGGCTGACTCTGGCAGGCAGGCAGTCAGCGGCAGCAGTGCAAGTGTTGCAAGTGTATCGAACGCATAGAGAGTGTGTGAGAGAGAGAGAGCGAGCGACAAAGGGAGAACAGCCCAATGAAGCCGGTTTTTTTATACCATTCACAAAAAATGTTGATGGTATATTAGTGTTTTTAGGAAGTTTGCAATGCAGAGATGGAACGCGTTTTCGACTAAATAAATTATATATATTCTTGATCAGCATGGCAAGGGGAGACGATATAACCATGTCCATGTGTCCATCTGTCTGATCTGATCAAGATCGGACAACAATATCGTATAGCTACTATATAACCGATTGTTCCAGAAAGAACACTTAGTAGCATAACTTTTCCGTTTTTCATTCAAACCAAACCAAATTAGGTTTATATGCATTTGAGGACTCCCTATGCACACTCACCTGATCTGATCAAAATCGGACAACTAAATCATATAACAGATTGTTCCAGAATGAACACTTAGCATAACTTTTCCGTTTTTCATCCATTTGAGCGAGGCCTTACGTCGGCTGATATAATTTGAACATTATCGGGAAACTATACCAAGTAACTGCTATGGAATCGATTATATATTTACAATGTGAATGGTATATAAACTTCGGCTAGCCATCCTTTGCCTTGCGTTTATTTGTGCTTAGCCGCACTCCACCACACACTCACTTTCTCTCACCTGCTTGAGGCGGCCGCCGTTATTGAGCGAAGTGAGAAGAGCGAAGTGAGAAGAGCTCAGACGTGCAGACAACGCGGAGCTCGCATGAATGGACGGGATCATACAAGTTTCAGAGTTCGCAGGCAACGCAGGTGCTTTAAGGCCCGGTTTTTATTTTAAGAGACTGACTCTGTCTCTGTCTCTGTCTGTGTGTGTGCGTCTTGTTGCCATGGGGCGGGGGGAGGATGGAGGATGGAGGATGGCTAAAAATAATAATATGAATTATGTACTAAGTAATTAAATCAACTTAAAATGCAAATGCCAAGTGCCAAATGTAAAGAGTTCAACGCCAGCATAATTAGGTGAAAATTCAATGCTATAAAATTTTCTAAGGCAAACAACAAGTAAACCAAGCTAATAATATTGTGTGTGGCCAAGGCATTGTGTGTATTTGTGCCGAAAAAAGTTAAAGAAAATGCTTAAAAGAAGCCAAACTTCATTGTCAGTTATTGCTGTTGTTGCTGTTGTTTGTTGTTTGCTGCGACAATAATAAAACATATTTACAGTTGCGCCTCTTTCTCTTTTCATTGTCTATTGTCTACGTACAATGATGCCCAATGCCCATAAAGTTTAACATTAATAATTTCACCAAATTTGCACGAAAACGTTGAAAATGCGAACAATTAATTGCGACTAATTTGCATGGCAAAAGCCGTATATAAAAAAAAACTGAAAACGTTCCAGTGATCGAATTCAATTTTACAGTTCATTAAATGTGCCGTAATTCGTAATTGTTTTTATAGTTTTTATCGATCGAACGATCGATCAAGCATGACAATGTGAACTGCCAAAGATTTCGCTAGATCTTTGCTTTTAATCTAAGCGCAACAGTGGGACTGACTGGATCTGGACAGTGTGTGTGCGTGTGTGTGTGTGTGTGGATAGTTTTCACTGAACATCAATTATTTGCATATGTGCAACATAAGCAAACATAAACAACATAAGCAACAACAGCAGCAACAACAGCAGCAACAACTGGGCAACGATGTCAACTAACAACAACACCATTGAGAGGCGGCATCAATAAATACAAACTCAAAACTCTTGGGTGTAACGATATGTATATGCATGTGTGTGTGTGTGTGTGTCTGTGCGTGTATTTGCATAAGTGTCTGTGTAGAAGCAACACCATCAATTGGGGTCAGTGAAAAGCTTTTTAAAATATGTTAACGCTATTTTAAATACGATACGATCATACACACACATACTACAGCACACACTTGCCCCGTCTATGTTTTTTTGGGCCTGCAAAATAAAAAAAAAATTGTTAAAAAAAAAATTTAGTCATCCTCCATGAAACCGAAACCGACAGTAAAAGCGTAGTGCCCCAGCAGCCAAGATGATGTTGCTAAAATAAAACTCCAGACAAGATTTCCAATATGCAAACTAACCCATCAACAGCAGCATCATCATCATCATCATCATCAACATCAACATTAACAGCAACAGCAACATCATCATCAACAGCCTAACATCAAAACGTTGATGAAAAAGCTACAAAAAACAAACACAAACTGCAAAAAAAAAACAAAAAAAAACGGGGTGTGTTTGTGAAATGGAAATTTATACCCTACTCACTATGCAAATGATTGTATCTGTATCTGTATCTTTTTGGCATAATGTGTAGATCAATTTTGATATTTTAGTGAAATTACCAACACGGTGAAAACGAGCGACAACTAACAGAGTTGTAAATTATGTGTGTTTCCTTTATGTTTATGAATGAAATCATTTGAGTTCACAACAAACAACAACAACAACAATGGATTACTATTACGATCGAGTGGACTTAAAGGTAAATAATTGCAGAAAACAAAAGTTGGAAAGAAATCCATATTGAAACGGGGAGGTAATGGTGGCTTGTACTCCATTTGCAGAGGCCAGCATGAGGCTTCACTGTCTGAGAGGCAGAAACTGACATTATAGACATCACAAGAATGAGATCTCTGAGGGAAAAACTCATAATAAAGGATCTCAAAGCACTTTCAAACCTTTTGCATTGACATGCTTCCTTTTATCTTCTATATGTGTTGACAGCTTAACTGTGCTCTATTCGAGCTCTAGCTTTCTAGCTCGGTAAAAAGCTGGACATTGCTATTATGTAGCTATATTTAGAGAGAAGATTAGCTATTTCACCTTTGAATCAATTACAGAAAGTATAAATTCTTTATCCACATACAAAATTAACAAGAAACCTCACTTAAGTCCAAGAATTCTTAAAAATATTTCAGAAGAAATCAAATTTGATTTGTAAGATGAATTTGAACACTTAAAATACAAATTAATTTCATACAATTAAATTCTTCAATCAAGCTCTTAAAACACGCTCTACTATATAGCATTGTGTGTTTTTTTAAGGGAAAGGAAAGTAAATATCTGCTTTAAGAATGAATCATAGATTATAAACTAGCTGATGATCAATCAAAGGGCAAAAACATTCATCAATTCAGGCAATTTTACTTAACAACTGCTTCAAAAGTAGCCTAGCAAAGCAGCACCTCGTTATTTTTCTTTTGAGGAATTTAAACTAGATTTCAAATTCTTATGTTAATAGTCCGAACGTTCTGGCAATATAAGAATGATTCATATTTATTATATACAAAAATATTAGCTCTTTTCGTTGTGTAAACAATTTGAAGAATTCTAAATTATAAACTCTTTTTTCTGAGTGTGCAACAACTATCCAACGTTCCTTAGTGGAAACACTGTTTTGACATGACATCATATTCTTAACCAATTCCAGCAGGAGTTCTGGAGGGTTCCCAGCATTCGCCTCCCTAAGCACTTCTTTGATTTCATTCTCAAATATCCAGACATTTCCTTGTTTACTTTTTGGTCTGCAATCCTACTTCCATTTCCGTGTGTAAACAGAACCTTTTTCGAATTTCCCATAAACCATTTGTCGTTGCTCAAATTTCGCACATCTCGAATTACAAACGTTGACTGCAATTCTAGAGTATGAATCGTTGCATGAGCAATATTACACCTGCCATATATATATAATTATATATATTGGTATAATGGTTTTGTGTAAGTAGACTTCTCAGAAATGCTTCTACTATATGTTTACTTAACTGTTTTTTTAGTCTCTGGATAATAATTTTGTTATAAATGGTTTGCTTAAATCAACTTCTATTAATCTGTTATTCTTTAGGAATGTTTTAGTTGTGTTGACGATATTATAAATTAAACTTTGTTGTTTAGATATAAACATATCTCAGAAGAAGTCTGTTCTTACGCTTAAGTTCTAAGGGATCTCCTGAAAAGAAGTACTCTTATGTCAATCGACGTATATGAACTGTTCTCCAAGGTTATAGCTAAAGTTGGCCAATTTGGTATCCAACTTCTTAGCACTTCAAACTTGCAAGCCACCAAAATCTGTTATGTTTTCTATAAGCCACATTTTCTAAGAGGAATTTGAAATGGTAAGCAGCGACCAATAGATGTCTGGGCTGAAAGATGGCAAGGCAGGAGATGATCTTCAGTCAATATGTAAAAACAAAAAGCAACAGAAAATTGTATTTTAATTTGTATGACAGAATTTGTATAAGAAAAGTCGACTCCACAGAAGGAGTTGATATGATTTTTATCAGTTTTTCAAACTCTACGAAAATCACCTTGAACTAGAAGCAGCCCTTCATTTATATGTATTAACTTTTCAAATGTAACAAATATATCATTTAGTTATCTATAGAATGTTATCTATGTAATGTAGACATTTAGATATTCCTCTCTAAAAAGGATCTAAGGAAGCCAATACTAAAGTTACAATGGCTCTCCGAACCTTTGACCCTGAGACTAAGCTCTTTCCCTGGTCAGCTTTGACCCAAATAGTAGACAGAGTTACACGCTTTGGGCAAAGTGTAAAACCTGGTGTTCAGCCATATCTTACCTATATAGTTGACCCATAAATACCTCACAAATTGCAGTAAATGGTTCATAGCACACTCGTAACTCTGACAAAAAAAAAAACCAAAAGAAATCAACAGTCTAAAAAAAGCGAAAGGAAAAAGGCCTTACAAATCACATCAGGCATAAAACCCATATCTTTCACGCATTATGCACGCACATTTTCATATATATCGTGTTTTTCTTTATGGTTTATCAATACACAAATTAATAAGCACAATGCAGATTGTCAACAATCAGTGGAACATTCATTAGTTCATTTGGCTTATCCCAGATGGGGAGGGGGGTATCCAGGTTCCAGTTATGCTTGGCTGCTGCCAATGTGTCTGACATGTATATAGTATATATAATTCATTAGCGCATATAAACTTTCGCTTTCGCAAGATCAAATCAAAGCAATGGGCTCTTTTGTGCAGACAAACCTGTACTCGGCATCGGCATCGGCATCACAATGCCAAATGCAAATATATATATATATATATAATCATGTACATGGGATATATATGTATGTACATTACATATATAGCGGCGGCTGACTGCCTTTTGACGTGCCTGACACGTAATCGTGAATGGAGGGGGCAGTCGAACCCGGAACGTTGACGTCGCCGCCGATGAATTGTGGTGGCTGCCGCTGCCACTGCCGATGCCGTTGGATGCTGGCTGCTGGCTGCTGCCTAAAAAACTGCAGTTCGATCGAGTGAAACCTGTCTGTGGTACGGTTACGGGCACAGAAAGGAAATTCATTTCACACAACTGCACACACAATCGACTCACAATCACCTGGTCTGGCTCTGGATGCCTCCATTGCCCCTCCTCCTCTCGCCCAGTCTGATCTCAGCTGCTGCCTATGGCTTGTGCAAACAAAACAAGACAAACATAAACACAGGCATGAGTATAACCCAAAGCAAGTTGAGCTTGTCGACAGATTTACACACAATCCGTACAACTAGTCTTCGATGTTTGAAATCTACCTGCCAGCAGCAGCATCAGTAGCATCTTTATCTTTGGTCTGGTCTACGTCTTTCAAACTCGTCTCGCAACGTCAACGCTGATGCATTTAGCGCAATCCGCATCTGCATCTGCATCAACATTTATTTGTATCTATCTTCGGATACATAGATAGAGCCATCATCATCAACATCATCATTCTCATCTGCATCTCATCAAATGCTCTCCAAAAGCACTTACTTGCCTCATCTCATCTCATCTCATCTGGCTTGCCAGTCACGTTGCTCCGATCAAGTTCGTTAACTTTGTCCGTTATGCAAAAAGTTCTGTCTTTGTTGAGTGTTTTATATTTGCTGGAATTGATTCAAGAAAATTACCATAACTGTTAGACGGTTGTTGGCTGATAATTTCGATTGAATCGGCCGACGTGCAGGCATGCGTCCAACTCCATTTTGGGCTTGGGCATTGGGACCCCTTATGTGGCAGGGAGCCCCACTCTCTGTTTAAGTATTCATGGCTTTGGGCTGTTGAGAAATTAAATGAATTATAAAAGCGAAGCTAAGTGTGGTTGGCCGAAGTCAACATACTCTCTTTGAAGGTGTAGATATGGTCAAAGGAAGTTCAGCTAATAATAGTAATAAAGAATTATGGATATAGTTAGTGATCTATTGATATATTGATGTGGATACTTATAATCTTATCTTGTTCTGGTAGAAGTATAACTCTAGACTATCGACTACCTTTAATAGGAAACTATAGTATAGTTATTCTTGGAATGTCAATTGATATGATTCTTCTGGGTTAAACGGTTTCTAGGAAAGAAGTATGACAGACAACTCGTAATGCAATCTATAGAAATGTTTATGAATTTAGTAGCAAGAAGGCTAAGGAAGATATGGTAGACATTTGGTTTGCTTAGCTGCCTCGTTTGCATACAAATGCACTAAATTAAAGTGATTACTTATATGGCAGCAGTATGATGTTTTATATATGAAATATTTATATATATGTAACACATCATAACACATTCTGTTCACATATATAATTATAGATAATATTAAGATAAATATGATAAACATTCATATTCCTATCCGCTGATTCATATGCCTCATTCCTTTGCCATGAAAACACACCAGAACATACACAATTATTATAATTAGTCACAACGGAATCTGAATCTGAATGATTATATACATATTTGTAAACCACACATAGACATACATAAAATAGTGATGGGTTGAGAACTTTATAATATTACAGCTTGACAATCTCTAGGTCGAAGTAAGTGATTGTTTTTTGACTGTCCGCACAATCTATTCGAAACCCATCGGACTTTATGACTTTGTGTAAAAAATAATATTACAAAATTAGTCGTCTCCAAAAATTGGACCTCTGTTTTTCTCTTCCGAGTGTAATAATGGAATTGAAACACAGCTGAGAGCTGCAATATCATCGTTTATTATCATAAGTTCAGTAAACGCCAACAGTTTTGCATTCATTTCCGTCATTGCCATAAACTTCAACGTCAAGAGAGACCGAGGAAGACTCTCTTTAATCCCTCCTCAAACAAGCTGTAACCAGTTGCCCTTACCGCATTGCTGGGCGAAGGTAAAGGGGAATAGTTTCTGCTTCTTCTTCGCCTATGATTTTCTAATATTTAAGATAGAAATCTGTTTTGAATAGGAGAAGAATATCTTGACTGTTTTCTGTGATTTGACAAAGCTACCTAATCCCACCATTCCGTTAGGGTATATTCACTTATGATCGGCGGTGGCAAAGGCAATGGCAATTGGTCATTGCACTGACTTTTTACTTATAATTTTTATCTTTTTGGGCGTACCTCCACCTCGTTTCACAATTGATTAATGATTTCGCTGACCACAAAGACACACACACACACAAAGACACAATACACACATACACTTGCATAGAAAACAAAACAATAAGCATTGCAAATTAGCATAATGACTACATTATGTACGTACATATATAATAACATGACCATTATGGGTGTTATATAAATAAAAAATTGATATGAAAGTAAAAAAAAAAAAAATGAAACAAAAAATGGAAAACTGGGCGTGCTTGAGATGGGAAAGTGATTTGTCTATATGGTTATGCTATGTGTGTGCGGCTGATTGATTCAGCTGATGGGGGGAGAGATGGCTAGATGGCTAATAAGCGGCCCAAGGCAAAGCCATATACAAAACCAAACCTATAGCTCGTTTCGTGACCATGAAAAAGTCGTGAGATGCGCTTAAAAGATACAACCAATGAGAGGAGCTGGAGCTGGTGGAGCTGGTTGAGTTGGGGTCCCAAAAGTGATTGAAATGTGCGTGAAAATCGTGATACGACAAACTAGGCTGAAATAAATGGTCATCAATCCTGGGTGCCATTTATAATGCGTTAACAATACGCACTGTGTCCGACTTTTCAATACCTTTCACAAGTCATGGGTGTCAATGACCCCGCTGGCCTAGGGCTCGGATCCAATCCAAGCCAAGCCAGGCCCGCCACAAGCAAGTAAGCGATCTAGCAACAAAAGCAACAACCTGTCTGTCCATTGTAATGATTTGGCGCAAAGTGGGTTTTGGGCCAGGCCAGGCCAAACAGAATCAAGTCATAACTGTTGTTGTTAACTTGTCTTTCTCAGTCTTGGCCTCACACTTGTGAAAACTCAAAAAAGCGGAACATATACCTACAATAAACGCGTGCTGGGCCGAAGCACTTGGCTTCCAACTCTTTCACTGCTCGCACTCTGCTCGCATCTCTATCTCCATCTCTATTTATTGTTAGTCATACCAAAGAATACCATACCATGCCCATGCCAGGGCCATTCTTCAAGCCCACGTTTGCTTGTCATTTGTCTAAAGTGTGTAACTAACGTTGTTCCTTCTTCACAACAGATAACCCAACTCAAGAATATTGAGCTAATCAACAATACAAAGAATGCGCATAAATCATCGACAACACAAAGAATGAAGCCACCAATTGGGCTGGAGGAAATGAGCCAGCGACATGGACAACAGCATCAGCAGCAGACGGAGGTGACGGTGGCCACCACATGGATGACCGGTCTGCTCAGCCAAACAACAGCTAAACCAAAGGTGAAATTAACTATCTAAATAGCTTCTTCCTATATAACACTCATCTATTTCTTGCCAGGATCACAATTCGGATACCGACTCGGCCTTGTCATCGGCGCCGCCATCAATTAGTCCACAGCCGCCTTCCAGCGGCTCTGACAGCGGCGTCATGTGGCAAACTGTAAGTTATTCATGTTTATATTCTGGCTGATATTAATCTCTCCTCTCCCTCCAGCTTCAGGACATGGACAAACTGCAAAAGGAAGCGGAAATGTATCATAAGGAAAACGAACGCTTGCAAGCGGAACTGCAGCTAATGAAACAGGAATTGGCTAGCGCCGAGAAGGCAGCCCTATTAAATAGCAATAGCCACAGCAAGCATATCAAGGAGCTACTGCAGCGCATCAAGGATATGGAGGAGCAGCAGCTGCAACTTACCGCCGAGGTTAATGAGCTGCGCGAACAGAATGAATTACTCGAATTTCGCATACTCGAACTGGAGGATGATAATGATAAGGTGAAGATAAGAATAATGCAATTGATAGCAGAAAGTTGATGATGAAATTCAATTTGCCATGAATCGAATAGGGAAGGTAGGGCTTATGGTTACGAGAGCTGTGAACTTTTATACACCAGATGAAGTCCTAGCAGATATCAACATATAAATATGATTTGTATGCCCTTGAGAGGGTGTTATACTATATTTGTAACGCATAGAAAGAAGCATGTCCAAGATGAGTCCGTCTGTTGCTAAGCCATTTACTCTCTCAGTTGTGAAGCTATCGACTTGACCTTAATATTCTATTTGATATAAGCTGCCCATATGTAAAAATCCTAAGCAGTGGACTGCTATAGCGTATAGCTCCCGTATAAAGACACCTAATGCAAACTTTGTACAATAGATGGCGCTTACAAAACTTAATTTTATTTGCAAACCAAACACAAAAAGATTTCTTGGAATACGAATGTGTTGTTTCTGTGTACATGTATAGGAAAGTTTGTGTGTTTGCAGGTAATAAGAAACTAGAGAAGAAGAAGGATAACTACAGGAACCTTATATACCCTGGCAGAACTAGAAAAAGGAAAGAAAACTTAGCAGTCTAAAACGTATTTCCTTCAGCTGTACAAATAGGCAGCGAATCATTCTTCTTTCTAATTACCTTCAAATATTTTGTGCGTGCTTTGTGATATACCCCATAAAGTATATATATTCTTGATCACCATCAAATAGATTAAGGTAAAGTCGTACCAGTCGATATAGACATGTCCGTCTGTTCGTCTGTTCGTCTGTTCGTCTGCTTCAACACAAAGATCTCAGAAGTCTTAATAGCTATAGAGCTGAAATTTTTGTCCGATGCTTCTTTTGTTAAGTTCAAGTTTTATCCAGATCGGACAACTATATCTCATAGCTAACATATAACCGATTGTTACGGAATGAACACTTACACTTAGTAGCATAACTTTTCTGTTTTCATTCAAATCAAATAAAATTCGTCTGTATCCCTTGTAGCCCCACAACCGCCGACCAGATTTGATCTAAATCGGTTATATATTGATAATGTGAATGGCATAGTCTTCCTTTTTTGATTTCTTTCATTTGAAAATCTCTTTTTGAACCTATATGGATAGCTTTGTCTTTAGCTTAAAATAACTAATTAGAAATTAACTAGAATCACAATTTCATAAAGTAATTTCTGACATAGTAAAGTCTAATACGTTTAAATACAGGTCTATAAAACACCAATGCTCAGAAGTCTTGATAAACTTAACCAGACTTAAATATAACATATCTATGATCTATAGTGTAGGTTTCCTAACAAATTCCATGATTCCATAGCGAATTAGAAAGCCACACAGTTACCCATAGTCCCAATTCACTGAGCTAATCAATATTTGATAATCTATTCCAATTAAAATATCCTATACTCTACATAGTATGTACTACTATTACCAACTTGATGCCAAACTCTTCCAACCCTTCTCCAATTGTATAACAAAAACTCACCAAAGGCGAAAGCACTCAAAGCCAGTTTGCCAAATGACTCAAAAAACTGACTCAAACTTGCGTTTATGAATGAATTGAGTTAACTGTGTGTGTGTGTGTGTGTGTGAAGCCAGGTGTGCGTGTCTCTCTCTGTGTATGTGTGTTAGCGTCGCAGCTGCAAGAGCTGTGGCTTTGTTGTGTCCACATTAAAGTCGAAGTCGCACAATGGATCAGTTTTGTTTGGCAGCTCGAAGCGCGGAAATTGTTTTGATTAACGGCTGAGCTTGGTTTAATTTGTTGTTTTCGTTTTGGCTTGGAAATTGTTTAAGTGGAGCAAAAGTTAACAACTACGGTTAATGGCAATTTAAATATAATTGTTAATTGTAATTATTATTATTATGAAAATGTGGTAGAATTGTTGTGCTAGTTTATCAGTGTTAATTATCAGAGAAGAGAAGAGCATGTCAGTTCTCTGCTGAGTTCAAATTGTGATTTAATAATTTATTTATATTTACATATTGTTTATGAACTTTTTGGAGGCGTTTGTGTTTCGGACTTAAATAGCCAATTTGTCTTGGAGTTGTCTTGGCCAAATAGTTTGGTATTTTATTTTGAAGAGCTTCAGCTGATCGTATAAGGGCAATTCTAAGTGGCAAACCATTTTCAGAGCCTTCTCAAAAGAGATTACTCATACGCAGTGTGTGCGAGTGTTTGTGTGCTTTGTATATATTGGTTTTTCCTTTTTAACCCACACCTTTTGCTTATTTGTTTGGTTTGCTTAATTTTTAGAGCCGAACGCTACAACAACAACAACAACAACAACAACAACAATAACAATGAGCTGTAAAGTCGTTCAGCTTGAAAAACAAATTAATTTGGATCTTAATTGCACAAAAACCAAACCATAAGTAATTACCAGTAGATCATGATGTTGTTGTTGTTGTTGTTGTTGTTGGTGAACAATTGCTAAATGCAAAGTGAAAATATTTTGTTGCACACAGGGTGTGTTTTTTTCTTCTTGCAGTGTATGTGTGTGTGTGTGTGTGAATCAGCGAAGCATTACGGCATATCTAATGGATTCAAGTAAATCAACTTAGTAAATTATTCACTAAACTGCATTAACTGTAATTTTGGCCAAGGAAAAATTGTCTGCATTTTACTTCATTTTTGGAGGCTGGAAAAGTGTCCCGTTGCCATAGTTTGGATGATTTATTATAGAATTTGTGGATAAAGGTAAAGATAGTTTCATGAGTTTTGTTTAGAAAGAGCATAAGTGATCGTGATGTGTCCACGATATGATCGTAACATCTTCATGGAGAGAGGAAGGCAGAGGAGAAAGAAGAAGTAGCCCCTGCCACGGTCGCCATACATATAATCATCAGAAATTTATAGAATTTTAGTTCTTGATTTAACATCGTTTCGTATTTGGCAAAATCTATTGCATTCGATTTTCTCTAAGATCTTCCAAATTTAGCTAAATCTTTATATATTCATACTTAAGATGAGCTTTCTGCAAATATAATATGTCTAATGTGCTGCTTCACTTGTCACCTTCTCAGATGGACAGCACCTGTGAGTCGCATTGTCAGCGTCTGCAGAATCTTCTACAGAAATCCACACACGAACTGGTGGATCATGATAAACGCTGCTTACAGCAGCTTCTCCAATGTGTACAGCAGCTCGATTTGGATGCCATGACGCCCACGGATCAGGTGTGTATTGTGTAGCTAAGTAAGCTTTGCCATATTTGACACATTCTGTTTCATCAATCAGAAATATTTAACAAAACTGTTGAAACGCAGACACACACATCTACACTTACATTGATTTTAAGCTCCTTCTTAGATCGTTTTCTATCTTCACCATTTCATTTCTATTTTAATCTGCTCAAAATCTAAACATTCGAACCCTAAAACATATTTTATGTCAAATTCAAGTTTGCTATCCTTTTTAATCACTTCTTTGACCATCTGCAGACAAAGCCGGAGCCACGCGCTAGACTCAATCCCAGCCAACATCAGAGCCAGAGTCCGCAGCACAATCGCATCGTAGCCACCGTTCAGCCGTACAGCAACAGTGCCACGCCCAGTGCCCCGCCCACACCCAGTAAGAGACAGTGCAACTCCTGGCAGAGCAACAGCCTCAGCGAGAGCGGTGTCTTTGTGGACTGTGATCTGAGCACGCATACGGACACAAATACGCACCCGCATCCCCACCTGCAGTTCTATCAAGAGCGTCTGGAGCAGCTTGAGGGCAAGTTGATAATCTACGAGAGCAGCGGCGATACGCAGGCAAAGCTTTTGGCCCAACGCCTGCAGCGCGAGTTGCAACTGGACAAGCAGTTGAAGGAACTTATAGACCGCGTTGAAAATCTGGTCGAGGAGAACGCCGCGTTAGAGGAGGCCAAGTGCGAGTTCGAGGAAGCGGAGAACGACACGCGGCTGCATCTGCAACGCAACGAGGTAGAGCTAGAGATATTGAGGCAACGGAACGTTGAGTTGGAGTTTGGCAAGGAGGCTCTCGGGGCCAAATACAAGGATTGTCGTGCCGAGTGTCTGATACTGCGCGAGGATCTCTGTGCCGCGGAGACCCAGTTGGAGCATCTGCAGTCGGAGCGACAGAGGGCCAAACAGCAGCTCGAGAATCTGCGTCGATCGCTGCCGCTGCTGCTGATTTGCCGTCTGCTGACGTTTGCCAGAATTAAAATGGGCAACGAAGTGTCCTCCAGTCAACGTACGGCCGCCGGCCAGGCTCCAGGTCCCAGCCATATTCGCTTTAGTCCCAATCGTAATGTCAGTGCCAATGACGAGTGTGGCACCTCCAAGGAGATAAATTATCTGAAGGATGAGGTGAAGAGCCTGCGTTGCCAATTGAAAGAGATCAACTCGCGCCACTATGAGGCCATGGAGACGGCCGATTCCCATTGGGTAGATCTGGAGCGGGAATACAAGCAACGCGAGGAGGCGTATCGCAACAAAGAGATTTGCCTGAAGCAGAAGATAGCCAAACTACAGGAATGCGTGCGCGAGGACTCTCGTGCCGCTGCCGAAAAGATCCAACAGCTGGAGGAGGCTGAGCATGGTCTGAAGACCTGCTTGGTGCGCATAACCAAGGAACATCGTGACCTCATGGAGGAGTACCGCCAGCTACAGCAGAGTATGGAATGCGACAAGGCCAAACAGGAGCAGGAGGCCGAGCAACAGATACCGCTCAACCTGGCTCTGGAGAACGAGAAGCGACGCAGCTCGGCCCTCATGGATGATCTCACCTTTGCCAAGAAGATGCAAGAGAACATGGAATGCCAACTGAAGCATGAGACTGATGCTCTACGTGAACAAATCTTCTGCATCAAGAAGGAATTCATGCACATTGAGGTGACCAATGGCGAGCTTAAGGAAGAGGTTCGCACACTCGAGGTGAAGATTTGCGAAATGCAGGCGGAGCTGAAGGCTTCCGAAGAGCGCGAACGTTGCCTGGAGGATGAGCTGCGCACCAAAGAGGAACAGTGCCAGATAATGGAACGCAAACTAGGCGTCTGTCCCGAGGGATTCAGCCTGGCTGATGAGCTGTACGACAGTCCCGCCAAGCGAGCCAGAAGGGGTGAGATAACGGATCTTCAGGCCGCTAGCCAGGGACTTGGCTGTGCCCTACGTGACATTGAGGTGAGATGCTGCTTATATTTGTCCTCCTTAAGCCTTTAATTCCGTATTCCTTGACCCTCACCGTACAGCGTCGTGAACGTGAGCTGCCAACGCACAAGGACTTCCAGACCATCGCCTGCAGTGTGAAGCAACTGGCGGACACCATACTCTGCGCCCAGAATCCACCCCCCACAGAGGTGAGTGGTTGTCATTGCCAGTCGGAGGATGACGGTGATGAAGGTGACGGTGTGGTTTGCAAGCCTTGCGAGGGTCTGGACCTGGGCAAGAAACCACCAGGGTCTAGCACCAGCAAGCAAAGCTTAGGGATGGGCAACGTCGAGATGGTGGGTGTCATTGGTGTGACTGAGGTAATAGAAGTAAGCGGGATGGTAGCCGTAGCTGAGGTAACCGAGGTTGAAGTGACTGGCATTATCGGAGTAAGCGGCGTCGCGATTGGATCAGCAGAGCCGCCCAGTCCCAGTCGTCGAGACTCCTCGAAATTGCGCAAGCCGTCCGTGAGAGGCGCCACAAATCGTTCGAGTGGCGGCGGAGTTAACCAGGATGATAAGAAGGGCCGCCTGGGTTTGCCTTTGAGTGGCGAAGAAACTGACATGGAGATCTGCGAAGTGCCTTCTGTCCTGCGTAGTCTTATTTATGGATCTGGTCAGCAGGAACCGAGCACCAATACTACTGAGTACAATGATGTCGCATCGGAAGCGGCGGAGGAGGAGCAGAAGCGGGACATGGCTGCGTTGCGTCGTAAGCGACGCTTATGCAGGCGCTTCAATCGGCAACGTTTGTTTAGGGCCCGGGTGCGTCGTCTTGGCGCCTCCGGTCATAAGCTGGCCACCTGTGCCTCTTCCTGTAGTTTTCATTCGGCAGCCTCGATCCATACAGTCCACTCGGCCAAGTCACGGTTATCGCTGCACTCGCAGCATGCCCAAATTGTGGAGCCATTGTGGGAGCGATTGGACTCGACTGCCATAACGCAGACGGATCTGCTGGACAGGCAGGATCAGGCGGTACAAGCGGAGCCGGAAACCCACGACTGCGGCATACAGGCGGATAATGTGGGTGTTGAGACCCGCCTGCAGCTGTTGCCCTTCAGGACGCGCGGCTTTGTGGATCTACTGCAGCAAAGCGTGGCCGGCAGACTGGATGTGGATGTATTTAGGGCACGCATACTTCAGCTGTGGGAGACCAACGAGGACTTCCGTGAGCACATAGAACTACTGCAGGATCTGTGTACGGATCCTCCGCGTTATCCGAATTTGGAGAGCTATGAGGGATTCGTTGCGGTGCTGGGCTGTGTGCAGGCTCTAAAGGGTGCCGTGAAACCGAAGAGCTCGACAGTGTTGGATGAGCTTGAGGAGCGCGTCAATGAGCGTTTGATCAGGTATCACAATCATAAGGTGGAGTCGGAATTCTACTGTACCATCTACTATCCGGTGGAGCGTCGCAACTCTACGATCTTCACCAAAGATCCCTGATTAATGATCATCCGAACTTGTTTGTAAATGTGTAAATTGTGATCAGTAAAATCCACCGAATACTCAAATCTGCCATAGATCCCTAGGGATTAAGTGTCAGTTACTTTTGTCGCTATAGAGAAATCCTTACAAGTTTTAGAGAGAGAGAAAATGTTCAGAATTTCTGCTACAAAATTCCCAGTTTAAGTTTTGAGTTTCAAGATGAGTGAGTTGGACACTTTCTACGATTGCTGCAGTGACGATGAAGACAACAAGGACACACCCACACCTAAAGAAATCCAGAAAACAACCAAGGAATCGTCGTTGAATGGGGATGATTGCGAGCAAGTCGACTCTGATGGCGCTGACATTGGTGACAGCGCCCTCGTCTGTCAGACTATAATGAAGCACAAAGCACGTTTCGATGATTCAGCAGAGATACGCGCTGCTCTGGAGCGTACCTCATTCATCACTAGAACTCTACTCAGATGTTACGGTGGACGCGACCAGCAAGAAGTTGATATGAAGAGCTCATCTAAGTCATTCTTTTATCCTGCCACCCTGGAGGTAACCGCACATCTGAAGGCTAACGACGAGCCGGGCTGGTTTCCTAAGGGCGGTCAGTGCCGTTTAAAGGGGGATCCCCTCAGCCTAAAGCTGCCGCTGGAACTAAATCCATTTAGCGGTGAGGTGAAGGTGGACATATTCCAGAAAAGCTCACTCACTGGTGGAACTGCACCGACTACAGGGGCAGGCGATAGAAGTGTTGTAGCTTGTCCAAAGCGGCAGGAGAACAAGAAGTCAGGACGCCGCACTGTGCGATGGTTGAGTGAGGATGAGTTCTGCAAGCATTACTTTTAGTAGTTGAAGAGAGAACACATAGCAGATGCCCTGTATTCTATCAGATATATAGCAACTCTTTACCGGAATGCGATCCTTGAATTCTTCTGTCAAATGTTGATTGCCACTGATCTCCTCCCGATATCGTAATCTGTTCAAATTGTGAAATCTCAAGTTGAATAAAATTCCCTTAGATCTTAGCAGGCCCTGATAGTTCAGCCTCTCGGTCAATCATGACTTCGTCTACTTCAGTTTCAGTTGGTTTTTCGAGCAGACAACACATCATTTCAAATTTAATGTGATTTTCGAATTTAGTTGGGGAAAACATTACGAACCGCCGTAGCCATGGACACGGATAGGTCCAAGTCGAATGCCAGTCCGCAGGGAAGCGGCTGCAAGAGACCTGATAAGTGTAATCGTATGCGCTATTTGCGTGAGCAGGAGATGCAACAACAACAGCAACAGCAGCAATCTTGTCACTCCACTCGTCAGCTTTATATGGTGCAGAGCTTTCCGCCCTCGCACAGCGAGCAGGAGATGTTCTTCGATTGCATCAGCTTCAGCGATGGCGATGTGCCGCATGAGGGCCAGAGCCAAGGCTCACAAAGCTGTGCTTCGAAGATGCCCAGATTTGAAGACCTGCGGTACATACGCTCCGCCTTGGAACGTGCCGCAACTACCACGCAAATGCTGCAGAAGCAGCTCAACAAAGGCGACTGGACTGCACGACCATGTGCGGCGACCCTTGAGATAACCGCCCGCCTTGTCACTGATTCTAAGCAGGCGAAGACCTCGTGCCGTCTCAGTGGCCGACCAGTCACAGTGCAAATGCCGCTGGAGTTCGATCCGTACAGTGGTCAGCTGACATCGTCTGGACAACAACAGATACAGCAGGCACAATCTGCTCAGCGTTCAGAAGCCTCCTCGCGCCCCATATGCCTGTGCGCTTCGAAGACGATACCAAGTGTGATGCCACCCAAACCTTGCTCAGGTAAAGCTGCACCTCCAACTGTCATGCCAACTCCATCTACGACCAAGACAGTTAGCGAAATCTTTAGGCCATGTCTACCTGCTTCGGGCTTGCCCTCCGATCATTGTACAACGGATGATGAAGTAACACTTTGTGCATATTACGCCGACGACCAGCTTGAATGTCATTGCAGGACACACACTTGCCTGATGCCCTGCCCCAACAAATACGAGCGTGACCCACGCGATGTCATCTCCATTCGCTGCCTTCCAGTGCCGAAGCCCGTAGTTGTGCCAAAGCCTATGCCGATTCCGATTCCAGTGCCAGTGTATGTGCCGGAGCCGGAGCCGGAGCCGGAGATAGAGCCAGAGCTCGAATTTGAGCCAGAGCCCGTAGTCCCAATACCACCAATTCCAGAACACGTGCCTACACCAGAGGCCGAACCGGAGCCTGAGCAGCTGGAAGACTTAGAACCTCAAGCAGCATCAGTGCATTCGGAAATATATTCGGAATCGGAATCAACCCCCTCTGTAGTATCTGAAGTTCGGCCGTCGGAGCCACCGCCGACTCAGCTGGAGGAGCCCTTGAAACGTTATTTCCTGGCTCTGCCGCAGCACAAGGAGTTCTCCAATTGCTCGCCCTGCCGCTTTGATCCCAGTCCCATCATGGACGAGGACGGCAATGTCTTTTGTCCCGGCCACTGCGGCTGCTGTCAGTGTCCCTGGAAGCAGCGCTCCTTCGACGGCAATCGGGAGCACATAAATGTGAAGGTCTGCAAGTGTGTGCAGCGCGGCACAATCTTCACCAGCTTCAGCGATCGCGAGACCTGCAGCCAGACATCGTACTTTGACTTTTGTCCCTGTCGCGAGAAGGCCGAGGCCAAGTTCTTGGAGTTGTACCACTGCGAGATGTGGTCGGTGCCAAATGCAACGCGTGGTCGTGAGGTCCAACTAACGGAGATTAAGGAGCTGCTCGTCCCACTGTCCAAGCCCATGTAACAAAGCCATAGCCCCACCGAAAACCTTAGATAGTCGTGTCCTTGTGCCGAGAATAAAGTGTTCGAAATGCTTCCCAAAACTCCAACATATCTAATGGTCATCTTTTGTTTTCTCCTCTTTGTCTTGCAGATTGCCCAGCTCTGATGTACATGCAGGACGAGCGACCGTCACTGCCACCCACCTCCCGCGCCCACCAGTACATGCAGACCGACAAATCGTACATGAGAAAGCACTGGAAGCCGGGCAATACTGAGGACGACACCAATGGAGATTCACTTGCCAAGCCATCACAAACGGATGCCTCCTATCTGCGCGCGCAATTCATAATCTCCCAACCCGACACGGACACGGACACGGACCAAGGGGTTGACGCTGCATCCGATCTCAATACCAAAACTTCGCAGACCAACAACTCGTACGTACACGAGCGCTATATCCGTGAGCGCGGCCAGTACATAGAGGACAAGCAATCGCAGACCCAGCTGCATGTTATGGACACAAACAAGTTTCACTATCCCACACAATATGCACATCCCCCCTGCCAGACCACCGAAGCTGCCTCTGCATTTTCAGCTCCGAAGCCGAAGCCGTGCGTATGCCGTAAATCCGTGTCGCTAAACACCATGAGCTGTCCACCATCCAGTCAGGCCTGCACTGGGGCCAAATCCAAGTCACAGCCAAGTATACCATCGTGTTCGCAGGTGGCCACTTCTCACAAATCAGCCGTCTCTTGTCAAGCCACTTCGCAGTTTAGCTGCGGCACCACCCAATACCAGACTCCCAGTGATCCTAGTGCCTATCAATCGTGCATCCAAGGAAGCAGTATGCAGCAGTCACGGCATCCTTGTGCGGCAGAGACTCAAATCCATCTAGTTGTCTGTCCATCGCAGGCACAATCAGAACCGATGCAGCTACCCTGTGGTGTCTGCAGCAAATCCGCTTGTCAGGACTGCCAGGACAAGGGCAAAGTAAATCCTTGTCAATCAAAGAACCAGACTTCAGCGACTAGCGGGCCACATCCTTGCGGGGTGCCAAGCCAGGCCAATCCCTGTGCCACCACATCGAATATAAATCCCTGTGCAACAAGCATTCAACTTCAACCTTGTGGAACGACATCGAAAGTGGCCACCTGCGCCACCAAAAGCACTATCCAAACTGCACCAGATCCCAGTCTTCCGTCGTATTATCCAAGCACAAGCAGGAATACCAACTCTGTCTGCCAATGTCCTTCGTTTGGCCAAGACGATGAGACGTCGTATACATCCCGGTCACGTTCAATTGTGGGCAAGGTCACCTGCTTGTGTGCCTCTTCGCAGAAGCCCAGTTTCATTCGAAAGGCGGATCAGGATCAGGATCAGGTTGAGTATGCCGATGTCTTGGAGGAAGAGCCGGAGCCTCGGCAGCAGCAGCCCGTGCAGCCAATGGGCTACCAGTCCTGCTTGGCAACTATGGCAAGTTGTGCCCCAAGCGAAGTTTGTCCAACATCGAAAGCGAAGGACTCATTTTGCAGTTGTAAAACGAAGTCAGTGCCCGAGCTTAAGTGCAGCCGCACCAGCTGCGTCTGCAAGAAGTCATCGACGAAGCAATGCTCCATCAAGCAGAGTCAGGAAAACTCACAAGGATCAAAGGGGGCTTCGCTGCAAGCTGGTGATGTCTTCTGTGATTGCCAGACGTCGTCTACAACCTCGTGTCGCACCAAGTCCACCAAGTCGAGCAAAGGAAGCAAGCGTACGGCCTTTAAGGATTCCAACAGTCTGACTGTGTGTCACACGATTTCAAGGAATACACTGCCCCACGACTCGATAAGTGCCTGTGCACAACAGCAGCCGCGGCAGGATATGCTGCTTTCTGACTGTGTATTGATGGATTCCACATGCTACGAGGAGTGCTCCGGTGTGGACAATGTTGGCGTAGTTATGGCCTGCGTCAATCCTGATGCGGTTTGTCCAAAGGACGACAATCCTCCCAGCTGCTATTGTTCCGTGCCCTCAGAGCCGGATCCATCCCAACCAACACCAGCCAATAGGAAGGAGCGCATTATGCAGATGGTGGAACAACTAAGCGAGGGTGCCGACTGCAAGTGCAATGCCGAGGATCGGCCAGCCATGATACAACAGCTGTTCCGCGAGCTTACGCTCATGCTACGCCTTGAGGCTGAATGTGCTGTGGCGCCCCAGGATGAGCCACGGCCGCCCACACCGACATTCGAGCAATGCTGCACAACTGCACAGACGGGAGAAGAGGTTCGGGATCCCCCCGTGACCAAGAAGCAGGCCAAACGAATGGAATGCTTTGCAGAGTTGGAGAAATATGTGGAAAAGTGTTTCATGAAATCCGGTCCCAAGCTGCTGCCCGAGGTGGAAATCTGTGGCTTTGAAATTGACCCGGAATTCTCACCAGACGAGAGGGGTTCGAAGTCTCAGCGAGGCGAAGATGTATCTTGTCATGATGATACGGCTGACTCCGATGTCTTTATGGGGGAATGTGATGAATGTGAAGATGCCGACAATGTGAAGCATCCAACTTCCCTGGTCGGCGAGGAAGAGTGCACTTTATGCGACATATTGCATATGGCATATGATACTGGCACGGCGGCTGACACCGAGGAGTGCGATATGTGCGAGGAGATATTGAACCAAATAACAACCACAAAGGAAGAATCCGACAAGGAGCCGTGCCCATCGAAAAAGAAAACCAAGCCTTGCCCACCTAAGTCTAAGCCGTGTCAATCTGATGCCAGCAGTGGTCCATGTTCCGATCCATGTGGCTATTTCTCTTTCGCCCCGCCGCTTCAGCAGTTCTGCGAACAGCTGGTCTACAAGACCCTGAGGGAATGCCAAGACCGCAGTACGGCAACCTGCGGCGAGGAATCTCAGATAGAACCATGTGGACCTTGTCCTCCAGAGCCGGAGCCAGAACCACCAAAACCCTGCATCTGCTGTCATTGTAAGGCTCTCATCTGCGACAACGAATGCAAGTCGGTGGCCAAGGTGAACGAGTCGACCGCCTGCGATCCCGTCTGCGAAATGGTAAGGTGAAACATTTGATTTTTGTCCCAACCAGAGATTCTGAAATGTGCTCTCCTTTGTAGAAATACTTTATTGACTCCATCATCATTGATTTGCATGCCATGGACCATGTGCTGGGCAAACAAAAGGCTAAACCCAAGGTGAGTTTTGTGATCACGACTGTAGGCCACCGTCCACAGTCCACCAATGCTATGTATCATTCTCTTCCAGGAGGCAAAGAAGGTGGGACGTTGTGCGCCACGGGAAAGTTTCCCGGTGACCATTACTGGTGTCTCCAGCTTGGGCTGTGCAGCTCTCTTTGTGCGCTGGGAGTTGCACGACTGTTGTGGCATTGCCGGCTACGAGGTGAGTGGGGGGGTAGTACACCAATATCATCAGACGATCTTAACTATTGAATTTCCATATTGATAGATTTACGTGGACGGCCACTTGACCAATCGTTTCTATAGTTTTCGCCACGAGTCGGGCGTGGTTGCCAATGTGGATGTGACCAAAACTCATCAGATTGTATTGCGCGCCCAGGCGGTGGGTGAAGAATTTCCCGGCGAGGGTTGCGGCCAGAGTAGCAAGGCCGTTGTTAGTGCTCATCCAGAATTGAAGGCCGGCGCTGTGAGGCCTTGGACGCCCAGTGTGTACTTTTATGATCCCAATACCTGCACGGGTATTGCCTAAGTGCTAGTCAACCAAATTTTTTTCTAAACGGATAAAACGTTATATCAGAGCTACCGAGTTTTCCCCCGAGCTCCCACACACAAGTTACCGCATAATTAGTTTGTTTTAGTTTGTTTTGTTTGTACCTAGAGAGTACCTAGAGAGATTTAAGAGGACAGGAGTGAAGAATAGAAGAAGTGATGTCAATGGTGGAGCCAATGGAATTGAAAAAGTGCCTTTAGTGCCTTACAAAGAAAGCCCTAGAGATGGGGCCAAAGCAATCAAAAGCTAGAGATTGAGAGAAAGAAACAAGAGAATCAAATGTGAGTAGAATGTAAATAGGGGTCCCGCTTTTATATACTTCTAATTGTGACCTATGAAGAAAGTGAATCTCAAGATAAAAGAGAAGAATGTATCGAAATATCAGCTAGTGTTGAACAGCTCTGCAATGACCTAGTGTTGTAAAGTCACAAAATATATAATCTCTATCACAATAATCGATGTATATACAAATCAAAAATGAAGCTGACGGGAAATGTTATATTAGCTCACAAAGTGTGGTCAATTGTGTACAGCAGATTGACCAGGAATATATATACAAATAAGCAGTCTCTTTAGTCCATCTCTAGCAGAAGTAGAGGAAAGAGGAAGAGTAAGGATATACTTTATCATCTATCTAAGTGTTAGTTAGTCTGCCGTTTTAGGCACGAGTAGCAGTTATCTATCATTGGTTATATTCACCACACACACACACACCCGCACACACAGTTCTAACACACTCACCACCCTAAGAAGAAGAAGAGGACGATCAAGTGACAGAAAAGGAGAATAATTTGTTAGAGAAGGATGGAACGTAACGTAGCAACTATGGACCTGGGTTCATGCTTGAATTGTACGTAGGTTTTACACACTATTTAATGATCATATATAAATTCTCTTACAATGATGATATAATGTGCATTATTTTTACTGTGAATATACAAAATAACATTAACATTTAAATGCGGATGCGGATGCGGATGCAGTGGCTTCTCTGGGTGGGGGTGGGGTATGCTGATGCTGGGTATGGTGTGTAGTGTAGATGGTACCTAGATCTAGACTATGGAATCCACATCCGTTTACCTCCGCAAACAGGGCTCGCACGAGCCTGGCTGAACAAACGATGGATGGCACTCCGGGCACTTGGGATTCTCGCCGAACCACTTGCTGGTGGTGCCGCCGCTGCTGCGACGCTCTGGTATCTTTAACTGAAACGAGTTGTACAGCTCACCGGCTCCGGCAGCCGAACCCGGTCCATAGCCCGTCCGGCCAATTGTCTCCAAGGGAAAGGCGTACTCTGGTATCAGCAGCTGTTTGCGCAGCTGTGTTATGTCTGTGGACTTGGAACTGGAGCTGGCGAGTATGTCGGAGCGACGCTGGGCCTGCTCTGTTGGCAACTCGTTGGCCTTGATAGACCTTGAGGTGGGCAGACGCTTGGCAGCGCCTGCTGCTGTATTGTGACTGGCAATGTCATTGAGCTTGGTGTTGAATATATCCGTGTTGCTCTTGACGGCATAGTCGCCCGTGGTCTCCGGATATTCGCGGCCATCCACACCAATGGGCGGATCTACCTTGGGCGGCTCCAGGCCATTGGAGGGAACCTTCCATTCGTAGTAAATGGGCGGGCCCTGTGTGGTGGCTATGTCGTGCGGGACGAACTCCACAAAGGGCGGCAGCAGATCATTGAAGGGCAACTGTGCCGGCGTTTGCGGCTGTGGGATTCGCCTAGGTGGCGGCGTGGACGTGGTCAGGCGAAAACTCTGCGCAGGCGTGGGCGTACGATTCTCAATCTTGACTGGAGGAGCAGCTGGTCGTGATATGGTAGTTGTTGAGGGCGAAGGCGGAGTGGAGAAGGAGAAGGGCAGACCTGCAAATGTGGTGGGTCGACTAACAGGACGGGCTGTGGTGCTAATGCTGCTGCTTCGACTGGCCGCACTCCTGAATGGCGCTGCTGTGGAGGTGCGCAGTATTCCTGTGGCAGCAGGCTGCAGTTGTGCCTCGTCTTGGTTGTAAATGGGATACAGGAACGGCGGCTCGTAGATCTTCGAAGGTGGCTTGACGAACTGAACCAACTTGGTGTTGGTGGTGTTCCTGTGAGGTGACACCTCTACCGAATTGAAGTCCGCCGAAGTGTTGTAGCGAGTACTGTGGCTGGTGCCCAAATCATCGTTATCTGTGTCCAAGTCCACGGCAAACACGGTGGGCTGACGTGGATGCAGTGCCTCTGTACGCTTGGTGGCAACGGTGGAGGGTCTACGCGTTGTACTGGTGATGGCGGACCTGGGTCTCGGCCTTATAGTAGTACTGGTAATCTCTATTTGGGGTTCGTAGGCTGGCGGCTGAATGATGCGGCTGGGCGGGGGAATGCGCCATCGCGTCTGACCGCTGGACAGTTGTGCTTCAAATTTCACAGCGTCTTTCGAAGACTCGTCACGTATCTGGTTCTGGCTGGGAGTTAGTTGCTGTCGGGGGTGAAGGGAATGTGTTATATTATTATAAGTTCATACTTCCAGCTACTTACCTTGTACTGACTTCTGAAGGACTCGCCGGAATAGTCGGGCGCATAAGGACGATCGAGCAGATCTGGGCGAGGTGTGCGGAGACTATTCTCTTCATCATTAACAAATGGCTTATCCCGTTGACCTTAAATATGGCGAGAATGTGGTTACAAAATACAGGCAGAATTGATTCCTCCCATGTGCCAGACTTACCTATTAATAGATTTGCGGCATAGTTGCTCTCCGCCTTGGAACAGTTGACCATGTACCAATGATCGCAGATGAGCATTCGTTGCTGGAACAGCGTGGTATTTGGACAAGTATAGCTGAACTGGCGGCCCAGGCCATCGCACATGTGATAGACCTATACAACGGAATCAGAAAGAGATGCCAGTCATTGTAGTGTATCCGACTTACCTGACAGCCCGTCTCCACATCTGCATAGTAGCCAGCTGGTCGTCCCACGCAGGAGAAGCTAGTCTTTTGCATTAGACCCGCTGATACGGTTGAAGATGTGGTGGCATTTTGGCCCTGCAACAGGAGGAAGAGTTCGTGATAGTGAATGGAATGGATTGTAAAGCTTTCCCAAGACCAAGAAACTATTAACTCTGGCTAACAAATGATAATGATGATACTCGGCTGCTGTGACTGATACTGATCAATATCTGCACATACTCGAAACTGTGACTCGAGCCCAAGTGATGAATTGAAGTGATGTCATAACTTGGCACATGGTGCCACGTCCGTCTGTCTACCTGCCGCCTGCCGCCTGCCCCTGCCTGTACCTGCCAATTGCAACAGACAGACCATGTGAGGCGACGGCTCACAGACCAACTCCGACCTGGCAGAGTTGTATGAAATGTCAACTTTATTATATACCCTTACCTACCCAAAGAGTCATATGATTGATTTGACAACCTCCCATAGTGAGGGTAGATTGGCTTTATAGATTGGCTTTAAAATATCTGCTAATGATTGCCTATTTTTTGGATTTACAAGCGATCTTAGATATAATCATTTCATGACTCTATAAAGTAGGGATTAGTTGCGGGAGAATAAGGTCAAACTAAATTACATTTCATTTTCTCATCTTCTTTATAACTTTATTTTCTCTTTTTGCGAATCAAGGCAATGTTGAACGACAATGCCCTATAGAAAGGTTGGCAACACAGACTGCTTCTGGTCGAGCAAGTAAGAAACAGCTAAAGCAAAGCCTACCTTGAACTTGTGGAAACGCAATTCTCATTACGTATTCGGATAATTCAACTTTAACTAGAAGATGTGAAAATTTATACAAGGTAAAACTTATAAATTTAAATGTGAACCACTAAAATATTTTAAGATATTTTAGAATTTAATACGTTTTTATTTAGAAAGACCCATAGTTCATCGGCTAGGCTCAATTTTATATTGAGATTCGACGGACAATCAAATTTGAGACGCTTCTCACGATGTAACAGCAATTGCCATATAGCAAAAAGGTTTTCTTCAGACGTTAGGCAAGGCTTGGCGCTTTGTTTCTGGGTTGCCACAAAGACAATTATCATTTGATAATTCAATTAATATATATAAATATATATCCCACATATTATAATTTAGTCAGGGTATATAGCCATCGTCTTACTAACATGAACAACACATATACTTTGGCTTTTTTTTATTTTTTAGTTAGTTTGTTTAATTATATAGAAAAAGTGTTCAGGGTGCAACGTCGTGTGTACATTGTGACTGGCAGTCACAAATTATAGCCCAATGACTTATCGAAATCTGCCACTGGGTCTCCGTTGTCTCCTCGGTCGCCTCTAGACGACGTGTGAACATGTGAAGAAGCTTCCGCGCGTCGAATCGCAGTCCGTGATAATATTTTCCCAGCATTTAAAAAAAAAAACAGAAGAAGCCATAACAAAAACAACAAAACAACAAACAAAACATGAAACTGTTAGCAGCCCTTATATAATTCATTAGAGATGAAAACAAAACAACTACAAAAACCAAACAAATAATACACTTGGACAGCAGCTAGGATGTACATCTGCTTACCCAAAGATTGACACTGAAGATTTGTCTTAAATTTACTGACAGCTGCAAATTATTATCTATGTTTTCTTTTGTGGCTTATAGAAAGTTTCCCAATTTGGTTAAACAGTAGCAAAAAACAAATATATATAAATAAATTGGATTTACTTTTTGCTTAAGCAAAACACATTCTATGCTCAGGCTCAGGCAACGATTTACTATTTGGCTCATGTTCATAAAATTTCACAACTCATTCGACTTACCATATATGGAGAGGCGATTGACAATCATTAAGAGCTGTGGATCTGTGGGCTTAAATTGGTTTGACTTTATAAGGGCATGGCAAAAATGCTTACAGCAAAAACCAAATCTCAAAAACTATAAATTTTGTGCTTAGAGCAAGAAAACCATATAGGTTTAGGTTTTTTTTTTTGGGTAGGGCAGGGAAGATGTGCCATTTCTGTTACTATTTTTGTAGGTGAGGAAATAAATTTTGCTAAGATTTGGTTTTCATATCATTCAGCATTTGCAAGTTCATCTTAAATAGAAATATCATTGTTGTGAGAGGCATGTTATAGCTGATATAGCTATATCAATTCGCTTGTCCATTTGAAAGTTTGCTTCTACGCTAACTTCTTCATCAGGAGTTTAAGCTGTCATTCTGGAATTTTGTCTAGAAGCCTGCATGTTACCATGAGCTACTATGAGACCATATCATATAGATGTTATAGAAATGAACTTTTTAAATGATTCATCGAGTTCATCGATTGCAGTTAGACAAGCAGTTCTTCGTTGGAAGCGGTGCTCTACCTTTGGCTCACTCGGATATATATCTCTTAAAGGAAATCATTTGTAAATCAAGCGAACACTTTTGATACCATGCCTAATATTTGGCTCATTCATAGATATATTTCCTAAAATTTAGTCATTAACTTTGACATTGACTTTCTCATATTTTCTGTCAATATTTCATGCACAATCTGAATGATAGTGAAAATCGCTTCAAATTCATGGCGTAACTTTAAAGATCTAATCGTACAGAGGGACATACTATTATACTAGACTGAAGTGACTTTGTTATACCATTCACAAAAAGGAATATCAATTTTGTCACTAAGTTTGCAAATCTTGATCAGCATGATAAGGGGAATCTGTCTGTTCGTCTGTTTCAACACAAGGACTCAGAAGTCTTGAAAGCTGCAGAGCTGAAATTTTCACCAGATGCTTATTTTGTTTGCACTCTGCTTAAGTTTCATCCATATCAGACAACTATATCATATAGCTCCCATATAACCGATTGTTCCAGAATGAACACTTAGCAGCATAACTTCTTCGTTTTTCATCCAAATCAAACAAAATTCGTCTTGTATCCCTTGTATCTTCTTTAGATCGACGCCCACTGACCACATTTGATCTAGATCGGCTATGTATTAACAATGTGAATGTGGCTATATACCGCCTGCCTTTCTTGTTTTATACGACCTATAGCTGACTGAATGATCATTAAAGCATAAATAATTTCTCATTTCAACATGTTTAAGCTTTGTTTATAATTTTCTTAAATTTTCGCTGCATAATTTAAAATTCATATTGTTTACCCTTTGAAATCGCGCCCCCGCTTGGGCCATTTCCCTAGCAAAACAAACCGTTAAACTAGTGTTTATCATTTTAGCCAAAAGCTACGCCCCTGCCAACAGCCATGAGATGCTATGCTATGCTATGCTACGCTTCTTCTGGCCCTCCGGCTGTTGTTTGGCTGTGGCAAATCTGCCCAACATTTGGTCGCCAGCGTTGCTTCCCAAGCTCTTTGCTTTGAGCAACGGCGGAAAATGTTGTAATTTTTGCGCTCTTTACGCTTTGTTTCATTTTTAATTTATTCTATGTGTGGCTATGTGTGTGCGTGTATGCACCTACTTTTATTCACACACACATACACACATGGCAAGTGGCAAGTGCCAAAGTGCCTCTAATAACGCCACCGGCAAAGGTCTTCCAAGTACAACTGTATTAAAACAAAGAGACGCTGCTGAAGACGCCGCTGACCAAGTGACCTTTTTACTGGCGCCCTGCCAGAAAAATGGAACAAAAACACTAAAAACTGCAACAACAACAATAACAACAAGAAGACAAAATTGGGTTGATTGTTTTCGCTGTTTGAGTACAAGAAATGAAGATGATGTTATATGTGTGCCTATACCTATACCTATACTTGCACCTGGTGTGGGATTATGTAATGGAGCACTTTTAGCATCGGACGAGTGGTCAACGAGGCAACAACCTATGATAATATGCGTGAAAAAATGTAAATATCAAAATGCGAAATATTATCTTTGCCAATTTTGAGGCAGCCGAAGAATTTGCTTAGAAAATATTTGAAACCTTGGAATTTATATAAGGAGAGTTTGAAAAGTTACAGGAAAATCATAGTTCCAATGGAATTTTCAGTTACTAAACAGTAGAAGATCTATATATATTCGGTAATATGAAGATATTGAAGATATTGAAAAATGGCAGGAAATAATCGGATTGACATAGTTGTCCAAACTTGAACAGATCATTCAAGCGGACGTGCTGCCTCCTTAAATGTATACAAGCCGAATTTGGTTTAATTTGGATGAAAAACCGAAAGTTATGATCCTAAGTGTTCATTCTGGAATATAGGAGCTATATGATATAGTTGCCCGATCTGGATAAAACTTAAACTTAAAGCATCTGGTAAAAATTTCAGCTTTATAGCTTTGAAGACTTTTGAGATCTTTGTGTTGAAACAGACGGAAGGACGGACTTGGTTTTATCGATTCTCCTTGTCATGCTGATCAAGAATATATACTTTATACTTTATTCCATTCCACTTCCATTTGGAATACGTTTTTCGAACTTAAGTCCGAGCCGTGCTTTGGTGCCAGCCGATAGGAAAAGACAAAACGATGAACATCAACAACGCGATGTAAATTTCATATAAGCCAATTGTTTTTTTTGAAACGGGTTCAAATTTTGATGCAAATTTTCTTTAATGAACTTACATTTAAGATATATCTTTTAATACTGAAAACTCTTCCTAAAGAATTCAAAATTTATATAGAAATATATTTGTGATGATAAGTACATTCAATAACGAGAAAATACTGAATTACTTTTGATTCCCCGAGCTGCAGGGCAAAACCTTTGAAACCTTCAACGGGAGCTTTAATGCGAACACCAAAAAGCAAACCACAGGATTCGAATGGAAGTGATAAAGCAAACAGGACTTATAGTTATAATTTCGGATTTCATATTTCGTATATGAACTCTGGAAATTTCAAAGTTCCCCCTGGGAAAAGGAATTTTGAAAAACTAAGCATATTTTCAGCTGACTCAAACTAGCCCCTGGCCCTAAGGGTTGCTCATCACTCGGTTAGTTACTTTGTCTGGCTAAGATATATATGCAAGTAAGTATATATAGTTATCTAACGACGACACATAAATCTTAATCACAATGATAATTATATGGCTGTACATATTCATCTAACCCAATCCCTAACCTATCCCTTAGCCGCATCATGCAGTTCTCATTTCCAAGTTTAATTAGCTGCTAAATATGCAGTATTTAGTTGGCTTACAATGTTCACGTTGGCATGCTGCTGTTATTAAACATTAAATTATGCAATATGTATTTATAGTATTTTCATAATATTTAAACAATTAATTAATACAATCGCTGTGGCTCGTCTAATAAGCACTTTTCTAATCACAAACAAAAAAATACGAATACAAATCTATGGATAATTTCACAATTTGCATTTGAATGCTCACGTGCAGAGCATCATCATCATCATTATCATTATCACCATCATCATTGTCACTATTTATTGTTATTGTTATATTAGATGGGGGATGGCTGAAAAGGGGTGGGTTAACTTACCTCACTGACCAAAAATAACGTTGAGCAGAACAAAGCCAAGGCCCAAAGTCGTAAATACTTCATAGATTTGTTTGGCATTTTGTTTTATTATCTTAGCGCTTGCCTCCAGTTTTTCCCAAAAACATAAAAAATTACAATCAATGGCGGCTCAATAGTCGTAGCTGAAAGTTATAAAATAAATAAAGAAATTACTTCAAATATAAGTAAATATATTTAACAATTGTTGGAAAGCGCGACCTAAGCCAGCGCTAATTGCCTTATACAATATGATCACAATATCATCGTCACAACAACAACAACAATAATGGTAATAATAACCATTACAAATCTGCCAAAAAAAAAAAAAACTATTGTTTGGCAAACTTTTTGCGTAACTGTGCTTTAGTTATGAACTTTCCAAAAAAATAATAAAAAAACGATATTATATTACAACAAATATTATCGTCTGTCAAATTGTTAACAATGGGCTGACTTGGCAGCGTTTCGTTCCATGGTGAAAACAATTTTCTACAGCTCTTTGGTTGCTTATTCGATTTTTAGTTCGTAATTAATTGTAATTTAAAAAACATTAACTCTAGCCAATGCTGTTATTGTTGTTAGCTGGAAGCGGCATAAATTGTTGCCAATATTGTTGTTGTTATTTTATGGCTGACAGAATTCGCAACGCATTTCAGATGCTGCCGCTGCTGTTGCTATTTCTTCTGACGCTGACTCTGCCTCTGCCTCCACCTCGACCTACACCTACAATTCAGTGTGCAACCTTGCAGCTCCTCCACACAGAAGACTCGGACTCAAATTGAAACTGTCATGTTGCGGCAGCTCAAATTGCCACAGCATTTTACTAGAAAACCACAAAACAAATGCAACAGCCTAAGGCTATACAAATCAGGTGAGCTTAAGACTTAAGCTAGATTCTTGTTGTGTAGTCTTGAAATATCTGGGGATATGGGAATATGGAGTACTTCTAAGGGGGATAACATTGGGTGTGTATATATTTATATATCAATATGTCACATTCTAGTAATGCTTAGATTAGGAGAAGAATTCTGAAGAAGATAAATTGACTTTTGTAAATGAAAATTTTGAGTATTACTCGAAAGCAGTAGATCATAATTTTCAAAGAGGTTTCAAAGAACGCTCAACTGAATATCATATCATCATATCATATATTCTGCTGTAGGCGATCAGCTTATTACTTATGAAAGATACAAATTTCTAGATTAAATCACAAATTTCTTTCTGAATATTTTCTAACATCTTTTGCTTTGATTTCCTCTTTAAATTATATAAAAAATTGCTAAAAATTGTTTCAATATCTCAATCGATACTCTGAATGCTTTCAAGTGATCTAAGCTATTGTTCATATAAATAAATTTACTTGGAGATTTTAGAAAATATATTCTAGGCGAGTTCTTAAGAATTTCATTGTGGTTCTTCTTTGACATTTTTAATATAAAATTCGGACTCTAAGAAAACAGTTTGCTTTGTGTAGATTCTGTGCTTTGACTCTTAGGCCAGTTTTGTTCTCCAGTTCGAGTTATAACTTGATAAATATTTTCACAATATTAGCCAATTACAAGCCTCGAAAGAAGATGAAGAAATCCATATCTTCTGCTTTCAGTATTTCCCTATAAAATGTTATTATTTATCTGAAAATAGGAAAAGTCTTAAATGAAGCTGTTCTTATTAATAGAATTCTGTTTGCATAAGAGTGACTTGTTTCCATCTTATTTATTTATATTGCAGATTGCCCAAAGCCATCTTTCCTTCCTTCCGTTCAATTCAAAGATCTCAGAAGTCTCAAAAACTATATAGTTGAAATTCTTAACAGATTCTTCTTTTATCTTCACGCTGGCTACGTTCGCGTTTTATCCAGGTCAGAAAACTATATCCCATATATCCGATTTTTCCAGAATGAATGAATACTTAGTGGCACTTTTCTGTTGTCCATCGAAATTTAGCCAAATCCATTCCAGATTTGATTCAAATCGGATTACTATGAAAGGCGGCGGCCATATGTTTATAATGTGAACTTTAGGTAAGTTTTGGAAACCCAGAACTAGCTTTCCTTTCTTGTTTTCAAAAGGATTGGTTAGATAAATACATATAATATATTTGTGTGATATTTTTAGTAATAATGTGCTCCACATTCGCTTTGCTTGAACTTCATATTTAGCTCCACCTTTGGAGTGTCTAAGCCTGGCGCATTTGGCGGAGAGGCAAGACATTCGACTAAGTCTAAAACTGTGTTAAATCTTACATATAAATCTCTAGTTTCTTCAATGGATAAATTAACTATAGTATGGGAATATTTAAGAAACAAAATTAATAGTTGAATTTATATAGATTTATACGTAGATTGACAAGAAGACATCAATTAATTTAGTTATTTTCCTGAATTGTCAAACAGTTTAGTCTTTCCATCATCTTTTCAAAAACTTTAGTGACTTTCTGTGTAACAACTCCATATAAGCATTTCGAATTGCCTAAAACGGATTAGTCTTTTGCTAAAAGGACGACCAGACTACATACAAAGGCATTTCTGGCGAATCTTGGATTTCAAGCTGAAGCAACTGTTAAGTTGATCAGAAAAGTGTAGACCTTCTCTTCTATATAGCAAGATTTTGGGTCCTTGGTCCTTCTCTTTCTTATATATGAATAAGTAATAAATATTTAAGCCTTGTTACGTTCTTTGGAGGGAACTAGTTCTACTATTCTTCTATCAATAAAAGACGAAACCTTCCAGAGAACTCTGAACATTCCCGTCTTCCGATTTATGTTAAGACATTGCCTAGCCAGTCGATATCGCTAAAGATAAACAATGATAACCCAAAGGACCCCATTCTTTTAATCATCCTCTATCATGAATGACCCCCAAAGTCCACTCGATCAAATCAATTCCGCTCCTCTTTTCTCATCCTTAACACAAGTTTTGCAAGCCATTCTCAACACAGCTTGAGTTTATATTAATTATTATAAGATAAGATTCTTCTCGTTCAAAGCAACAGATCCATCAATGTCGCCTTAGGCCAGCCCAATTCTAATAGCAGTTGCCAATCAGCCAAGCAACCAAAAACTGGGCCGTAACATTTCTCAAATGTGTTTCAAGTGGTTTTTTCTTTTGGCCAAATCTCAATTATGGTTTTTATTGGCTTTGCTAACGAGAGCATTTGTCTCAATGCTAACCATAACATTTGGTGGCCTCATTGGCATGGAATGGAATGGAGTGAATCTTTGTAGATTGGCCAAGTGCGTGAATGTGAAGCAGCACAGCCAGACGTCAGCAGAAGCAGCCGCAACCTCAACAACAACAATTTGGCGCCTGGTTTGGTTTTTCCTTGGCTTGACCTTTTTGACAACAACAGCAGCGGCAACAACAACAACAACAACAACAAGACAAAATAATATTTATCCTCAGAGCCAACTCGTGATGCTGGTTTCAATTTTGTTGTTGGATTTTGTGCCTGGCGGCCGAAAAAAAGAAAAAAAAAACAAAAAAAACAAAACAAAGCCAAGCTAAAAGCAAAGCCTATTTGACATTTTTGCAAAGCAATTTCCACAGAAAGAGCAATGCGCAACTCAAGTCGAAGATGTTTAAGAGCCGCAATGGCAACAATGGTAACAACAACAGCAACAACAACAGCAAGAGCAACTACAACAATTATGCCAATTAGCTGGCATTACAGGTTGATTAAGTATACGACCCAATAGCCAGAGAGATAGAGCCAAAGCCAGGGCAAAAGTTAGACTTTGACTCAGACTCAAACTCAGACGCAAACCGAGAGCTATGGCCAAGATCCATAGTTGGCATTTTTCTAATTGTTTTCTAGCCGTGGAGGAAGTGATTAAGATGCAACTACAAGTAGTTGGACAGCAGTTTCAATTGAAGCTGTTTGTGCTTTATGGCTCAGCTCAGCTCAGCTCAGATCGTCTGGTGTCGACTCACCTTCGTCTTAAATTTAACAAACAAATTGCCGCTGTAGGTGTTGTGCTAAATTATACATATTCCATATGGTGGCCAACGGAGATCACACACCAGACACCAGTTTGTGCAAAAGATCAAATGTCAGTGACAACACACACTCTATACACTCTACACACACTATGCACTACAGTGTCAGCCTCAGCCTCAGCCAGCGATGTGCACATCCAGTTTGCTCCGAAAGAAAACAAAGTCAAGAGCACACGCGCCAAATTGGTCCAAATCACGAGTTGCAGTTGATGCTGATGCTGATGATGATGTTGCAGCCACAAGCTGGTTGATCTTTAGATGTGCATCAATATATATGTATAACCATAAATTATTTAGTTATGCATGCGGCATGTGGCATTCCATTAACACTTAACGCTTATTGCTCAGGCCTATTAATGCCCCCACACATCTCGGCACAGTCCTTAGATTTTATGGTTCAGCACTTCAAACGTCGCGGCTCTATAAATTTTTGGCGGCTTTTGGTTACAAAATAACTGTTTCTAATCTTTCTGATGGGACTTTTTGTATCTTTCCGCAATGTCAACCGCACGGCACGAAGTCACACACAGAACTGATGCCTCCGAATGCATCAAACCTGGCTTAAAATTCACCTTAAGCAGCGCCAGCCCGCCCGCTATAGACACTGTCTCAGCCTCAGTCTCGGCCGGCGTCGTCACAAAAGAAGCGCCAAACGTTCGTCGTCATCGTTAGCGCAAAGCACAGTGGTGTGAAGTGTGGAGAAACTGTGAATACTGAATCAAATTATGCAAAGTTTTGGCTATGTTTCTTATAAACTATTTCATAAGATGGCAGAGTTTTCGCATGGAGAAGTGGTGCCAGGAAAATCTGTATAGAATTCCTACTCCGTTGGCTTGCAAATCGATCGAAATATTCATAGAGATTTCTTTTTCCTTTTACTGAGTTTTGGAATACGTTTGGTAGACATTTCCTTGACAACTTTTGAAGCCAAATATTAAGACAAAGAGTTCATATTCCATCCAATGCTACATCTGCTTGTCAATTCAACTTTTATATCTAACCAAATGTTATCCAAAAGTTTTCAATATAAGTAAAGAATTCCAATGAAGATGTTTCTGAGGCGATGAAGTGGTGAGATCAGCCTTTGTTTGTGGAGCAATAGCTAGAGCTAAGGCCTTAAATTGCTGAACCGATATCAGATTTGATGCAGTCACAAATAACGTAGCAGATTTATCCAGATATTATCCCTTGCGTGAGTCATTGGAAACGATATCTGCCTTGTATTGGTTGACAAGACACCTATTGCTTTCTTGCAAATGTCTGCTAGTATTTCCTTTATCCTGTTCCATTTAGGCAAACTGAATGCAATCTGAAGAGCAACTGATAATAGACATATGCTTCTTTGCATTTAACTGATCTTCCCAACAATTTTGATGACCACAAAAAAAACTCAAAGTTGCCACACGGTGCACGGCATCTTCCCCTCTAGCTAGCTGACGAAGCAAGATCGGCATTCATCGGCGAAATGTGACCGAGTGGGCAGCGCACAGTTTCACAGTTCCTCAGCTCCACTGTGCCCCCTTTGACTGACAGCACAGCACAGCACAGCACAGCAGAGCTTACCGAGCAAAAGCGTTAACATTGCAGCTTCATTTTCAATTTCGTTTTCATTTTGGCCGTGTTGTTTTTTTTTTGTGTTTCCAAGCTGTGTACACAAATTCATATTATTACGGTGTTCGTTGGGCCACCGTTTAGGTTAACCCTTCACTTAATGCCGGGTGTTTATTTGTCTAATTTATTGGAACGTTAACGTTTACTAAATAGAGCGATCGAGTGGGAGCAGAAGGAGATGTAGTTGTAGTAGCAGCTGCTGCAAATGCAACTTGCAACAAGCATCAAAGCCAGGTTAGATCTCTTACAGATTAGGCGGCACACATTACGAAAGTGGAAGACGGGTAGAAGGTAGGCCTGCTCCAGCTTCAGCTTCGGCTTCAGCTTCATTTGCAACTTCATGGCGGCAGATTTTCTGTGAGTTTTGTAAGATGAAGATTTTACAGTTTTCAGTTTTCATTTCATGGCGTTTATTTACTTGTTGTGCCGCTTTTGTCAGAGTTGGAGCCGGAGAGCCCTTTGTCGTGAGGCGGCAGCAAAAAAGCGAGAACTGCCAAGCCAAAGCCAAAGCTAAAGCCAAAATGCAATTGGTTATGGGATGCGGCTGCATTGTGGCGTCTGTCCGACCGTCCCTCTAGATGTCTGCCTGGCTGACTGTCGTGTGTTGCCTCATTGAGTTTCTAGGTTCATATTCATATCGTTTGGCGTTTATTATTTGGCATTTTTTTCAGCGTCACGTTGTGGCTGGGCAGGAAGAGTGGCGATTTCGAGTCGGAGTCAGAGTCGGTGTCGGTGTCCGAGCTGTAGTTTTGGGTCAGCCAAGCTGAGAAGGAAACTGCTATATAAACATTAATTAGTGCGCAAGCATTTGTAAATTTGTAGGTTTTTACATGTTTTACTTTATTCAATAATGCACAACATTGCGTATACGTAACATGGAATTTAGTTATGTGGGTTGGTCTGGTTGTGGTTATTGTTGTTGTTTTTGGGGAAAAAACTAAGTAACATAAGTGTGTTTAGTTATGGATTGTTTGATTTGATTGTTTAAGTTGTGGTTCAGACTGTTGTTTTTCTGGATTGATGACGTCGGCCTGAGATTTTTGCTTCTGCTGTTGCTGTTCCATGGCCAGCGAATACTGCTGGAAATCGGCCAAAATGCGGCTTTCCGGTATATCCGTTTCCACACGGCTGCCTATAATATCTACATCAGCAGCATCCATTTTCTCGTTATCAAAGAATATATCAATGATAATGCGCACACCTAGACAGCGTTAGAACAATTGTAGGCCAACAAACCTAGGAAGAAGTCAACACATCTTACCCTGGTCAGTGCGCCGTATGGTAGTCTTGCTTTGATATGACTTCTCCATAGCCTCCTCTTCGGCTGAGCGCGTCTGACTCACTGAAGTGTGGCCCTGAGTGCTGCTCACATGAAACTCTCCCGTAGGCACATGGAAGCGACATCTATTGCAGCCAATGATTGGATTCAAGTCATTTTCAAGTCTGAGAAAGTATTCTAGGACTTACCTATTGGCCTCCTTACTATCTGGCAGTTGGCAGCATATACCGTCACAGCATTCCTGATCATCTTCCAATTGTGACGACATCTCGCGCTCCATTTCATTGCGCTTTGGGTTCGGCTTATTAATGTTGAAGAAGATGGACTTGGCCTGCGACAGCTCCTGATTCTTCTGGGTGGCAAAGTTGTAGAGATTTATCATATCGCGCACACGCATCGCAGGCTCTGCCAGCACACGCGAGTCTGAAGACGATGGGCAGACTGTGACCCCTTCTTCTGCATCAGCCAGTTCCAATAGGCGCCTCTCAGCCATCTCTTGCTCCTCATCGTATGCAGGTGGGCAATTGCTGCCATTTTGCTTGTCTGCTGCGCCGTTCTCCGTGTTGTCCGCCATCTTAAATCCTTAAATACCGAAAAACTAACTTACTTTTGTGCGGATTTTGCCTTTGTGATACAAATATGTCCAGCACGTATCTGAATTGAGGGGATATGTCTTTTAACGAATTGACAATCAACCGCTCTGATGTATTAAAATAATTAAACTAAGGTGAAGTTGTTACAATCAAGGTTGAAGCTATACTCATTGGCTACTAGGTTGATTATTTTGAAAATAGAACATATTGATAGTAGACATATTTTGATACCATTCACAAAAGCTGTGAATGTATATTAACTTTGTCATGAAGTTCACAACGCACAGAAAGAGGGAGGGATTATATATAGCTAGGTATGTCCGTCCGTTTCTGTTTCAACCCTGAGATCTCAGAAGTCTTAAGAGCCACAGAAGCTTCTTTAGTCTGCACTCTGGTTGAGTTCAAGATTCATTTTGATCAGACAACTATGTCATATAGCTCCCATATAGCTGATTGTTCCAGAATGAACATTAAGTAGCATAACTTTTCTCTTTGTCAGCCAAATCAAACCAAATTCGGTTTGTATCAACACGTGCGCGGAACAGATCTAATCGAAATGGGACAACTATATTATATAGCTACAAATTCTTTGGAAGCAAACAAAGGAAACACACAAGTATATCAGAGCTATTGCTTTTCAAAGGGAATAATATATAACATTTGGTTTTAGAACTATATCAGATGAGGTTGAGCGATGTCTTTCTATACTTTGATGCCCCCAGCATTATATAGGATAAGGTATTGTAATGATCATTATTTGCTGCTAACGATAGAAGCACGATCAGCGGTTAACAAGCTGGAGGAAATGGAAGATGTGGTGGCTACATGGGCAAAAAGGTGGTGTATAACCATCAGCGCGGAGAAATCTGCTACACTCTGCAAGAAACCATGTAGAACCCCAACCATATTAGGCACCCCAATCATTCTCAAGGAATCCCACTGCTACCTTGAAGACACGAAGCTCACTTATAGACAGCATCTGACAGCAATTATCCTCTAGAAGAAGGACAAAATAACGAATCTTGAGTGGCTTCTAAACGAGCGGAGCAAATTGGCTCTAAAAAAAGAAGTGATGATATACAAGCAGGTGGTTGCACCTGTCATAAGATACGCCTTACCAATATGGTGATAATGCTCCAAACCCAAGCTTAGGAGAATACAGATTCTTCAAAATAAGACACTCTTTTCCTAAGACAGCACTTATCCTAAGGTCCTGAGTGTCAGACAAGTGGAAGATGAACTAAACTCAACAGCCATGAAACATTTCGATAGGCTTGAGGAGAACCCTAATCCAAAAGGATTGCTAGGGCTCTTCTCTAGCCCTTGAGAAGAAGAAGGCTAAAGAGGCAGCACTAATATTCACCTCTTAAAGGGAATCAAAACACATATTCACAGTTTGCTACACAAACAAATAGGAAACGCCGTCTCAAAAGAAAAGGAACGATGTTTGATTTGCTCATTGATCATTTAATATTCAGTTCATCTAAAAGGCTTTCTTTCCAGGCTATTGTGATCGATGGGATAGTCATAGTAATCTATTGAAAGTATATAATTTTGGCAAATGAACTCATTTCTATTAGAATTCGTTTGAACTTATTGACACACCTTTGTAAGCTTCAGTCTTGTTCTTCTATATTAAATCAACCTTTGGATTTCTTTGAACAGCATTTAACAAGGAAACAAGCATTCATTCTCATTGTCATTATTACAATATTATTCATATTTTTCATATGTTGTTTCATATGCGTGTGGTTATTTGTTATTTTTGGAGGTCTCGTCTTCAATTCGCTGGCAATTACAATTCCAATTCGAGTAACGAAATGTAAATGTAATTCATAGTTGAATTGAACCACTAGATGGCTGGCTGGAGAGCCAGAGGTGATGCGGGAGTTATGCAGCGACCTTCGCTGAGGCAATCCAAATTGAAATCGAATTCGAAAAGATGTATGTATGTACATACATTGAATTTCAGAGATCGGTGTCTGTCGGAGGGGGCACAGTGGCACAGGCAGCAGTGGCAGAGTCAGAGGCTTCGTTTGGTTATTAGTGAAATTCGAGCCACACGCTGAATGCCATGAATATTTGAATTGTCTTAGCATGGATTTACTGAAAAGGCGTTACTTTACATATATACAGATAGATAGATATATGCTGATGATGCATGTGTGTCCAAGTGCGAGTGGTGTGAGTTAATATGTGTTTTGAAATTGGGTGAGCAATGACTTGCGCTTGTACAGAGGCAACATCAGCAGCATCATCATCATCATCATCAGCCATTTGACATACGGTCCACAAATCCATTTTTAAGGTCAAATTATTTATTATTTGGCAAAGCAACAATTGAGTCTTTCTAAGCCATTCGCCTTCTCTAAAAAAATAAGTTGATTTGCAATTATTTTGTGCCAGATTTGAATAACTCCGTGTTACTCCTGAGAAATTTCCTGTAACCATTGCCAGTGCCTCATTTGCCAGACATATCACGAATTCGCCCATGATTCTGGTTCTGAACTTATTTGGCTAAGCATATCATATTCTTTTGCTTTTTTTTGCAATTAGCAGGTGATGTCAACGGGTTCAACTACACGCTGTACTTAACCAATGCTTGGAATACCACACAATACCAGAATACCATGAAGGTGTGGGGGCCTACAATGGCAAAGCATACGAGTACGAATGCTCAAGGAGAGGTGTGTCATCAGCTGACTTCAATTCGAACTCGAACTCTATGCTGGGCATGTCGCGCCAGAGCCATTCTATTGAAGGCCACACACGGCTACAATAACAACAACAACGATAACAACAGACAAATAGCATCAGAATGCAGAGAAGAGAGGGTCAAGAGAGTCGACTGTGTGCTACCCAGTTTCCAGCTTTCCATGAAGCAGAGATTTTTATGGTTATAATAGATTGTTGATCATAAATAAGTTATGTGGTGAGTTCAAATCATTCTTTCTTTCAAAATAATAAGATTATATTCGGAATAGTGAATAGGAACACATCTTCTATGGGGAATGAAGAACAAAACGACTTCCTTCGTTTCTGCTTAGAATCTGAGCCTAAAGTTGCCTTATATTAAGAATATATAACACGATACTCTTACCATATCGATCTAACACAACTACTTTGAACTACTTTCACAGTTCGACTGTACCAGGCAAGAATAGGACTTTCTATTATTAGAAGATTTCCAATCATTTCCAATGGATAAAGAAAAGAAACTGCTTGAATCTCTTCGCTCTTGGAACCTCAAACTAAGACCTAAGGCCTTGCCAGTACATATCACATTTGGCTGATAAATTTATGTACAAAATATTGGACAGTTGCTTACTGTTAGTGTTCCCATCTTTCTTCAAGCTATACGGTAGCTTAATATACTCTTTCAGCAATTCTTAGTTCATATCACTTAAAGTACAACAGACATTTGTCAGTGCCATTTGTATTTGTTCTTCCTCCTCGCTGTTGTGGGGGTTTCTCTCAATAAGCTAGCTACACATGTTTAATTGCCAAATTGGTGCAATTCGACATAATTCATCTTGATTGTTGGCTTTAGCTTTAGCCTTAGCTCCAACTCCAACTCGAACTCGAACTCGATCTTGTTTTGAATTTCGCAAGGTCTCATTGAAAAAGAAGACGAATCGTCAAATTCACACGTTTATTAAAAACTTATTTAAAAGACGACATTAAGCCGCAAATCGTGCTGCGCATGAAATATGAAAGTGAAGATGTTGAAGATTAGCCCACTGGCGGCCACCTAATGCTGCTTGATAACAGTTGCGCATACGCCACCGCTGCCGATACTCGTCGTACGTGAAAACCATTTAGCATGTGCAATGAGGCGGTGAATTGGGCAATTTCATTTGTGCTAAGTTGTATGTTAAACAGATTCAAATGTAAACACCTTCGCCTTTGCTTTGGCAACTCAAGCGACCCACCAAAGTACAAGTCCAAGTCCAAGTCCAAGTTCGAGCGAAGTGGCTCAGTGGCTCTCAAGCTCTCCAGTGCCGCCACATCCGGTCACATAGCGAGCTAGTTTAAGTGGCAATTTCTGTTCAACTCAAGTTGCCTCAAGTTGCTACAAATTTGTCAAACCAACAATGCTGCAAGGTCAGACCTAGAGACAGGCCCAGAGTCAACGTCAGCCTTAGCTTGAATGATGATCGTCCGGCATGCGGTCAGCTTTTGCTTGCCATATCATTGACCTTAAGTGATCATTCCAACGGCAACCTGAAGAGCCACAGCACAGCACAGCACAGCATAGCATGGGCTAGCTCTGAATAAGCCAAGATTATCACCTTTTGGTTAGATTTTATTGCACTTACAGTCAGTCGGTGAAGTTCAATTGGAGGCATTCCTGTTGACGCTGGTGCTCCAGCTTAGGCCGCCCATGGCACAATGTACAACACGATTATTATTAAAGGTCAGCTAAAACAACATAGCACAACGCAACGCAACAGCAACAGCAACAGCAACAGCAACAAAGTAACAATAACAATAAACCTTAAGTAAATCAAAATAAACAACAAGTTTCGGTTTACCATGTTAATTGTTGTTTTCTTTGCTGTTATTGTGGCAATCGATTAGAAAAGATTGAATTAAAAGATGCGTCAAAACGAAAAACTTAAGACACGAACTTGACGCCACAATAACAACACTCACAATCAGAAACAGAAATCGGATAATGGAAAGCAAAAGCGATGCTTAATCGTCTAATAATGTGAGGCATTTGGCTACACTGAAAGAGTGACAGGCTGAAAAGTACAGTAACGTTATGGGAAATCTTTGGAAATTTGCTTATGGAATGGCCTAAGGTGACAGAGAACTTGAATGGGTTATTCCAAAACTAGCGATAAATAGCTGGCCATGGCAGATGACTTGGGATTATACTCTATATAAGGCTAAACAGGGTTGAAAATACACTATAATATGACTAGGAGCGTATGACTTAGTTGGCTTAATATAACTTGCTTATCAAATGTAAGGAGAATTCAAACTTCAAACTGCATTTAGCCAGCTTAGTTAGATGGAACCACAGAAGACCATCTCTTTAGTATAAGCAGACTTAAGCCTCAGGTTTTCATTTGATAAGCGCATTAGAGAGAAGCCCAAATGCCACATTTAGTATAGACGTTAGCTTTGAGTTTTGTTGGCAATATTAAATTAGCTATGGTAGTTCATATTGTATGGGTCTGTTCCGGCAAAGGAATGAAAACTGACATGATTATTAATGAAAGTAGCTATAAGTCGAATGTTTTCTGTAGTAAATCTTATGCTAATGACCATGCCGTCTACTTGATATCAATTCAATGCATCTGTATCTATTTCTAATTGGTAAACCATTAGAACAAGGCTTGCAGAACTTCTCATGGTACACCTAATTCTCTATCTAATTAGTTAAGCAATTTATATTTAGATAATAATGTCTAGATCAAACGTGATTTGTGTTGACAAATGTGTTTTTAATATCTTTACAAGCTCAAACTTGGTTTGAGAATCGTTCTTCTAAGAATGAAACACAACCAATTAACGTTGATGGATTTTCACAGTGCTTATCTGAATCTTAATGATGGCAATGTAAGAGAGTATTAAGAATTCGTTTGGTTCACAGAGACACTTGTTCTGAAATGCCAAAAAGTCAAATATAGCACATTTGCTATTGTTTGCCAATACTGCTGCCTGAAAGTTAACCTTCACTTGGCAATGGAAAAGGATGGCATAAGCAAGTGTCATAGACTAGATGAGACCAGACACAGTCAGAGTCACAGCCAGGGGGCAATCCAGTAACCAAGCCAGCCAAGTGCTCCGCAGCCTCTTCAACAATAAAGCCATCAACACTCTATACACAAACATGGATCCATTCAATGTGAATTCAATAGAAATGCGGTTCATTGGTATGGGAATATGTATTCGTCCATGCCTCGCATGTATAGAAATTAGTGTGCGTGATTAATTGGTTTGTTTCAATTGCTCAGCGCCACGGCTGGAGTTGGAGCTACCTACGAATGCGTACGTACGTAAGATGTACTCCAACTCTAACAATATATCGGTGGAGTTATAATCAAACATGCCTGCTATAAATCAGCTTGCCTATGGCATCTATTTAATATTGAGCATAAACAGCAATCAACCATAGCGCTTTGAAAGCGACCAATCTTAACCCACATTCGATTGCTAACTACACACGAAATTTTAGGTGCGCTTCTATTGTGGCGCCTGGTGAATGATTAGACCTTTTTGTATAAAATATATAGATAATATAATAATAATATGTGGTCTTTGATTGTTTTCAATGTTTATTTTTCTTTTCTTTTTATCTGTTTTTTTGTTTGTTTGCGGTGGCGTTTAGGCGTCTAAAGGCAGAAACATAATGTGATTGTTAGGTGTCAATCAAATTGGTTTTTGTGTGTGTTGTCAATTAAAGCAGCAAAGTCTCCAATTAAGCTAAGGCAGCAGATCTTTTAAGCTCCCATATGCTTATGAGCGGGGTGTTGTGTTGCGGTTTTGAGTTGCCCATGAAAATATTTACAAAGGTCGCAAAATGCAGCTGGAAGAGTGCAGGGAATGCATGGGTGGGAACAATGGATTATAAACTAAGTAAATATGAGGTAAATATGAGTCTGTATGGTTCATGATTATGACAGATGTAATATAACTCCCAGGGGGAATCTAGCTTTACATGGTTGTTTTTGAAAAATTTGTATATTTAATGTAAACAAGTTTTCTGCTAGTGGCAAGCTAATCTAGTTTTAAAATTAAGTGAAAGAACAATTGATCACAGGTAATACACAGGTGATATAGAATTTATGTTACATATATGGGCAAATGTATATTATTTGCAGTATGGGGATGGCACCTTTTGAGTCTTCTCTTTCTTGGTTTGGTGGTGAGTCATCTGGCTGGCACGTTAGGCTGGCACCAAGGCGTTGCAGGTAATTCGATGGATGTAGATGCATTATATTTTGTCGCTTTAGGGACCCTAAGATCTCTTTCGATATCTTTATTTCGAATGTACCATAGTGCGTTGCATATTCACCTTAAGATTTTTGATTGAGGAACTCTACTTTAATTCAAATTTTGATTTTGTCGCAATGCCGTAAATTTGTTGTGCATATTTCCATATGGGAAATATCACAGCTTATTTCTCGGAGCCAGTAACCACGCCATCTTTCCAGCCTTTGCCCATTACTGATTGCCGAACCATTGTTGTATGGGCTCGGAAATTTAGTTCCCTGTCCAGTATGATACCTAAATATTTGTGAGAGCTCTTGTGCGTAAGGCTGGAGCCCAGCATCGTTATGCCACTGCACGACCATGTTCTTGTAGCAAAGGTAACATTTGCGCATTTGCTGCTGTTGACGATTGTATTCCATTTCACAGCGCAGTCCACAAAGCTGCACACGTATTGCTGTAAGGCTTCCGTAGGTAGAATACTGCATGGACTTCTGGTCAACACAGCAGTGTCATCCGCGTTGGCTGCTATCAGCACATCGTTTTCGTCTAATACATCTATAACGCTTGAGGTAGGCATATTGGCTGTAAATAGGGTGTATAGCCTAGGACCAAGAACGCTGCCTTGAGGAACGTCTGCGCAGATTGGGCGCTTCGAGGATTTTGCTCCATCGATAACAATTCTGAACTGTCTACTTACAAGCTGTAATAGCTTCTTCAGTGTAAAGAGGAGGTCATCATGCCACACTCTGTCAAAAGCTTGCTGAATATCCATGAACACAGATACTGACTATAACTTTGTTGCATACTTTTGGGCGCAACATAACAGCCATTCATTTACAGCATACTCTTTGGTGCGTTCTGTTAGTCATGTACTCTGTAGAGCAACTATGTTAGCAAGCAGTGCTGCCACTGTTAATAACATGACCTGGAATTCTTTTGTTTCTATATATGGATCGGTTCATAGGATCTGTGATATATAAGATATAGCTTATATACAAGCAACTGTTTTAAAACTAACATCTAGTATGGAAAACTCTTTTATCTGCGAACTATACTATAAATATCATAAAGCCGCATATATATTTACAATGTTAAAGTTGTAGTTTGCCGTTCCTGTTTTTCATTTCACAGTAGTTTATCTTCTAAATCCTGCTGCACCTACAATGGGCACTCATTACTTAAAGTATATTTTCTGTGTGTTCAATCCACAATATGTGTTTGATATCCTGCTCTTTCAGCTTTTCACTAATTCTTAATAGCGCTCCTCTTCTTAGTCTGTAAACATTTAATGAAATCTTAGCATAGAACAGGACTGTATGCTTATATCAGACTGATATATATTATATAAAACAGACTGACCTTATGCATGCTGCATAAATCTTTAAGATATTCTTTTGTATCTTCATCATTGTAGTTGTAGGAGCCCCAGCTCTGATTCCGACTCTGTAGAGTGAGAAAATTATAATTTCGTGTTTAAATTTCAGCAAAAGAAACTTAAAAATGTTGTCCAATTCGAGTCGTATTTTATCCGCTTCGACTGTTAGAGATGTTTTGGCAAATCCCTTCTCTTAAATGTTCTGATCTGATCTGATCTGATCTGATCTGAATTATAAAAGTCATAGTTTATTATTTTGATTATTTTCTATTTTTATTTTGCTCTGATTGTTTGGATAGGCGCTTTACATCATGCTCTCGCTTTTCGAAAAACGTATTTTCATTGAATGTTATAAGATTACATCGTCGTACATCACTTATAGGTATTTCCGTTGCTTTTGGATACATCTAAATTTTGGATACATCGTCTAAATGTTAGTTAGGCCATTATAACTTGTTCTTTTGCTAATCAATTTCTGTTTACCAAATATTTGATGTAGATAAACCTTACATACATCATACATAAATCATACATATGCGTATTATTGCCTTGGCTCACGGCTATGAAATTTCAAGAATGTACAATTCAAAATTACATACAATACATAATTTTTAATAATTTTTGTAATTATTATTTTAATTTAATATATTTAAATATTAGTTAATGTTAATGTTAATGTTAATGTAAATGTTTATATGCGGGCGACTAGAAATTCAAGAAAACTTTTCATTTACACAAAAATGTGGTTATTATTTAGCTAGGGGTAGGAGGATTGATTGATTAGGGGGAGGTGATATTACATGCTAAGCCATAGGAATCATGAAACTTACATTAATTTGCTTTCATTTATGTGTATGTGTATGTGTGTGTGTAATTCTATATAAATAATTAGAACAAGCAGCTGTTTATCATCGTATCTTAGAGAGCTAATTAAAGGATTTACTTGAATTATGAATTATTTCTTTCTTGCAAATACAAATCTAATATTAAGTATTATTTATATTAGTTATTTTAGTAATCAAAATCTTTGGTTGTAACTACAACTGAAATGGAATTTTTTTAAATTTATTTATGTAAAGTTTATATATTATTTGTTTGTTTGTTTTTATGCAATTTTGTGCAGGTTTCTTTGCTTTTTGTAGGTAATTTCGGTTAGCGAAAGTATTGTGAGCCTTCACATGATTTAGGAAATATAAAGTTTGGGGCGGGCGGGGGCCAAAGTCACCAAGAAGATACAAAGTCTATAAAGAAACGGCAAAAGTGTGGCTCCCTCGGTAGATACCCTTTGAACGGGTGGAATATTTAATGGAGAATATGTTTTGTTCTCCCTCTTTTTTTGCCAAGCTCAACCTTCCGATCCATATAATGAAAGAAGATTCTAGATCACACAAAAATACAAAAATCATAGGAAATATATATATAAAAATGTAAACAGACAAAAAGAGCTTATGGTGGCTCTGTGTGGGCATTGAATATCTCAATCCAGTAAACATGGGAGTCCTTGATTCATCAAGGCTTTCAAGCCAATCCCTTCATGAACCCATCGTCTGGCTTCTTGACAAACTCCACATTATGTTAGCGCTAATTCAGATCAAGTTAATATCTTTTTAAATTCGAAATTACGTAAAATATAATTTTATAATTAATGAAATTTTTTGGAATTTTTTTAAGTGGATATTTGGAAAACTAAGACGCCCAGTACTGCTGGTCATCCTTCCCATACAGAGGCATTGTTCGTCTAATTTCTTTCTAATCGTTTGACTTTATAGTAGGAATATGGAACTGCAGTGTCCTTGTCCAACTGCTTGGTTGCTTAAGTGAGGTGCAGAGCCATCAATTTGAAGTCCTACTGCTGCCCTTCACAGCAATTCCTTCCTAACAATGCCCATAGTTACGCAGTGTAAGATCTCGCTTTTACCATCACTTTTCTGCCTTTTTCTAGTTATTTCTTGAATTGCCTGATTGAACTGCCTCTTGTTCTTTATATCCGCTTATCATCTTCTGCCTGCTTTATATTTCCTATATCATGAGTTGGAATGTGTTTAGGATCTTTGAGTTGTGGCCTGCTTCAGTTTTTGTTCGAGTTTTAAATACAATTATGTATAAATTATCACAGTAAAATAAATAGAATTACATATTTCGATTCTTTCAGTTTTCACTTTTCTGCTGCTTCTGCTGCTGCTCAGGATTAAGGAATAACCAAGGACAATAGCTATGGGGTATGGGGGGAAAAGAGTGTGTGTTCTTGGAGTGCATATACTCTTGCTATAGGGCCTAAAGGGTGTCTCCTGGCGTTGGTGCTGTGTGCTCGGTTTATGGAAGATTCTATAGTCATAGTCCACATTTTGGCAAAACTGTTGAACATGGTTGTATGTGTGTGTGTCTGTGTGTGTGCTCCCCTCTCTTGTCTACTGATTCAGCAGGGTGTTGGTCACCTCCGAGAAGGATAGCAGCGGACTACCATCAGCATAGGCGGCACCCACGCCGACTGGCGGAGGCGCATAGGCCAATGCCGTATGCGCTGTAATATTGGCCGGATAGAGGAGATGATGCTGGTGATGATGATGCTGCTGGAGTTGCTGGAGTTGCTGTGGGTGCTGGGGCTGCTGTTGGTAGTGCTGCTGCAGCTGCTGCAGGTGATGCTTGGAGCTGGGCTTACGCCCGCTGCGAGACTGCAGCGACATGCTGGCCGTGGCCTGCTCCACATCCTCCTCCTCCTCCGGCGCACAGATCACCAGCTGTTGATAGGGCGAAACAACATGTTCGCCTCCGCCTCCATTGAGCAGACTGCTCACAGCTGGCAAAGCTGTGGTCGTTGGCGAACGGCGCGTTGGCGACACCTGATGCTGCAGCGGATAACCAGCCAGGGTCTGCTGCGGCTGCTGATGCGGCGTGCTGAGTAGGATCTAGGAAGGATCGGGATCAGTTACGGTTAGTAGTCAGGCGGTCGCACACAAAACTAGGTGTGCATTTGCATTTGGTGTGTGAGATTGAGATTGAGAGATTGGGGTGCGCTAAAACAATGGTTTTGGGTGCTTCTACGGTGCGGCTAACGGTGCAGGTGATGATGGGCCGCCTGTGCATGGCCAGCACTGGCCGCCGCTGCCGCCGCCTGATGGTGGTGGTGGTGGTGCGGATGCGTATGCGGATGGTGGTAGGTGAAATACTGCGAGTACTGCGTGTAGGAGGCAGATGGCCATACCTCGCTGCCATTGGACGTGGCCTGCAGATGATGGGCAGATGCGGATGCGTTTGCATTTGTGGAGGCGGCGGCGGCATCATGATGATGATGATGGTGATGATGGTGGTGTGCATGCGGATGCGTATGGACATGGTGGCTGTGCTGCTGCTGTTGTTGTTGTTGTTGTTGTTGCTGCTGTTGTTGCTGCTGTTGGTGGCTGGCGGAACAGCTAGCTGGATGCACAGCCTGCTGGTGATCGGTGCTCGGGTGCGTTACGGCTACAGCTACGTTATTGTTTGGGGCGCTCACATTGGAGGCCACACCGCCACGGCCAAGCGTTGGATGCGACGCAAGTGCCGGCTGCTGTTGTTGCTGCTGCTGGGGCGAAGTTGTGTGCGAGGAGGCGGAGTACAGGCCGGAATCATCATGCTGCAGCTGATAGCTCTCGGGCGTGCCCGCGCTGGCCGACTTGCCAGGCAGCTCCTTGTTGCCATTCCACTTGGCGGCCGCAGCCACAGGCTCGTGCTCATTGCCGGTGGCATAGCTCAGTCCATTGGCGAGGGGCAGTGGCGTGGAGCGCTGCGGCGAAGTGGCTGCTGTGCGTCCGCCCCCGCCTTGGAGGCTGTTCAGTGGCACACCGACGCCACTGGCATGCGTGGTGCCCCACATGAGCACCGTCTGACGCTCGTAGGGGTCGTGGCCAGTTGCAGAAGCTGATCCAGTGATCACGGAGGTGGAGCCCGCTCCAGGGACGAGCTCTACTTTGGGCGTCACGGTGCCTGCGCCATTGGGAGTGGCTCCGCTCACCGGCGAGGGGCCATCGGAGGAGCACGAGATGACCTCCATGACCTGCGGCGATGATTTAGGGGTCTTGAGTGGAATTTGCTGCGGGTTGAACAGAGATTAGTGGGCAATGAGAGAGCCGGCCAGTGCCAGCACTCACCTGTGGCGTTGAGTTGGGACTGCCATAGCCGCTGCTGTAGCCGCTGTAGTACTTGCCGGTCTCCTGCCACTTGTCGTCCGGCTTTGAGGCAATCGCATAGCCATCGTAAGACAGAAATCCGTTGGTTACATACGCCGAGGCGGGGGCCCCCGTGTGCGGATAGTCGGTGTAGTAACCGCCGACGGCTCCCTGAAGCCGATACTGATGGAAGAGGTTCTCGCTGACGGGATAGAAGGCATTGGCCGGCATGGAGCTGCCCATGTAGAGATTGTCGGCTGCCGTCGCATATGGCGACGTGGTGTACATGGGGTTCAGATTGGAGTAGGCGGCGGCAACAGCCACAGCGGGATCGGGCAGGTACTCGACCACAGCCGGCGCAGGCGAGCCAACCTGACCCAGCGGCGAGGTTTGCTGGCCCTGTTGCTGCTGTTGGTGCTGCTGCTGCTGGAGCTTGCGTTTGCTGCGGCACGTGGAGAGGAAGTCGCGCAGCTGCGTCTTGTAACGTCGATTGGGGCGCGTCGGCGTCACTGGCGGCGGCAGTGGATGCGCTGTGGGCGAAGCGCTGGGCGGCACAACCAGTTGATCCGCCTCCGAGAAGTAAGTGGAGGCCAGGCCCGTGTCCAGATAGCTGACCTTAAAGTCCATGGTGCGCTTGCCGAGCAGATCGTGGCCCTCCTCATCCATCAGCTGGCGATGAGTGCAGATGACAAAGTCGGGCTTGGAGTTCTTGTAGACCAAACGGGAGCTGGTCTGCAGCCACTGCCACTCGCCGTCCTTCTTCTGGTATCTATAGGCTATCATGCCCGAGGCACCCGTCTTCAGAACTGCAGAGAGAGAGAGGGAGGGTTAGGTGTAAGAGGAAATATGCATATAAACATTCTCTACTCACGCTCCTGATGGGCGCTGGCCACATAGGCCAGATCATCGTAGTGCACCAGATCGTAGCCACCCATGTTGACCAGCTCGGCATCCGCATAGCCCAGTATATGCTTGCCCCGCTGATCCATTGAGACGAGCGAGAAGTCCAGCTTGTGCTTTGACTTAAACATGTTCTCCTTGTGCGGTATCTCCAGCAGGCTGGGCGGCCCGAACGGAGTGCAGTATGCAAATAGAGCCAGCGGCGGCTCCTCCGTCTTGCGATTCTGGCCATGCAGAATTTTGATGCGACCGCGTATGTCCAGGCGCAGGAAGCCCGACGTGTTGTCCAGCAGGCAACGGAAGCGCACTGTGAAGCTACGCTCCAGATAAAGAGCCTTATCCGGGGCCAAGGTCTCCGACAGTTGCATGCTGGACATGTCTGTGGGTAGGAAACTGTTCCACAGCAGTTGGCGCTGCAGCTCCTCACGGTCCTCCGAGTGCACCAGCTCGTACACCGACTGATGCACAATGTCCGACTGCAGAGGAAGAGAGAAATACCATCTAAGGGTTCAATCAACTCCAGATTCTGGGCAAGCTTATTGATTTTGGTTTCGTTCGAGCTGACCTGAACTTGGCTTTACTTTTGGAGTGACTTTTGAATGCTCTTTCTGTTGCCAAACAGTTTATGTTAGGCTTCTCCTAACTGCAGGGTGTCTGGGTATCGTTAGGGCCAACACATTTGTGTGCTGCTTCACTTGGTTACCTTTTTTTGGGGCATCTCGCTGGAGCTGGAGCGTATAAATCAAAAAGCGCGCAAATTGAAAATGCGCCCCATGTTGGCCACAAATTGAGACATAAATTCTGCACGCGCCAGCTCGAGCAGAAGCCAGGAACGAGTACGAAACATACAGGACACCATCTCTATACAGACCCATCTCAACTGGATGTGGATGTGGTTAACTATTGGGAGAAAAACTTTCTTTGGCGCCAGCGAAAATGAAAATCAACAAAGCAAGAAAATCAAAGGCCTGTGATATGTTCCCAATCTTTAGTGTTCCTAAGCCTAACCAAATCTCATGGTAATAGGCAGCTCCGCTTTTAATTGAGCTGCCAAACGGGGCGTGTCCGAGGCCGCTTTACACATTTACAACTAAATTAAAAAAGCTGCAAATGCTGGAAGCTGCAACAACTCCATCCGCAGCTCCAACTCCTCCGTCGTCTGGCCGTGGTCGTTTTGTAGAAAGCTAACTGCAATTTCAATTTCCATTCGACAAGCGCCAATACAATAAAGTAGGCCCACAAAAACCAAAGAGGTAGGCCCAAAACATGTTGGCTTCCAAATGCATACAAGTCAGAGCGGAGGGAGAGGACGCGGAGGCAGCGGCCACTGGCAATGGCAAGGCGTCGCGGAGGCAACTTTAATAATAACAGCAATCGGAGTTGGACTTGGACTCGCAGCAGCAGCAGCAGCGTCACAACAACAATTGCCACGCCCTCCTGCTCACCCTTTGCCTTTGAAATGGATCTGGGTCTGGGCAGCTGCGTCTGCCGCTGCGTCAGGAAATTCCCAGTGTGTCCAGTGTCTGCGATTGCGCAATCCTCCCGCTGATCTGATTTTTATTTATGGCCCCGACAACTGGTTCATTGGTTGGCCTAAGACACTCGCACTCAGATCGAAATCAAGACGATTGATAATTTTTGTTGGTTTTATTCAATTGATGAGGGTTTGGTGCATATGGATAACAGACCTGCAGGAGTGTGCACTTTGAATGAGAAAGAATCATGCTTGAATGCATATTTGTTTCAGTGTAAAGTTTATACTTGTGATCATAAGATCAGACTACCTTTGAAGTTCGTAAGTCCACCAAGAATTACAAAGTGATTTTAAAGTTTTTCCAGTTGTAGGAAAGTTTTTATATGAAATATTTGAAATCATCAGCTGATATTGCCTGATTTGAAAATGATGGTATTTATCTTATAACGAAGCCAGGTCTAGTGTAAGGTCTAGCACTCTTATCCTTATCTGATCAAACTGTTAAAGCTCTTTTTAGGCCTAGCCACTTCTGCACTCTGTCAGAACAAATCTGCTTTTCGATTTTTGGGCACATCTAGGGGTTGGATACATTGGTTCTCCTTGAAACTGACGTCTGGGAATAGTGAAGCCTTAAAGTATATATCTCAGTGCTAATGAAACACGTAAACTACTTTTGGTTGCAAACTATTGAGGGGTGTTATGGAAATCGCTGCAGATTTGGAGCAATCAATGACTTAAAAAAACAAACGCGTAAGTTTATCCATTCAATTTTGTCATTTTTTTCTATTTCAATGTTTTCTACACCTCAAATATATAAAGCCTTTGCATTTTCCTGTATCTTGGAGCAACGCTAAACAAATGAAGATATAATTTGGAGTGTTTTCTTCTACAGGTTTCCTTGATACACCCATTATTAAGTAATTGATTGAAATTTATATCTACACTCGTAGCAAAGCTCTCAATGTAGCTAAACGTATCCTGATTATGGGGGATCTTTTATGAAATTAAGTAAATATTCTTTAAATTACATACAATTAGTTTGTTTCTTAGGACTTCAACTATCTTTCTTATACTTTCTTTCTTATAATTCTAATTTTCAGTAAGGAAACATTTGAGATCTTATTTAACAACTACATTTCTTCAGTTATTTCAGTGGAATTATTCTCAAGGAGTGCTGGAGCCTTCTTCTTTTCAGTTGGAGCGGGGGTGAAGCTACGTTTCTATGAACTTTTGCATTTCATTAGCATTTGAGCTCCTTTTCCATTAGCTGAAACCTTCTTAAATTGAATTCAGAACATGATGCCTAGATGCTGTTACTAAGGCATACCTGTTTATGACTTCTATATAACGTTTCTTCTATCAATTTTGAGAGTCAATTTAACAATATTATTCGAGCTTAGATTGTATACCCGATAGACATGACCTCTTGCTTATAGTTGAGCTTTTCCTCAAGATGAATTATACCAAGATAGGTAGGTCTGCGGTGTTCAAAGTAAGGTTGTGTTTCTTCTTTTGCCACTAAAATAATATTTCTGGACTTCTTATGAGATTACATAAGATCTGATTACTTCGTGCTGCATGATGAATTTGAGAAGTTGAACTTCGTTTACAAGCTGGAGGAGAGTCAATGCCTGGATAAGCAATGGATATGATTGCTTTCTGAAGGCGATGTTGATTCCAGGACACAGTTGGAGCTGGCCAACGCAGCCTACTCTAAGGGTGATTCGACCAGCCGGAGCTTACAACCTCTCATAATGTAAGTCATACATTCATATATTCTCCTTTAAATTCATTGAGATCTCTTTAAAACAAGCTAGTCACGTGTCAGCTCTCCATCTCTCTTGAACAGTTGACCCAAAAAACAAAGCCAAGCCGAGCCATACGAATTCAACTCGCTTTGCAATTAAAATCAATCAAAAATAGTTGGCCGTAAACAAAATCCAAAACAGTTAGAAGGTAAATAAAGTGGACTTACCTGATGAAAACCCAAATAGCTCTCGATGCTGTGCGTGGCAAAGAAGACTTCGCCTTCGCATGTCAGTATCATTAGAAATCCATTTAGAGCCTGAAACGAAACAGCAAGAATGAAAGAAGAAAGGAATGAATGAATGACGAAAACGTGTTGGCTACGAGATGAACATGAACAAACGTAGGGGGGTGGGGGGGGGGGGGGGGCACAAGGCACAAATTAAATCAAAACTACGAATTAAATGTTACAAAGTTGAGATGGCACAAAGGGTCAGGCATTCTGGGGCTACAGAAAGAAAAAGAGAGAAAGAGAGAGAGTGAGACAGAGCAAGTAGCGGGTCTATAGAGGGGATGTTGGTTTATAATTGCCAGTAGCTGCTGGTTTTTTTTGAGGTTTTTACTTTGTGAATGAATATGATCCATCAGAGCCTGGGGTCATATATAGAACATATATACACATATTTGTCTATGACTGAAAAGTAAAAAACAACAATACTTTGAAGCATGAATGAAGAGGAGACGCAGACACAGACACAGACACAGGCAGAGCTGCTGCCAAAGTCGGCGCTAACTTGCGGCTAAAACGTAATCAACGGGTTAAGCGGCTCATTTCAACCAAGCCAAACGAAACGATACCAAACCAAACCGAAATCCGGCAAACAGATCAGAGGCCACATCAGCCGTCTACCACCACATCACATCACATCACATCGCATCACATCCTATCACATCACATCATATCACATCAAACACAGAAATACAGCCAGGAAATGGCCTGCAATTAAATCAATGACTTTCAACTGAACCAAGAGCTGTTTTGTATCTTGTATCTTTCTCTTCTTATTTGTACACTCATATATATATATATATATGTATAATATGATCTTGTGGATACTTATCCCCACATATATACACACATATATAGTATATATAGTGTATATATTGTGTTTATCTAATATTCACCGTTTTGGCTTACATTTTCGATTTAGTTTTTGTGCGAATTATTGTTTTATATCGCATTTAAAGTTGGTTTTTATGAGCTGTTAATGGCATTGGGGCATGCAATTTCCACTGATCTCAGCTGGAACATAACGGTTAACAAAATGCTGCAGCAACAACAACAGCAACAAATTAAAATGGCGGCACCGACAGGCGACGTGTGAACCAGGCAGTTTTTGGCTTGGAAAGACAAATTTGCTGGTGTTTCCATTAGTGCCTGGCGCAGTGAGATGGTAATTAATAAAGCCACATGGCCAGATGACCAGAGCTCTGGCTCTGGCTCTGGCACTGGCTCTCCTCCAACTCCAACTGGCTCGTAATTAATACGGGCGTATTTAAATATCAATTTGCAAGCGGCAAAAGATGGGAGCTGGAATTGGAACTGGAGCTGGAGATGCCGACAGAGAGAGAGAGAGAGAGAGAGAGAGAAATGCGCGCGATTGCTGCTAATTACAGAGCACCAGGAGCAGGCAGTCGCAGGCAGTCCCGTCCCAGGCTCCAACAGTTGGCATTAGCCGACATAAACGCTAAGTGGCGTCATCATTTAAAACGCATCAACACACAGCCCGCCAAGGATATGCATATATGAGCGCATATGCCCAACTATACGATTATGAAGCAGATGAATGTGGCTATGGCCGCGGACCAGGCTCATGGATTGTCATCAAGCCGGCGGCACAGAGCATCAATAATCGTCATAAAGATCTTCAACGGTAGCAAGCAGAGCCAAAGAGATGCAAAGGCAAAGGAAAAGGCAATGAATGGATATGCCTTGACTGCTTTAGGATATGGTTTATACACTTTAAGAGTGGAGCAGTTCGATTTTGTGATGAAGTTTATTAGAGCGGTATAAGAAAGCCTCACTTTTAGGTATCTTTAGGTAAGTCTAAGTTGTACCTTAAGGGGGAAAAAGTTGATGTTTCAACATTCGTCAGATTGGAATTAGCAAGGAAACTGGAATGAATCCAGTTGTGGCTGAAACTTTAACAACATTTTGATATGTTGCTGTAAAGCTTTGGAGGTCATTAACAGGATACATCTCCTTCAGTTATAACCATATTCTTCATCATAGATTACTTTGGCTTACAGTAGGTGGAACCTTTGAAGAATGCTCAAAGATGGCTTTCCTCTCAAGCTTTCCTCTTAAATCTCTCTCACATTTATATATTCTATCTACCTAACCAAAATCGGTATACTATATACAATTTGCTAGAGTATTGAAAGCATTGCCTATGACTTGTAAAGCTTTCCTTGTTTGCCACTTAAGCCTGAGTTGGCTTTGAGGCCGCCACCAGCACGTCGTCAAGCCAAGAAGAGATTTCTCCACACAGCTTAATTGTTTTATATTGCCTTCTCGCTCACACTTTTGTTGATTCTATTGCTGTCTTGCTTGGACAGGCTACAGTTTATATGAGCTGGCCGTCTGACGCAGATGCTGGATGGATGACGACGACGGGTTGGCGGTGATGCGCAACGCTATGCGGCGTCTTCTAATGCGATTTTAATAATACACGCCCGTCTTGTGAGGCAAAAGATATTTTTGTATCTTACAGCTACAACGGACGGACGGCGGCGGGCTGTGCTTGCTGTTGGCGGCTTGCATTTCAGTTTTTGATTTGATAAGTTGGCAGCGATTATTTTACCATTTCCTACGGGAGAACTAGTGGAGCGAGACGCCGGCTCCGTCTCAGATTCATGCTTGTAGACTGTCTAGTTTTGGCCAATTTGGCGGATAGATATAATTGCTTAATTAAGCAGCAGCAGCAGCCCGCATCAGCCACAAATGATGGCTAGTTACGCTCTGGCCACTATTTTCGTAAGCAAATATTATCAGTTAAAGTTTCATTAACTCAATTCACTGGCAAAATGTGTGTCGCAAAAGTGTTGAAAGTGTGTTATTGTTGTTGTTCAGTGAAAACGGAAGACAGTTGTTAGGGCCGGCCACCTACCCCTCTCTCTCTTATACCTCTTATATGCAGTGCGAGCGATGGCCCTATGCGCTGCGTGACAAAACGCCATTTTCTAATGATAATACGTATGTGTATGTGTGTGTTTGTGTGTGTATTTATGTGTGACCCCTTGGCAGAACAAAAGTAAAACTTCACGAGCAGCAATTGAAATGGGCAACAGGTAACAAATACCTGAGGTATTAAAACTAAATATGCACACCCTGTCACTGTGAAGCACACACACACATACATACACACACCCACCCCCTCCTCTTCAGGTTCTACTACCCAAAAGCCCCATTCAGGTTTGTACTCTAAAAATATGCACGGAAATGCACAATTGTGCAGTTTGAACTCGACAATTAGCTGCAGCCTGGGCCTGGCCTCTGCTCCGGAAAACAATGGCAACAACAACTGCAACAACATGAACAAAAAAAACACAAAACACAAAAAAAACAACTGCGCCTGGCTGCAGTTTTTGGCTTGCATTCAAAATTTTGCTAGCCACAAAGTGGATAAAAGGGCGGGGTGTAGAACATGTGAGCCACCCTGCGTATACGTAATGCAGTTGCAACTCTTGACATTGAATTGTGTGCTGTGTTGTGTTGTGTGAGTGTGTGTGTGTGTGGCTTAAAAAACAAAAAACTACATAAGCAATACATAAAGTGCATGTGCCACAATTGCGTGTATCTGCCGCCTCTATGCCCCTCTGGCTACCTGTGTGTCTGTCTGTATGTTTGACTGCTTGAATTGGTGAACTGTTGGCCTGTTCCAAAGAGTTGGAGTCACAGTCGTTGCCGCAGCTTGGTGAGCTATGTGAGCATTAAATTAAACTGTCATGGCTGTGACAAGTGCATATGTTGGCGCCTGAGCCGTTGCCACAAACACACAGACGACTGCGGCGACGACTGCAACAATGCGCTTTTAATACAGCAAAAACATGCAACATGGTCAAGAGAGTGTGGACTGTATAAGGGGTTGCTGGCGGGTGTGTGTGCATGTGTGTGTGTGTGTATATATATGAGACACTTTAATTGTTGTTATATTGTTTTGCAAAACCATAGTCCATGCTCGTCGGCTTCGGTGATGTGGCCCAGTTTTGTTTTTAACCATAAGCCAGCATCTGGCTTGCAATTTTTGAACTTGAAATATTAATTATATATTTCAATAAATGTATATGTGTATATTACACGTGTTTGGTTCATGTTAATCAATTTTGGACACATGCTCTTACGAGCTAACTAATTGCTAAACAATTTTCTACACAAATTGCTGGCCATTTGGCATTGTATTGCGTGTCGACTGCCAGGCAACTCATCAATATCTCAGCTTCACTATGAAACAATCATATATCATTTATCAATGGAACAGGGTATAGAATATATATAGATATACTAGTAGTCCGGCGCTAACTAGGGCTGATTGATTGTGTACAGTTAAAGCTACCCTTAGTTCAAATGAAGCCATCACAATGGATGCAGGAGAAAATATAGATTGATGAAGGAAATCTATATGAAAATACTTAGATGAGGCGAATTTCTTGATACTTGTGGGGTAACAGGGTGAGCAATGAAAGGAAGAGGTATTCTGGCAGTTCTAATTTTGTGAAAAAGCAGGTTTAGTTGAAAGATCTGTATAATTTCATTGTCCAGTTTAGTTTGCTGTCATCTTTCTGGCTTCAATTTTAATCAAAATTTAGGCATTTGAGCTAAGGAAATGCCTAAGCTTCATGTCAATGTTTGGTGTGGAAATTTGGACTACAGACACTGGAGCACCATGCCTCTATGATATATCACTGATCAGGTATGAACAGGAGGTGTATAACCAACCTTTGCAGTATAAAGATAAAGTGGGAATTGAAGATTAAAACAATATTTATGATTTCAAGAAGACTTTTCCCTACACCTTCAATAAGTTCTCAATAGTTGAGTTGGGAGTTTAAGCTAGTAAACAATATAGTGGCATCAACAAGACCTTTTCATAGACCTTCAACAAGATCTCCATAGTAATCTCTATTTAAATATCATCAGTTTCTAACCAAACTCTTTGCCTAAAATCCTCAAAAATACCAACTTGCCTCTTTCACTTTTTTTTGTACATTCTTTATCAACTGTTTTTTATCAAAGTTATCCTTACCTGCAGGAACATATCACCATCCAGCAGGCCATGCTCAAAGGCTCCCAGCTCCCGTGTCCTGTAGCCATCGTGTGCGTGTATGTGTGGCAGCACTCCATTCTCCTCCTTATCCTTATGCATAACAACTGCAAAAGTAAAGCGAACGTTTAGCGAAGCTTCAATATTTATGAACGAAATTTTTAGATATTTTATTAACCATTAATACTTAATGTTCATTATGGCTGGCAATGGCATACATTTATGTATGCCCCCCACCCTTTGTTTACTCCACCCTCAGCTGAAAATAAGCAGCTCAATTGTTTTATAAGCTCCAAGCAAGGCAACAACAATGAAAACCATAGTAACATCATAAAAATCCAATATATCATCGGACTGACTATATAAATATACCATAAATACTAACAGCCTTTGGAAAAGTACTAAAAATTGTTTATGGTGTCATTGTAATATTTTATGAGGCCTAGGACGAGGCACAGGTACATTCAGCAGAGTGTCCTTTCTTGGCTCTGCCTCTGGCAGTCGTCGCACCATTTCCAGTGGCACTCTATTATGACATTATGTGTGTGGGGGTCTGCTCTGCTCTGCTCTGCTCTGGTCTGGTCTGGTCTATTCTGGCAGGGTTGCCTTTGCCTTTGCCCTTGCCTTTAGCTCTATAGAGGGATGTTCCCTTGCCTTAGCCCCCGGGCAGCCATTTTAGTTTCTTGGCATGCGCCTCAAGTTTTATAATAAATTTGTCACAAAAATTGATTTATGCGCGATAAACGATAAAAAAATGAAAGTTAATATATTTCCAGAATATTTATTTGTCGGCTAGCAATATATGGGTATATATATATATATATACGCTGGCCGAAATAAAATATGCCACGGCGCGGTTGCTGTCATAAATTATGATTTTTATCAGCTCAAATGTGAAAAACAGAAAACCAACTCCAAGTGGCAGGGAAATAATAATAATAAAAACAAAAAAATGTTGACAAAAATGTGAAAATAAAAATGGAAAACCTAATTTACGCCTGGGCTAAGCCTACACTCAGAAAAATGCTTAACGAAATATTTGGTGGTTTTTGAATTAGATTTAAAAATTTGTAGAATTATAAAAAACTGAAAAGGACTCATAAGAGGCTTTATATGGCTACAACAAATTTGTGAATTTTATATATAAATATAAAAATATAGTTTCAGGTTTCAAATTGTCTGATATTGCAGCATAATATGAACTAACATTCAGGTCAAAGTTGCCAAAGTTTCTTAAGGTTTAAGAGCCTAAGAAGATTCTGGAAACCAAGGAGAAACTATTGGTTCGCCAATTGCATATAATGTTGGGTGTTTAGGCTAGACATTTTCCAGCTACCAGAAGACAATAGTCCTTTCATGAATTACAAAATTAACCCAAATTCTTGAACTATTTTAAAGGTGTAAAAATTGTCTAAAATCATCATAAAATAAGCTTCTTTATAGACTAATATGGGCTAAAAGTTCTATAAGGCAATATGTGCTTTATGTCCTTAAATGTGAGGTTTGAAATTTCAAACAATTTCACAACGCAATAAGGACATTTTCATGTAAAAGTGTGAACATTTAAAGGTATATTTTCCAGGCTTTAAAATAACTAAATATTCTTGATTGATTTAATAATATTTATAGGTTTTATATACCATAAATCTGCTTAGATTGAAGTTCTAGGTTGCTTCATTGTACTCTTAGTTAAAAGCTCAAAACTGACCTCCTAGCTTAGGCTAAGTATTAACTTAGATCTTGGATCTTTTGCTTAAAAGTCTATGAAAACTGTAAAGTTTAAATATATATAAATAACTATATATATACGACTTCTACAACGTTAACCCACTTTTTACCATTCCAAGTCGAAAAATTTTCTCTGTGTATAGGTTGCTGCCATGTCCTTGCTGCGGCCACTGCAACCCCTAAAAGTTTTGACTACAATTTCCACAACGCCGAGGTTCATTTCAATTAGCAGCTCCCAGACCCAGGCGTGCAACCCAAGCTCCTATTCTGAAGACCAGACCAGGCCAGGCCAGGGCAGGTCGCTTGTCGCCTTGGTTAATCTCTGCGCTGCTTTGGCTTTTTATCAAATTAACAAAAGTGCCCTGTGTGTGTGGGTGTGTGTGTGTGGTTGTGTTAGTGTGTTCATTTTAGCGAAAGTGCGATAAAACAAATAGTTGACCCTGCCACCCTCACTTGAAGCCAACTATCCATAGCAGCACCAGTACCAGTGCCAGCACCCCTTCTCCTTACCCTTATCCAAGGAAGCATTCTAATGTGGCCCAAAACAAATTGCATCATGTGTGCGTGTCGCTTTACAGCAACTTGGACAACTTGGACTTTACTTGGACCGTAATTATTCATAATTTAATTAGGCTCAGTTTACATTTTGGCTATTACATTTCTTGCTGCTCGCTTTCTTCCTTTGCTCTGCTTTGCTTTGCTTTTGCTTTCTATTCATTTATTTTTATTGTTGTTGCGTTAAAATATGCGAGTATGTATGACTATTTTATTTTTTACGTGCATAAAAACATTTAATTAATTTTTACTGCGCGGCCTGGGGCGGGGGAGTGAGTGAGTGTGGGGTAGAGTAACAAATCTGCTCTAGTTTCATTCGGGCAACATTTTATTGCACTTAACTTTCATATTTCACATTTGCATGAAAAATGTGTAAGTCCAAAATTTACGACAACTTTTAAGAGCTTTTACATACACTTAAAGAAAATACCAGTAAAATTTATGACTTGATGTTTTATTAGCGCACATATTGTTAATGTTGAATTTCAAAAGAAATTTATTGCAAATGTTTTGGTTTTGTGCTAAAATTTATATCAAATTGGGGGGTTAGTTTATGCCGCCCTCTGTCCTAGTCCTACCCTGCTGGCAGTTTCTTCTATATTCATAGGAGATTTCTCTTACTATTGACCCATCTCTCACATAGATGACACTTCACTTTTAGCTACCTCAATTGATCCCTGCCAGGTCTTTCACTCACTTCTTCTATCTCCGTTCATTGGCCCCATCATAAGTCTTACAATCCGTATGACAAATGTCGAAAGTACATCTGAAACAACCCTCTCCTGTACATATATCTAATGCCATTAAAGAATCATCCACCAACCGTATGAGAATGAGCGTAAGCGTAAGCGTAATGTTTCGTTTCGGTGGATGATTGTAAGCCGCTGTAAATCTCCGCGCAAGCCGGAAAAGCGCAAAATCTCAACCAGAGACAGACGGTTCTGGGCGGGGCAGCACCATCGCTCTAGATGATGTGGGTACATAAAAATGGCCACCACAAGACCGACGCCGACGCCGACACCGACACTATGGCCAGGCGGCAGAAACCAATGCCAAACCCCACCCAGATAACCGAAACAGCAGAGAAACACAAACACAGAAGCAAACGCAGCAAAAGCAGAAGCAGCAAAAGCAAATGAAAAATCGTTGGGGAACCACTAACACACACACACACACACAGATATCGGAAAAGCGTGCGCAGAGAGTGGCAAAGAGCAAAGAAAAGCAAGAGATACTTTTGCCATAATGACGTTGCAATGGCGTCAATTATGTTGAGCAAGGGGTAGGGCAGGCGGCAGGCGGCAGGGCGGTGCGGTGCGGGGCGTGGTCCGTGGCACGGCATGGTGCAAACAATAAATAAAGTTTAAATTCTGACATTTTGGCAAATATTTTTCGTGCCGACGCTGCCGACATAAGCAAATATGTCATGGAAATGTCAAACTCATCAGAGCAATTGATGGAAAAACTGACAGCGAAGCATCAAAGAATGAGCGGCCTAGTTGGTATTGGTGTGTGGGTATAGGTGTGTGAGGGTATAGGTGTGAGTATGGATAGGAATACTAGCTGTCATTATTGACAGCAACGGGAATTGCACATTAAAGTTGAAGTTATGGTGTGAAGAAAATCAAAGTTTTGTATGTTGTGGAGCTGTGTTATAAAACCAGGGATTTGGAGAGAGACATCATATATATGCAATGGTATGGGAAAACGATATGTATATAGTCTTTGTGTGTATTAGAAAACCTTTTCTACATATATATTTTGTATATCTAAAACGTTTCTTTTAGCTTGAAGTTGTGAAATTATAATTTCTTGTCAAATTTTAGTTCTTCATGAGATAGCAAACACTTGACTTTGTAGATCTGATAAAGTAAACCAAACTAACAATCGTGATAGAGTTATTTTACTCAAGTTACTGAAGAAGATACCTTATGAATCAGTCTTAGAATCATCATTCCCTGATGGGTTATAAGATACATACATTTTCTTAAATGTGAAAATTTGCTATTGCATCCGTCAACTTGCTTTTCTCGCCTGAATAAGGAGACCTCTACGATGCTATAACTCCAACATTATTTGTATATTATTTGATAGAAACTTAATTGGGGAGACTTTTGTATATCAACTAACATTAGCATTAACATAATATAGTTGGAATAGCTTGAGATATCAACATTTTATAAGACTGAGGGTTTTGTTCAAGTGAAAATTCTATGAAAACAAGAAAGGAAGCTCTACTGCGGGTACAAGAACCTTATATACCCTTGCAGAACTATAAAAAGCAAAGAAAACTTAGTAACAGGGTCGGAGATTCTACCTTCTATGCATTACAAATATCGTGACCCTCTGCAAGGGTATACAAATTCGTATTTGATAAGAAAAAACCAACGAGTAAAAGGGAAATTCGTCATATGCTTTGGTGTCTCGCATAACTCACCACGAAGAAGCACAACTGTGTCTCTAATTAATAGAGAGAGAGAGAGAGAGAGAGATCACAGCCAATAGACACCTATTTCTACCAATTCCAATTCTATACAAATTGATATCTTCTAAGTAACCTTAAGTCTTACATGGAGCAGCTCTCTATAATCTTAAATTTACAACAATTGCATCATTTGTTGAACTAAATTCGTAAAAATTTAACCTACTCCGCCGTAGCAAATGCAGGTTGAGTCAATTAAAGCCAGTCTGTGGGGGCCCGGCTTTAATCATTTATTGGTGTTTAAATTGAACTAGGCCTTAGACATTGGTACCTGTTCCTTGTGCCCTTTCTTGTTGCTATTGTTGTTGCATGCGAGCTCTGGTTCGAGTTCGACCTACGTAAGTCACGCAATCTGTTAATGCTATCTCTTTCTAGGCTGCAAAAAAAAAGCCTTATATACATATACATATACATACACATATATACAAAACATATATCGAAAAACAGCTGAGCGTTGGCCGGCGTGACAATGCGACGCCTTTGGGAGCAAGCAACAGCAACAACAACCTGCTCTCCAGGTATAGGCAAATGCACTGCCTCACTGACTGACTGATTGCATGTCCGCCGCAGTTCCAACGCCATCGCCAGCACCAGCACCAGCTATAGCTCCAGCCGGCCCATTCATTGTCTGGCCTATAGCCTGCCGTAGTAGTATAATGGGCCTAAACTGAAACTGAAACTGGAGCAACGCACGAAAGTCATGTCTGTACATGCACATATGTAAGGTTTAGTTTATGTATAAGCGTGTGTGTATGCATGTAAATACGAAAATTGGCCAATGCCTTAGTATGTTTATAGGTTAGGAACTGTTACTGGCAAAGCCAAAGCCAAAGCCTTGCCTTGCCTCGCCTTGGCCACCCAAGCCGCCCCAGCACAGTGGGCAATTTTGATAATAACATAAATGCAGTTGACCTTGCTGTTGAAATGTTTTGACTGTTGTGATTCTAAGTCATAGAAGCAACCAAGACATGGACATGGTCTTGGACTGGACTGGAATTTAAACTGTGTGTGCGTGTGTGCATGTGTGTTTGTGCTCTCATCTCATGTGTCGCAAAATGGTATTGCCAACGTAATGTGCTTATAGTTTCCACATGGAAATTACATTTGGCTTTTGTGTCAACGTCTTCTTGGCTTCCCACGAGACCGAAAAGAAACCAGTTCCCCCCCGGCCAGTAATGGCAACATGATTTGCTTGCTAATGAAAAAATCTTACTGCACTTTTTTTTAATCATGTGTGGGAACTCCAGTTGGCAGGGCGAAGCTGCAACAAGCTGCAATTTCAATAACTCTGAGATAAAGTTATTCGAAGTGAAGAAAGGAAAGTTTGATTTGGAAGAACAGAAGGTAGGAGCTTGGTAGGAGAATCATGTGAAAAAGATAGTTCTTCATTAAGGTAGTGGTTTTTTTAAGTGTAAGCATAGACGATAGATTCATATTTCCTTTGGTTCAAACTTTAAGCCTAACTTACTTATAATCTTCTTATGGAAGTGAGCTTTAACGTATATATTTAAATATATTAATCGTTCAGATAATGAGAATTAAATCATTTCAAATTATAGCTGAAGAACTCTTTTGAAAGACCTTAGTTGAGCCTAAGTTAAGCCCCTTAGATCCATATAAATCAGCAATTTTCTGAATTTGCTAAAGAGTATCTTCCTATAGAACCTTACTTATGCTGCTTTTCATAAGTTTACAGTTTGCGCAAAGCCTGCAAAGGTAAAGCAGATTTGAGAGCAAGGCATTAGATACATTTTTAACACTTCTCATTGATTAGAACACTGGGGAACACTTAACCAAACCTGCCTTTCTACAACTCAAACTACAACTTCAATAAATATTCATAGAGTAAGAGCGATGCGTGTGAGGTGCACAAATCAAAACGAAGACAGTAACAGCAGAGCTCCCTCTATATATTCGATGGCAGCTTTAGATATAAAATGCTACAAACCGCAAGTTATCCAAAACCTGATATTGAAAAGAAAGACAATAGACAGCGAAGGGAGTAAGAGAGTGTTGTACAATGCATTGTCTATGAGGCAAGACAATGGACAGGAGTGAGATGCAAGATATGCTCATTTGCTTCCACGATCGTTTGCTGGCGCGATACATAGATGACAAACGAAGACTCTTACCCTTCTTAAAGCACAATCGCAGGATGAATTTCATAGAGATAAAGAACATATTTGTTGAAGAGTATAAAACCCTCCAGCCTTTCTCTCCTCTTATTTTTGAATTTAGCAAATATTAACGCAATATTAATTCCAGAAACATGCAAAATATCATTCTTAATGGTTTAAGTATTTCGCCAACTTTGCTGGATTTCCCACAGCACTGAAAACTAGTGTTTTTTTTAAGCTTGGCTTATGCTAAGTTTTATGAGTAGAGCAATAAAGGGATATGTATCATCTATAACAGAGGGTTTGCGTGTAGTTTACCCCTAAGATAAGCAAAAAAAAACCTATCGATATCAATGGCCCTATCGTTGGCAATTGAAGTAAACATTATTTGCAGTTAATTACGCAACTCATCAATTAAGAGGCGCAATCTAACCCCTGGGCTTAGCCCTTTTGGCCAGCAATGCTACACTTGGCCAGCCAGAGCAAGGGTGAGTTACAGCCAGACAAGGGGGAGTGGGGTGCGGGGTCGTACATTAAAAATGTACAAATGCGCGTCTTAACAATTATTGCCAACCATAAGAAGCCATCGTTAGCCATCGCTTGGCCAGCAATTATGGCCCTTTAGATACGGCAAGCAAGCACTGTGCGAGTGCGGGTGCGGGAGCGGGTACTGGTGCGGGTGTGTGCAGACCAAGCAACCTCTTCTCTGAACACTCCTCTCCCGAACTCCAGCAAAGACAATGGCCCATTAGCAGTGCGCTTTAATTATTTAGTTTGAAGCAAAACCAAACCAACAGACAAAAAAAAAACAGCAGCAGAAAAAACCATGCTAAAACTTCTAACTGAAGCAGGCAAAGGCGTTGGGTGTTGCTGGCCATTTGGGGGCGTGGCATATACATTATGTGACTCCTCAGGGTGTTCGGCTATGTACAGCGTTTGATACATGGCGAAGGCGCAAAATAAAAGTAAGAAAAATAATGAAAACGAACTTTGCTTTTTTCGCCTTCCACATTTTTTCCTCTGTTTTTCCTCTTTTTTTTGATATAGAGAATTTTTGCGCCCGCTGAATTTTTCGTTGTGATACCCTAACCAAATTTGGTTAGAATATTTGTAATGTGAATAATGGAATATAGATTATATGTAATTTGAAGTAGTGCAATGGAAATGGATACAATATAGGGGGGTATTGATATAAAAAACTTCATTTTTGATGAGAATGAAAAGAATAAAACATGGCCCGGAGGTGGTAAAACGAACAGTTGATTTTCGATAGAACTGAAGTCCATCTTCCTCATATAAAACAAAAGTACAGCCAGCTCTTGAAATGCATATTAATACTCGTACATATGTTGCTCCTTTGAAGGTGAAGTTCCGCCTGCACTCATCGTCCTATAAGAAACTTCATCAACCTTCATTTATATTCCCATCGAGAGTGATAAGCAAAGCAGCAAGTTCTACTAAAGATCCCGCTGAAAGGATTAATTGGCAAACCATTCAGCGGGATATGGAGCTGTCGATCATTTAAGCAATCCTCAAACTACCAAGTATCGCCATCAGATAAACTATCTATAAGGCTTTCTACGAGCCTACATTTTCAGCTCTTTGATTTCCCTACTTCAAATTTATACACTGCCAAAGAATGTGAGATGAAAACGTTACATTTTGCCTATAAAAAAATGTACTTTAAGGGTATCAAAATAACGTCTAACTGTAGCTTAATATTATTATCCTTTTTGTTTCATTTCGCTTTTTCGTTCAGTTTTTGGCTTTGCCTTTTGCGCAAGTCAGGGTCAAACAACTAGTAGATGCAGGAGGAGGCATGTACAGGCTCAGACCAAGTCCAAGTCCAGTCCTGGCTGTTGTTGCTGTTGCTGTTGCTGTTTTTGTTGCCTTTGTCTGCACAGCAACCCCCTAGTGGGCCATTTGATGTGTATGCGTTTGCACAAAGCCACATACTTAAGCCCATGTATATAGCTGAATGAAGGTAAGTATATAGAGAAGATATATATATGCATAGCTGTACATATGTATGCCCTGTCACTTGGAATCCACTTGGATTGTCTGGCTGAAGTTTAACGAAAAAGTTCATTGAGTGGTCAAAGATATAGACACAGCAGCAGCAGCAGCAGCAGCAGCTTCAGCCACAATTCTAATCAATTAATCGCATTGAGTGCTTACTGCGGCACACGTTGGGCATTAAACCCGTACCCGTAGCCGTAGCCGTACCCGTACCCTAGCCGAGCCCCAATCCCATGTGAGAATCTGCCACTAATTGTAAATTAAATGATCCTGATAATATCCGAAAAACATCTACGCCAACAAACAAACAAACAATAAAAATCCAAAAACGCATCGAAACGAAAACAAACAATGCTTTGACCTCTTCGCTGGATACTTTGCCAACCCTCCGATCTAGGCACAGGCACAGGCAGAACAGTGGCCAGGGCAAGGGCCACTCACCGGCGCACCCGCCGCAACGGTTCTGGTCCATTAACCCGTCGTCGTCGTCGTCGTCCTCGTACTGCTCCTTCTGCTCCTGCTCCTGCTCCTGCTGTCAAACAAACGAAATGCGCAAAGAAAGAAGAGAAAAAAATTATGTAGAGGAAACTGTAGCGCGTGGCGGCTTCGTTTGATACGGAAGGATTTGGCAGGAAACTAATGTTTATATTGACTTTTCACAAATGCAGTGCACACGTGCCAGGTCCAAGGAGTAGTTGCTCCTTTGTCATTGCAATTAACGCGACTGGAACTTCGCTTGACCGCTAATTGTCAAAATATTTACTCGAGTATATTTGTTCTCAGGCAGGAGCCGCCGGCGGGCAGCAGGGGGAGTGATTCAGTAAGATGGGCACGTGAGTCAGACAGGCAGCAGGACAAAAGGTCACCCACAAAAGGACCTAGTCTGTAAGTACATATATGACTTAGAGAACTAAGCTAAACTAGTACAAAGTTGCCCTTGTCCTGAACTCCGGCCCTTTGCGTTTGGCTTCATTGTTGCTTCAATTTTTGCACTTAAACTTAATTAAGGCAACCTCCTGCCATTCCTCCGCTCCAATTTTGAGCAATGAAGCAATTAAAATTTGCCATAAAACCCAGCAAAATGCCAATGAACCAAGAGTCGAAAAAGAAACACAAAGTTCAAAATACAAAAAAAAGAACAAACAACGGGCCGATAATAAAGCCATCAACAATGTTCTCTGTGTCTATACACAACTGCGTGGTTTTTTATGGCATTGTTTTAATTAATTTAAATTATACAAATATTTATGCCATGCAATGACCTTTCCCGAATAGCCAGACCCCTGGGAGAACAAAGGTTACACAAAGTACAATATGATGGGATATCGGAAATTTGCATTTCTAAGTGTTTTCAGGTGAAATGTTTGGAAATGAGAAAATTTAGATGTACTCTGAAGTCAGGCATTGGTTGAAGGCAGTTGGTTGATTGGACTTATGAAGATGACGAAGGCAACCTAATATCTGTTTGATAAGGGAGAGAGGAAGGCTAACTTCGGGTAATCGCAGCTAACATTCCCTTGCAGATTAGGTTGAAATTTAGTCAGCATATGTGGAGGCTTCTAAGCCTGACACGTTCCTAATTTGTATTTGGTTATATGGGAGCTATATGATATAGTGATCTGATATGGATCAACTTTGGCCAGCAGACGTAGAGACTTCTAAAACTGACTTTTACCAACTTTGCTTCAATTTGGATAAAAATCAACTAATTTTACAGTACTAAGAGTTCATTCCGAATCGCTTGGTTATATGGGAGCTATATGGTATAGTCATCCGATCCAAATGAAATTTTACCAGCACATATGGAGGCATGTAAAACTGACATCTACCAACTTTGGATCAATTGGGATGAAACACAAAAAAGTTGTGTATACTAAGAAGTTATTCCAAATCGATCGGTTATATGGGGGCTATGTCATATAGCAGTCCGATCTTGAACATTTTTACATATGAGCAACTTACATCAAAGAGAAGCTTATGGCGTAAATTTCAAGTCAATAGCTTAAAAATTGAGAGACTAGTTTGCATAGAAACAGACGGACAGACAGCCAGACTTGTCTAAATCAACTCAGATTGTCATGCTGATGAAGAATATATATATACTATATGGGGTCAGAGATGCTTCCTTCTGCTTTACAAACATCGTGACAGAACTGTAATACTGTAAGGGTATAATTAGCACCAGATTTGTGAATGCTTCAAACAGTTTTCAGTTGGTAAAACTTCTAATAGCTCGCCTTGGTCAAGACCTTAGATGATTTCTAATTCTATCGATATAGCATTATTTCTTGGACAATATTCGATATTCTTTTAAACTTATGAATCAAATATATTGAAATTTTAGATTTAAGCGACTTTCTCTTGAAGAACACACACATATGGTACGACTCCAGGCCTATATTTGATATTCATAACTCGAAGATGCGTCAATAACTCTTATGTTAACAAAGTGTTTATACACATCTGCAAAGGTAAATATAATGAACTGTCCTACCTTCCCTACCCCTCACTCTGTAGAGGCGCCTCTCTTGGTAATCCGTCAATAGAACAGCTAACTAATTTCGGCACGTGCGTGTGTGTCTGAGTTTGTTGGAGTATATCCTATTCCAGGACCCCCTGCAGTGGCGTTGAAATTAGTTTTGAATCATTTATGAGTCATGTTTAGGGTCTGTCTCTGTTTCCCTCCCTCTTTCACTCTCTTTCTCTCTCTCTGTCTGTCTTTCGCTCCCCTCCATAGCATAATCGATTGTATAGGCCAGCATGTTACGCGCCTTATGGCAAAGATATATGCCCATAGACCCAACCCAAAACCAAACCGACACCAGACCACTGTGAGTACCCGCCATATGGACAGGCCGCAACCAGCTGAACTCTTAGCTTTCACCTTCAAAAAGAGTGGCGGCGTTTTGAAAACGAATCACCCTCCTGCCCCCACATACACACTTTCATAACATTTACAAAACCATAGACTCACCTTGAAAATAACTTTTGGTTCTTAAATAACTAACAGACAGCCTTAGTATGCTCAGTCGATCCAATTTGCTTAGTATATTCTGCTCGAAGGGCAGCAGCGAGGCGAGCAGATCCAGCTCAGCATTCAGTCGCTCCCGATGCCGTTTTGATGGATTGCTCTTTGTGACGCCATCCTTGGGCGGCGGCTTCAGGCTGTAACGAAATAGAGGAGAGATGTGTTAGCACATCAGTTTTTCAATAAAGGAAGAAAACAGTGAGCATTTTCATGCCCAAATGGGTAAGTCAAAAGGGGAAGGGAAACTCCGAAGCAGCTGACGTCGTGCCGCTACGAAAATATGAAAAATTATTAATTGCACTTATCAGTCATAGTTGAATTAGAACAGGAACAGGAACAGAAACAACAACCATCCCCCATATCATATCTAAGCGAAGGTGAGTGGAGAGTGCCGCTGGCTACTCCGAATCGATTAGATATGGCCACTTGATCTGTTAATTGCAAGGAAATTAAGGAACTTCAAAAGAAAATCGTTGTTTTATGATCACGAATAGGAATATATGAATCTGAAGCCCTGCTTCCGCGAATCATATCATAAACCTGAAAGCAGGACTTCAGTCTAAATTCAAAGACACATTAGAACTCAAACTGCAATCGGAGTTGTCCAATTAAATGTCATAAAAACCCAAACAGACGCGATGCGAAACTGCTTTATAAATCTAAATGCTGAAATGTTATTATGATACGGGGAATGATATGGTATGCAGTGCAAAAGCAACAGCAGAAAGGTTGAGCTACAGGAGCGGTTTAAGCCGCCAGAGGAGTGGAGATCAAATGAGAAGAAAAATACTTATTGAAGTTGGCCAAATAAACGATTTAGGTGCTTCAAAGTAATCTTGAAGGAAGAATTTAGATTTCCACAGACGGATATAGCTTCTAATTTGACTGTGGTATGATTTATATATATATATATAGCCGGTATATTGCAATGTTGGAAGCGAAAGATATGGAAAAGAGTACTTAGAATAATGGAAAATTGACCACATTGGCAATTTTTCGAAAGTTGAGACTGTAATTCTGGATATGGACAGATACTACTACTACATATCTTCTTTAACCATATATCTGACATAAGTTTTCCCAACGAATATATTCTGAAATCTTGGCTGCAAAACTGTGAAGCACACTTTAGCTTTTAGTATTGGAATTTGATGGAGTTTTCGGCCATGAAAGTTATTGTGAAAGAAAAATCTCAGAAATATGCCAAAATTTAATGAACAATTTCCAATTTGATTGACAAACAATCACAAGTATCTTTATTCTCTCTGCTAAAGATAAAAATAAGTTTGAAATCACGACTGTATAATATAATTTATAAGGAAGATCATTAGCTAACTGAATATTTTTGCAAGCTTAATTTCAACACATAAATCCTAAAACCAAATACCAAGCTTTTCCTCAACTTACATCTAAGAACAACTAGAACCTTATCAAAGTTGTTTTAAGATTCCGCTTCTATCAAATGCACTCCTTGGCCAGCTAAATCCGCTCCTGTTCTACCATAAAGCTTATGAATGCAAAAGCAAAGAAAAAGCAGAACAAATAAAGCAAATCTCCATTTATGAGGGGAAACACAACCACAGCCAAAGGAATGGCAAATGATCTGACCAGGGCCAAAGCCGGCAACGGCAACGGCACCGTCACCGGCACCAGGGCTTGTCCATTTGTGGATTGCCATATACAGATTGTCTTCACACAAAAGCTAGCCGCGCTGCTAATTCATCATTATCTTGGCCTTAAGCGGATAAGTCCGCCAAATGGTGGGATTTGCTGTTTCGATGAGGCTCTTGCTATTGCTGTCTTTGTCTAACTCTAAGCTATGTAATGATGGCTGCTTTTGTTGTTGTTGTTGTTGTTCTTGTTGCTGTTGCTGTTGCTGTTGTGCGGAGAGTGTGTTATTTTTAATCATATTTTGTCTCATCATTTTCATTGACATTTTTTTGTTTTTGTTACAAAGTTAATTGAGGTAATTAAATATAATTACTGTTGTAATTTATGAGCGACCCCTTTCATGGTCAGCCCGAGCCCGCTGCAGTCCGTCAATTCACATTTGTGTGTGTGTGAATGTGTGTGAGTTTTGTTTTTGTCAAAGTTAAAAATTGTGTTGTGTTGTTAAAACATTTGCCATTGTTTTTTGTGTTTAGCTCAAACTTTTTGCTTGACTAAGCACATGCAGCGCAAAAAGGACTTCCCAGGACATAGCAAAACGGTGGCGAGTGGGGTAGCTGGGAGGGTAGACCGACCAACGACATATTTAAGTTAATTGCCTGAAAGAATTTTTTGCTGCTTCAGTTGGTTCAGTTGGCTTCCTCCGTAATTGTCAGTGGCATGTCCGTTTGATGTCAGCAGAGTTGGACAACATGTCTCTCAAATTGTTTGACCAGCTAATCCCAGCCGGACCCAGACCAGGACCACATCAGCATGCCATAAAGGTGTGCACTTTAAATGGAATGCAAAACTGTCGCCAAAAGCCAAGATAAGGCCAGGCCGAATGGCAACAGCCAAAGCATGATTCATGGCCAAGAGAAATGTGAAATGAGTTAAATTCGACAACAAATTTCCAAACTGCAAATCAAGGCCAACACACACACACACACACACACACACACACACTCACGCACAAATAAACGTTCAATTTATTTAATTAAATATACGAAGAGGAATGAAATTATAGAAAAATCGCAGCGATGAATTTAGTAAATTATTAGGACGAAGCGAGAGACAAAGGATAAACGGACAAAGGAGTGGGCGCTGGCACTGCGTTTAGAATGATGATTATGAAAATGATGATAAAACCGTTAGACGCCTTGGTATGCAATGCTACGTGGAACAGTCCAAGGCTGCCAAATTAGCCAAAAAAAAAGGAGCCACGAGCAGAGGCAAGAGGAGCAGGAGGAGCACGAGGAGCAGGAGTTGCAGGGGCAGCAGTATGAAACAGACATAAGAAATAATTTAAGCAGCAAATTAAGGCCTTCAATCAAATTGGGGGCATTGCGGTATATAGTTTTTGTTGTTGGCTGAATAAAATGTATAATTTTCTTATTATCTATAAAAGCAGCAACGGGAATGCAGCCAAAAAACGTATGAAAAGAAAGGCAGTAAAAGCCACAGAGAAAGAAACATACATAAATGCCAAAGAACACAAAATGTGTGGCCTCTCTCTCTCTCTCTCTCTCTCTCTCTCTCTCTCTGAATGAAATAAAATGAATTCCATAAACAACTTGCCAAAAACTAGCAGAGCAGGAGTATGGAGGATGGGGAGGAGGTATGTTGGAGGTACACAATGTAGCAACCTTTTGTCTGAGCTGGTCTCGGTCTGGCCTGGGTCTGACCTGGGGAGCTGGTGCTGGTGCTGGTGCTACTTTTTGGGGTGGCATATATAAAGTCGCTAAAGAATGGAGCCCTTAGCTAAAAGAAATGGCATAGAATCCTAGCGAACAAAGGATAACTGCATAGCTATATGAGACTGCAAGCTCTATTATATGTTTGTGTGTGTGTGTGTAGAGCCTTTACAGCCATTTTTATATTCCTCAGCGTCGTCGCTCAATTCATTTCATTTCATTTCATTCCATTTTCCATTTTCATTTAGCCTGGTATTATTTTCGTCCGTTTGGCTGCTTTGTGCTTTGCTCTTCTTGGCTTCCCTCCTTCACTTTCTATGGCAAGTTTCATTTCATTTCTTGCTTGCTTGCCTGCTTGCTTTTCTTTTACCCGGGACCATTATGAAATGAATTGCTTTTAAAGAAATTACAATGCGGCAAGGTTGAAGGCGGCTGCTTGGGGCACAAATTACAATCAGGCTCCGCTCCGCTGTGCTATGCGGCCAGCTTAGGGATTTGGATCAGCGACACAGCGACACAGTATATCTAAGATAAAGCCAATCTCATAACGCCCAAAATCCCGACGCATTTCTCCAACTCACAAACACAAACACACACATAGACAAGGCACGCCCATGTACTTGTATGCATGTATTTGTGTCTGCCAAAGTGCGAATTGCTTTGGATTGCATTCCATTTGCCTGGCTGCCAGTTAGTTATCATGTGTTTATAAACAAATGACACGCAATCCTTTGGGGTGCACACATACACTCATAAAGCCATGAAGAGTTGACGCCCCCGCTGACTCTTCGTGTTTTCATGGCTTGCATGCAAAAACTATTACGCATACGCAATGATGGCAAGCAAGCCTTACCTAGCCTCTGCCGCCTTGTTGATCTTTGCATGCTCAATTTGGCGCCAAAATCGCCAGCCACACCATTTCAGGCATTCATTCATTCATTCGTTTGCTCGTTCATTCATTCATCAGTTCAGCTTTTGGCTTATGCGGCGTATGCGTGATGCCGCCAGCACAAGTGCAGCGATTTTGATTTTCATTCTGATTTGGTTTTTTTTTGTGGATTCTTTTGCCGCTGAAAACGCAAAGTGGCGTGTCTTCCATGTCCGATATTTGAGTAGCGTAGGCGTAGGCGTTGTTGAACTCAACAATTACAACAACAACATCTACAGAGCGATAAGAAAAACAACAACAACAAGCGAGTCACTTTTACACTTTTACTCAGCATGACACCAATTTTTTCATACCACACAGAATTCAGGCGCAAATTTCTTCAGGTGAATCATAATGTGCTTATGTAGTTGGACTTTGATAAAAATCAATCAAATGCTTTCTTTTTCCACATAAATAAATATAATTTAAATAAATAAATATAAATAAATAAATAACTTTAGCAAAGCTTAGCCTAAACGTTGACCAAATACTCCTGAATGGCCTCAGGATCGAGACGCTTGAAGCCATTCTCATTGCAGATTCCAACTTCAATATTATGTTCAGTCATTTGCCCCTCGAAGCCCTGCTTGAGAGTTAGCAGAGCAGTGCGCACGGCGTCTTCCAGCTTAAGCTCTTCGCTGTAACGCTCTTCCAGGAAGGTATTTCTCTTTACAGAATTCTTGCCCATTGCAGTGGCCTTCCAGGCCAAATAAGCGCCAGAGGGATCAGTGTGGAAGAGATATGGACGACCATTGTCCCAGCCGCAAATTAACAATGAAACCCCAAATGGACGTACGCCTGCAGCTTGAGTGTATTCTTGCATGAGTGCGCCCACACGCTGCACTAGTTGGAAGACAGGAATGGGCTCATTGAAGGTTAGGTAATAGGACTGTGCCATTTTGCGGGCTTGCTTCGTGAGCAGACGGTAGTCGGGACCTGTGCCAGAGTAGACCATACCAATGTGCTTGCAAATCACTTCTACGCGGGGAACACTGTGCTGCTCATACAGTGGCAACATTGGTTTGTTCTCTGTGGCAATGACGACGCCGTTGGAAGCCTTGATGCCAACAGATGGAGCTGCACCAGTCACAGCCGCCAGAGCGTACTCCAATTGGAACAGTCTTCCAGTAGGACCGAATGTCGTCAGGGAGAAACCGAAAGCATCAGGCTCCATTTTTATCGGCCTCAATTATTTGTATATATGAAATCAAAAACGTCGACTGATTGATTATGCACAGAGAACAAAATGGAACTTATATAAGTCTACATTATCTCCTAGAAATTGTCTGGAATCTAAGCCCAAATATCAATCGATATCTAATTCATATACACAATAGCTTATTCCTCATCAGAGTTGACTCTTTTCAGTTGCTTTAATAGAACTCAATCCAAAGCTCTGAATCACACAACTTGCCTCTTTCGCCTCCACCTCAACTTCTGATCAGTTTCAGCTTCTGTTTATGCTCGTTCCACCTCGCTCCTCTTAGCTGTCACCTTGGCATTCCGTAAAATGTCACAATTAATTGCATTTGCAGTCGCAGTCGTATGCTAAATATCAACCGGCCAAAAAATGTCAAAACAAAAGAAGTTAAGCGCCATTTAAAGAAGCTGTCACAGCGAATACAAAATCTGAATAAAATCAGTTACTGTGGCAGCCGCCGAGGGCACTTAAGCAGCAACTCTGAGCTGAGACTCTGCTGGCTGTGACCAGGTCGTAATCTATGGACCACTTAATGGATCTGCGCCAAATTCACGCATAAATTTACCAAAGAGAAGAAAACAGAAAAAAAGCGCGGGGCGAGAAAAGCGAAGCATTGAAGCTGTTAAATTTAACAAGGAGCCAGAACTACAGCTCCCAGAGACTTCTTGCCCAGAGCTTCAACTCCAACTCATTAATTTTGTCAACCCGAAAACAAAACGAGCTAAATGGCTCTGCAAAAGCAACAACAACAACAACAAAAATTGAATCGCATCGAATCGAATCGTTTGCCGAATCGCAGTAGCTAAGCAGAGACTACAAAACGATCGCGCGGCTTTGTCAAGATAACAAGAACAGCAGCAGAAGTAGTAGCAGGAGAAGGAGGAGGTAGGAGGTAGGAGGTGACAGTGGTGGTGGTGTAAATGGTGCCAAGTCACCAGAACCAGATCAGACCTTGCTGTTGCTACTGCTACTGCTCCTGCAATTCCTCCATTGATATCGAGGCAACAGCAAACAGTTCAGGACCCGAGCTAATCGAATGCTGCTCTCTCAGTTGCAGTCTCTGTGGCAAAAGACTCTTCAATGGAAAGCGAATTAAGTTGTTTAACGCATTATTTGCATATTTCAAGCAGTCGCATCTTGGATGCCACATTAAGATGCCGATGCCACACCTCATTTGCATATTAATTGTGCAAACAATTTTAAGAACAAACACAAGAATGAAGGGGCTGCTTTAGTGAATCGAAGCACTTATACCCTTGCAGTTAACAGAGTGTTAGGCCTAAAAGTTTCAAAATTGCTTTGAAGAATAGTTTAAGAGTCAAATTCATAAGGTTCTGTGAATGTCTAGAGGACACCAGCTTAAGGTTAATGGCAATCCTTAAGCGTTAGTCAGATGTTGATATGAACTCTGTGAGATTTTCATTCGAACGATTCTCTTCTCTAGGGTAGATTTATATAGAATAGTTGATAATAACACAAAATTGTGAATGACTTAGTGAATGACTTAGAATGACTGGTTTTTCTCTCCAAAATGGTATAGGTAAAGCTACAAAAGAGTAAGGCTTCAGAATGAGAGATCTATAGTTAGATACATTAAAAAAGTATCTGAAAAACCCCAAAATGAAAATGTTTGTCGGTGGTTTTAGCCTTAGCATGAGCGGCCATGCCACAAATGCACGGCAAAAGCAACAGAAATCCTTAAATTTATAAACAACAAACGAGTCCAAGCTCTCTATCAAAACCTTACTCTAAGATCTGTGCTAACACTCTTACCACCTTTTACATATAATCTGACCAAATGAGTATACCCTTCGAAAGGGCATTAAAATATGCATTCAGTTGACACTTGAGCATGCCTTAAGAACACTGCCTTTGGCCAAGTGTAACCTAATGAAGTGATAAATGTTATCGGAACTTCACAAAGGCCGCCAAATCTGCACAAACAATCGCTTTGGCCAAATCAAACCATCTTCTATAGGCAACTGCCAACCTCAGTGAAAACGGTTCAAAAATATATATATAGTATCATCAGTTTGTATATATTTTTACGATATATTTCTCTGCCAAAAGGCAGTCACATTTGATATGCAACATTCAGTTCATAAACATACTATTTTGGATACTGAATTGGAATTGGAAATGGAATTACTTGATGTTGTACATATATGCAATTTATATATGTTTATATAGCTGTGTGTGTGTGTGTCTTGCTTTTATGATTGCCCCAGTCGACATCTGTGTGTCCGCTGGAGAACAGCAGCAGCAACGGGAACTGTGGCAAAGCGAACCACAGCAACAACAACAACAACAACAACAACTCATTTATTTTATCGATTAAACATTTTTGCGATTCGCCCAGCGGAATCTTTGAACGAGCCTGCCTCGTCGCCGCCGTCAAGCGAAATTTTTATGTGTAAGCTTCGGTGGAAAAAAAATGTATCTACTACTGACACACACAGATACACACACACACACACACACACAGTCACACATAGCAAAGAGTCGGGGGCGACATCAAAAGCAAGTTTGAAAAACCTTTTGACAGCTGCGAACAGCGCCAAAGTAAGCTGAGGCAGAGGCAGGAGGAGAATAGGTACGAGCAGCAGAGGAAGAAGGTGCAGAAGAAGGCTGGCAAACAGTTAGTGTGTGTGTGTGTGTGTGTGTGTGTGTGTATGGAGTTCTCAAGTCCCCACCCAGATTTCTATGTGGGCGCGGCTACGGGCTTTTTTCGGTTAAGGATGGGGGGGCAGGTGACGTTGGCTACTGTTTGCGCTAATGATGAGCATTTTGGCATTTTGGCATATTCATCATTTATCATTTATTCATGGCCTAATTAGGATCCAAAATTTATGTACATATGTACACATTTTGGATTTCCAGAGAAGACAATGGAAATTGGTTTGAAGACAAAATGAAAATTAACAATTCTACGGATGGATAAGAATGCAGCAGTTTGGTGAGAATCATATGATATTCTATATATATTTTAGGCAAAATCTATATAGAAGCAGGGCTGACTTAAGGGGGAAAACAAAATCTAGATTTAATGATGTAGATGAGCACCAAGATGGCGTTTTGGAATAATTTCATCTGCAAATGTGGATTTCAGGTCAAAGTTTTATGAGGCAACTTAAGGAAATTGGAAGTGCTAATGGGAGAATCGTTAGTGATCGGTGCTTCTGGAATACCAAAAAGGATCTTCTAGAAGACTGAACACCCAAAAGAAAACTTGGGCTAACAGTAAGTATGCCATATTTACCTATCAATCCTAAACCATGCCTTGAGCTGAGTACATTTTCATAGTAAGATTTTTTCAATCCCATCAAACTTGACTTCAACCTAGCTTAATCTCAAACGGGAGCCTTCAAAGGTCAGAATGGCTTCACCAACATGATTCCCAACAACTCGTTCTATGATTTTTAGACTCTGACTTCAATGCAATATATAGATACATATAAATGTCTTTCAATATTTGTTGCCAATTTATTTAACATCATCAAATTTTCCGCTATGATTTGTAATTTCCAACAAAAATTTGATTGATTTTGTAATCGAAAAGTTGCACTTCCAAGCCCAAATTTCTTCGTAATCGTATCCTTTATCCCTGCCTTTTTACCCAACGCCTATTCCTACAGCGTATTAAAAGTATCACCTGCCTGTGTATGCCCCTGCCACTGCCCCTCTGCGACCAGCAAGTCCAGCTATAACCACTCAGGCGCTGGCGCTCCACTTCAGCGCACACTCGCACACCAAATGCGTTCCTGGCCCTGAGTCCTGGTCCCTGACTGCACCTTTGAGTAGCAGCAGCAGCAGCAGCAGCAGCAGTTCCAAGTCTGTTTTGGGGTGGATTTTGTTTTATTTTCTTTTTTTATAATGGAACGCTTTGGCTTTTGGTTAATACAAAATTCTTTTGTTTTGGCCGAAAAAGTGTGGAGAATAAAAAACTAGGCGCGCTCAACGTATGCAGGTGGTCAGCTTGCTTTCGGTGGCTTATGGATTAGTGGACTGACGCCAGCCACTCTTACTCTGACTGGGTTGGGCTCAGCCCTCAGTGCTTGGCCAGAGTTCACTGACATGCAGCAGGCCGGGCAGGGCAGGGACAGCGCAACCGTGGCTAATGGCGATTTATGTTTTCGTTTTACGAGCTGATCCTGATCCCATTGGCAGACAGTCAGCTGCTCGAGTTTCCATTTCCATTTAAAAGCTGCAGGGCTTACTTAAAATGTAATGCTTAAGCGTTTTTAGCACCTACACCGACATGGCCCACAGGCACAGGGTCAACATTGCCACCCAACCTCAACCTCCACCGCCCCAAAAGAAGAGGGAAAGAAACGTGCGGCAAATGCTGGATGCTAGAGGGAGACGGCTAGCCGTAAGTAAGTATGTAATGGCTGTTGACTATGGCAGACTCCCCCCGTCTTTGGCAGCACCAGCACTGCCGCCCAGTTTGGCATATAGAGCAAGCAGCAAGCACTATTTAGGCTTCGATACGCTGCATTACGCAATGGTGTTAATTACCAACACACATAAACATATACAGAGATTCTCACACACACACACACAGACATGGCTAGATAATCGCCCAATAGACAAACGAATGATGATTAACTGAAGCAAAACAGAGGAGCAGCAGACGAACGGACTAACAGCAGCAGTTGTTGGCTTAAAAAAAAAAAACAGTTAACACAAGACGGTAGCAAGAGGTATTTAAGCCAGTTGGTATTTTTTGTTGCCCTCGTTAGAGAATCGTCCATAAAGCACTGATTTTCGCAACTATTAAAACTGCAAAAGCCTGAGCAGAAAATGCCTTGAGTTTACGAGTGAGAGTGTGGTTTCTTTAAGATGATTAAGGGACCACTTTTAGCATAGAAGAATAAGCTGAATCTTATGCAAACTTTTTCCAAAATTAAAACGATTCCCCGACATCTTATAACCTTATGTTTCAGATGACTTTATTATTGATTTAAAATTTTTAAAGATTTATTTTGCAGGTTCAAACCTGAACCTAAAAGTGAAGCTGAGAATTTCTTTGAGAATTTTTGTTAATTTTAAAAATATTTAAAAATTTTAAAAATTGCCTAGAATTGTAAATTATAAAGTAAGAAACATATGACATCATTAGGCTGTAAGGATCGCTGTCTAAATGGGGGCTTATAGGACCCGAAGCGATATGGCTGGTATAAAATAGAGTTGTAGTTAGAAGAACCCCAAAGAGTTGATAAAATTATATATAATATAAAAGTTTCCTTACAAATTGGCATTACAGAGAATCATGAAATGTTAGACTTATCAACAGGAAGCTTTTGAATTTCTCTTATAATATCTCTATGAGGCAGAGTTGTCGAACCCAGCTACCTTTCGACCCAGAATCGACCCAAGTAAACTTCCATGCGGGCCCTTTGTAGAGGCTTGTGAATCCGCCGCAGGAAAGAAAAGAGGCTGAAAATTGTAATCCAGATTGAGTTTCAAACAACTCCACAGCATATTCAAAAAAACTGAAACTGTAAGTTTAAATACTTTGATAATCCCAAAGTAAATTTGCAAATGGTTATATCTCTGAATGATCCGTATGAAGTTCATCTATTCCTCTTGTTTTTTTCAAACTGACAACTAAATTTCATCAACATTCAGCCATCAACTCTACACCATTTCTATTATATGATTATGATGAATGCGCCTTTGTGTCATTCTCCTGCACCCCATTCACAGTGAATGCCCCTTGAAATGTTTCCCACATGGCCATGCCAATCATCCATGTATATGAATTATGTTTAATGTTGCAACTGCAACTGCAACTCCTTTTTGGAAACCGCAATCCACGGCAGCATATGTTTTTACCAAATTCTAAATTTGAAAAATTGAGTGGCAATCGCAAGAGGCAAGAGGCTCTGCCCGGCAACTAACTGACCATATGTCAAAGATACATATACAACCGGACCATAGAGCACCATAAATTTAAGGCAAACGTGCCCCGATCAGAGTTCATTTAATGTTGGTCAAACGCTCCGACAAACAGCCTAAGCGATATGATATGAGAATGAAAATGACCAAAGGACCAAGTAGAATGGGGGGACGCGGATAGACAACAACAGCGACAACAGTTGGCCAATGCCAAGGTTCTAGTGGTATTAGTGGTGCTGCTGGTGGTGGTGGGTCACTCATTAGTTGCGCCTGCGCTGCGGCTGCTGCTGTTCGTCTCAAATAGTGTCAGTTCACATGGGGTTAAAAGTATCGCACCGCATTATGCAGCCCCTGTTGGGTTAATTACAGTTGCAGTCGCAGTCGCAGTGGCAAGGGGCCAAAGGAATTGATATTATCTAAAGATACAAATAGTATAGAGAGAGAGATACAAAAGGCATTTCACTCTAATGCAATTCATTAGTGGGCCAGGCCAAGTCATAAGTCATTATCAGCTGCTATACGAATTCGGCAAATATGACGAGGGACGTTCTAAAAGTACCGATGAAAACTTTAAGCTGAAATGAAATGTTACATTATAAATTGTTTTCAGCAAATCTAAGCTGACTTGATATGATGATTGTGAGAAGCTCAGCATGTGACCACGCCAAAGGCTTCAACTGAGCATACATGCAGCAATGATGACTCAATGATGTACAACAGGAACAGGCTGATCTGAAGCGCCAAATAAGCAGTCTACAGCTGCTCATCGCTGTCCTCAATATAGAGACAGAACACACGGAGAATCAGCTACAAAAAATATGCCAGGAAAACCAGAAAAAGGCACACTTCAGTGAAGGCATCAAAGCTGTCCTCATATGAGCCGCCCGAGAGGGACTCAATGAGCAGACGTCAGATACTTTTCCCAGGTAATTTCTGTCCCACATATTTACCCAAATTTTTGAAGACGATGAGCTGATTTTTCAATATTTCTCAGCTGTTCTGTTAGTTATATTCGAATTGTTATGATCTGGAGTATTTATACCTCATACACAGATCCGAAAAGCCTCTTTATATGTGTAAGAGTCTTCGTTCTGACTGATAGACTGACATTCGCAGAGCTCAAACGCTAGAAGCTAAGATTACCAAAGCAGTTAGATCAGATGGCCAAGTACCCCCTTTTGGAAAATCGTACAATCTTATAGCTAAAATCGATCAAAGTTTATATTTAACTGCATTTGGCATTGAAAAGAAAATGTGTGAAGCCTTTCTTCTAGAAAACTTAAAGAATTTATCGAAATTTCCAAAACTTGATAAAAAAAAAACAACTTCTGAAAGCTGAATAGAATTACGTATACAATTAACATTCGTAGAACAAGTTTATATATGCCAATGCCAGCTAAATCAGCTAGACATAATATAAAAATCTCTCAGTTTTTGAGGCATATATCATTAACTAAACCCTGTTTTTATATAAGAAGGGAATTTTGTTACCAAACTGATAGAAATCTTCAAATCATTTCGTTTCTCTACAAGAAAATTTACCTATTTGAAATTCCAACGCATGGAATCACATTTGCGATCTTACCTTTAATTTAGTTTATATATATATATATATATATATATATCCCCAAATCTCAGATTTCGACAGCTATAGCTTTAAATATTTTGCATTCTCTGATATCAATTTAGCCTATAGATTTGGCTCCAATAAAATCACATTTTTAATTTGGCTTCTAAATTTGAGCTGTTGGCTTGCGTGCAAATATTTGATTACGAGTTGAATTGAAAGCGCAAATGCCCTTACGCGACCAACACAGAAACAATAACAACAATAACAACAACAGTAATAATATACAGAAATAAATAACAACAAGAACTTTTTTACAACAACTGGAACTAATTTTACGCTGACTGATTTTGTTTTTTATTTTGTTTTGTTTTGTTTTTTTTTATAAACTTTTTGTTTTGCGTTAACTGCGAGAATATTTTGAAGTCTTAGTCAAGTTTTGCCGACATTGGCAGACCGACCAGCAAGGCAGGGGGCCTGGCCCTTCCAGCTGTCCCAAGAGAACCCTACAGGGCACCATCTAATGCACCTTCTGGAGGGGTCCACATGCGTATGCGTGGACGGTTGCATATTTTTGCGCTTCGCATAGGCTTCTGCAATTATCCCACAAGTAGCTAAAGTTTGCCTTGAAACCGCGCCCCCCCCGTACTGATCCTACTCCGTAAACACAACCAGGCTCTCTTCTAGCCAGGCTATGCTAAGTGGTAGTCGGCACTGGCTCAACTTTTGAAACTCTCTGATGGTTCCACTTGTTGGTTGTTATGGATATATGAGTCCTGGTTTTACTTTATTGATTAGCCGCTTGTTGTTTATGCTAGCTGGTTGTTGTTGTTGCTGTTGCATATGTTGCTGTTCTTATTGTTGTTGCCTTGTGTGCCTTGTTATTGATTGCGGCAGCTGGTTTGCTCCCTTTTGCCAATCCAACTTGTTTTTGTTGTAGTTGCAGTTGTTAGTGTAGAAATTGTAATTAGCCATGTTGTTGTTAGTGTTGTTGTTGTTATTGTTGTTGTTGCAGTTGCCACGCTGCGCGGGGGGCCCTTGTAAAGTCTTTAAAGTTCAAGCGCTCATATTTTATGCGCTTTGATTGAGTTGTTAAACTTTTCTACGCAGAACTTTGGTTTGGTAAATTGTGAAGTTATACTAAGTGGAACTCTGCATATGACATTAATTCAATGGAAGAGTTTGTTCATAAACTAGGGGGAAACATGGGTAATTTATACACTCAGTGAGGGTAGATTTCATTTAGTTTTGTAATAATGTGTGGCAGTTTTTCAGCATTAAAATTTTAGCTGAAGTCCATTTTTGACTTTTACAAAACTTGAATATCTTAACTGCTGTCACAAATATACTTCTCATTAATGGTCTATTATAATATAGATATTATTATTAGACTATATTATTATGTGAGCTGTGCACTGCAACATATCAAATGTTGTTACTGAGATAGTGAGAGTGGCATTCTCAGCCTCCAAATTATCTAGAACAGTCTGTAAATGGCTAAGAAGTCGTAACTCCACTCTCAGTCTTGCTAAGTTGCAATTTTTATACCATTCATATAATGTGATGGTAATCTAATTCTGCCAAAAGGTTTGCAACGTACAGAAGAATACTATTCTTGATCAGCGTGACAAGGGGAATCGATATAGCCATGTCCGTCTGTGCCTGTCCGACTGCCTGTCCCGTCTGTTTTAACACATCTCTGAGGTGTTAATAGCTACAGAGCTGAAATTTTTACCAGATGCTTCTTTTGTCTGCAGGCTAGTTAAGTTCAAGCTCTATCCAGATCGGAAAACCATATCATACATATATCAAACTATCCCATATAACCGATTGTTCCGGAATGAACACTTTGGAACATTCGTTTTCTGTTTTCCTTCCAAATCAAACCAAGTTCGGGTTCGGGTCCACTGGTCTCATCTGATCAAGATCGGTCAACTATATCATACAGCTACCATATAACCGATTGTTCCCGAATGAACAGCCATTTGAAGAGCCCCACGTCCGGTGACTTAGTTAGGCAGCTCGCGTAGAAGCGGGCATATATCGACAATGTGAATAAGGTAAATAAGGTTCGGCAAGCCTAATTCCCAAGTCTAACAATTCTAAGGTTTTCACCTACGACCTTGCATAAGATTTACATTATAATACATTCTGACCACACTATAATTATGGATATATTATAGATATATTCACTATAACTATGGATATATTGGAACAGCTGCAGTTTGAACTTTCCTACGTTTTCCAAGTGATCTTCAAAGCAGAAAGAAATTTGCACTATGAGACTTTATCGGGCCTGGTCTCGTTTCCACCGCGAAAAGTAAAAGTAAATCGAATTGGAATTCCACTTCCACTTCAATAAGTTTGAGCTTTTCGATCTTAGAAGCATCTTAGAGTGATTTCTATTAAAATATTATATAGGTATAAACTTGTTGTTTTCTGGCAAGTTTTAGAATGGCCATAAAAGTTAGCCGCTTCCGAGCTTTAGTCCTTTAGTGCTGCATACTCTGGGATATACAAAATTGTACTCTATCGCAAGCAAATTTCGGAAGCAACATAAAGTTATAGGAATAATACTTAGAATTTATGATTTACTTTTGTTAGAAATGTGAATGCCTACCATAAAGCTGTCACATTATTTATTCTAATCTGAGTGATCTCTCGCCGCTCTTTAAGGCCAGCTGCTGCTGCTGCTCCAGCAAGCGCCACACCATAAGCAACATCATTCTCAATTACTGTAATGAAATAATCCAGGTTTTATTACATGGCCATATCTAAGTGATACTTAAATATATCCTCGAAACAGCATCCTACCTTCTTCTTACCAATTGATAGCTTTAAGCCGCCTCTTGTGCAACAACTAACTGCTTCTTGCAACAACAATTTACCGACTCATCATTCTCTCTCTACTTTTGATTGCACAATAAATATGCATGTTAAGTATTTTGCATAAACAAAACTGAGAAAGAGAAACACAGCTGTCCCGGGGCGTCATTTACAAGTGCAATTAAAATTTTATTTTGCAAGAAGTTGGGAGAACGCATTAAATGCCCAACACACTCACACACACACACACTCGCACATTCATCCAGAAAGTGATCGTTTCATTAAAACATAAATTCTATGAGGTAGGGTGAAGATACATATTGCCAACTGCATGCTGCTCCCTTAACCCTCGTGGCCAGCCAGCCAGCCAGCCAGCCTGCCACTTGTAATTGCAGGTGTGCATTGCATAGACCAGGTCCAAAAGGGAGGGGAGGGGAATGGCAGCAAGGTGACAATTTCGCGTCAGTCGAGCGCGCAGGCACATTATAAAATATTACAAGAGGCCGCTGCTCTCAGGGTGCCTGGACTTCAAAAGCATATTTTCTGCAAGCCAAGTAATTGTTTCTTTAAGCCATCAAAAAAAAAAAACAAAGAAGAAGAATAAGGAGAAAAAAAGCGACTGGCCTGCGTAGAGCTTGTCGATGTTGGGACAAATTAATAAGGTTAGTCGCTGGCCGCACAGGAGCGAAGCCGTAGCCGAAGCCGAAGCCGAAGCCAGTGGAGTCCGCCAAGTGCTGAGCTGATCAGTTGCTTATGATTATGGGAACAATTACAGCACCAACAGCAGCAGCAGCACCACCAAGGGGCGTAGCACTTGCTCTGTCTTTTCTTTTTGCATTTTTATGTATGTGCACATATTTATATATGTTGCGTACACAAAATTATGAAAATTAGAGAGAAGATGCCCCAGAATTGTACACATCTTCATTGGCGCGCTGGGACCACCCTGAGGGTCTTCAATGTATTTTAAAGCGTAGTATAGTAATTTCACGCAACTCGGCCGACATGCATAATGCTAATAATTCCACAAGTTCACACACAAACCTAAACACATTGCACATTGCGTATACGCAGCGTGACATTAAAGGCGGCATTAAGTCAAAGGAAAAGCGGCAGCTGCTGCTGGTGCTGCTGCTGTTGCTGGCGCCGCTCAAGCAGCTGTAACAAATCGAAATTTGTCAACAAATGGCAAACAGATCATTAATAAAATTCCAGTAGCTAAACTGCTATAATCGTGGTATAATCAACCGAACTGGCCAACCTGCAGATTGATAGCCTCGAAGCGAATGCCTCGCCAGCAGCGGGTGGCGTTGGTGATGGTGGAGTTGGCGTTGGCGCTGGCGGCGGCTATGTTGGCGCCTTCAATTCATGGCAAGTGCAGCCAATCGCATTCATTCACGCGCGCATTGATTGAAATCTTTCAGTAATAATAACCCCCCCACAGCAAGTACTCGAGCCTCACACACACACACACACACACACACACGCCCAGGGAGGTAGTCCGCAGAGGGATTTCAAGTTCAGCACTGGAAAACCTCTACAATTTGGTCATCTTGAAAGCTTAGCTTAAGGTAGCCCCCCTTGGCAGAAATGTCAGGCTAGGCCTCTGGGCTCATGCATATGCACCATTTGGCTTGCATCTCCCGCGGCGATGTTCTGCACGTTCCCACCAACCTCAGCCTCAGCCCCTGCTGCCTGCTCCCTGCTCCCTGCTCTCTGCTTCTGTTTCCCAAACCCAAAACCCAAATCGCACTCACCTTTTGCCATTCCGTCGCCTTCGCTTGGTGGCGTAGACGGTGCCCAGCTGGCTCATTGCAAGGGCGGAGTTCGTTATGGTCGCCGTTGTGAATGATTTTTAGCCTTTGTTATTGTTGTTGTTGTTGTTGTTGTTGGTTGCACTTGCTTTCGCCTTGTCTTTATATCTTGTTGTTGTTGTTGTTGTTATTGTTGCTTTTATTTGTAATTGATTTTTATTTATTGATTTTGCAGCCGCCGATCTCAGATTCTGAACTCAAATTCCAATTCCTGCTGCGGCTGTGCGAAGTTGCAGTCGAAGTTGAAGTCGAAGCCAAATGTTTTTGGTTTCGATTTTGCGATTTTTTAATTATCATCACGCTTACATTTTGTTTGCTTTTTCATTGTTGTTTTTTCTTTTTATGTTTTATTATTATTGCACTTTTTTCTGATTTGATTTACAGCTAAATATAGAAATGAGATTGAAACAGATTTTCAATTTTCAGGTTGAGATGGTTTTAGTTCTCCCAAAAATTAATAACTGAGAACTGAAACAAGTGGGGAAATTCAATAGGAGCCAAGGCAAGGCACTTTAATTGAGTCCATCAGCCAGCACCATATGGTGCTGAGGCTACAAGGACTTGTAAAGCTAATTATAATTATTAGAGTAAGATAGGGGCAAGATAGGTTCATAATAAAAGGAGCTATTAAAACCACCCTTGGCTATGCTGTCGCACTTAGGTTCCTTCAAATCGAAATCGAACAACTGCAGACTGCGTTTATCTATATATATATATATATATTCTTTGTCCAGACTGACTGACTCACTGACTGAGGATCATCGCACAAGTCAAAAGGAAAGAGGTAGGAAGATGACATTTTTACACAAGGTATAGTTTATGGCATAGGCGCCCACTAAGCAGCCACTTTGCAATAGTCCAACTGCAGAGGGGTTTAAAACGAGGGGTTTTTACAGTATACTCAAATCGTTCAGGAGAAGATAAAGGGGTATATATCGGGTATCGTTAAGTGTTAGAAAGGGCTTATTTTAAGCTTGAATCACGTTTGAAATGCTTAATATTCAAATTCTTCATACACTCAAAGAAAAACTTTGATCAAGTTCGACAAAATCTTGATTCAAGTACGAAAATCTTAATTCAAAAGATTTTTTAATCCAATAATTACATTAAGAACGCTTTTTACTAACTCGAGTATGTTTCGGACTTCAATCAAGTTAGATTAAATCTAAAAACAAGAATTTCCATTCTAAAATTGAATCTAGCAAGGGGGAGCAGTGCAATTCGAAACTCAATGATGAATACTATTGCTATTTCATAAATTATTACTCAGTTTTACTGGGAATATAAATCCTGAGTAAGGTAGATTTCTCCTCTCAAAGTTTACAGAACCCAATCCTAGACTGTATTGTGTTACTTTTCAGAACATAGTGAGTTTGGTTTAGGGATTTTTTTGATCTCAAATCTATTGTTAGTTTAAGCATGTTAATCACACTTCATTTCAGTTGGTGAGGAATTTCCTTGAAAACATTCTTGTTTTCAGATTTCTTGATAAACAAAGTGTCCTTCCTTTTCATAAGAATTTGGTATTTCGAACTTTTGACACTGTATTTACAATTTTGATTTACGAAATGTTGACTTCCTTGTAGATGTATATGGTTCAAAATTCAAATAATGAAATAACTTGAAGTTCTAGGAAAAACATGTGATGTTCTTGAAAATATATTTTTAAAATTCAATGAAAAATGTGTGAGAACTTATTAAAAATTAATCAAGGCTAAAACTTCAGCTCATTTGAGCTTCTAGCTTAGTTTTTCATTCTTTCATTCAATTTCATCAAGGAAACATCTAGAAATTACACTTTAGTAGGAACAGACTATATATTTATATAGAGATAGCATCTTCACCCCACGTTTTCTTTTCATAAATGTGCACCTAAATTTGATCTTTCATTGTTCTACCTTACAGATCACGAGCTTTAAGATATAATGAATTTTCTTACATTCCCATATGAACTTCCTAGTGGCTATAAAATCTGTGAAAATTTCACAATTTTGCAGTTCTTAAACTCCTAAGTTCATATAAGTTTTGATCTGTTTTGTTGTTTTTCAACTTCTGCTACCAATTTTACAAGGACATGGCGACTCCTAACTGATAATTCTTGTTAAAAATCAGAAAACTGATAAGAATTTCACTTTGTTTTCCTTTTTGGCGATGAGTTTTTATGTTTTTGTTCTGAGTTTTTATATGATTTGCAGTTTTTGTTGTTCTGTTAACACTTTTGTTTTTTCAGTTGTTTGTTTATTATTGTTGTAGTTGCTTGTTGTTGTTGTTGTTTGAGCGACGACGCATGCAACAAATACATACAATACAATTCATATTACAGACTCGCACATACGAGTACAACAAATCAAAATCAGCACGGAACCAAACGCAAGAACGGCACGCAAATCATTTGAGGCACGATCGACGTCGTCGGCGGCGGCGCTAACAGCTGTCAAAGTGACATTTGTCTGGGCCAACGGCAGCCCAGGCCCAGCAAAGCACCACACCACACGCACACGAGGAGGAACCGCTTGCGAAATGCGAGGGCGGTGGCGGTGGCGGTGGCGGACACACGCCAATGCCAAGAGTGGAATGACCCGGCGGCGAGAACCTACTTAAGTACCAGGCCACAGGCTGCACTTGCACTTGTCTTTGAATTGTTGTTGTTTTGGAATATTTGCGTGAGAGAACTATGTAATGGCAAGGCAGGCTGCGTCTGGTTCTGGGTCTAAGTCTCCGTCTCCGTCTCCGTCTGGGGTCTCGCGTGTTGGCCGAAACGAATTTTGGTTTTGTTGCTGTTGTTGTTTTTCTTTCACTTTTCACTTGCTTGGAGTGAAGCACGCACCTTTTCAGCACTGATCTGGAGATCTGGCTGTGGATCTGGCAATTGAAGGAACGTCGGGCGTGCTTGGCGCCCAGTTGTAGTAGGCGTAGGCGTTGGCAGCGACGGCGGCGGAGGCGATTACCGTTAGCTAGCAGCATCAGGCGTCTGCACGCGAGCGGCCGAAACGAGTGAATGCGCGACGCGCTGGCCCAAACGAGGCGCAGGCCGCAGCAGACGTTTGAAATGAAACACAAACACAAACAAGCTCACAATGATAATAGCCAGGCCCCACCGCACACACACAAACACATACACAATCACATACAGAGGCGCCGTCGGCAAGCCGTGTTCCGTTTCGTTTCCCGCGTGGCCGCGTTTGCTTTTTGCCGAAAATAAAGCTGAAGCTTGAAGCACGCTCTCTCGCTTGGACAACGTGAACGCTCGAGAATCCAACAAGAACTTGGAAAACGAAATTGAACAAAAACCAGTCCTGGCCGCGGTTGGAACATGTGGCAATTGGCACACCGCTATGTTGTGGCTGCCACGTTCCAGTCGTCCTGGCAACGCGATCGTGCGAAGCGGCGGCGAGTGAGCGTGAGCGAGAGATGCGCGCGCATCCCAAGCCGTGTTTCAATTCCACTGTCTCCCGGCTGGAAGTGGAAGTGTCCACAACAGCTGGCGCTGGCCAGCCAACCAATTCAACTACCAATTATGGAAGCCTACACGCTGTCTCGCTCTAACCTATGCACTCAAGCACACTTTGCGCTCAAAATTGCAGGGGCGTGTTTTAGCCGAGAGAGCAAGCATACATACATACACACGCACACATTGACAGTGTTAATGCTGCTGACTCTTTCCTGCCTGCTCATTCACTCATAAGGTCTTGTTTTTTGGCTGTTCATCTCAGTTTTTTAATTAATTATGCTGTAATTAAGAGAGTGCTTGCATTTACTAAGCAGGTTATCAATTTTGTAGCATCTGCAGTGTTTTCTTTCCATATGAATTACATATATATATAATTCTCGGACTTAAAGGTCTTATGTTTTTCATTTCATTATGCAAAAATGAAAGCCATAAAGAAAGCCATTAAGCAGTCACAAAAGGTGTCTTAACTCTTATCGGAATGATTTATATGTGCCACTGCAGACGACGACTGCTATAAGAATGCATTCCTAGAACTGGCCAATTTCTAAGCAAAATGACTGCAGTCAAGGTGGTTGAGCGAGAGAGAGAGAGACGGGGAGAGGTAGAGGGAGAGATTGAATATGAGCGACATGGCCCATATGTCGCGCTATAAGAAACCGCAGCCTCAAGCCAGACACAGATGGCTCAGCGAACAGGGAAATACACTTGGAGAAAACTGTTGGATATTTTTTATGACAAAGATGGTTAACTGGCTCTAGGTCGAGTAACATAATGGTTTCATCAACAAGATCTTGAACTGAATAAGAAGCTCTGAATCAATTCTATATATATTGTCGTTTTTAACTCACTCGACCTAGAGCCAACTAACAGTCTAGCAATCTAAATAAGCAACGATTGCTAGAAAAAGGTTTGAAAATACCTACGTTAGTTTAAAGAACAACAGCAGTGCTCTCTAGCCACTCGATTTCCAAGAGAGAGACAGAGCTACTGATGAGATGACCCAAAGAAACATAAAGAAACAGTACACTGCGCATAAACGAGTCATGGAATGTCGAGAGTCTTCTGTCTACGCATGGAATTTCAATCAATTGGAGATAAAGTGTGTATATCATGGAAGAGTTCCCAGTATGATATGTAGAAGGCATGGTTTCAGGAAGGAGATGCCAAGATACAGACAGTTGCCTATCTGTACATCTTGATTGGATTAGTGGGCTCAAGGTCGTAAGTGAGCGAAAAAACGTTGGATTTTGTGTTCTCATCAGGCATTGAAATACTTTAGGAGTCCATGTTTTCGGCCTGTATTTGACAACAGCAGAAAATTGATAGCAAAAAGCAAAAATTGAAGACTCCGAACAACTCCGCCTTATGTCGGGGTACCTAATCATATCAAAACTTGAACCCAATCTGAATTCCAATTTTGATACGAATAAAAAACAGTAGCCGGCATAAAACAGGAGCGGTGGTCGCCTGCCATAGCAGGCAGCTCGCGAACGACTTCCAAAGCAGAATACAAAGTTAAGCAACAACAAAAAGAGCTTCTGCAATTATCAAACCAACAATTTTAAGCTTATGATGTATCTGTTATAACTTTGTTTGTGTAGCTTTAAAGATATCAAGGCTGACATAGATAACGGACATAGCTATACGAACTCCCCTTTTCAATGCTGATCAAGAACAAAGCCTATAAATATAGTTGAAAACGCTTTCTTCTATACATTGCAAGCTTCATGACAAAATTCATATTCTATTTTGTGAATGGTACAGAAATGATCCCTTCAAAAGGTTTATCTGCCTGTAATTGATATATTCAGTTGATAGACATGATCTATGATAGATATTCATAAATCGTTTCAATAACACCACATCTTTACCATATAGGAGAATGATTCTATAAGATATAACTACATAATTGAGACCTTTCCAAGTTTCGAATAATAATCTTTAAGCATGGAAAGCTTGGAGTTTTTCCACGTGTATATTTTGTATATCTGACACCACCACAAGGGCCATGACGTCAGACAGTGTTTTGAGTGTTTTGCAAAAGTCTGACTGCAATTACATTGCGTGCAAATATTCAGAAAACAACAAAAACGACTAAAAACTAAATGTTTATCTAGGCGGTCACACGAGTCCAAGAGTCTGGGTACGACAAGCTTTTGTTGCAGTTGGAAATACAATCAGAGTTGCGCTGGGGCGACAGAGTCAGAGTAGCGTCTGGTCAAGCCTAAGTCCCGCTGAGCATAGGTAGAGGCAGATGCAGATGCAGAGGGAGACGAAGACGAAGGAAGACAAACAAACGTGAGAGAATAAAAAACAGAAGGCAGCTCATGTCAATCGAATCGGAGGCACTAATAAGTGGGACTGCTCAACTTAGTCAACTGCTGCTGCTGCTGCTGCCACTCGGAGACCTGCACCCGTGCCTGTGCCTGTGCCTGTGCCTGGGCCTGGCCCCTTCGAAGCTGGAACTTGGACTTGCACTTGCAGCTTATCAATTTACGCTTCAGCCCAGGACAGCAGAGCGCCGCGGCTTCAACGATGTTGCAGGTGCTTTTCTTTTTTGGAATTACTCAACGTATGCCTTGTCTGGGTCTGCATCCTCGTCGCGTCTCCCTTGTCCACTTTTGCGTCACCGTTGATGTCTTTCGCATATCAATTTCGCGACGGCCGAGGCGAGGATAAGATGAGGAATTATGTGTTTTGTGTAACGTTTTTGCCCCGGGCCACTTTAATGCAACGCCTGGCAACCGCTCCCCCTTCTCTCCCTTCACCTTATGCCTAATTTCGTAACAAGTTTCTCATTACGCGAGGGGCAGCTGGCCGGCTGAACGAACGCATCAATGTCAGATCAGATCTAGACAAGCGGCTATATAGCTCTGGCTATAATTTGCCAATTAAGCGAGCGCCAAAGCAAGCTTTATAAGCACAATGTGTGCACGCGCTGATCGATATCATCAGCCCTGGCCATTCGCATTCGTCAAAAAGCTGCCAACATTAGCAAAATATGTCAAATGGCATAAAAACCTGAAATGCATATTGCTAAATAGCTGCTTGTACAAAAACTTCCACAAAAAATCCAATAAAAACTGCTGAATGTTAACTATAATGCATACTTAGGCTATTTGGCAGTGGGTGACCGGAGAGAGGGGGAGAGGAGGGGGGTGTAGGGCCAATTAAGTGTAATTATAATGCATATAAAAACAACAAACAGCAGCGACAACAAGAACAAACAGCTTAAAATATTTAACAACAAGCCATATAGCCATATAGCCATATACATGTATCCTTTGATGGCAAAAAATGTACTCTTTGGCCATAAGCCCAACCAATGTTTACCTTTTCGGTCAAAACTAAGTGCAGGTCCCCTTCCCCACATGCCGCCCGCTAAGTAGACGCAATTATAATTGCCAGGCCTGGCTCAGACCAGGCCAATAGCAAAACCAGCAGCAGCACCTCAAAATGGCGGCCTTTGTCAACGGGGCGATAAGAACAGCAACAACAACAACACCAACAACACATTAATGCACAATGGCTAACAACAAGAACAATGTCATTTTAGACACAAAACAACAAAACACACAAAACACACACAAAAAAAATGCAAACAATGGCCGCCTCCGCCTCCGTCTCCGTCTCTGTCTCGGCAGCGGCAACGGCAGCGGCAGCAGTTGGAGCGATCAATTGCGCGAGATAAGTGGACACCACCAACAGCCAACAGTCGACAGCAACTCAGCCACACTGGGATATGCTTGTGGATGAGGCTGGCTGAGAGGTATGGTGAGTTGAGCTGCCGTGAAGGAAGCCTGTCGAGTTGAGCTGCAAAGCCAAACAAATGAAACAAATAAACCAACTGGACGACAGCCCGCCCGCCCTTTGCATAGCTGACATTTGGCCAGATTGTGTTTGTTATACTCTCTCCATTATTCAAGGAGTTAAGAGAATAGACTCTGGGCTATATGATGATATATGACTAAGACGTAGATGACAAAACAAAGCAATCAAATTAAGGGGTAAAAATATTGAATTCATCATTGAACACAAGCAATCAGAAGCGTCAATCCTTAATTGTAGAAAAAATTATTCTATAAATATGTCAATATCAAGCGAATCGGTATACGTCCTTGATAATTATAGATTTTTGATAGATTTGACCACATTATGGGATTGATTTTACTATATCTATGGGTTCATTTTCCATATTGAAAGTCAACCTTTGAGTTTGCATTTCTTCTCTGGTTTTTGTGATCTAAAAGATAAAGAAAACTTTGAGGTAGACGAGAAAGAGGTAGGGATGAAAATGTTCCGATAATACCTCTTTAAGGACCTCTTCTTTCTAATAAATGCAATATATGCCTTAAGGATCAGATTGCCAATACAATATTGTTCTTAAAATAGATTGCATAAAGATTAAGAAAATCACTTTCACGTCAAATTGTTTCTTGAGACAAGTAAATGTTAACCTGAACCAACCAAGCTTTCCTTCCGTCCTTCCTTCCCTAAAAGTAGCTAACTTCCTGAACTAATGCTTATGTTTTAGCTACACATTCGAAAAGGAACTTAGATGATTAGAGTTAGATCCCTTTCCGGATGTCTTTGGTAGCTTTTTACTTCCTTAAGTTTCGATGAACTTCCGCCAACAATATTAGACGCAAGGGTTTGGTCTGGTCAATAGTAAAAGTATAGAGATATGGGAATTGCTCTAGATCCTGGGAATAAATGAGATGATATATAACTGAACTAAAGAATTTGTACGTGGCGTGGAGTCTAAGATACAGAGGATTTCCCACTGCCTTGCAGTTATACGAATAAACAGAAACAAGCAAGCGCATTGACTAAATGATCCATCGCCAACATTGACTTCTGAGTTTGCCAGATCGTTAGCAGCCTCAAGGCATTGCTGGTGCTAAGAACATTCAAGTGCATCGCCAAATCTTGAAGCGATCCACTACATGTTTAACATTTATGTTGACTTGGAATGTATTTGAGGGATAAATTTATATGTAACTATGTAGAAGGAAGCTCATAACCTAATACAATCCCTCAAAAGCCCTTAAATAATGGGCAGCAACTCAAGAAACTTAGGAAACTAAAGGACACCCTCCCTATTCGAAATATGTTAGTATCAACCATTTCCACATCTCTTCTACCCCACCCTTGCCTGCCATTGCAGAGTATTTCGTATTTCGACTTCATTACACTTTTATCAATTTCTGAGTTTGTGTTTGTTTGCTTTTCCAGCTAGCCATAACTGACAGATACAACACATGTGACATGTGTATCTGCAGTTAAATGCCCAGCTACATGCATTGTAGGAAAACACGGGGCTGGCTTTATGGCAAACAATTGTCGTGTCATGTATTTGACGCTGTCATTATAGCTAATGCTTGGCTATTCCCATACCAGATTACCGGCAATCGATGTCCCAGTCGTTGACCAGTTTAAGCTCAGCTAATTATGCCAGCCCAGCAAAGTGTCATTCCTGAATCCAGCCGTACGATTGGTCAGCACAGATTTCAAATGTTCAAAACAAAATATGATTTATGAAGAGATGCAACTAACGGATACGGTTTCGGATTCCAAGACAGAGCTGAAGTCAAAGACGGACTGTGAAGCGGGCAATGGTCAAGCGGTATCTGAAACAGTTAATCAGCAGCGAAATTAATAAATCCGTTGAGTTTAATAGAGTTCAAAAGCAACGACGACTTGGTGTAGAAGCCACAAGGGAAAGAGGAGCAGGAGGAAGAGCAGGAGCAGGATAAACAACGCACAAAGCCCAAACAGCATAAAGCGAAAGGCCCAAAAACTTCAAAAACTTAAAAACTGGTCAGGCCAGTCGATCGACAGACAATACGCAGACGCAGTCGCAGTCTACAGTCGCAGTTGGAGCCGCCTTGGGGTCAACGCCGCAAAGATGTTCCCAGAATGATCAGCAAATGAAGATCTCAATGGGCTGCTTCTCGTCTAGGCAACTGGCGGCTGGCGCGCTCAAATAAATTCAATCTAAATTGTAAGTTTGTTTTGCTAGAGGTACCAGTTAGAAGGGGGCCAGCTGGTAGAGAGCGGGTCGGGGCGGGGGAGTGCAATAACAATAATAATAATAATGCAGAAAAACTGGCAAGCCAAGACGAAGTCTAAGCTAAGAGCATTTTCTTGTGCTTTGCCATTTCGAATCGGCCAAATTAATCGACGCTACGTCTTCGTTTTCGTCTCCGGCTGGTCAGGCGTAAGTATTTGATAGCTTCTCTCATGGGCCATTGGCCAAGCGCCTCCAATCCATGAAGGCTAGCTCCAGCCTGCTTTTTGGGGGCGCAAATAAGATTGATCTTTTGTAACTTCCATGCTTTGTTGGGCCACAGACTCGGAACCCAAACAGCGGCGGCAGCGGTAATTTGTTATCGCGATGATTTATGAACCATGGAGGAGCTGGGCCACAGCCACATCGAGAGCCAAAGTCAGCAAAGAGACTTCAGTTTAGTGGGTGTTTACACAAGCAAAAACATTTTGCAGTCGCAGTTGGAGCAGCGCCACAGACCAAAACACATTCTAATGCAGCCAGCCGCCCAAGGGAATCCAAGAAAATGAAATCCAACCAAATCAAACAAGGAAACCTTTGGACAACCAGAGCCGACCAGCTTATATACCCTTTCAGAATTGTCTTTTGTGGGCAGGAAAACTACAGGACCGATCGTTATGAAATGTTTACAATAGTTTAATGTGGATCAGGTATTCCCATGTTTTTGCCAAGGCCAGGAGAGACACAAGGAGCAGATACAAAATGAGCAGAAAACAGGAAGAAGATGAAAAGAGAGAGAGGCAGAAAGAGGAGTGGGAAAAAAGAGAAAGAAGTACAGAAAGATGAGTATGACAAAGCAAGATAAAACAGAGAAAACAAGAAGAAAAGAGAGAGAAACCAGGTAGACAAATTATGGCTGAAGGGTGAACAAGGAGGCATAGTTATATCGGTTAAGCTACTCCCACTGATCAGTCATATATAATTCCTATGTAAACCAAATAGCTCAAGAACATTATAATATCCACTGCAAAGGGTATATAGCCAGCATAAAGCTTTACACTTAAAGAAAAACATATGCCATTTGAGTGGCCAAGAATCTTAGTTAAACAAAGTCTCAGAGAAACCAATCCTATCCTAATTTTGAGTACAAACATTGATTGACAACTTCCAAGTCACAACTTCCGAATTCCAGTTTCATACTTTTGCACTGTGTAGAGCCAGGCGCTGGTGGTGCTTGGATTAAACCACTGGCAACCACTTCTTGATGGATTTGTGCAGCACACTGTTTTCAATTCCAGACACCGCATATAAACGCTGGCTCAAAGCCGCGTGCGATGCGAATCGCGTACAGGAATTAACAGACATTGCGGCACGTTTCCGCATTGCATTTACCTGGATGCCTCCGCTCAGTCTGCCCTCCTGTCGCCCTATCTCGCTCTCTCTCTCTACTTGACTAGCTGCTCTGATCAATTGCAGGCCCGCAGGCCTTAAAAGCAAATACATGGCCAGAGCTGGAAACTCGTATTTGTGGAACAGTTTAGGTTCTAAACGATTCAATCTACTTGCCAGTCTGGCTCTTGGCCTCCTGCCTCCTGCTCCTGCTCCTTCTGCAGCTTCAGCCTGCTTCAGTCTGTGATTGTGATTGTGATGTCTAAATAGGTCTGTTACGAATATAGCCAGCCAGAGCAGCCTCAGCCTACTATTTATTGGTTAGATGCTCTGCCATTTGCTTGAACCGGGGCGTGGGCGATAATTGAGAATTTATTCGTTACGTTTTGGGGCGACGTTTATTGGACAAATCGTGTTGCTTCCTGTACGCAGCTGGGCCTTAGCCGAGAGCCAACCCAAATCTTGACCTAAACATGGGCATTAGTCGCAAAATGAAATGGATTGTTTTTAATACCCCACCATCTGGCCTGGCGGCCTGCCGGGACCCATTAATCAGGGGCCGAAAAAACGGCTGCCTTTTCAATAAACTGCTCTTAATGATAACTCATCTGCTTGAGATTACAGCCAGAGATCTCTCGAAATGTCAACATAAGTGGCAAGGCGAAACACCAGCAGCCCAACAGCATTTACGGCTAATGGCTCCAAATAACAATGATTAAGATGCCCCCAGAGATGCCTCAGTTGAAGTTGAGACTGCAGATCGCGATCGCCTGGCAGATTGTGCCACAGACACACAAAGTCAAAAGCAAAGGGCGAAGCAAAGGCAGCCAGTCGAAGAGAAACCTGTTGACATTGATATTGATATGGCTGCTGTCCCCCTTGTTGCCTGCATGCTCCAGTCCAATGGCCCAGGCTATGGCACACGTCTATCATAAATCAACAGGCGGCCGCTCCTTCGATCCGATCGAACTTCGAAGGGGACCACAACAGGGTCCGCGCATCGATTGACAGTTCTCACATTGCGAGGGTGTAAGCGATTCCCATGGCTCTGTGGCTCGTGTGTAACCCGATGACTTGTGACTTGTGGTGCATTCTTTCACGGCTAATTTAACCGATTAGCAAGTTGTCAGGTAGCCCAAGACATGAATTGGAGCTGGTGACGTTGCCACGTTGCTGCAGCTACAAGTTGCGGTTTTGCTACCTTGTCGCTGAATGGTTTCTGGATGGCCCAGGCCGCCAACACCATCGCCAGCGTAACCGATATATGTTGGAGTATAAACAAACATGCATATATCTGACGCCCACACACGATGTGGCTGATGTTGTTTGCTTTTAAGTCGACAGCTGAGTGATTTTACCTGCTTAAGGCGATGCTAACTGTTTGGGTTGGACAAATTTCATCGAATTTTATATGAACAGAACGTGAGGATAGGGAGAAGGAGGGTATACTATAACTAACTTCTGTGATATTTGGTTATTATGGCTTGACCTTTGCAAAGATATGGCGATTTTTGACCCAATGGCAGGTAGATTTATGCGAAACAGCTTCTTAATCTTGAACTTTTTTCAGGCCAGCGGACTTGGGGCCTCCTCAAATGGATGATCAATTTGATGAAAAAGAGAAAAGTTCTTAAGTTCTTAACTATTCTTCCAGGACAATCAGTTATAAGGGAGTTATATGACATAGTTGTCCTATCTTGATCAGAACAGGCCAGTTGGCGTGGGGAGTTCTCAAATGGATACAACCCTAATTTGGTTTGATTTGAAAGAAAAACAGAAAAGTTATGATCATTCTTGAAGTATCGTTTATATGGGAGCTATATAATATATAGTTGTCCGATCTGAAGAAAACTGGAACTTAACCAGCGTGCAGAGAAAGGAAGCGTCTGGCTTCGTAGCTTTTAAGACTTCAGAGATTTTCGTGTTGAAACTGACGGACAGACGGACATGGTTATTTCTATTCCCCTTGTCATGCTGATCAAGAATACATATACCTTATATTGTCGGCAACGCTTTAATATACCATTATTACCTAGGATAGTTGGGTCTTCATAGCAAATTATATTCATTCCCCTGACTCTGATACTTCGCACTGAGCACACAACCTTTTGAGCAACCTTCTGTTTTTCATGATGCTCTGTGAGAGCAGTTCAGGCACAATATCCACATGCAGCTCTTAACCAATTCAGCGCCTGACTCGGAACACTATCCGGCAATACACGTCACACTATAATCAATGGCGGATTGTTGGCTCTGGCCGTCGCCATCAGAGACGCCCCTTTTGACGCCCCTGGAAGACATTTGCCATAAGTTCTCCAAGAGTGAACCCCCTTTATACTGCTTCCGTTTAACAATAAAAATTGCTCATATATTCACAGCAGCTGGCTTATCTGATATGCCCTTGGACATAGGCTATTACAGGGTGTGTTTATCAAAAAAAAAAAAAAAAAAATATATATAAATTGCTGTAATTTTTTAACGCTTAAAAATCACATTAATTAGCGTCCATGTTTTTTGCACTCCAAATGCAACAACAACAACAACAGCAACAAAAAAGTGCATTATAAATATTCTCACTCCAATTATCAACAAAGTTAAGCATACGCCTTGTTGCCGCAACAGCTTCAGCATTTTCAGCAATAAATAATAAAGGAAAAAAATATAAAGAAAAAATTAAAACACAATTTAAAATGCAAATTCAGGCTTGAGCAGTCAACACACATACATACACCAATACACATACATACATAGCATATCTACATGCCTCTACGCCTACTCCGATCTTCAACTGCTGCACTTGCTCTTGTGCCAATGCTGTTGAAAGCCCAAGAAAAATATTACTTTTTTTCGCTTAATTGCCAGTCAAACAATGTATAGGAGGGGGAGGGGGGCGGGGGCTGTTTGGCTGGCAGACTTGAGACAGCCAATGGTCAGACATCAGACACAATTGTAGTCAACATCAACGGCGAGGCGAAAGAAAATATAGTTTTGCATTTATAATGCGCTATAATGGCATGATTAGCCGGTTTTTACTGTCCCCTCTCCCGTGTACACTGTGTCGGAGGGGAGACTGCAGTCCGCCGCAGTGATAGGCGCTAAGTCAGAGTCTCGTCTCGGATCTTATCGCAATGGAAATGCTCAAAGAGCATAATTCAGCTAATCATAAGAGGCCATGTCGAAATTTAACAAGGCATCCGGCGGACTTGGATACGGAACTTGGAGTTGGCACCCTCAGGCAGCTGCCACGCTGCTGCCACTCAGGCACTCAGCCGCCACCACTCGGCTGCTCTTTGCCAGCTCCATGCGTGCCGGGTTATGCTAATCGGCGGGGCCCAGCTCTCGCTCTCCAGCGAGAAATGCGAAAAAATGGAAGAAGAAAAGAAAAAAATAAACAATCGCCGGCAAGTTGCAATGCAGCCGCCGCCCACGAAATTAATTTAAAAGCGCTACAAAACAACAACAAAGAAATTAAATAAAATGTGTAATAATATAAAGAAAGATCCCCGCTCCGCTCTCACTTACCCTCATACTTCACCCAGCAACTGGTCTAAGGCTGTCCCTTGCTGCATTTCATAAATCATTTGGAAATTATGACTTTATTTTTGTTGTTGTGGTAATTTTTTTTTTTTTTCATATGCCTGCGCATATTTTATATCAAAATTATTTGATTATTTATGTGTTGCTCTTTTATTTTTGTGGGTTGAGGGCAGAGCTGAAGGGGAGCCGAAGCAGCGTTGAGGGAACGTTTGGCATTGCCTGGTCCCAATATATCTGAGATCTTCAGACGCTTTTGGCCAATGCATTTGGCGTGTCGACACGATGCCATCTCCCGCAGCTGGGTCTGCGGTATAAAAATGAAATGTTTTTATGTTTTTTCCATTTAATAATAACAAAATAATTACTTTTATTACGATTTTTTACAACTTTTTAAGTGTGAATAAGCTGCCGGAGAATTTTCATTAAAAATGTAAATGCAAAAGTCATGTTTGCCTTCAGCTGATAAAATACTAAACGCTTTTTAGACAAAAAGCTGAAAGTTTTACACTGAGCGAAAAATTTGCAGCCTGAAAATTAATTTATTTATATTTCATTAAAATATATAGTATATATATTTTTTTTAGGTAGTTTTATACTGAAATTATATATAAGATTAGTTTAAAATTTCGCTTGCCGGAGAACTTGCTAAATACAAAATAACTTCAACATATCTCTTGCCGGAGAACTTGTTAAATTCGAAATATTCACAAAGAGTATTTAAGCCGAGATTAAGCTTTAAGGATGTCAACCAAATTAGTAAGCTTATAAACCATTCATATCCTGATTCGGATCAAATTTTATTCAAACGGAATCAAAAGCACAAATATTTTCCACACAAAGGCCCGTCCGTTTTCACATCTTCCTTCTACTACTTTACTTTTACTGGTTGTACAGAGACTGGTAAGGTTTAAGATTCATCCGGATCGAACAACTAAGCATATCACATAGCTGATATACAAGTGACTGGTCTAGTATGCCCACTTAATGTAGGAAATGTTTTTGTTTTTCATCTATATTTAACCAAATTTGGTAATTTGACATTTTGAAAGCCTTACAAAATGTGAACCCAGATTAGCCTACAGTATCATATTGTTTCAAAAAGGTCTGTTTTCACATTTTCCTTATAAAGTGGCACATATGAAGCAGGTAGAATATCATGGTACATGAAATGTAAAAGACAGTAGGGGAGCCTGCATATAAGAGAAGCTCCAAAATAAACTTGTAAGAACGAAATTCAAAGTGGCAGCCAGCTCTCTAGCTGTTAAGACTTCTGCGATTTCGAGGTTGACACACAGACAGACGGACAGAAGGAAATAGCTATGTCAACTCCAATCATCATCTTTATCAAGAATATATATTCTTAATATAGTTGAAAACGCTTGAAAGAGCATACAATTTTGGATGTTGAGGCTAGCCATTTCAGAACTTTGAAAAATTATTTCTTATATAAATAAATTCAAGAAATTAAGGCTAACTTCGATTTTCCGAAGCTTACATACTCTGGCTGATTTGGTTGAAATTCGGTGGAGCCTTCTAAGACTGACACGTTTCAAATTTGATTTAACTCGGATAAAACACGAGCAAGAATACTAAGAGTTCATTCTGCATCGGTCGATTATATGGGAACTATATAATATAGTGGTGGGATCTGTACGATTTTGACATATGAGCAGTTTACAGCAGAAAGAAATCTGTGGAGAAAATTTCAACTCAATAGCTCCGAAACTGACAGACTACTTTGCATAGAAACAGATGAAGAGACGAATACACAGACGGACAAGCTGATCAAAAATATATATACTTTATGGGAGATGTCTCCTTTTATGCATTGCAAATATCTTGACAAAATTATAATACCTTCTGCATTGGTATAGAAGCAGAAGGGAACCCATAGTTAGAATACAACTTTCCCTATTCATTGAAAGTTTTTCTGCTTTAAAAATGAAAAACGAGTAGAAGAAAGATATTATGATCTTTCCAGTGTATTTGAAAAGACGAAACACATCTGATGTTATTGAAAAATTCTCCTAAAACTAAATATGATCAAGTTAACACTAAAAACCATAATGCAGAACTACTTGTCTTTACATTGGAAGAACATCTCTACCTTCAGAAATCAATCCATAGTTGATTTGGAAATTTACTACAGGTTTTGTCTATCAATGACTAAGTCTATAACTCGCAAATAAATGGCAATCTACCAACAAATTAGTACGCACATTTCTCAATGCATATATTTGCTCATCTATTATGCCTAATTGTAATTTGGTGTAATTACTTGCCATTATTCAAATAGAGCCGCTGCCACTGCAGTAATTGCCAGAAATTGTCAAGCGATCTGTACACTTACATCGAGTGTGGACAATTTATATTTCATTTTAATTAACATAATTTGTTTACGATTATTGACAAACAACTAAATTACATTTTGGTATTCCTATTTCGGTTGTTTTTTTTTCTGGGGTTCGAGTGGAAATTCGCGTGTTAGATTATGTTTGCTTTTGGGTTATGACTTTATTGATTCTATATACAATATGCATAGGCAGACATTTTTAGGGTTGAATATTTTTCTTGACCTCTTGATTATTTTATATATAGTATATGGATGGGGGTTTCTTTACTCAGAGATCTGAGTGGCTTCAATATTAGAATTTCAGCAAGTGGCACTGTCGGCTTTATATATGGCTCACTTTATATATGGCGGTATTGTTTACTCAGGGACAGCTTCTTGAGGCTGTTGAGGAGTCAGCCCATGATCTCGATATTGTGAGCGACTTCCAGGTCGTGACTTCTGAGCGTCAGCCGTTGGAAGAGCCCTGGAAAAGAATCACGCCTGAGCGTGGCACATTTGTCGGGCTTCATGAAGATATTCCACCTGCACGCCCACGTGCTAACCATCTTCATGTCCTCCTGAATCATATCAGTGGCTGAATTGATGCAGCAGTCCCTGGCCAGGATAGTTGTGCCATCGTCGAAAGTGCACTGGTTATGTCTCGACCTGTGGGCTTGTCATGCGTGAATAGGCTGTGCAATGTGGGCCCCAGCACACTGCCTTCTGGCACACCGGCTCGGATGTGTTTGACGGTAGAGCAGGCTCCATCCTGGATCGCTACGAATTTGCTGCCCTGGAGCCTTCAGCTTGAAGAGTAGCCCATCATGCCACACCCTATCAAACGCTTGCTGACTGTCCAGGAAGGCAGCCACCAGCAACTTGCATCGCTCCAGTATCTTATCAAAAGGCGGGAAGCAAGCTATTTGGGATTTCTAATTCTAATTTCGATACTCTTATATGGTGCTGAGGCCTGGACAGTAACGCAATCAGATACATTTAGAGTGTTTGAGTGTTTAGAGTGCTTAGAGTGCTTAGAGTGTTTGAGATCTTTGGTCCCATTGGCGTTGGCGATGCCTATCGTCTTCGGTGGAACGATGAGCTATATGAACTCTACATTTACGTGGTCAGGCGAATGAACACTACGAGACTTCGCTGGCTCGATCATGTCGTACGTATGGATAAAGAAACTCCAGCGGTAGTTGGCGGACAACGGAGGAGAGGAAGACCCCGGATATCTAGGAAAGACCAAGTGACTGAAGCCCTGACTTCAGTTGGTGCTACCAATTGGAGGAGACGCGCGCAAGGCAGAAGTACGTAGAGGCAAGTCGTGCATCAGTCGGTCAAATTGTTTGTCAATGCCACATACATACATACAGTACTAACACCTGATTCTAACACAACACTGTCCCACTGCGTTTAGTAATTTTAACAGGTTTATGTTGTTTGAAGCCAACTAAAACATGTCACGCGTAAAGAACGCCAAATGACGCTATGTGCATAGAGTCATTTCCACAGGAAAGTCCACCAACATATTTTCTAACCTTAATTGTTAAAAAAAATTCAAAATTTATTAAATTAAAGAGCTTAAAACTTTCCTTAGTTGCAATGGCGAGTTATTGTTCTATAAAGTTGAAGCTCAAGCTTTGTTTAATTTGGTTCATAAGAACTGAGATCAGTTGCCAAGGCTGCAGCTCCCTCAATGAGGTGATTGTTTATTTGATCCAATTTAATGTTGAATATAATATAATTTAATTGAATTTTCTACAATTTAATGCATAATATAAAACATATAAAAAAGAAGAAAATTAAACACTCGTCTGTGTCTGAACAGTGGCATAAAAAAATTATATGATTTCATTTGACTTTTCCATACTTGTGTTACGCTACACCTTGGCCACGTTCATGTCAGAGTCCGTCAGTCAGTTTGTCTCTTTGACCACATCTAGGGAAAGGGGGTGCGCGGTGTAGCAAAACACGAGCAATTTGCGCTGCATTAACCAACAATAGCAATTGCTGCAGTAGTTGGGGAAGTGTTTGGGGCCGGGGTGTTACGGGCAGCGGCAACGGGTAGTAAAATCGTCGTCTTATCTTGAAGTCGCCATCTTAAGTGCGTCTAAAGTTGTGCGCACTCAAATGGCATTTGTTTGTTAAGCCTTGCTTTTGTGCTGCAACGGGGAGGGGGCGGTGGCGGGTCCTAAGACCTAGCAATGTGCAAACTAGAATTATTAATAACCGCAGAAAACCTGGTTGTTGATATGCAATTGCCATTGTTTCTCTTTGTTTTCAAAAGAAGACAAAAAAGAGTGGGCTAAATGTGTTTGCACTTTGCAGGCGTTGAAAAATTGCTCAAAGAAATTACTCAGACCAAATGCACTCAAAACATTTACTTGAAACGAACTGGCAAATGGAACGGCGCCATGTTGTTGCCGCACGCTCAAACAAGCAGCAGTAGCAGCTGGCAGCCGAGTGGTGGCTAACACTCAAACTCAGAGACAGAAGCACTCTCACTCTCTCATTCAACTGAGAGTGTGCGCACCTTAAGGGGCGGAGCTTGGGCTTCGAAATAAAACTAGTAAAAACTTTTCCAAAAAACAAAAAAGCAGCTAGAAGAAAATTGTTGCTCACAATTTTTAATTACCCAACAATTAAGCGGCCCAGTTCTTCATAATTCAACAACAATTAGTAAATAATTAAGCTTCACAATTGTCGCACACACACGCACACACACAAGAACACATGCACACACACTCACACAACTGTTAATCTGTCTTAAGGCTTAAGTACACGTCACAACAAATCGCCAAGTAAATTGTATTTGAAAAAAGTAAGGCGTCTTGAAAGTTAAACAACAACTTCTTCCGTTTAAAACCTTAAAGACTTTTAGTTAACAATTTGTTTTTGGCCTATAATTGATATGTCTTTAATAGTTGAAAACACGCAAGTACTACTTCCTACTCTGTGTGTGAGGGGGGTTGTGTGGAGTATGTATATAGTATGGAGACAAAGATGGGTAAGTGGGAAAATGGGCCTCAGTTGCTGCGACATGTGAAAGTAGCAAACATTTTATCACACATTGAAAATTCAGTTTCCCACTTAATATATGATTAAACAAAGTATTATTTTATTTAAATATAATAAGTATGCATTACTATAACCAAGTTTTAGGTCAGGTAACAATGTGGCAAGTTTTATGGTTAGCAAACGAAACACTTCAAGTCAATCTGGCCATATTACGTATTTCGAATGGACAGATATTCTGGTCACGATAATTACCATATGAATCAACGTTATAGGTTTGTATTGACCAAAAATATAAAAAAAATATCTTCAAAAACTTCAGTTTTCAATTATTTTAGCTCCATTTCTATATTATACAATGATGTAAATATCAATTTGTATGCAATTACGAGCTTGGCCTTGCCTCTTCGCTGGTTTGTTATGCCATCAAAAGACTTCAATAGCTTCATCATGAAGATAAGCAGCCAGGGAGAGGAAGAAAACGTGCTGAAAGGACTTTCAAGAACCGCAATATCATTAATCAGCGAGTCAGGCGAAATTCTGAGAGCTCCATGAAAAAGTAGTCCGCGAGACTAGTATGAATCCAGAGTCCGTTCATGGACTGAAGCAATACAATCTCTGAATAGGCCAATTACTCACTGATGAAAACAAGCTTGTAGGGCTTCAAATATGTCGCTTGCTCTTACAATGCACCACATGTCGCTGCTAGGAAAGGAAGCCATCCTCTTCTAGAATGAGAAGCTGGTAAGTATTTAACAAACTCACAGAAATAAAAACGATAAAAGTTGCTCTGCAGAAACCTCTATACGATCATCCATTATTAAACATGGACGAATACTGTTTCTGAATACGAATACTGGTACCAAATAACCCCTTGTTTTTGTCGAAAAGGGAATGAAAATCTACCTAAAAGTAAACCATAAAGATATTTGGGAGGCTGTCGTCCTTTCTTGAGCCCTCGCAGAGTCAACTTTCCAACAGGACTCAGTTCATAGAGTAATTGCGGTGATTTCCTTTTCTAAACAGTATCCTGCAAAGCTATTTTAATAACTACAAAAGAGTTTGTGATTCTATATTCGCGCTGAGAGTGCCCACTTTGACAAAGTTGGAATTACACCATTACTTAAGCATTGCAGTAAAACTTCTCATCCTTTGTTGTTACCCTTTAGTAGACCATTGGGCCTTCATTTAAATCTATGAAATTCTTCACTAAATAAAATATAATTAAGTAAATTCTTCTATTAAGTAGTGCTCTGATGGTCAAATTCACAATATTATGATAGGAGCGTGACATTTGTTCCATGATTCCCATGTTACCCAATCCTATTTGCACATTGATGCTATGGCTGTCTGCAAGTCAGATGTCCAGCGCCACGTTATGGACAGGGACAGACTGGCAGCTAAATTGAAAATGGTGGATATTTTCCCTACAATTGCCCTATTCTTACCTGACTGTAGCCCCTGAAATGGCTTCACGGTGGCCTTTTTAATGGTTTGGGAAATATTTAATATTTCTAAAGTATCATAAGTGCCCGAGACAACCGTTTGAGTTCACAATTCACCATGCAGATGTTATATTAGCTCGCTTGATGTAAAACAAAACAATTTTTCTCTAGTATTTCAGTTTAAGTTACATACTCTCATTAGCAAATTTTGAATGGCCTTCGTTCAAAAATCTCCCATTTTCGATTCCTCCAGTTCTGTATAACCCTAACTCATATGTACTTTAGGTTTACCTTCGTAAACTTCTTATTTTATGCAGTATTTCTTATCCCAGCTGAGCAACTGCCCTCGTCAATTGCATTTTTCATGATGTAAACCTAATCCAATCCGACTTATAGCGCCATATTATTTCATGTATGCTGCTTTTTTCCCCTAATTTGCATTTTGCATTACAAGTCAGTGGAAAGGAATTGCTTATACGACATTCGCGTGTTTTGGTGCGCCAAAAAAAAAAAAGCACACAGTTTTTGGCCAAAAGAAGCCGCCTTCATTTGTGCCGACGATGCCGCCGACCAACCCCATTTTTATAACCATTCCCGGAGCTAGTGCTGCCTGAGACTGCCATTGCTCTGATGATGGATTACTTTAATAAGAAATTGCAATTAGTTGGCGCCCGAACTTATTTGTGGACCTTTACAGGCGGCTGTAAAGACCTGATGGATTATGCTCTACCTAGGGAAGTTTGAACTTGGATTTATAAAGTACTAAGAATTTGATATTATATTTGTATAGGAGGGACATAGAGTAGGGATTCCATAGGAGTGCTAAGTTTTCTTCAAATCAAATAAAATCTTTACTCTGATCCGATCGCAGCGTACTCCATGATCATCCAGGTCTAGCCCACCAACCTGCTCTTATTCAACGGATATTTTCTGGTTTAGTAAAAAATTCACTAATGATATCTGTCTAGTGACCGAGACAGGCTGGCGACGGGCGGGTCGGGCGGTGGAGGATATCAGACTCTTTTGCATAATCTCCTACAAGACCAGATTTCAGAGGCGCCACACCCCTTCTCTTCGTGGGGCTGGCTAATGAAAACTGAGCATGAACATGTTTTCATGTTTTTTGTGCAGCTCATTTAAATTAGCTAAGTAAATAATTATGAATTAAACGGCAGCCGAAAGCGTGATACGGCCATGTTAATGTAAATGTTTATTAATTAGCTGAGTTTTTAAATTAAGGAGCCGCTGTTTTGGTGCCGCATGTAGGCGCCAGAGTGTTGCATAGCCATGGATCATGGATCATGATCATGTTGATTGACAGGCGCAGGCGCAGCTGGCGGGGCCGAAGCTGAAGCTGAAGCTGAACCTCAATTTCAGTTTCAATTCCCGAAGCAGCGGAAACCGCAACCTTGGATCTATGCTATGCCAACCTCAATTTCCTCAAAAATTAATAATTACGAGTCGAGAAACGGAGAGACCCATCATAACCATCATTTTTGTTGACGCCTAATTGGACGCTGTGCGGTTTGCCGCAGCCGCAGCAGCAGCAGCAGCAGCCTAATCCCTACTTAGGAGTCTCTCACACACACACACACACACACACAGTCTCGGTCTCACTGACCCTCGCCCTCTCCCTCTGTCAATTGTCAAACCTACACTCTTGACGTTGCATAACCCAATACACGCCCCCAGCCCATGCCCAAGCCCAAGCTGTACCTGTGCCCCTCGGAATACCCATACAACTTCTACCTCTACCTCTATATGTCGTATTCTGTGTTCTGTTCTGTGTAATTTTCTTGTTGAGAGATTTTCTATGTGAAGGTTGTGGAAAAATAAAAAGCGAAAAAATGAAAAAATGAAAAACAGAAATTAAACGAACGAGTAGAGGAAAACTACATCAATGCTTATTACAATGGCAAATACTCGTAATTTGCAGTTATGTGTTTAAGGCTGACATTGAACGTAAATGCCAAAACTGATTGCATTGCATTGTTGTAATGCCACCGGTAAGCTAAGTACTTACCTGTACACTCAGGGGACGGCAAATGAGGCTAGTGACGCAACCAAAGGGCAGAATGTGTGTGTGTGTGTATGATGATAAACGATATCTTAGTGACATATCGAAGGAAGCCTTGGTGGCAGAGGAGGTTTCCACAATTGTTGTCAGATGAATATATGTGGGGGCTAGTTGAGAATCTATTGGATGGAATTTCAAAGGATTTTTGTACGAGATAATTTGATATCTATTGAATATAAATGGCTTGGAGATTCATTCGAGCAGAATGTCATCAGGTGGACTTTGCTTTATAAGGTCATTTTTCTCTATGAAGCCAAGGGTCAGTTGGAACAGGTGGTATCTTGGACTAAGTTGTGGCACATTCTTTACAAAAGTCAACTCTTCTAAAGCTGCCTGTGCCACTAGAACCAATTGGAATCTACATCATCTACATCTACATCAATTCTGGCTACAGTGGATATAAGATATACAGGACGAATTTGTTATTATTTGGATGAAAAACAGAACTGCTCATAATTGTTCAGAGAAAAGAAGGAGAATCTGATAAAAATTTCAGCTCAAAAGCTTCCAAGCCGTCTGAGATCTTTGTGTTGAAACAGAAGAACGGACGGACAGAAGAAGAATCCTTAAAAACGATGAAGAATCCTCATAGCTTTTACAAAACAACGCAGTATCATTTGAAAGAAGAGCGCATGCTTGTTTTCTCTTCCTCGTTTCATTCCGCAAGGTCCTCTTCAAAGGACAGTACCTCAGTACGAGTCACTTTGGCTCAGCTGAGATCGGGATACTCTAGGTATGCGACCCTCTGCCCACTATGCCCCCTACAACTCCGATTTCAGTATGAATTCACTATGAATTTGCTTAATGGTGTAGAGTATATTGATGTTGGCCCCCATAGCTGCCCCCTTCGGACAACGCTGGCTACACCCTTGGCGATCTTATAAAGGATGAGGATCTTATAAAGCACACTTACCTATAACATATGCATAATCTTCTGATTATGTCGATAATTATAGTGTGACCAGACTGGGCTATATGTGTAGCCAGCTCATAGGCAGCTTCGTCTACAATGGGGGTAATCTTAATATCTTCGATGCTATTAGTAAAATTTAGTCCTAGTCCTAGTCATACGCCCTGAAAATCAGATGGTTAAAGTTTCTTTATCTTTATCTTTATCCATCCGATACTCTGAAACTGCATACCATTTCCTATATATATGCTGGCTGTTGCTAATGCTGGCGCTGTTGCAATGCAAGTGGGAAGATGCCAAAGTAAAGGATCATGTGGCCTTTGTGTAACGGTAAACATTGTTCATATGTGGTACCTTCAACAGACAAGGGTTAACTGTGGCTGTGGCTGTGGCTCGAAAATCGTTTCGGTACAACACATCAATTTTGTATCAATTTTGGATGAAACAATTAGCTTTTACTTTTACACAGCAACCAGAATGAGATACAAGATACAAGATACAAAACTGTGGCGGCGACTGTCTCAGGGTTATTTCTTTGGCAAATTATAGCGAACTGATGTGTTTTGCTGGTGATCCTCGGCTGGGAAGGGAAAGCAAAAAGCTGAACAAAACAGCCAAACAAAACAGTTGACCATTAAATTCTCATTTAGGCTGTCAATCATTTGCGCTAATTTTTGTTGGCGGCTTTTGCCAAGGGGGGCCTTCAGCCTGAACCAGAGCGAGAGCCAGAGCCAGAGTCAGAGTCAGAGCCTGCGTTTGCTTTTGTTTTTGAGGTTCCTGCCTGTCGATTGCTTCCAATGAAGATTAATTTAGTTTTGAAAGGCATATAGGCGCTGAATTTAAGTGGAATTCCAGCTCAGTTTCAGTTTGTGTGAAAGCTAAGTTTTGAAGAAAATACATATGTCGAAGCTCATCCTTGGCCCAGGTTCAGGTTCAGGTTCAGGTTGATCTACGGCGATTAAGTTGAACTCAATTTGCCTGGCAAAGTTTACACTTGTTTCGGTTGAGTATCGTCGCAAAGGGGAACCGCTTAGGGTCAGGCCCTGACCATGTCGATCGTAATCTGAGCACACCATGACTATGCAAATTTTGGCATTTTGGGCAATTTGTTAACGAGCAGCGCTTGAAATGTTCTGCGGTTGCCAGAGGTCAGGTTGAATCGAAGAGGGCTGCCGCAGCTTAGTATGTGGCTGTGCCTAGGTAAGGGCAACGCCATTTTATCCCCCTCCTTGGCTTCTCCGCACACACACATAAATTGCCGACTAATGGCAAATGGAGTTGATGTTGGAGCGGTGTAGCTGCTGTCGAACCAATCAACAATGGAAAGCAGACGAGGCCCAACACAGCAGCCAGAGCAGCCGCAGCCGCATCAGCAGCAGACGTCGACATCGAAGCATCAATCAAATCAATTATTATCGACAATGGAGAGTTCGTGGAAAAGTTGTATATACAGTAGAGTTCGGAGCTCTGAAGCAGCTTGGAACTGAGACCCGAAGTCGCGCCGCCATTAATAAGCATCTTTGGCGGCGCATTTGTTATTTGATTGGTAAATTGTGCTGCCGATGCCGAGATAATGCCCGATGCCGCCGACAATTGTCTAAAGTCTGAATGTATGAATGAATGGCTCCAGTAGGTAGCCCAAAATGGCGGCCAGCATCACGAACGATGTATCTACGTCTCCATCTCCAATAACGGCTAACAATGCCAAATTACAGGGCAAACATCTGCGATTGCGACTGAGACTGAGACTGAGACTGCAGCTGGTAATGGCGCTGCGAGAACAAAACCACCCAGGTTGAGATCTCATGCAAAACAATTTTCATATTTTGAGTTTTTTGTGGGTGAAGCAAAGGTCAAAGCCAGAGGCGAAGTGGAAGCGCAAGCTATATAAAATATATGAAATTCTTAGTTCGCTTAGATTGGCTTTAAGCTGCTGAGGCGTCTACTCATATAAAGGTTAATCCACCTGCTCCGGCGATTCTTATGATCAAGCTCAATCCTCCTTCTCCTTCTCAATCCTTCTTTCTCTAGGTAAAACTCTCTTTTTGACCATTCCTCTCTTCTCACCTAGTGTTTTTCTTTACTCTGACTCCTTCATATGTAATCTCGGCTCTGCTGTGGCTCTGCTGTTTGCTCTTTAAGCGTGTTACCCATTCCTTATCTATTGCTGTTGTCCGTTCTTTCTCAGTTTAATTCTCACCTACAAACTTTAACTTTTATAGTATTCTTAGAATAGTTCCTTAAATGGCTTCCTTTACTTAGGCAGCTGGCGATTGCCATTTCTTTCAGTGTAGTTTCTGCTGTGTCAAAAGTTGTCTTTTATTTGCGCCTGAATTTGAAATGGTTTATTTGCATTTTGATGCGACGAAAAGTTCTTTCTGCGTACCTTTGGCCAGTTCCAGTCGAAAATGCCAGAAGTGCATTTTTGCACGCGATCCTTGCACCTAAAACTGGCCTGGCAGGCAGCCAATCCTGGCCTGCACTGGCGCAGCTCCACCACCGCTCCATTGACTGACGTCACACTTGGCAGTAGACAATTTATGTGTGCGCCCCAATCCCACTGAGCAATGGCGCCCCCCGTTGTCGTCGTCGGCCTCCTCAGTCTGAGTCGTCTCAGTCTGGGCCTTTGCTCTGTTATCGATAGGGCCGGAGTCCGAGTCCGAGTTCATACCATGTGCGTGTCATCAAGTTGGTCTAAAGTGACAGTCGCGATTTAATGGCAACAACCGTGTATCCAGGCAGTGCAATGGGCACCCTAGCTGGTGCCGCTTACACCGCTTACCCCGTTGCCCGTTGCTGGTCAGCCAGTCAAAGTTACAAATTAATATACAGTGCAGGTAAGGGCTGGGCAGGACAGTGCGGCACATCTCAGTGCTGGGCTATGAATAATCAATCGATTCCAGTTCAATTAGCACCTTTTAGTGTGCAAAATAGCGCGCCCCATTTGCGGCCCACTCACAAGTGCAGTTGGAATCGGAGTCGGAGACGTAGCTACCTTCTCGCTGTCAATTTCGCTGTCAGAGTTTGTCAAAAGTTAAGTGCAGTTCGAAGCGTATCCAATCCCAAGCGAGTGGTATCGTCTGGCTGAAGTTGTTGCGTGGGAATCGCTTTGCCAACTGGTCAGTTATATGATACTTCCTAGTTTCAATTGAGCTCTACCTGTGAAGGAGCTGCCTTCAGCCTTCTTTTTTACCCTATCATATATATACTAAAGTCTCGCTTCACAATGTTTGTGTACGAACTCCAAGGCTATTTATTAAATTGTTGTGTGAATTGGTTCAACTTAAGATATAGGATAGCTTTGTATATCCATTATTGTCCTGTAAGTGTAAGTCTAAATCGAGATCAAAGCAAACAAACTAGATGCTTCTCGCTATAAATCTACACACAAGATGTACAAGCAAGAGACTCAGCAGTAACCAGTTGCCAAACACATAATTGGGATGAGCGATAGAGAGAGCATGGGGGAGGCGAAAGAGACAGGTTCTCCTCCTCTCTCTCTGTTAGTTTTGCTGTTGAGCTAAGTGTTGGTTCTCCTTCTCTCTCTTAAGCCAAAAGCTGAACATTTTTACCTACTTTTTTCAAGTTTTGATCAAGTACGGACAAAAAAAAGAGAAACTGGGGCATTGCCGGGGGGGAAACTTGATGGCATTTGTATATATTTAAATCATATTTTCTTATTGCCGAACATTTCCATCTGTAAATCAATGTTAAATTTTATAAAATTTCCATATTAAAAGCTAAATTTTGTCGCAAGTTTGCCACTTGCCCATGACATGGCACGGATTGCCAACTGTCTATCTGTCTGTCAAGCTACACCTCAAGATCATATCTAGCAGGGGGCGGCGGGTGGGTGGAATGGCTGAGCAAATGTCGCGGCAAATCCAAACAAACAATTCATCAAAAGCGGCGACAATTAATACAAAACGAAATGAAATGAAATTCAAATGAAAAACAGTTCCATAAGCGCCAGGCTGAGGCAATGATATGAAGAAAGGGGAAAGGAAAAGCCGGGCGTATGGAAGAAACATATTGCTCGATTATGGAAGAAAGAAGCCGCCGCCGCTGTAGACGTAGCCGTTGATGATGAGTTTTGCGGCTGAAACTGCAACTGCGGAAAGATAAATTGAAGCATGAATGGATGTGTGGATGTGTGGATGTAGATACTTATATAGGCAAATGCACACAACGAAGAGAGAGTGAGAGAGGGGCAAAGTGACTTCTCCACAAGCTGGGCGGCAACATAAATCATTGTGATTGACAGCTGAACATGTTGGCAAGGAGGGTGTCCGGGGGGGGTGTAGAGTGTTCTACCCGCAACTAAACTCATTTAAATTCCATTCAATTGTCCGAAAACCAAAAAAAAAAGAGAGCGAAAACATTTCACGCGCTAATTACAGGGTGACCAACGGGCAGGGAGATGGAGCTGGATATGGATATGGATATGGAGATGGAGATGGTAGGAACTCTGCACACAGATCAATCATACGAGTTGTATCTAGATTGCTCAGAAATTTTGTGTAATTTTACAATTAAAACAAATGTACTGCAGCTGCGCTGAAGTGAAATTATTTCATCAACCCAAAAGAAATATGAAACAATTACCAACTTAAGCAGTGGCTGGCGGGACGAGGGCAAGGGCGAGGGTCTCTCGAGCTGCCACAAAATGGTGAATAATTTCGTGTTGTCTCATCAATATAAATAAAATATTTATTAACAATTTGTTAAGAGCTATAAATCGCACTCAGCAGCAGCTATCGACCGTCGTCGTCGTCGTCGTCGTTCCAAACTGCCAGCCAAGTGAGTTCAGCCTCAGTTCGTCCCAGCCAGGAGAACACTGGGGGCGACCGCCTGCCGAGCGGGCAACTTCACCAGCGGCAAAGGCTGGGCCCCCATATTAATTGTACGCCTTGTTCAGCAAGCTTCAGGTCGGACGCCAGCTCCGACTCCGACTCCGACTCCAACTTCAGCTGCAACTCCATCTCTGTTTCGGACTCTGTTGGGCTGGTGTCTGGCCAAATTGCTGCTATTTATGTCGGTAACTACCGTATAAACTTATTGCAACAACAACAACGCATGCAAAATACAAAATACCAAAAAGCATAAAAAAAAGAATGAAAGAAAGAAACACGACGAACACGGCAAACGCTGAAATCAATATGTTCGCTAATAAATTGTCCCAGAATATTCATTAAATTAAAAAGTAACAAAAACGCGTTGTGCAACATCATAGACTTAAGGAGCGCTCGAGGGACAGATCACAGCAATGGGCCCTGCCAACAGGTGGGGCCAAGAAAATGGCATTACTATTTTGGGGCAACATTTCACAGTGTGCAACAACAGCCAAAATTGCAGCTCAGCTGACTTTATAGTTGCCTCAAGACCTGCCAGCTCCTAACATCTGAAGTCTTTCTTCTGAACAACTCAATCTAGAAGAAACTGAGAATTGCAACGGATTGATTTGATCAGTCGTTATGTCTTCATCAGAAGCGTTTTCCTCAATTGAAAATATTCTAAAAGAAATCACAATCTGTAGGAAAAATGCCAGGATAAGACTAAGATTCAAAGTTAATTATCAAATTCCACAATTGAAATTGCCAAATTCAAGATATTCTTATTAAAGATAAGTACTAAAGAGGTGCGATACCATATACCCAAATACCAAGTTTCAATTTTCAAAAAGTTTCCCAGTCAACAATTCAATATGATTAAAAGTTGTTTTTTTCTTTGGTCTTAAACTTGCCATAAAACAAGTTCTGATATTATATCTAAAATATCTCCTGACACAAAATTCTTCTAAGTAATTATCTGGGCTACATTTTCGGCCCCAGTTTACAACTGCGACCGCTCCTGTTGGCACAGAGAGCGCGAAAATTTATTTTTAATTACGCAGCCCCAAACATGGCACAAAACAGCGGCCAAGCAACAATCTGATGGCAAATCCTGATGTCGATGCTGATTCTGTGTTGATGCCTCTGCCTCTTGCCCAATCTCCTGTAGCAGCAGCAGCAGCAGCAGCATGCACAAGCATAGACGCGGCTGGAGATGAGACGACACTGAGCCTGAGCAAGAGCTTCAGGAGCTTCAGCCCATGGCTTTGACTGTGGCGCTATACATTGTGGAATTCTGTAGGCAGGAGCGAGAGGGAGCCAGGCTGGGATGGCTGTTGCTGTTTTGGTGACCGAGCATTGCAAAATTATGACATGAACATGAACGAAGTCCACATAATGATGTTATACAATACGCCATCTTAGCGTAAACAAGGCGAAAAGCCGCGCCAAAGTCGTGACTCGGAGTCGGAGTCAGACGCAACTGGTAGAACTGAACTGAAACTGAGGAACTGGCGCTTATGGTCGATCCCGATCCAGGCCTGGCCTGTGTAGACATGTGTAGAGGAACCTCTGGCCATTGTTGAAGTTATTGTTGTTATGGTTGTTGTTGTTGCCCAGGAGCTGTTGGCACGATAACAGCGGGAACTTTGACATTTGGGGAATGCTGAGATGCTGTGAAAATTTGTTCTGCCTGCAAAATGGAAATATTTATGGATTTTGGTATCTCAGAAATGTGTCGATGAGTTTGTGATTTATATTAGTCAGCATATTGTATAAGGAGACGGTTATATATGCGCTTAGGGTTCTGTAATATAACCCACTTGGAGCCCCATTAGAAGAGTTATTTCCGCCTTAATGACACAGAAACCGAAAGTCCCAAGCAGAACCGGTATAAGTAATCATCATACGTGGGTGGCATTTGGCCTCCGCCATGGTCTGCATATCTAGTTTATGTGGCCCCCTGAATGTAGTGTGTTCTCGTAATTCACCCCAGTTACGGAGGTTCTTGACTATCCACTGCCATACATATTAAAGCTAAATATAGCAATTACAGGCCAATTGCAAAACCCAACAAATGCCATTGAAAATGCATCAAGAGAAAACTGTGAGGAGGAGAGCAGAGGGGGTAGCGGCCAAGTGGCATCATGATGCACGCACGTTGGACTTCGTGCGTGTGTTGATGTGTGGGTGGGTGTGCAACAGTAGCAGCAACAACAACAACAATAACATTGTGCTGTCATTTTCAAAATCAACGCAATCAAATAAAACGCTTGCTGAGTCATTTTCCTATACGAGTATGTATGTGTGTGTGTACTTACACATGAGACAGTTAGGTACTTCCCCTTGATAGCATACAATGACAATGGCAACCTTCACACAGAAAATCGTTCATTAAGAAAATTATATAGATGTAAATGTTACAATTCTTATATTCCGCGAAAGTCATGATCGACAGGGCAACCTTTCTTTTGATTGTGATGGCATGGGGCAAACTTGGACAACAGTTTGAAGCAGCTTGTGGGAATTTGTGGTAAAATATGTAAACTTGTTGACCAATTTTTGTCATTTTTAAATATTATAGAGAAAAAAGTACCAAATATATGAAGTGAGTGTTGTTTGTCTGTAATTTGAGCTATGCAAATATCTCTAAGGCATAGTTTTCGAAGATAAAGATGATCATAAAGAAAATCAATTTAACTTATATATTTACTGAATCGATGGGAGAATCTGTGGTTACTACATCCTGAGTGATTGATGAAGTTGACTGGTGAAAGCTGTTAAACTTTTTCTTTATTTAATAAGCTCGAGGTCAAGTAAGTGAGGAAACGCCGATATAGTCCGGCCTAACGTCTGAAGAATTAATTAATTCTGTTACTTGTCCCTTGGACTTCAACATAAAAGTGAGCTTTAACCGATTTAACTGTATCGGAGTTTACTTACACACTTGACCCACGACACTAAGCCGCAGGGCTTGCCGGGCTAGAAGCTCTCACCTCCCGCCCTTCCGGCCGAGGAGCACAGCCTCATACCGAGCGACACGAATCGCGAAGACGGAAACAAAACGCGGACTCGCTCGCTCACTTCAATGAAAGAAAACACTACAAGCCATAAACAGTTGACATTATCTACTATTATCATTAATACTATTACTATTAGATAATTATCTGGATTATCTGGATAGCTTTTATCGATAGAAAAGGTTTAAGCCTATTGGTTGCTTAAAATACGATTAAGAGTTGAGAGGAAAGCATCAATATCGGAAAGATCTTACTAATTCAGTATGCTGCTTCAATTGCTGTCCTCACAAGTATATAGGGGGGTGTCATGGAGAACTAAATATGTAAACACTTCAATTTATAACTACATTTGGACATCATATTGAAAGAATACAGGAAAACTGCAGAGCCTACTAGATTAAGGTATGGCAAAAGTTGAAACTTCGTTGGATTGAAATCTCGCAGCACTCAAAGAACCTTCAAAGCACCTCAAAAACGCTTCACAAAAAATGTCCAATTAATAGCCGTTGAATTTTTCCCTATCTTCCTACTAAGATTCACAAATACAATCATAAAGTCAAGTGTTTGCACAATTATTTCTCTAATAATCAGAGTTCTATCACTTGGCTCCCGTATAATCTCATTATTTCCGCTTAAGTCACAGCCAACATTCCCTACAAATCAAAACTTTGTGTGAGTCTTTGGATTGAGACTGGCCCATACGAGCCCACATGGACTCCGTCTTCAAATATTTTCATGCTTAGTAAATTATTTTATATAAAAATCATTTCTCACCTTTTTATTCAATTTTGCCAAAGCCAATATCAACATCCCATATATGGAAATCAATGAAAAGCCAACTTGTTCTGGCTCGAAACTGGAAATGAGAAATTTACCAGCTCCCAGCGTCGAGCATATGCGATGACAAACTCTCACTCAAAATGCCACTCAACCTGGCAATGGAAACGGCCTGCCACTGGAATATGGGAGGAGACACCAACACCAACACCAACACCAACACCACACATTTGCCCACATACACACCTCACAGAGTTGCCTCACAGAGCTGGAGCTGGAGCTGGCCAAGAATCTCAGTCACAGCGGCAGTCAAAGGCGTAGCCCAAGTCCAAAAGAGCGGCACAAAAACAAAAGGAACAAAAACAAAATTTATGATACAACAACAACAACAATAAAAGCCAAGGGAATACAGTGCAGGAAAAAGTAAACTGCGGCGTCGCCATTGCCCCGACGGTGGCGGTGATTTTGCTGCAAAACAAAAAAAAAAAACAACAACAGAAGTCGAAGAATTATGACGACAGTGGTGCGGTGAGTGGTAAGCTGTGGTGGTGCGGCAGGGGCAGGCGGAAGTTGGTGGCAGGGGCAGGGTTAGCAAAACAAGCAAGATGGCGTTGGCTGCTGCAGGATAATAAATAATTGCCCCGAGACTGGCAACATAATTTTCTGCAGCCAAGAAGAGACCTGTCAATGCGATTGTACTCGTAGCTATTGTATCTTGTATCTGCAAGATGCAGCAGCAATGAAGCGCACATGTTCGTAGGCCCTCAAGGTGCATTGTTGCAGTTTTGTCTAGATGTGTGGAGCACTTGCAGCATGTGGTGGAAGTTAATCCCGGTTAAACATCAACTCATCTCTAAGGCAACGCCCTCGACAATTGCCAAACTGAAACCCGAACGGAATTGACATTGACATTTGATGTGGCGACCCCGGGGTGGCAAGACATCTGTGTAAGCCAACTCTAAGCCAGCTGTGGAGGATGAGGATGTGGTTCTGACATGGGAAAATGCCGATACCCATGCCTATACATTGGCAAGGTCAGGCGAAAGTGAAGGAGTTTTGAGGTTTGAAGGGCGAAACGAATGCAAGCAATTGACTTGAACAAAGGGAACGTACCAAGGATCAGATTAAATATCATTAGTTACCGTTTAATCTACTCTGAATGCTTTTGACTAGCGTTGTAAATGTCCTAGGCAGGAGTCAATCGCCTTCGTTGCTTTCATTTTCTGAGCGTATATATCCTAACTTTCAATTGCAAAAATCTTCAACAAAACGACTCAAACTTCACCTAGTTCACAGTTTTGTAAGCTAGAGCCAGCTCAATGGAACTAGTTTGATTCTACACAACTCTATATAGTACAAGCCAAAGGCGCTCTTAGAGTCCAGCCAGCAATTGCCTTTGCGTGACTATCGACAGATCGAGCGAGCGTTGGTTTTGGTTCGATTGATCTGCAAGGCAACATTTGATCGTGACATTTGATAGACATTTGCCGCCGCTGCCGTTTGAGGAGCATTGCAAGTTGCTGCTGCACACTGCTGCTGCTGCTACTGGCACTGGTCAGATCTCGCGTCTACATCTAGCTATGGCCTCACACTAATCAAATAGCTGTGAGATCTAAAGCTGAAGCTGTGCTGCGTCACCGTCACCGTCACCGTCACTCAACTCATTAGAATCTCAATTTCCTCAACTGACAATGATGCAAATTGCCATTGACATGGCCAATTGTAGAATCAAAATCAAAATCAGAAGCGTTTGATTCGTTAAATGAGACAATTTGTTCGCGTAAATTGGAGAACAAGAAAGATAAAAACCAGTTTCGCAGTCAGTTTATATAGAACTGAAGTTTTACAGATGTTTAACAATGTTTAAGCATATCTATGTATTACACTTTAAATGTGTCCACACATCCATTGAAAACCTTCGATCTACAATAGCCATATCAACTGCATCGTTTATAGGATGAAATGGGAATTTTGTGATTTAGGATCTGGAAGAACTAGCTAAGACAATTAAGAAGGCTATAGTCCAAATTCCGACTGTTATATATTCGTACTCCTAATTGATTGCATATTGGGCTTGGAAAAACAGACAGTTAAACGAATGTAGAAGTACAAGTTTAATATTGAGTTTATATCTCTGTGTGTGAAAGAAAGATAGGCAAGGCCAAGGCTCGCCTTCAGTTTGAATCAAAGCAGCAGAATGTTGTCTCTCTCTCTCTCTCTCCCTTGATCTGCGTGTATACTAGGGGAGCATACATATCAAATTTGGTAACTCTAGCCCTTATAGAGATCTAAGTTTTAACTCAAACGGACGGGCAAATCGACTCCGCTGCTGATGCTGATCAAGAATATTTATTTATGTTACATACATTTGCACGAGTACAATATACTCCTTTACTCTATACAGAGTACGAGTATAAATAAAGCGAGCAAGTAAAAAAACTCAATCAACCATAGAAAAAAGAAAGGTTTGCGCGGCAAATCACAAGAAGGCCCCGGCGAGATTCGAACTCACGATCTCCTGTTTACTAGACAGGCGCTTTAACCAACTAAGCCACGGCGCCTTGGTATTTCCGTGCCGCCTAATTGTGTTCTTCTCGTTCACTTGCATTTCGATTGCTTTTGGCTTTCAATTTATATAATTGAAATTGAAAATCAAACACATTTGAGTGATAAGAAAGATGCACAGATAGTGATAAGTTAATATTGCCAAGCAACTGATAATGATACTGATTGACAATGATTGTCTCAGCAATAGATCGATGGAAATGTTTTAGTGGAAAATTAATAACAGCCACACGCCCGCAGACCAGATTTGATCTAGAATCTAGGTATATATAGCTATCCAAAGAATGATCGCTGACTCTGAAAATGTATTCCAAATCAATATCTAAATACTCTAAAGAGTCTAAAACTATAAATTGCTTTTCTGAGTTTTTATTTATTTTATTTCTATTTCAAATAGTAATTTCTTAGAGTGTATTTATAGTTTTCTATGCAAACGTATGTGTGAGTGTTTCTGTCTGTGTGTGTGTGTTTGTGTGTGTTCACCGTGTGCAGAGTAATAATTTGAAATTTGGTTCAGGCTGCAATTTCTTGGCATGTTTTGCATATTATCAGCTAGTTTGGACTTAAAGATAAGCTTTGGCAACCTCGTTGCCTCGCCATGAGTGTAATTTATGCCTCAGTTAGCCATTGTACTGCTCGGAGTTGTTGTTGTTGTTCCTAGCTGTTGCCTGATTCCGTTTGGCTACAAATATTTATGCAAATTACGAATTCCCTCTCCCGCTCCTTGGCTTGCCTACTTTCTGCCATATTTTATTGCATTTTCAAATATAATTGCAAGTTTTTAAGCCGCTGCAGCCATGGCTGTGCATTCATTTGAAGAGTTTTGGCTCTGTGCGATTTAATCACACTTAATTGGAGTTGGCTTGGACGGGGGCCTTGGCTAAGCACAGGAATGAGCTGGAGCTGTGGCTCACAAAAACAGGCCAACAGAGATGGAAAACATTGGAAATGTAAAAATACTGGAAATGCAACTATTATTCACCTGCTTACAGAAATAATTGCCTCAATTGCCAAGCCAAGCGGCTTTGTTCTTAAAGGACTCGCTGAACCTCTGAGCCCCTGCTGCACTTAAGGACTCAGCGCTTTCGTTAATGAACTACAACAGGCAGACAGACATTGAACCCCCAAAAGATTTTCCGCATTAATATCGCAATTTTATGTTGGCCAGCCGACAGGCCGCAACGACAACACCAATTCGAATCGAAAGACAAACCATATTTTGCACCTGCCACGCACACTTAGCGCTTGCCAAGTCCACGAACTGTCCGAGCTTGTGATAAGTAAATGGGGTCTCATCGAATACCCTTTCGAGTGAGAAATTCTGCTGACAAGCTTAGGGAAGCCACTTGATAATTTATAAAATTTGTATGGGGTTCCGAGGGGCGACAACGACAAGAGCTGCCTCAGAAGGAGGCGAGGTTTCACTTTTATATTTCAAGCCGACCTGTGGAACTTTGCGTTATCAAGGTGAAATAGAAACCATTGATTTTCACCCCTTTCCCAAAAATTTATGGCAATCAATTAAATAGACCATTCTCAATCGACTGTTCCACATATTTCTAATGGTATGGTAGCTACATGTCTTGCTGGTTTCCTGAGAAGGAACTGGCCACCATTTGATGTGTCTACAAACATCTTTATAGTATGCAATTAAGGTTTGAAGCAGACCCATGATTCGTCTCCAGCTACGATCTTATACGTCTTTGGCATCAATATTCCTGTCAGCTTTATATGTGGTGAACAACGAAGCGAAGACTTTCAGACTTTGTATGAACACATTAAAGACGACATTCACAAAAATCGAAGCAATACGAAGCTAGCTTCGTTGCAATGAGAAAATATGCACTTCGAATATGCAGACACATGCAAATAACATTGATAGAGGCATCAAATTATCGATGAATGAAAGGATGTTGATGCGTTTGCAATCGCAAAGTGCAGCTCTCTGATATCTACCCTGAGCAAATCTGCTCAAAGGCCAATTCTTCATGTGATAGTGAATGCATAAGGATGCCTCAATCTCACAACTGTTATTGGACGACCTTTACATATACAACTCACTGTAGCAACGTTTCACAAGAGAATGAGAAAAGTGATAATTTGATTGACAATAATCTTTTGAATTAAAATTGTCCACGGTCTCACTATGATCTATATAAAAGTTCTTTAAAATAGCAAACTTTTGATAGATATTCACAAATCAAAGCTGGTCTCACTTGAACTTGATCACATGAAGATGGCATACCAACTGTTTTTGGACGCTCTTCACACGTTCTTCCTAGTAACTTGTAATAGATAAGCATATTTTGTAGAGCATTTCATCTTTCATGTTGTCCTTGTGGCTACATAAGCTAGTTCTCATACATAATTGCAAGCTGAAACTAGATACAACATTTTCGTGCCACCCCTGGGGGTTTGTTCTGGACTGTAACGCGTCTAGATCATTTCCAGCTATATAGATGGATCGCGATCATAATCGCCAGCTATCGCACTACGACTGACTTTCTGCTCTGACATTCAAATTAATGACGTTATTTTCGCATTAGGAAGCAGCCATGACACGAGCAGTCATGAGCATTTTGCGTAATTGCCGTAATTATAGTATTAATTTTTTGCGAAACTTCCCGGCTCTGCTGCATCAGCTCCAAGTGGAAATGAGTGTGTTGTCTCTGGTTCAACCCTACAAGTGCACCCTCTCTCAAGTTACAAAGTCCGGGTCATAGTCGAAGTCGGGAGTCGGGAGTCAGTCTTGAGCTGCGACGATTAACAATGTCAGATACGCGCCAGTTGCAGCGCCTCGAGCCTGGCTTGCAATTTCCAAGACCGATTATGCTAATTGACCCACTAAGGCAAACAGCAAGTGAGTCCCAGGTACGGCCAGGTCCACGTCATTACGGATAGCGACAGTCCACAATTTTGTGCAATTAATGCAACAAATTTGTGTATTTTTCGTGTACTTCAAGCCAGGCCCACAAAATGGAGACCTCGTTTTTTTTACGGCTTTTCCATTTCACATTTTTTGGCCAAGAACCAAAGACATTTGCATAACGAATTGCGCAACAACGGGGCAGAAAATATAGAGCTACAATAAATATTTAAATTTTATTACGATGCCGTGTATCCCTGTCCCCCCTCAGAAGCAACCAAGGTGACCTCCCCTGTAAGCCATCAAATTTGGCTTCAGAGAAATAAAACTTAAAAGCGTTAAATTTACGAGCCTTGGCAAGTGCTCGACTTTTATGACCAAAACATGGCCGCATCGTCACTGCGCCCCATGGTTGGTCCGTTTCGGCAACTACCCGGCATCTTACACCCCCCTTCCAACGCTCCTGCTGCCATTTCGCATGCGCGCGCATTTAAATGCACTTCCGTTTTGCCGTAAATTATTATTGTGTGTGTGTGTGTGTGTGTGGAATTAATGTTGTTGTTGTTGCTGTGGTTGTTTTTCTGCCAGCAATTCATAACTTTGTGAAAAAATCATAAAAAAACTGAATTTATGGCTTAATTATATAGACGAGAAGCGCAAAGAATTCATAGATGGCTTGGCTTGACTTGGTTGGGCTATGCCTAACTCCATGGCTGTTGCTGTTCCTGAGCCATTTCTTTGGCCTTTCATATCACAAGCAGTGGCTGAATTGAGGGGAAATAGGGGGGAGTAGAGTAGAGGTAGCTGTTGGAGGTTGTTTTATTTGTTGTTGCTGTGGACCGAGCTGAACTTTTCGCCTGCATTTATGCTTAAATGCGCTGCAATTGTTCCTAAAACGCTGCCCCACTACTGCACGCGATGATGGAAAACTTCAACGAATTTTCATTTGAATTGTGGCCACAACCAGAGACGCTAGATATACCCTGTAATTGTTAAGGATAACAGCACACAGTCAAGATGAAATTGAATGAAGAAAATTGTCATTGTTATAGTTCTAAATATGCAGCCACGAGTAACTTTTTCAGGCAAACTTACATGAAATCAATAGAGATTATATAATTGTATATAAAGTTATTCTAGTCCTAATAGGGGACATTCTAGAATTCCAAATATAAACTCTCCATCTCGAATTATATAGGGTTTTCAAGTATGGTTTGCTCTGGCGAAGTCTTGATTCTCAGCTGACCTGCAGCTGACTTTGAATCTTTCAAGGAGTTCATATACCCTCTCTCTCAACAACAGCAATAATGTCAGTCTGGAGATTAAGAGAAGAATAATTTTTGGCCTCAGCTCTCTCATTCTCTCTCTATATCTCTCTCTATCTATCTATCTATCTCTCGACAGACGAAACTAACACTTTACATCTGGATTTGGCTGTCATTTGTTCATAAATGATGATCTATTATAAAACTCAAAGTCGAGTGGAATACAGGGTATGCCACAAGTCAAGTAGCTTTTCCAAATTGTTGTTATTGTTTGCTCGTAAGCAGCAATTACGTGCAGCATTTGCTGTTTGTGGATTTGTTTTGATTTTTGTATTTTTCTTTTAATATTCATATAAATTTTATGGCAGTTTTATTGATTTTTTTTTTTTATTAAATATTGAAGAAGTGGGTTAAACGGTGGCCCCTGCCGGGGTAGGTGTGGCATAGGTCCGTACAATGCCTTGCATTAAAACGCACGTTTTCCCACGTTTTGGCAGGCAGCTCAAAGATGCTGATGATATCAGCTGGACTCTGCAGATCAGCAATGTTTGTTTGTTTGCTTGTTTGTTTGTTTGTTTATTTTCATTTGGCAAGGCGAGGGTGGAACGACCTGGCCGTCCAACTGAGAGGAAACCTGTATAAGAAAAGGGCTCCAAACTAACCATTTGGCACCTGGCAAGCCAGACAGTTTGTCTATAAAAGCCACAAACCAAGAATTCCTTGCATAAAGCCAATTAAATTAAGAAATCTGATGCAATGGCAACGATTCGAAGACGACGACGACGACGACGATGAAACGTGAATCACTGTGCTGTGGAGCGGCAGGATGATGACGACGCTGCCACTGCTACCTTGATGTTGCTACACCAATGGCAATTGGTATTTTACAACAAACAGAACTTGCCTTCGCCGAGCTTATTTAACATAAATCGAATGGCTACTGAAATACACAACAAAACCCAAAGGCAGCCCCAAAGGCAGCTTATCTGGCTACATGGGTACGTTGGAGGCGGCCGAGCTTCAGTCTCAGCCAGAGCCTGGGCCAATTTCATTGAGTAAAGGATGGAGGAAACGACCTTTACAGAGCCAACTCAACCAGCACATTGCAGACAAATCACGACCCGCAAACACAGAGGCCAGCAGCAGTTCAGCTACCTCTGTCCACGGCCCCTTCTGCTCCTATCGCTGTTCCAAGACAGGCAGGACACATTTTCACACCTCAGCAACAGCAGTAGCTATAGCCCAAGCTCGTAGCCAAGTGCTGACCCAACTAATAAGACCCAATGCTTCCAGAGACCATGACAACAACAACAACAGCAGCAACAACAACTTGGCATAATAAATAAAAGCCAAGTAGCTGCCTTAGAGTCTGCCTCGGACGACTGTTGGCTGTGTCCCCAAAGATGTGGCCTAGAGTTGGGCGAGTGTCGATGTGCTGCGCCTTTTGACAACAGCGAGCGTGACACGTTGACTTGGTCAGCAGACAGGGATGAGACGAAACGTAAGTGCTTGAGGAATGACATTTATGGGGAATATGTGGATTGGCGGCTAGATGGCTAAATCTCATAATGACATTCACAAAATGGTTTCTTAACTTTGTCATGAAGCGAGCAATGTACAAACAAAAAGAAGAGCTACAAACATGGTTTAAACCGAACCCCTTTCAAGCCGGATATCTAACCGAACCATCGTGTAGCTGAAGAAAACCGACATTTTCAGTTAGGTTCATAAGTTGAAATTTCCAAACATTAACCCATGGGTAAAACTCAGCGCTAACCTGTGTCCCGGAGTCTATGAACAAATATTTCGGCTTGCAGCCCTGGAAGAAAGCCTTTCTTAACGAGCAGGTCAGTCGATAAAGCCATTATCTTGTCCTCCAGTTTCTACCTTGACATGACCGATATCTTGAAACAAAAGAGCTGATATGTTTACCAGATGCATCCTCTGTTTTGTACGTTTGAATTTTCCAAATGGGGTTGCTTGATAAAGATATATAGGAAACTTCCTCAAATAGAACTCCATTCCTTTCAGTTGTAGCAGCATATAGTATTGCTATGATGCGAGATCTGGAGAACATAGCAAATAAGAAAACGTTTTCTCCATTTGTTCCTATTGTTCCTATATGATTAGCATTATATCTAACATCAACCTACAAAAAGCCCTAAGAAACCCTTCTCAGCTGAGCTTTCCCTGTACTTTATGGCTTTTAGCGAAGCGGGAAAGTTGATATATTCACGTGACCATCCCATATACCATCTCTAGTTAGCAGCGGACTGTGGCTATACGACAGCCGGAGGGAGTCTGCAGAGCTGTGATTTTCACAAGTTGATATCGCAAACACAAAATGTTAATGAGCAATTTTGAGATGGTGCGAAGTGATTTCATTATTTAAACTTTTGTTGTTGCTGTTGTTGTTGTTGTTGCAGTTGTTGTTGCTGTGGTTTTTATTTCGTTGTCTTCGAATGCAAGAGTGTTTGTTTGTTTGGGTTGGCAAGGCAAGATTTGGCAAGGCGTTTTTATTACTGGCCTGGGCTTCATTGGGTAATGAAAGCGAAATAATTTTAATTGGCCCACTGCCTGCATTTGAGGTGCTGCTGTTGCTGCTGCTGCTGCTCGAAAGAGTCCCAAATTAATTATTTCCTGTCAAATTAGTTTTTAAATTTTGGCATAAATTACGGGCTTAACAGTGGAGAAGCAGCAGCGGAATATGCCATGAATATGCAACATGGTACACTTTTTAAAATGTCACCTGTCGCAGGCAATGAGCCCAAGAGTCCAAACTGCCACTACTCGCACTTCAAAACATTGTTCCGCCGCATAAATTAAGGCCAACATGATGTTGGAAAGAAAGTGTCTCAACGGTTTGGTGAAAAACGAAGCTGACATGCTCTACTTACATATTTAGTTCATAGAGAATTCAGAGCAGTTTAAAGCAGGGAGTTACAGGAGCTCCATAACCAAAGCTGAAAGCCTCGGAAGCAACAAGGCCATATATAAGAAACATAAATCCCATGGAAAGACCTTCGCTATAGGTATTCCACTTACTTCGAAAGCCCCATCGAAAGACATTATGAATCGCTCTTTGATCGCTCAGAATCATATGTGTAGCTGGCGAACTAATGTCTTGCCGAACCACTGCTTTAATCCATACGAATATATATATGACACTTTCATCATCATGTTTGAAATATGAAAGCTGAGCCTTACAAATGCCAAGACAAAGTCTGGGCACCCTGTTTCTAGGGCAAATAAAATAACGTTGATTAATTGGGTCGCATTGGCTGATTAAAACATAAATTGCATTGGATGCAAGGATGTACAAGGATGCAGCACATGGACATGGATATGCTCGTGCGTACAGACAGCAACGAGCAGGAAGGGGAATCCTTTATAGGGGTTGATCAGAGCACACACTAAAATTACACTTAATTAAACAACAAGCCATTAGCGTTTTTCATTTAAAACTGAAGCAAACAGGACTCGAACCCTTAAGGTGTCCTTAGGGGTCGCCTAGCCTTAGCATCTCCAGTCAGTATTGTTTATAGGACTTGTACTTACAGTTGAAAATGTTCCAGCAGTTGTTGGTGTACTTCATGGTCCTCAACGTGCGCAGCATCTATGGCTCTCTATGTGTGAAAAAGGTGATTGTGCGTGTGCCGAAGGAGAATGATATTGGTCTGATCTTTGGTGAGCTGCCCTCACATGACATAGCTGGCACTGCTTGCTCTTACTCTCGAACTGCTGCCATGCCTAGATCTAACTGTGGCCAACAAGATCCAGGGGGATAAGAAGGAAAGCCTTCAGTTCATTGTTAGCTCGGATGGCACCTGCACTGTGAACACCACCAATGGTGAGCTAGTGGCCGGCGTGGGCCGTATTTTTGGTGGTGACTTTGGCTCGCTGGAGGCAGGCAGCATTTTGACCGTTTCGCTTATTTGGCCCACTGTGGTCAGTATGAAGTCGAATCCTCAACGGCATAATCATTGTTTGACACCCTCCTCCAGTCGCTGTTTAACCGTGTGGGCTTCTGTCCCATCAGCATCAGCACTTCGAATTCGCAGAATGATGTGGCCTCCGCCCAACAAATGCTACACTTTGACACCCGCTTTGAGACCCTCGATCCAGATAGTCATTCGTTTCGCAGGCGAAAGGACTATGTGGACTGCAAGAACTGGGACAAGAACTACTTGCGAAACTGTACGCCTTTGAATTGTGACGAGCGTTATTTTGGCCAGCGCAGCTACTACAATTTCGACACGGAGCAGTGCGAGGCGGTGGTGCCGTGTGCCGGCGAAGGCGTCTACTACGACCCCTATGCGAATGAGTGTGTGGACACGAATAACTTTATAACGGAAGAGGAGTTGGAACAACTTAAGAAGGGGAAATTCGATGACAACTATTTGGAGCTGCGAGCTGACGCTGATTATACAATGGTGAGTCACGTAGACATTGGCGCCATCTATGTTGGGCTTAGGCTGACAGCAAACTTAGCGACATCTGTTGGGCGTTTATGGGTGACTGTCGCTATGCAATCGCAATTTCAGCAACTTGTCAAAAACAAAAATACAATTAGGAGGCCCGGTGTACAGAGGCGCCGTGGCTTAGTTGGTTAAAGCGCCTGTCTAGTAAACAGGAGATCGTGAGTTCGAATCTCGCCGGGGCCTTTCAATAACAGAAAATTGATGGAATACTTTTTTTAATAATATTCTGATGCGCTTTATTGAGCAAATACATATCCACATCATTTGGAGAAATTAAAACTCGAATGTGATAGTTTGACATGGAGAAAGCAAGTTTTGATTTTTAATTATTTTATTGATGAAATATTTTAAACCGTGTTTTTGGCTACTCATTTTGATAGCTATCCTATAGTGTTTTTAATTATTTCTATCGCATTTCTCCCGTTTAGCCAAAGCCAGAGACTACTAACACGCCGGATTCGTCTTCTAAGACTAAAGCAGAGACCTCTCCCAATACTTCGCCTGCCCAATCGCCGCTCTCAAAATATTGCAACTTCTCCAAAACACTTTCGCTGATTGACTTTAGCAAATGTTTTCAACATTTACAAGAAGCCGAAACAGTTTCCCACCGTCAACGCAAGACGAACACCTCGTCAGTCACCAAAAGACAGTTGCAAAAGTCGGCATCACTTCTGGCCCAGTTCTTCTACGA